>JAJOZX010000607.1:592500-1237500 GCA_023014485.1 Bathynomus jamesi
TACGTTAGCTAATTTGAAGTCTTCAGGAATAATTCCTGCTTCCAGTGACTTATTAAAAATTTTTGTTAAGGGGCCTACGATAACGTCTTTCAAATCTTTCAAATGTCTGGGATAAAGCTCGTCAGGACCTGGAGCCTTGCTCACGTTTACCTTATCGATATAATGCGCAATCTCACCATCGTAAACAGTTATTTCCAGTGGCGGCTCGTGACTAAAAATTCTAGGAGTGCTGTCTCTAAGAATGGGTTGAAATAATTACTGAAATAAAAGGATGAGCATTGAGCAATGAATAAAAGTTTCAAAAGTTATTGAAAAAGTTATTCAGTGAGCTCATCCTTATATTGTTCTTGATTATTTCAATTGTAAATAAAAAATTTAGGGGTGCTGCAGTTCCGCAGTGCCTACGGACGAGACGCCACTGGTTATTTCATTCAAAATAGTCTCGTTACTAAATGGAACGCTATCGTCCACGCCGGGGACATTATTTACATCTTCTACGGTAAAAACTGTCGCCAAAAAGTTGTTAAAAATACCCGCCATCGCCTGAGCGTCGGAAGCCAAAGCGCCGTTAACGTCCACTAGAGGGCCTATGTTATCTTTTATCGGTTTACGATTATTGACGTATTGAAAAAACTTTTGTGGATTGTGTTTACTATCCGCAGCTATAAGTATCTCTAAATTACGCTTAGCATTCCTAACAGATCTTTTAACCTGACGTCTAAGCTCGATATATCTATTAAAGTTAGCTACCGTGCCATTGCGCTTATTAAGTCTATACACTCTGTTACGCTCGTTTATGAAGTCGCCTATTTCTCTAGTCCACCACTTGGGCCTACCATGATTTCTAGCGCGCTTGGGCCTACGAGGAATAAACTCCCTTTCGATATTTTAAACGCCTCCCAATGAAAATTTGCGTCATTACCCATAAATAAGTTATCCCAGTCCACTACTCTCATCCTGCCCGCAAAACTATCAAAATTAGCCCTTCGAAAATCGGGGACTTCTATTATGTTACTATCTTTACTGTTTTCTATCAATAACTTAAACCTAATAATTTGGTGATCACTTCATCCCAAACTCTCACCTACTGCTAAACCTTCGACTATATTATCATCGTTCGTCATCACCACGTCGTAGATATTGTCACCGCACGTTGGTTCGGTAACCATCTGTCGTAAAAAATTATCTTCCATGAACTCAATCCGTCTCAAACCCTCATTATTACCAGTAAAATTCTCGTAATTAACATTAGGGCAGTTAAAGTCTCCGACAATTATACTATCCCGATTATTAATAAAGTTACCAAGAAGTGAGTAAAATCTAGTATTGGTATCGAGGGGTTGAATGGGAGGTCTATAAACATCAACAAAATTAAAACTAATACTACGCGCACTAACTTCAACGCATATCGCATTAATTGCTGCCGGAAAATCTATCTTACGAATTACGAATGAACAGCAAAACGCCGCCACCAATCCTATGTAACCTATCATTAGTAAAAAGTTTAAAACTCGCTATATCAAGTTCCCAAACAAGTCCCGAGTCACGGTATTTAACCACGTTTCGGTTGTAGCAACTTATCATAGTTCCCGGAATAAATTATCGCCTTAAATTCACTAAATTTATTTCTAATACTACGCGCGTTACAATAAAAGACGTTTAAATAATTTTTACCACGGATCGGCGTTTTAAACTATTTTTCACGTCGGGCCCGCGTTTCCCAGACCCACAACGTTTAAAGAAGGCTTCGACCTCTACAGCTTTCGAACGTTCTCATCGATTAACCTACCTAGCCTAGCATTTCCTATTTCTATGAAAATAAAAACCCACTCTAATAGACAGTTTATTTCCACAACAGTTTCGATGCCCACTGGCATCCTCCTCGGGTGGATACAGTAAAACGAATGAACCAAAACAAGAGGGAAAACAGTCCAGAGACCGTTAAGAAATTCGCACCTAGGTTAGATCCCGTTCTTCCGACACCGGAAGGGCATTTTCATTAAAGGGACCTGCTTATAAGTACATTCGCACAAATTTAAAACTATCTACTTGTTCTATACATACAGATTCTATTATTTTTTTTACATAATTATTACATTTATTATTAAATTTATTACATTTAATATTGCATTATTATTTATTACAGAAATTATAAATTTATTATTACATTGGTTATTACATTGTTGTTTATTATACAGAACTTATAAACCGAAAAACGAATGAAAAAGGCGAGAAGGAAACAATCCAGAGACCATTCAGAAATTCGCACTTAAGTTAGATCCCGTTCTCCCGACACCGGAAGGGCATTTTATTACAGGGTCCCGCTTATAAGTACATTCACACAAATTAAAACTATCATCTTGTTCTATACATACAGATTCTAATATTTTCACATAATTACTGCATTTATAATTGCATTTACATTTTTTTAACATTTATTATTATTACCTTTACACTAATTATTAATTTTATAATATTACCTTTATTATTACAGCTGTTGCATTTATATTTATGTCCACATTTATTACTTCCATTATTACATTCACATTTACGTTTATTATTCCATTTACATTTTACCAAAAAAATAAAAAATCGAATGAACTACAAGCGAGTAAGGAAACAATCCAGAGACCTTTAAGAAATTCACACTTAGGTTAGAACCCATTCCCCCGACTCCGTAAGGATTTTTTAACCAAGAATCTCATTAAAGGGTCTAACTTATAAGTACCTTCGCACAAATTAAAATTATCTTCTTTTTATTTTCATATTTTGACCTTCACGTAGAAAAAAGTGAAGTTTTTTTTGCATTTCCTATTTCATTGAAATGCATCCCCATCTTTTATAAAAAGGTTAGGATCACTAAATTTTGACCACAGCTTTACGAAGGGTACATTTTCCTCAGCACAAATCTCTTCTAATTTAGTATTCAAAAATATTGTTTTTGACGAAATCCTAGGACCCAAACCTATCTGACCTTACCTTCAGGGACCTAATTAACCCCCTATATATCTCCAAACGGTCAGGCACTCTCGTATCGGGCCTATACGAGTCGTTGCCTCTTACTATCGTCACCAGCATCGAGTGACGGGAGGCAACATCAATCCTATCTACTTCGTCTCTAATTCTGTCAACCCTGGCCCCTCGTAGACAGACCTTCCTCCGCTTGGTTGGATTCCGTTCAACGAACTCTTTATCCATATGGCGCACTAAAGAGTCCCCAATTAAAATAGCTTCCCCCTCGTTCACATCCCTATCCAACTTTAACCCCCTCCCTCAACATTGAGGGGGATGACACTGATTCTTCCACCAAATGGCTATTATTCCTCTTTAGCTGTTTAGCTAGGAAGATGGGCCAATTCGGCCCAAACGATAGATCAAAAACTAAATACCACGCCGAAAATATTCAATTCTGGTGTTTATTTCGTTTGAAGTGTATTATTGTCGTTTCTTTTTATTAAAAAAGAGAAAGATTACTGGTCCGGATTAAATAAGATTGGGACCCTTTAAACCTTTTGATAAAATATAAGATTCAAAATTAAGTTTTTTTTAAAGTTAAAAATAATGACCTAAACTTAATCTAACCTAGCCTAATTTAATGTAGAATAACTTACCTAAGGTGTAAAATTCAGTCGTGAATCTGATATTTAGCTAATGTTTTTAATTTGAGAATATATATATATATATATATATATATATATATATATATATATATATATGAATATAACTTATATATAATGCTATAATGTTTCAGACCAACAAAGACCCTTGGATCCACTCATGGCTGGTCTACCCAACTGCGTTCGTAATTGTATATTGCGCATGTCCTCCGTGGTGGCGGAGGGGGCCTACAATTTTACGTGGGTTCCGAACCGCAAGAACATAAGAACATGAGAAATTTTTATAGTGGGCACACTAGGGGCCACTTTGGCCCATCGAGGTGGCTCCACTATGTAAAAACTGCCTGTACATTGGCAACAACCAATTTTTACAAAACTAAATAATTATCAATTTAAAACTAATTAATTACCAATTAAAAACTAAAGATTGAATCTCTCGATCCAGGGGATCAAGTCATAATAGACTACTATCCACAAATATGTTACACTCTATATCTATTTATAACCGACATGCAAATATATCAGATCCAAAGAATCCAGTCAGTTTCATTACGGTAACCATCACTACCAGTACCTTGCCAACCAAATATAAGTTACGGTCCATATCAATTGCGGACCAAGTCACAATTTACAACCATATACATTTCCATATATACACTTAGGAGGAAAAGTGTAGGTGTGGCTGTAAAGGCTGTACAGTAATGTAGAAATGTGTGTGCACCCATTTTGGGTCTCCCATTTAAAGGTGTTTGTGGGGCAAGTGAAGATCATGAGTTTTTCAGTACCTCACAGTATTATGGGGGGCACCGCTCGGCAGAGGAATCTCTTTAAATGGGTTATGTAAGGACAGAGAGTATCCCCTAACCCAAGATGCTGCCTCCCTATATCCCACAACATTTGTGTTGAGCTGTGGGATCTATCACCACAAAGCCTTAATTTTACTACCTTAAACTATACCCAATCTATCAACATATGCGTCTAATCGATTTTTAAACATGTTTATAGACGTGCTACTAATTACTTCTACCGGCAAACTATTCCAGCTATTTACTATTCTATGCGTAAAAAAGGTTTTGGCAACTGTTGTCTCGATTGTCGAACCTTCTACTTGTCAACTTACACCCGTTATTTCTAGTCCTATTATATTGAGATATTTCGAAAAAACTATCTCTATCTACGTTATCGAACCCATTCATAATTTTGAACACCTGGATTAGATCACTCCTTAGCCTCCGAGTCTCGAGTGTAGTTAATTTTAACTCCTTAAGCCTATCCTTGTACGACTTTGACCTAAGCGACGGAATCATCTTAGTTGCTCGTCTTTGAACTCTTTCGATTTTGTCTATATCTTTGCGCATATGCCGATTCCAAAATTGGACTGCGTACTCCAAATGGGGTTTAACTAATAATTTATAAAGAGGAACTGCCCAAAGACTTAAGGAACACGAATGGTGTTGCACTGGACATCTTCAAAAGAAGACTAGACGCCTGGCTCAGAACAATCCCCGATGAGCTGGTGGAGTGTACAAGAAACCAACTCACTACTTCACCAGGCCAATTCGAGAGGAGGGGCAGCAAGCTTGACCTTCGTGAAATGAGGAATCATCGCGCTGAACCTTTGAAAGGTTGAAAGGAAAGGTATATGATAGACACAGGCCGTGCATGGAACAAGGAACTCTTCTGGGAAAATTAATTCCACTGTAGTCCGAATAAATAATGGTCAATGACAAACACTATAGTTTTTCTTTTTCATGATGTTAGCCCGACGTGGGCAACGGGTCACTCGCAAAGAGGCCACAAAAATATAGCTTCCCTCACCAGCTATCTGCAAAGCAGATAAGATCTAGCTTTGGGACGGGATCTGGGTTAAAGTAGCCTAGCCCCACTCTATTTAGAACGTCAATATAAGCAAAAGACCTTGAAAAGGGGACGCTCAATTCTGCCAGTTCAGGTTTAAGTTTTAGTTTATGGCTAAAAATACAATAGTTAACCCTTTTTCTTTGATGTTTTCAACCCGACATGACTGCAACGAGTCTTTTGCTTATATTGAGGTTCTAAATATAGTGGGGCTAGGCTGCTATAAACCCTATATCCTGTCCCAAAGCTGGATCCTATCTGCTTTGCAGATAGCTGGTGAGGGAAGCTATATTTTTGGGGCCTCTGCGAGTAACCCGTTGCCCACGAAGCTGATGGAATTTCGTGCACAAATAAGCATAACAACAGATTTACTTACGCGGCCTCAGGAGTAGTCCTTTCTACTTCGTCTTCCATCTCGTAGAGCAATTGTGTACGTCAGATCGGAGTCCAGTAGACAATACTCATTCCATTTGCAGTTACATGATCAAAGTGGGAGCATGCGTCAATTGTGCGTTGAAAAAAAAAAAAAAAAGGTAGAAAAAAAAAGGCATATTCTCATATATTGTTATTTTTCAAGTAGATAATCACAGACACATTTGTTTAAATGTAAAGAAAAAAGAAAAACATCTGAAAAAAACATTCGGAAAACCGAAATTCGAAATCTTCACGGCCAGTCTCGTGGTTGTGGTCGTGATCAGTTACGTGATCGAGTCCCTCACCACTCTATGAACTATAGAGGTTGACTACATCGACTGTGAGTGGCGAATCCTGCAAAGTGCCAAATGAAAATCATATATAAAACATACTCAAAGTCAGAGGAAATAATAACACCCCACGCTTTTAACATAATCTACGGTTACTATACACAAACAGAGTAACATACAGTATATGTAATGATGTTTTAAAATAAATGGTACATGTATTTATTTAAAATGTAATGAAAAAGGAAAACTTGCATTTCATGGTCGGTTAAATCAGGATATGTTGAACATCCTAAGTCCGATTGGTCGGTTGTGTGATCAGAAGGGTGGTCATTGCCCTCGTCACTGTCTCGGTGTCGTATCCTAAATTTCGACAAAAAATAAGTGAAAATCATATAAGAGTATAAAACACTCATTGTCGAGGGAAATAATACCGCACGGTTTTATCATCAAGAGCTGAACAATATATACAGACAAAGTAGTACATATAGTCTCAAACTTGATATTTATTCCAGTATTCCTGAGGATGTCATTAGACGAAAGCGCTTGAGCACCATTCTGTGTTTCCTTTTTTCTTCGTGGTTATTTTCATCATATATATATAATATATATATATATGAAAATTATTTCACGAAAGTAACACGTGAAAAATATTTATGATGAATAAAACCACGAAGGAAAGGAAACACAGAATGGTGCTCAAGCGCTTTCGTCTAATGACATCCTGAGGATGTCATTAGACATGATATACTGTATATATATATTTAACATTTTAATATATATATATATATTTTAACATAATATATATATATATATATATATATATATATATATATCATGTTAAAAGAGATATTATTATTACTAATTAATAATAAGATTTTTTTGGCGAGAATGAAATAATTTAAAAGCGAACAGCGTGACATACTCCAACAAATATTAAATGGAATTAAAATATACGAGGGTTGTTCAAAAAGTACGTTGACATGGTTAATCATACCTAATTTTAGTGTGCAGTGATAACCAATTTACGCAGTAATAATTTCAATTTGTGCAGTGATAAATTGAAAATCTGTGCAGTGATAAATTAGGTTCTGTATCGGATATAGAACCTAATTTATTACTGCACAGATTTTCAATTTATCACTACACAAATTGAAATTATTACTGCGCAAATTGGTTATCACTGCACACTAAAATTAGGTGTGTGCAGTTGCGGATTATCAATGAGGCTATTGAGGCTCAAGCCTCAGGCTCCCATGGTTGAGGGGGCCGCTAATCAACTGAGTTTCGATGATATAATTTGAGATTTCGCAAACTTCCGCGATTAAATAGGACAGAGTACGCAAACTGACAAATTCCGTTTTATTTTGTTTTATGGGCCCTAAAGTAGTTTGTTTAATACTGTTTGGTTTTGGCAAACGGCAAAATACATTGTGTTAAGGTTCTTTTAAGTTCGTTTCTCAATTAGCCTTAGCACCGTACATATAATTCGTGTAAATGTACTATGTACTGTACATGTACATGTATTGTTAATAAAAAGCTATAAAAAAGGGCCCTATATTCTTCATTGCCCCGGGCCCCCGAGGTGTCTTAATCCGCCTCTGGGTGTGTGGTTAATTACCGGTGCATTATGCATAGTACAATAATGTTGTTGGTAGTACAGTACAGTATTTTGTTAGGCATGTGTGGCAACACTGTAAAGTGGCAACATCCGGGGTCACCACGAACCAAAGAGTTCAAGATTGCATCATCAGCTGGTGAGGTGATGGCAACGAATTTTTGGGACCATCAAGGCGTTTTGCATGTTGAATTCATGCAAAAATGGACGATAATAAATGCCACTTGTTATTGTATTGTGAAACTTTACAACGACTCCGCACGGCTATCAGAAGAAAACGTCCCGGGTTGCTTACTGCAGGTGTGATGTTCTTGCATGACAATGCACGCCCTCACACTGCAAATGAAACACGCCAACTTTTGGAATCGCTCCACTGGGAAGACATGAGTCATCCCCCCCCCCCCACAGTCCTGACCTTGCACCAAGCGACTTCCATTTGTTTTCAGCCCTAAAGGAACACCTCGGAGGTAAACAATTTCACACAATTTTGTATAATGTTATACTCTGTGCATGTATAAAATTAATATCTTTTATAGATTCCTGATCATATATATACTGTATATATATATATATATAACTTATATATATATTATATATATATATATATATATATATATATATATATATATATATATATATATATATGTGCCCGGAGGTTCGAGACCCGATTTATTTTAATTAATATTCTAAATGATTAAAAATTAACTTAAAGATTTCGTCATGAAATACTTATTTAATTTAATACTTAAATTAAATAATGAAATACTTATTTAATGGAGCAAGTGTAGTTTACGTCCCCCCCTGACGCAAAAGGGGACAAACTATACTAGATCGAAGTTGGGGAACGTAAACTACACTACGATCTTTAGGAGACATTTTTTAAATGAATCAATCAAATAAAACGTTAAAACTAACGAAAATATTACGACTTAACTTAGGTTAAGTCGTAATATTTTCGTTAGTTTTAACGTTTTATTTGATTAGGTATACGCGGACAAAGTTGGGGAACGCAAACTACACTAGGATAATGTAGGGGAACGTAAACTACAGTAGGCACCAGTAGGTGAGAAACGCTTTCAGGAAGGTTTTAAAATTATCGATGTGGCTAAAGTTCACGGCATGACACAAAAAAGAATGCACACACAATAATAATAATAATAATAATAATAATAATAACCTTTCTTCAGAAAGAACACATTACATAAGCTATACATTATGAATACATCCATACTGGTTTACACAATGTTGCCATTAACTTTTTTTTTTTAAGTTACGAATAGTTTATTTACAATATTCTTATCTGAATATGCCGTTGGGAAGCATGACAGCTTTTCAGGCAAAAATCTTTGAGAATCAATTCTATTTTTACAAAGGAAAATAAGAAATATAAATAAAATTAGTAAAAACTAAAATAAAGTTGCATTGGATCACCTGAAGATCAGGGCCCCCAGCCTTCTCCAGTTAGCCTTATAAGGCTAACTAACAAAAATATCACGACCTAACCTAACCAATCGTTAGGTCAACTGTACGCCCTTGACGAATGGTTAGGTTAGGTCGTGATATTTTCGTTAGTTAGCCTTATAAAGCTAACTAAAGAAGGCTGGGGATCTTGATCTTCAGGTGATCCGTTGCATTTACCTAACTCTGTCATTACAAATGAAAATAGAAATAATAATAGAAATAAGAGAAAAGAAAAATGGTAAACAATATGGTAAACAAAACATGTTGAAGTACCGATAATAATTTCTAATATTACAAATTAGAAATGATGATACAATCTTAGAGTTACAAAAATACAGATAAATGAGGCATATTATAACTATGGCGTAATATAATGGAAACTTTTAACATACTGTATAACTGATAAGTCTGATATAGCTTGTGATTGCACCCAATTTAAGTGTGAATTTTGCATATATAATAGGTGATTTTCATTGTTTAGTAATATGGGCAAGAGAGAGAGACACAATTAAATATTTCAGAATCACAATAACATTAATAACAAACACCTAACGAGGACCCCCGCCCGAAGACTGCCGTTAAGGCATCCTTTGGCCTCAGATCATTTCGAATGTTGCCAACTAGTATTTTATATTTTTAATTTCAAACAAAACTTTATTAATAAATTCTTATTTACGTCCAAAACATTATTAATAAATTCTTATTTACGTACAAAACATTATTAATAAATTCTTATTTACGTACAAAACATTACTAAATTTCTTATTAAACATTATTATCTTCTTCATTAAACAAAGCATTATTAAATTCTTATCAGGCATTATTCAGACATTATTATCTTTAAAACCAATACACGACACGGGGTTCGATTCCCGATATTTCGCTGTTATGACTAAGAATTGTATGGTGGCTGTTAAAGTTCATAGTATGACGTCACACACACACACACACACACACACATATATGTACACATATATATATATATGGTGGAAATTTATTTTTTCTTTTACTGAGCAATATTTACTCAAGTGTGGAAACACACGCTGCGGTGACTCACCTTGGCATTAGTCATCATATATAGACACCGAACGGGAAAATAAAATAATAATAATAATAATGATAATAATAATAATAATAACAACGAGGAATACTGATTGGGCAAAGCCACGCCCACATTTTTATTTTTCCCCTATCAACCTCCCCACCCTCTTCAACTTTATCATACCACGCTCCCCACCATCATATGTATATGTGTATATATATATATATATACGAGGGTGGGCTGAAAAGTAATGCCTCCACTCAAATTTTAAACGGGTTGAAGGATTTTATCGAAACAAAAGCAGATGTGTACCTTAGAGTTTGTTTATTCTTCAAAACGATACGTTTACTTTTCTATAAAATCACACTCTACCTCGATACATTTACACCAACAATAAATGAATTTTTGAAATCCATCCCGGTAAAACTCAGAACTTTGACTACGAAACCAAAATTTCACAGCGGCCTTAACTTCTTCGTCAGACTCGTAACGATTTCCACGGTGGTTCTTTAAGTTTAGGAAAGAGATGAAAATCGCATGGTGCTAAATGGGGGCTATATGGTGCATGCAGCAAGACGGTGAATTGCAGATCCGCAATTGCTTCTCGCGTTTGAACACTGGTGTGAGGCCATGTGTTGTCATGATGATTCAATGACTGCGTTTTTGTGGATGCGAACTCTCCTGATCCGTTTTTTCAACTTCTTCAGAGTTTCAATATAACGTGCGGAGTTGATTGCTAGCCCTCTTTCCCTAAAGTCTTCGAGAAAAACACCATTGATATCCTAAAAAACAGCTATCATCACTTTTCCAGCCGATTTTTTAAATTTGAATTTTTTGGTTGCGGTGAATTTTGTGCCAATATTCTATGGATTGCCGTTATTTTCAGGGTCATAATGGTGGACCCACGTCTCGTCTCCTGTCACAATACTCTGCAGAAATTCATCTTCATTTTCGAAGCACTGCAGATTTTCTTGGCAAATACGTAGCCTCTCGGTTTTCATCTCGGCAGTGAGCATGCGAGGCACCCATCTGGCGCAGACCTTTCGGTAACCGAGAATACTGATAATGTGTCCCACTCGCTCTTTGAAAATATCGAGTATTGCAGCAATTTCATTTCGTTTAATGTGACGATTTCCACGAATCAGTTCGTCAACGTAGTTCCGATGAGACTCGTCGGTTGCCCTTACAGGCCTTCCACTTCGCGGCTTGTCTCGCAAATCTTCTTGCCCTGCTTCTCCTTTACAGTGCCTCGCCCAACGTCGAATGGTACTCACATCAACACTGTTCGCCGTACACGGCTTGCATTCGCCAATGAATGTCTATGGGAGCAACACTTTCCGCGGTAAAAAATTCGATTACGGCACGTTGCTTGAAGCGAATGTCTTTACTCCTTTCCATTGTAATCGATACTGAACCAACGTGTGAAATGAGTGTAGGCTATATTAGGCCATAACACAAAACCGGTTTTATCTGATTACCTCTGCACAATCTGAAATGGGGTGTGGATATCAAGTTACAACACAAAACCGGTTTTTTCTGGTTACCTCTACACAATCCAGAATTATTCAAGTGGAGGCATTACTTTTCAGCCCACCCTCGTATATATATAGATGTATGTTTCATATATATATATATATATATATATATATATATATATATATGTGTGTGTGTGTGTGTGTGTATATATATATATATATGTTTCATATGTATGTATATATACTGTATATATATCCACAATTTTTTTTTTTTTTTTTATATTTATTGTTTCCTAATGACCATCCTCCTTATGAAACCCTTTCATTACGCTTATCAACCCTTAAAATTTTGCTCTTCTCGCCTTCTCCCCTCACCTCCTTTTCTCATTTCCAGTAGTTTCCCTCTCTTTTCCTCTCTTAGCACTAGCACTTCCCTCGTTTCCATGGCAACCACTCGGCTCAAAGTGCCCCATACTACTGACACTACCAAATTTCAACGTATAGACCAGGGGTTCTTAACCTTTTTAGGCTGCGATCCAAATTCGGCGACCGATGCCTTCAAACAGTTCACTCGTAATAGATAATAAAATAAAATAATAATGGTAAAATGATTCGGGATAACATAAATAAATGATAAATGACAATTTAATGACTCAAGTTTGTGTCTCGACCCAGAGGTTAAGAAACCCTTGTATAGACGGAGTGCGTCTAACTCATTTCCACACACTGTGTGTAGAACCTTTGCTTCCCATTCTTTTACCATGTATCCCCAAATGTTTTCGATTGTATTTAGGCCAGGGAAAGAATATATGCCTCATTAAACTGGTCAAACCATTCTTGCACAATACAACTCGTATAGATACATATTAAGTAAAAGGGCTGGCAGAATGTCTGTTAATATATCCACATATTGTGTGTAATCAACTGCTTCCTATTTCGTCAGTTTCCCAGGACCAAAGGAGGACATCCGTCCTCAAAACCCAACATTAATTACACTGCCCAACACCAATTTTGCTGATTTAATTCTAACACCTGTTTTTAGGTAACTTTGGTGTGCTGATTTCAAAAATCACCTTAGTTTTTGCCTATCACGTCAGGTTTTCGAGCAATCAAATACGGATATTTTGGAGATATCGCATTTTGGCAGGGTTATGCCCAATTTTTTTTCTTTTCAAAAAATAAGTTTTTACATACTCAGAATCAGCATGGAAAAGTAAACAATTGTGCAGGGAGTGAACTTTAATATACAATGGTAATATTGACACATAAAGTGATTAAGTGTTTAAATAAGCAAAAAATGAATCCATATTAAAGCAAGCACCGGACCAGTTTTCTTAACATTGTCTTTTTCTTGTTTTCTTACTTTTCAGTGCTGATAAATTTTCTCTTATAGGACTTCCTAGAATGAGAGATGTCAAGACAATCTCTTTGCAGGCTCCAGCAGTAGTCAGCCATCATATGGGTATCCCATCTTCCTTGGTATCGTTCTTCCATCACTTTGATATCTTGGTGGAACCTTTCACCTTGCGCTTCACTAACATCACCAAGATTTTCTGGAAATTTATCCAGATGACTGTTGAGACAGTGAACTTTAATGCTCATGTTGCAACCCAACTGCTGAAAGTTTACAAGTAAATCCTTTACAAGATCTTTATAATTTTCAGACTTTTTGTTTCCTAGGAAGTTCTTAACTACTGCCACAAAAGCATTCCAAGCTCTTGCCTCCGTTTCGGTCATTGAGTTACTGAACTGCGGATCTTTCATGTTTTCTTATCCACAGATAAAATTTTAACAGCAAAACAGCTGTTAACAGGTCTCAAAAATCATCAATTTTGATAAGCGCCCTTCATGGATCACCCAAAATAGGCATATTGCATCGCACGAAAACCTGATGTGATTGACAAAATCTAAGGTGATTTTTTAAATTAGCACATCAATATTATCCAGAGACAGGTCTTAGAATTAAATCAGCAGCAAAAATTTTTTTGTTGGGCAGTGTTATCCTAATCTTTTAAGATGTTTTGAATGTTCTTTTCCTAGTACCGAGTTATTTTATTGCGGTAACAATGAAAAGCGCCATGCCATTCTGTCAAAAAGATTTTCTCTTCCCAAAATAGTACCGGTGACCAGGGTTTTCCGGTAGGAAAGTATGATAGTATGATTAATATCTAATGTGATTTTCTCTCAGCCAACGAATAACTGTCACTATGATACTAAATGCCAATAATTTCGTTTGCGTTTGTAAAAAGATTTTTGCGAACGTGATTTAAAAGTGAAAAAATCATTGTTTACAAATGTTTCACCAAACAAATCAGAAAATAATGTAAACGCTCCTACTTCGCTTTTACCACAAACATTTTGTAGTTTATGTTTTGGCTTTAATTAATGATCATACAGGAATGGAAGAATCGTATACCTAAAAGTGAAACTTCAAATGCACATTATATGTTGTGGATTATTACAACATTCAAATTAAGCTTCTACGTACATAGAAGCATGTTTACAATTATTTAAGGATCTAATATTGGACCTAATACTGCCTCATTTTCTTTCGGCGTCGTGACTCGAGGCCTTCCAGATCTATATTTTGTTTCAATGCTTCCTTCCTTCAACCTCGTACTGCAACAGCCAACCAACGCTGTACATTTCTTTTGTGCACTCCAAAACGGTGAGCTATTTTATCAATGGCTGCCTCAGCTTCCGCCATCTCAATAATCATTCTCTCATTCCTTGGGTCATGGTAGTGATTGTTGTTAATCTTTCCAGCAAGTTGTTGTATCTATCATTTCCGTCCCTCATTCTCTTCTACGTCTGTGATTAAGTAATACCTGATTTATTTCTCTTAAGGTTTTTATATATTTTAAAATCTTATATTTTAATGTTTTATATTTTTATTTGTTCATAGTGTTCTCTTTTCCACAAAATTATTTTAATGTTATTTACTTGAATTTACTGCCTCTCTTCGCAAAGGTTTCATCTACAATATTTATTGGTTTTTAATTGTATTACTTTAACTTTATAATATAAATAATTATAATATAATTGTATAATTGTTTTTAATTTTAAGTTTGCAATGTTTATGACTTATCAATATTTTTAACTATATGTAGCTTGTTTTAGCATTGAAGATGACATTAGAAAATTTTGAAAGCTTTGATTATATTACAGTATTAAATGTTTGCCTACGACTGAGCTTTCCGCCTCAAAAATCACTTGCTCCATTATATACTGTATCTACTGTATATATAGTATATTTAATATTTAATAATTTTTTGCAAAGAAAACGCTTTTCTTGCCGTTTTTTAATTTTTAGAGCACTCAATAGGAAATCTGCTTATTTAGAAAATAAATATATAGTTTCAATAAACTGATTTTTATATATGTCCTAAAATATATATAAAACATATATTTAAAATACATAAAATACACTTTCTTATAATTAAACGTATAATTAAACCAAAGCAGGTCACAGCAAAGGCTTAATAAATTAATAAAGGCTTAATAAAAATAGGTTTAATAAAGGCTTAATACAAATAGGCTTAATAAAAGCTTAATAAAAATATCAATAAGTATATAATCAATAAAATAATTGTTAAATGCTATAAAAACAAAAACGTATCTAGTATGCTTGTAAGATTTAATGTTTGGCCTATGAAGTTACTTCCGTACGGATGTTTAGATGTTTGTTTGATCAAAATAAAAGTCTTGTAATACTGTAATTAAATTTTGGAACTCGCCTCATTTAAACTCACTTCATCATTCTTTCCGAATTAGGTAAAATTTTGCTAATTTTGTAATATTTCGAAATATCACGAAATAGGTACTCCATTCTGAAAAATCGTAAAGTTAACGCAATTCGTAATGATTCCGAATGTAATTCGCAATAATTTTACTAAATTTTCTGCCCATTTCTGTTCGAATTAATGAAAACAAAATGTATTGATGATTGCTGTAATTTCTATCATAAGATAACTACACTGTAATAAAGTTACTTAAGTTATGGATACGAATTACAGAATTAAAATTCAGAATGGTTACTAATTGAGCAGAATTCGCCGATTATTTTTCTGAATATTTCTTCCAATTCGGAATATTACGAATTATTAGAGATTTCAATTCTAAATTTCGGAACCACCAAAATGTTCCGAATTAGGAGGAATTGGAATTCCGAGTTGCGAAAGATTACTGAGAGGGATTACTCTCCTCTTTAGCTGATCTTTTTCTTGCTCATCTACCCTGTGAGCAGTCCAGCATGCTTTCAAACACACACTTCTCCCTCAATTCCGAGTTGCGGAGAAATTACTGAGAGGGATTACTGTAGAAAACTATGTCCAAAAGGGAAATGAGAACACCACGAGCGAGTGGACATGGACGCTGGAGATACAGTAAATCTGTACCTGTTAGAAAACCTGTGTATAGGACAGATGATCCCAGAAAAAGAGAACAAGAGCGAACTCCTAAAATGGGCAACTGAAAGGAAGGAGTTCGATGAGAATGACTACATGGTATACAGGTTCCAGAAGCGGTACACAGACCATACGGTGGACCGTAAAAGAGTGATCAGGCAAAAACATCATATTCTGAAGACAATCGCGGAAAGGAGAACTGACCATGAGAGAAAACAAAGAGCCACACTACCAACATATGATGAGGCACAGAAAGCAAACGAAAAGGCAATTAGGTTTGTGCAGGAACAACTGGCAATAACTGCTGACACCCTAGAAGAACTAAGAACAAGCAAAGGGACAGTAGGCAGAAGAAAGAAACAAATAAAAAAAAACCGGCCGAAACACCAGAAAGCCAAGTGAAACCCTCAGTAACAGAAAAAACAAAGGAGGCAATCCCAGGTGCCGTAGAAGAAACACCTACCAGAGACAGCACAGAAGTCGAGCAGCAGGATGTCTGCCCAGGGCGGCATGAGGAGAAGGTGGAAGTGGAGATGAACCACTGGCACACAAACATTTTGCCAGCCCCTCCCCATCCCCTCCTCCTCCCCCAAGTGAACCATCAGATGATGAGGGAGACTCTACATCAGGGCCAGGCAATGATAGTAGAGATGGAAGAGAAAAGTAAGAAAGAGAAGGAAATGAAAAGGAGGATCCTAATCCACAGAGAAGAAGATGTACATCAGGAGCTGAACTACAGAAGACCACTGCCCAAGCTGAAAAACACCTACAAGGTCAGAAAATATATAGAGATAGCAAACATGGTACTCCCTGCAATAACACCCAAGGAAAGTAACCTCACAGAGTTAAACAGGTTATATTATGCAACATCAGTCAGCGTAACAGAGATGGCAGGAGTAAAAACACGCAAGCATAACAGCCAGGAGCAAAATCAGGGAATGAATGGAAATGAGAGGAAGCCAAGGTGGCAGCAAAGACTAGAGAGTAGAGTGAGTAACCTCAGGAAGGAGATCTCAATTCTAACTACCTATATGAGGGGGAAATAAGATCTAAACTGGGAAGGAGGAAGGTAAATGTACTAATCCAAAGAGAAAGACTGGACAATGAAAGAAAGATCATGCAAAGCATTGCCAGGAAAAAACTAGACCTGTCAGCAAAAGCAAAAAGACTGGCAAGATATATACGCTTGGACAGAGAAAAGAAACAAAATGAGATGTTTGAAGACAACCCAACGAAACTATCTAGAGAATTAAAGAATGCCAAGGTAAACGTAGAAAGACCGCCTGAAAAAGAACAAGTGGAGCATTTCTGGAAGAACATCTATGAGAATGAAGTCAACCATAATGATGGTGCAGAATGGATTGGGAGCCTTTACAACAGCGAAAAGGTGAGAAACATCTCAGAGATGAACATGGTTAGAATAACCATGAAAGAAGTTGAGGAGAAAATAAAAAAGTAGTAACTGGAAAGCACCAGGCCCAGACATGATTAAGAACGTCCGGTTGAAAAATCTAACATCACTAAGTGGAAAAATAAGAAGGTGCTTCAACAGGATACTAACAGCGGAAGAAGAAGCACCACAATGGTTGACAAAAGGAAAAACAACATTACTACCAAAGTCCCATGAAACCCAGAATCCAAGCAAATATAGACCAATAACATGCTTGCCAACAATCTACAAAATACTAACAGGAGTCATAGCAGACAGAATCTACAGCCATGCAGAAGAAAACAACATCATAAGCCCAGAACAAAAAGGATGTACCAGAAGAACGTATGGGACAAAAGACCAGCTGTTAATCAACAGGGCTATATTGGAAAACAACAGAAAGAGACAAAGAAACCTAAGCATGGCATGGATTGACTACAAAAAAGCATATGACAGTGTACCCCACTCATGGTGAAGGAAGTGTTGAGACTATACAAGATCCACCCCATCATCAGGATCTTAGTAGAAACAGCTATGACACGATGGGAAACGGACCTAACTCTCCATCACAGTAAGGGAAATTTAGAGGTGAACAGTGTGAGAATCAAGAGAGGGATCTACCAGGGTGATTCAATATCCCCTCTTTTGTTTGTACTGGCACTAAACACACTTAGCCAACTAATAAATAACCTAAACAAAGGTACATGATGAGACCAAGGGAAAAGAGCAGCCGAAAAATATCTCACTTATTTTACATGGACGACCGAAAACTGTACACCCCAAACAAAAGCGAGGTAACAGAAGAGATCAGGGAGGTCAGAAAGTTCTCAGCTGACAACCAGATAGAGTTTGGGCTTGAGAAATGTGCCACTGTCAAACTAAGGAAAGGTAAAAGGTGTGAATGAGAAAACATCAGGGTGGACAATATCGTGATAGAAGAACTAGAGCAAGAGGCTACATATAAATATCTGGGGATGGAGGAATCTGAAAAGATGGAAAATGATGACATTACGAAAGAGTAAAAATAAGATCCTATCCATAAACTTACTGGCAGTACCTGTACTGTCATACAGTTTTGGCATAATCAATTGGACCCAGCTAGAAATCAGCAAACTGGATACGATCAGCAGAAAAATGCTCCATGCGCATAAGATCATATATAAAAACCAATGCACACCAGAGCTGGGCACTTCCGCAAACCGCAAATTCCGCAATTGCGGAAGTATGTTTTTCGTTTGCGGACTGCGTTTGCGGTAAAGTCATCGCTTGCGGATTTGCGTTTGCGGAAGTGATTTTGAGTTTGCGGATTTGCAATCGCAAATCCGCAAACTCAAAATCACTTCCGCAAACGCAAATCCGCAAACGCAAATTCACTAATTTGCGATGACTTGGCCGCAAACGCAAGTCCGCAAACAAAAAACATACTTCCGCAATTGCGGAATTTGCGGTTTGCGGAAGTGCCCAGCTCTGAATTGCACACCAAGGCTATACCTGCCAAAGAGGGTCGGTGGATTAGGGCTTGCGCTAATAGACCAAGTGCACAAAGCCACAACAATAGGATTAGCACAGTACATAAAGGAAGGAGAAGTAAGGCTAGTCAGATTTGTAAGAGACCATGAATGTGAAAAGCCTCAAACAACATCACTTTCAAAGAAGGCAAATGACTATCTAGTGGATGCCGGCATAGGACCTGAACAGCTTGAAGACATTGCAAATAAACCTCTCATGAAAAGATAAGCACCGTAAAAAGGAGGTATAGGAAAAGCTCAGAAGAACAGGAGAAGAACTGGGAAGAGCACAAATTCAGCAAAGTATACAAAGAGGACGTGCTAAACAGAGCATGCATAAAGAGGGATAAAACTGTGGAGTTCCTGGTAAGAGGGTCACTGAGACCAGAAGATGAACGGCTGGTGGTGGCAGCACAAGCCCAGGCACTACGGACAAACTGGTTCAAAAAAAATATTGAGGATAGAAATGAAACCGAGATGTGCAGACTGTACTCAAAGAGCCCAGAGACTGTGAGTCACATACTGTCTGGATGCAAAATACTCCTACACAGAGGAAACTACACAGACAGACACAATGCAGTCTGAAAGCTAATCCACTTCAAGCTGTGTAAGAAATATGAAATAAGGCTAGAAACAGAAAAGCATTGTGAACATATTCCACAAGGAATAGAAGACAATGACAAAGTGCTGCTCCTATATGATCACGAGATACCAATTGACATTAGGGTATCAGGATGCAGACCAGACATAGTAGTGAGAGAGAAGGAGGGTAACAAATGCCTCTTGGTGGAAGTAGGAGTCCCAGCGGACTGGACTGTGGCTAACTATGAAAGGGAAAAGGTCTTAAAATACCAGAGACTCAAACATGAAATACGGAGAATTCAAAGAAGGCAAATGACTATCTAGTGGATGCCGGCATAGGACCTGAACAGCTTGAAGACATTGCAAATAAACCTCTCATGAAAAGATAAGCACCGTAAAAAGGAGGTATAGGAAAAGCTCAGAAGAACAGGAGAAGAACTGGGAAGAGCACAAATTCAGCAAAGTATACAAAGAGGACGTGCTAAACAGAGCATGCATAAAGAGGGATAAAACTGTGGAGTTCCTGGTAAGAGGGTCACTGAGACCAGAAGATGAACGGCTGGTGGTGGCAGCACAAGCCCAGGCACTACGGACAAACTGGTTCAAAAGAAATATTGAGGATAGAAATGAAACCGAGATGTGCAGACTGTACTCAAAGAGCCCAGAGACTGAGTCACATACTGTCTGGATGCAAAATACTCCTACACAGAGGAAACTACACAGACAGACACAATGCAGTCTGAAAGCTAATCCACTTCAAGCTGTGTAAGAAATATGAAATAAGGTTAGAAACAGAAAAGCATTGTGAACATATTCCACAAGGAATAGAAGACAATGACAAAGTGCTGCTCCTATATGATCACGAGATACCAATTGACATTAGGGTATCAGGATGCAGGCCAGACATAGTAGTGAGAGAGAAGGAGGGTAACAAATGCCTCTTGGTGGAAGTAGGAGTCCCAGCGGACTGGACTGTGGCTAACTATGAAAGGGAAAAGGTCTTAAAATACCAGAGACTCAAACATGAAATACGGAGAATGTAGAATGTAGAACCTGTGATCATCCCAATAGTGGTGGGGGCGACAGGGGCAGTAAAGAAATCTACACTGGAGTTTCGTGACCAACTGCCCATAAGTATAACATCCGGAGAAATTGCAGGGGAGATACTACGATACAGCACCTCTATTTTATGCCTAGTACTAAGCTGTGCCTAAAAATTCCTTAGGGTTAAGGTTTAACCCCGGAAGTGAAATGAAGTAAAGCTTTTTAACCGGAGAGAGTTACAGAGTTACGGGTTTATAAAGACCATAAGATCTACTCTGGGTTAGCCCAAGAAAGAGAGAAAAAAGGGAAAAAAGTAAAATGAAAATAAGGAATACTAAAAACTGATACCATGTTTACATTTCTCGACGTGTAACGTTTTCACGGAGGAATAGTAATAATAGAAAAGTACAGAGTACACGAGGCTCTCCCTCCTCTGCCACCCATTGCTGACAGACAGTTGATGTTAAGGAAAATTTTAAGGAAGTAGGGAAAGAATAGCTTCAGAGTTCATTCACATTATGCTTGTAATAATAATAATAATAAAGGATTTACATTTAATTTCCAATATTCTGAAAAAAAAAATTTTTTATTTTCAGTACTGAGTTTCTTAATAATAATTCTAGATAAGAATTTGCAGTATGCTAAGAATACTGTCTTCACTTTTGCTTCTGCTGACGCGTTTCGTTCATATACTTTGAACATCTTCAGAGCTTTATACGTAATTTTAAAGTAAAATGGGTTATATATATATATATTTCTTGATTGTAAGTTTGATACAATTTCAAATTAATTTAAGAACATTCGAAAGTTCATTAAATTTTATATTAATTTTCGGTTTTTTCATTTTAATGTAAAAGGCTTCGGTAATTTTAAATTTTTTGTACGTTATGTGATGAGTATAAGATTTGAAAGTTTTGTGAGATATTTTTTAAATTTAATATTTTATGATCTACTCTGTAATGTTCGTTAATTTTAATGTTCAAAGTATATGAACGAAACGCGTCAGCAGAAGCAAAAGTGAAGACAGTATTCTTAGCATACTGCAAATTCTTATCTAGAATTATTATTAAGAAACTCAGTACTGAAAATAAAAAAAATATTCAGAATATTGGAAATTAAACGTAAATCCTTTATAAAGACATAGGCTGATATCGACTTTCTAAAATTTTGCCTCAATAATCAGCTGTTTCCTAATTTTCTAAACATAAGACTTTACGACAAAACAGCTCACAAAGAAAAGTCTACAGAAAATTTCCAAACGCAACTTCTCAAACGCGACTTCGAAACAAGAAACTCAACAAGACTAGAATATGAAGAAAAATGTTTAAACAATATATTAAAGAGACACATAAAACCAATGGATAAAGAAAAACACGTAACAAAAACCCTGATAAGCAACATCATGTGGTGTACCAAATTACATGTCCTGGAGTTGACTGTACGTCGACTTACATTGGTTACACCACAAACCACATTAAAGAGAGATCATACCAACATAAATATCGTCCAAGTAAAATTAACGAACATTACAGAGTAGATCATAAAATATTAAATTTAAAAAATATCTCACAAAACTTTCAAATCTTATACTCATCACATAACGCACAAAAAACTAAAAATTACCGAAGCCTTTTACATTAAAATGAAAAACCGAAAATTAATATAAAATTTAATGAACTTTCGAATAGTCTTAAATTAATTTGAAATTGTATCAAACTTACAATCAAGAAATATATACATAACCCATTTTACTTTAAAATTACGGATAAAGCTCTGAAGATGTTCAAAGTATATGAACGAAACGCGTCAGCAGAAGCAAAAGTGAAGACAGTATTCTTAGCATACTGCAAATTCTTATCTAGAATTATTATTAAGAAACTCAGTACTGAAAATAAAAAAAATATTCAGAATATTGGAAATTAAATGTAAATCCTTTATAAAGACATAGGCTGATATCGACTTTCTAAAATAATAATAATAATAATAAATTGTATGTATTTCGGATATTATTAAGTCTATTTTAATTACTGTCGACCCCCTCTGCAGCACTCAACCTCATTTGGTGGAGTTGATAGAGGAAAGAGTTATTTCCACTGTCATTTAGAATGATACTCCGTTTGAAGGGATTTGTGTGAAGATACTGAGCTCAGGGGTTCGACTCCCACTGTTTTTGTGCGTCCTGCAGCTTTACGCGTAATCTGAACCAGCAAAGGGTCGTTACACCATCTGAAGATAGACATACGCAGGAGAAAACAAAGTTATGGTTTATCTTCCTACTGATGAAGTCATACATTCGAAAAACTAAAGGGTGGATCAGAACTTGACTACACAGGCTGTTTCAAAAGTCATGAATCATAAGAATATTTATTTTTCAATTACTGTATATGAAATGAAAATGAAAATGAAAAGGCTTATGGGCAGACTATAGTCCATATGACAAATATTATTAATACAATGACAGTTGACATACTAAGGATAAAAATATACACAGTTCATTAGAAATAATACAGTAATGTCGGGGTTAAGTGGAGCTACAGACAGACGTTTTCGTACCAAGAAGTCCATAGCTTAGAGGAAAAGCGGCAGGGCTCATGGATAACTTGGATAGTTGATCGGGTTGGTTGATTTTTTAATTCTTTGCATCAGACTGTATTGAGCACGTCTGGTTACATCCGGGAAGCTCGGGACATTGCGGCTAGCAAACATTTGCGAAGCTGAGCATCACGGGATTAATTTATGTAAGAGTCTAAAAGACCTGTTGTACAGCAAATTTAGGGTTCTGCCAGAACCTTTTTCATAATTCACCCAGAGTTGCTGTCCGTATATATTACTGCAGAAAGTACGAAAGAGAGTGTCTTTAGCTTCACTTGTACAGAACCGAAAGTTCCTTGTAGTCATATTCGCTTTAGCACAAAGGCTTCGAGATTGCTTTCTTATAGTGGGCCGGCCAAAAATTTAAAAGTTCTCTAGAAAAAATCTTAACGGCTTTTTCAGCAGGCACCCACCTTAGATAAGTAGTAATGAGGATGCCAAACAAGATGTGGGTGGATGTCACTCTCAATTTTGGGTTTGAAGGTCCCATACAAGGTTACAAAAGTCAAATTCTGAAAAATTCCGAATTTTTGCATTTCAGTGGTGGCTCTGTGTAACAACGTGTTTAAAGGTGTATCATTAACACATAAAGCATATTTTTGTAATTTTATGGATAATAATTGAATGTAACTCTGACTCTGGATGTCTTTATTTCCATTAAAACTACATTTAGCATGCTGGGTGAGGTGCGCATGTGCCTACTACTACCATAGTACAAGTAATAGCATACTTTCACATGTTGAATATTTTCAATGCACTGGCTGGCCAGACATTGGTTTGGTATATGCAATTAAAAGAGTGCAGTCAGTGTCAGCTGGTAAAATAATAATAATAATACTGCTAAAGGATAGGTAAGTTTCGAATTGTTTCAATATATCACAAAGAATGACCAAGCAAGAGACAGGTTCTGCATCACATGGTCAGAGCGGTCACGCATCTCTCAAGACAAGATGCCTCTTCAATCTTCAAGATGATGATGGGGAAGCCACCTTCACTCGGGTTGACAGTCTGCCTTCTCGCACTAGGCGTGACGCTCATGATGTCATGAAGCTAGTTCAGCAGTTGAAGAAGTTTTCGTCTTCAGAGTTCACGTGAGTGAAGCAGGAGAAACAGAAGCCGCCACTAACATCCCACTTGTTTCACTGGCAACCAAAGAAACTGCACCCACAGATGTTGTGGAGAACATGCTGACAGCTCAGGATCGAGGAAAGCAGTATGTAATCGGTTTCATGGAGAGACTGATTGAACAGATAGTAGGCTTCATGAAACGATGAAGAAACACCGGTCGAAAACCTTCGCTGATGTGTACAAAGCTACAGTTTCCACCAAGCAGAACATGCAGAAGCCCATCAAAGCTGACAGAAAGCTACTACAGCGGCTCCTGAATGCTGCGACAGCAGGTCGCATGGTGGAGGTGGTCAACGTCTTGAAGCATGAACTGTCCCCAGTCCCATTTAGTCTGGCGAAGGCAGGAGGAGAGATGAATTCGTCATCGAAGTCTGAGCTGATGAACATCCTGATGCTCAGCAGACCATAAGCTCAGAGGTTCCAACCTCTGATCTGAAGACCTGTCTGATGATAGATGGCCATGCACTCATCCAAGCTCTTGGCAAGCTTGACGGCTGTCGGACATTCGGCGACTATGCTGAAGTGTTCTTCAAGGCCGTGACGAGTTATTTCAATGAACACACAACAAGAGTTGATGTCATCTTTGATCGGTACGCATGGGGAGGATCGATCAAAGCAGTTACCAGAACAAAGCGTGCAAGCAAGAAGAAACAGATTCGGAAAGTCATTGATGGCCCACATGTTCCACTGCCTGAAGTGTAGAAAAACTTCATTGCCCTGGATACAAACAAGGCTGACCTAACCTTGTTTCTGTCTAATGTCATCACTGAGAAGGGCAGAGATCTTCAAGAAAGATGTCAGCTGGTGATAGGGGGTGGCTTCTCTGAAGCCACTGAAGTACGGTCAACCAGGCGACATGACGTTCCACTGCATAGCAACCATGAAGAGGCGGACACCAGGCTCATCCTTCACTCATGTGATGCAGCGTCCCAGGGCTATGAACAAATACTGGTAGTGTGCAGAGATACTGATGTAATGGTGCTGCTGATTCACTTCCTTTGAACCAAGGTCCCTGAAGTGTGGATGCTGTGCGGAACGGCCAAGAACCGAAAATGCTATCTCGTGCACGATGTATTCAAGAGTTTTTTTTTGTCGCCCCCAGTCAGGGACAACCTGGTCAGCTTCACGCTTTGACCGGGTGTGACACAGTCTCGTCCTTCAGTGGTCATGGAAAAAAGAAGTGTTGGAAGGTGTTCAGTGACCACCCACTCCTGCTGCACGCCATTGGTCGAGATGAGGATATCGCAGATGTTGAGAAGTTTGTGTGTTATTTGTATGGCACCCCGGAACAACACACAGTTGATGACGCCAGAGTTCACCTTTTCGGGAAGGCCAAGAAGACTCTGGAAATGCTCCATTTGCCCGGGCAAACTATCAGGCCAAAATATGACTCCAGGCTGACAAAGAGCACGTAGATGTTGAAGATCCGGTGGACACTCCAGCCTGGAAATTGGAAGATGGGAGCCTCCTACTAATGTGGACCAGACTTCCTCCAATCCCTGAAGCCTGCCTGGAGCTTGTTGCTTGTGGTTGCAAGAAAAAGTGCAAGACGGCTAGATGCAACTGCTTCAGGAAAGAGATGAAGTGTACGAGAGCTTGTGGTTGTGACGACAGCGGTTGCTGTAACCCAGCTGAACAGTAGATCTATGTCTCTCTTCCAGGCTGAAATCGAGAGAAGCTGGAATGTGCTGTAAGGAACTAATAACTCTGTTCTTAAGTGTTTGCAATCCACACAATTGTGACTGTCAGTGCAGCATTTCGGTGCTGTTCATCAAGAAAAGTGAACTTGTAGATGTTACTAATGTGTAAACTGTATAGTTATGGGGCTATATTTACTGCTTTGTGATTTAGTTGTGATAATTCTGTTACTCTGAGTACTTAATTCATGCCATCAAACTTATTAGGCACTAATCATGTTAAAATAAATTGTTTTGGCAAACAGACTTGCACAATGTTTTTTTTCGCCAATTAAAATAAAAAAATTAAAAAAATTTAGCACAATTTCGGTCGTGATTAACTTGAATTTGACTTGAGTTGGTAATTCAGGTGGAATAATCGTGTTATCATACTTCTTTATCACTAAGTGTGGCAAAATTAAACATTTGGTCAAACCAATTGGCTCAGAATATTTTTTTAAAATTAAAATTAGAAAATATTATTTTTTGCACAGTTTGACCTCGAAAATTACCTTCAAAGCCAAAAGCGAGCGTGGCATACACCTGCATTTTATTCCTCACCCACAGGTACATTGATTTAACATGTGTGCCAGCTATTAACAAAAAACGCCGTTCAAAGTCGATTTTTTAATTTTGGCCGGTCCACTATTATATCCGAGTCATCACCCAAGGAGCTGGTAATAGTTTGACTCAAATACTTAAACTCTTTCACTTCCTCAGTTACTTCAACTTTCATTTTAAACCTAATATCAGCTGGCTGATTACAGCTTTTAGGAGGAAACTGCATAACCTTAGTTTTTGTAACATTAAAAAGAATATCATGTTTCTGCGAATACACTTCGCAGACTTTTAGTAGCCGATCCAGACCTTTAACAGAGGGACTTATTAACACCATAAACTAAGTTATTTATCCTTGTGTTATCTATACAACATCCCACTGTTGCCTCATTAAGTGAAGCAATTAATCTGTCAATATACACATTCAACAGCATAGGGGAGAGCAAAGAGTCTTGTCTCACCCCGCAAGAGGAGCCAAAACATTCGATAGTACATTGCCCCACCTAACTGTAAAAGATTTGTGGGGATACCAAAATTTCAATAAATTTAATATGTACATGGAACCTTCCTGTCTTCTAGTTTTTTAAATAAAATATTGTGGTTTACTCTATCATATGCCTTACTTATATCTAGTAAACAGCTATAATTAGTTGAATTATATATATATATATATATATATATATATATATATAGTCTATATATATATATATATATATATATATATATATATATATATTATATATATTAGTGATGTAGCGGATGTCATTTTTTTCACATCCGCGGATGCGGATGCGGATGAGGATGTTTGATTTCAACATCCGCGGATGCGGATGTCTACATTTTCGTTATTTTTTAGGATATATTCGAGATTTGTTGTTTAACGTATATAATAAGTTATTATACAGTATAGAGAGAGCTGTAGCTATAATGTAGTATAATTGATTAATTGTACAATAATTGCTGTACTTTTCTCTGAACATATAAAATAATATCAAGCATCTAACCAATATAGAAATCAATTAGTGAATTCGTCTGCAAATAAATTCGTTATATTTTGTTGAGTTTCAGCCACAATTAGAAACCATAATTGTGTTACCAGGATGCGGGACGTGAACCCAACTCAAATGCACCCACCGACCTCTTTCCCCAACCTCCACCCTTATAGAAAGAGATCTTTAATTAGCTTGATAACTATTTATATTAAGTTTAAAGTTTTATTAGGCATATTTATAAATGAGTAATTAAAATAAAGTAAACTAAGATGTTCATCGTTTAATGTTCAAACTTAATTATAGGAAGGTAATGCTTAAGGAACATTAATTTTTCTGCCTTTTCTGCTGCCAGTCTGTTTCTCTTTTCATCATATATTAATCCAGCACTGCTAAATAATCTCTCGCTTGGTACGTTTGTTGGAGGACAGGCTAAATGTTTCCTTGCAAGTTTACTCAAGTATGGATAGATATTCTGCGTATTTTTCCACCAACTAATAGGATTGTCACATGCAGCCAGGCGTTTTTCTTGGTGATAGCTCTCGATCATTTTTACTACATCTTTTGACATCGCGTAGGTCTCGTCATTGCTGCTTGACTCAAGAAGCTGAGAGGCAGATTCTGTGATAGATTTGCTTGTTGAAGGTGTTGGTTCTGTCACTGAAACTTTTATTCTTTTGGTGGGTGGCGAAGCGACAGATTCAAGAGATTGAAGCTCTTCAACTGCTTTGCCAAGTGATGATTTAACTCGTTCTAATGTACTAGGTGAAAATAACTTAGCTTTGTAACGTGGATCTAAGTAGGTTGCAAGAGAGTAACTTCATACACGAACACCCTCTCGTCTTGTCGCTTGCATCACTTTTGCGCACAATGAACTAGTTCTATTAATATAGTAGAATTTGATAATTTCCGCTTATTAATGACATTTTATCTCAACGGTCCACATCCGCACGACATCCGCAGTCCAAAGTGCGGATGCGGGTGCGGATGCAGATGCGAGAAAATGTGCGGATGTTCCGCGGATGCGGATGCGGATGCGGATGTGACCTACATCACTAATATATATATGTTGACCCCTCCGTCTATGGACTGGGTTGGCTCGAAGTCGACGGTGGTTCTGGTAGGAGAGAGCAACGGATCTGTTACTTGCAGTAGTTTCTTCTATACTACTCTCTGAGTTCTTCTTTAGTGGCTCGGAGGATTCTGAGAGGCTTATTAAATTCTCTGAGGGTTCCTCCCGATTCTTCTTGTAACGTATCGGGAGATTTTAATAACTAAGTTCTCTGAAGAGAGCACGGCTCGAAGGAGAAGATAAAGACTGTTTCTTACTGTAATTTACTGCTAAAATGTTACAGGTAATGCTCAGCCTCGTAGTTTGAATTTCTATCTTAAATAGCTTATTTGCGGATCTGGTGTTTTCCTGATCCGCCGAGTTAATTAGAAACGGAAATTGAACTATGCATCTTTGTACTAAGATATGCATATGAGCAAAAATTAAAGGTTTAAGATTTACAATTAAATGCTTAGGCAAGACATGACTTCATCTTTTATAACGAAGAGAGAATGTATACAAAACATGAACATTGCAAAAAGTTACTCAGGACTCATTATTAAGCTAAATCTAAAAATGATTAAGAAATTTTAAAAAATAACAAGTCACCAATTATTTGGCAAAGTAGAAAGTACATCAAAATTTATTCCAACGAAAAATAATAATAAAAAAATAATAACAATATCGCCGCGTATACATTCCTAAATGGCAACATAGTGTCGGGTCGTACATTGAGTACAATCCCAAGTACATCACTGAGTACGTTGTAACTTTGGTTTATTACAATTATGATTATAATTACCAATTAATTCACATTCGCTTATTATTTTTAATTATAGTTTCATTAAAGTACATTAATTACATTATATTAAATTATTATCGTTAATTACAGTTTCATTAAAGTATATTAATTACATTATATTAAATTATTATCGTTAATTACAATTAAACAGTTATCTATAGTTTTTTACCGTGTTTCATATTTATAGACAATTAGGATGTTAGGAGTATAACATAAAGTACATGGGCACATACAGTATATATGTGTATATATATATATATATATATATATAATATATATAACATAACACATAATAATGTTTTATAAATTAGAAGCAAGCGAGAGGAGATTTTTATCCCAGAAGCGCTCGCTTCCGCTGTGGTTAGCAGAATTTGACCACTTGCATAAGCATTTATGAGTATTGCGAGAAATTAATTAATTTAAAGAAAAGAAATAAAAAGAATACATGTGAACGTACTTACATGTAAGGTAACTACGTACGTGATCATGATCATTTGCGAACATGTACGAATGCATAAAGTTTTGTACACACATTGGTAGTCACACACTAGGTTGACAACAGGTAGACAATAGGTAGCTGAATGAATAATTAATAAAACTAACAAAAGATAAAGGTCAAGAAAGGAAATGGATGTATGAATGAACAACATATAAATAATGACGTATAGAGTGCAAAGTTTTTATTATTATGTTAAAGAATTTACCATACATTGTATACTAGAGATATGATGAAGGGAAATTAATGACGGGAAAATGTGAAGGGAATTAAGCTACTTTATGATGTCATAGTTATTCAAATTATGCCATACGTCAATTCATAATTAATACGCCATAGTTATTTAATTTTTACGTACAGTACAAGTCATTATTGAGAGAAATTCGAAAAGATGAATTAGAGAAATACAGTAATGAATAAAGAAGTACAAACAAGGGTTCAAATCATGCCACATGCAATATGTATGCATAATCTAATAAAATTTAGGGATGAGGGTTTGCTGCAAGACAACCATAATTAATTATAATAAATTCTCTAACAAATGAAAAATGAAAATATGGATACGACTAAACCATAGAAATGGTAGGTCGCATGGTTGTGACACTGAAAAAAAAATAGAAAGCAGAAATCGAAATTCTATCCAAACTCGCATCAGGCGACTTTGGTTCCTCATGTAAAAATGAACATTCGAACATAAAAACCATAAAAACATAAGTACTGTATGAAGACAATGAATATAAGGATCCAAAAAGGATTATATAATGATTACATAGGAATTATTCATTGTTTATTTTTACACACACACACACACACATATATATATATATATATATATATATATATATATATATATATATATATATATATATATATATATATATATATATTACACTGTGTATAATATGAATTAAAAATATTTCCCATGATTCCGAAATTTTGAAACACCATTTACATTGGATAATGAAAACGCAGAACGTTTAGTGGTATTGCACGACGTACTTAAGCCTCGTTAATATGTTGACCCTTCTATACTTGTCAATGATACGCTTAGCTGCTCGTACCCTGAATGGAAGCATGGTATGTACTTGTGCCCGCTTGGTACTGCATTTCTAACAATATTTTATTCTTCTTGAGCAGAAGGTGAAGACATAGTTATCCCCTTCGTCATTTTTTGTCACTCGAGTAATCTTTTATTTTAAATTTTTCTTTGCTGCACAAAAAAAGAAAATTTAGATTAATTAAATAATCAAACTAATTTACTGTGCATAAACGTTATTGTATAAGAGAGAGAAAGAGAGAGTTACAAGGAGTTACAAGGAAAAGAAGCACCTCAAAAGGCCTTGCGGCCCATACCGAAGAGGTACCAATGGCATCGGGTGCCAGGGAAAAATTCATACATCCTCAAATAGTGTGCAAGATTCGGTCTAACCTTTTCTTGAACAGATCCACAGAAGAACTGTTCACAACTTCTGAAGGTAGCCTGTTCCACGTGTCACAGATCTTATAGGTAAAGTAATTCCTACACACACTAGTGCTAAACCGTTTCAAATCCAACTTCCAACCATTGTTGCGAGTTGAGTTATCATTTAAACTAAACATGCTTCTAAAATCGACATCGTTGAACCCGCGTAGGAGCTTGAAAACCTCGATGAGTTGACAGCGCAGTCTCCGAGTTTCCAGCGAAAACAAATTCAGGGCCCATATGCTAACGGAAGGGATTAACTTTGTGGCCCTCGCCTGGACTCGCTCCAGCCTCTCAATATCTTTCCTGAGGGTGGGCGACCAGAACTGCACATCATACTCCAGGTGCGGCCGAACCAGAGAATTGTACAAAGAGAGCACAATCTCCTTGTTCCAAAATCGAAGTTGTCTCCTGATATAACCCAACAGCTTCTGGGCTTTTTTTTCCACCTCTGCACACTGTTTGGCAAACTTAAGGTCGCTGCTAATTAACACACCCAAGTCCTTTTCCAAATCAGTCGCCTCGGTATTACTCCCCAACACTGAGTAGTTCGACTTGAGATTGGCGTAACCAATGTGCATGACCTTGCATTTACCCAAGTTAAACGGCATTTGCCATTTTTCGGACCACTCTCCTATCCTACGTAGCTCCGCATGCAGTTGCTCGATCGCTTCGGGCGTCCCAACATTGGCCCCAAGCTTGGTGTCATCAGCGAATTTGGCGATCCTACTGACGATACCAGCGTCGATATCATTTATGTAAATGATAAACAACAGTGGCCCCAAAACGGAACCCTGAGGAACCCCGCTAGTGACCGTGGCCCAACCCGAACTAACCCCTTTAATTACAACCCTCTGCCGCCTATTCTTCAGCCAGTTTTCAATCCACCTACCTACATCCACACCGATACCCAGCGCGCGCACTTTCGCCATTAGCCGGCGGTGAGGTACCTTATCAAAGGCTTTCTGAAAGTCAAGATAAAGTATATCAATCGCCCTACTCTTATCATACTCACTCCACATGACGTGAAAAAACTCGAGCAGGTTGGTGAGACACGACCTATGCCGTCTAAACCCATGTTGGGAGTCCCCAAGCAGCTTGTAGGAATCCAAATGGTCAACGATCCTATCCGCTATTATCCCTTCTAATAATTTACCTACAACCGAAGTGAGGCTAATGGGACGATAGTTCCCTGGACTTTCGTGATCCCCTTTCTTAAAGATAGGAGTCACGTTGGCTTCCCTCCAGTCACCAGGCACCTGGCCCCTCTCCAACGATTTGTTGAAGACTGTAGCCAGAGAGAGAGAGAAAAAAAACAGAATATCACCAATTAGTAATTTTTGGCTTTTTAGAAATTTTGTCTCTATGGGAACTTTTTCAATGGTGTATATATATATATATATATATATATATATAATATATATAATATACTACAATTCAGAATGGTCCCCTGAGAAATTTTTGGTACACATAGACCATGCACGGAACAAGGAACTCTTCTGGTAAATCCACTATAGTCCGAATATTCTAACTATAGTGGATTTAATTTTCCCAGAAGAGTTCCTTGTTCCATGCACGGTCTGTGTGTAATATATATATTGTTCGTCTCCCTCCTCATCTTGTGCGGAACGTTCTCTACACAATTAATATACTGTGTGTGTTGCAGTTAAAATATATATATATATATATATATATATAATATAATATATATATATATATATATACACATTTATCTGCAATGACCACGCAGTATATTAATGTATAGAAACGACGTAAGTATAGAGGAGCGTCTGCACACGAGGAAGAGAAATAACGAACAAATGAAAAATGAGGTATATATATATATATATATATAATATATATATATATATATATATATATATATATATATATATGTATGATGTAAACCTACCAGGAAAAAGAAAAATGATTTCAAGACCTCTCGCATACTCAGAAGTACAACCTCGTCAGGGAATGACGAGGTGTACTTCTGAATACACGAAAGGCCTTGGAGTAATCTTTCTTTTTTCCTGTGGGTTTACACATTCATTCATTTCACGTATTTATTTGTGAATTCATCCCATATATAGTCTATATATATATATATATATATATATATATATATATAATTATAAAATGAAAAATAACCACGAAGGAAAAAGAAAACGCGAAATGGTGCTCAAGCGCTTTCGTCTATTATGTCAATAGAAATATACTTGAGTCTGCCACTATTCAACTTACAAACAATTTCAACATCAGCCAAGGCCTTTTTTTGTTTGATCCTGTTGTTTTGAATTCGTTCGGAATGGATTTAGACAAGAAGGGCAAGGTGCTAAAACTCTGGTAGTTTTTCCGTATAAATTTGTATGCTCCTCTTACAATTTTTTCTTTGTTACCTATATATAGTCTCGAACTTGTTATTAATTTCAGTTTTGTACAGCATATCACGCTTACTTTAGCATGCCCATGGGCGATCAAGATAAATCATGGGCACCTCACTTTTGCTGTGGAAGCTGCCGTTCCATATTAGAAGGATGGCTGCGAGGTACCAGAAAAGGCATGCCATTTCTATTCCTCGCATTTGGAAGGAGCAAACCAATCACCACGATGATTGCTACTTCTGCATGGTAGGCATTTCACTCTACAAAAGAGGTAAAGGTCGAAAATATGTCCTATATCCAAATATCCCATCTTCTATTGCCCCAGTCCCCTATAATAAAGATTTACTCGTTCCATGCCCACCCACCATGGAGGAAATAAAAGAAATGCCTTTAATATCCTCCAATGAAGATGAAGATGCTGACTTCGAGGCAAGTCCAATACGTCACCCCATTTCCACAACCAGAAAGACATAGACGACCTAGTCAGGGATATGAACTTTACGAAAACCAATGCAGTAATTATGACGTCCCGCCTTAAAGAGTGGAATTTTTTGAACCCATGTGTCAAGATCTCTTTCTACAGGAATAGGCATTTGCGATACGTTTCTTTCTACTCCTGTTTTGCATCGAGCTCTCTTTGCTACTGCTGTGCTGTGAATGGCCTTTTTGCTGAGATAGAAATTGAATACAGCCCTGCTGATTCGTGTTTGTTTATTGACAGTTCAACTAGAAGTTTAAAAGGCGTTCTACTACAGAATGGAAACATGTTTCCATCTATTCCTGTGGCTCATTCGGTTGAATTGAAGGAAGAATATGAAAATGTAAAGCAGTTGCTAGACAAAATAAACTACAGTGAACATAGATGGGATGTATGTGGAGACTTCAAAATGCTAGGATTCCTGCTTGGACTACAGGGTGGTTACACTAAATATTCGTGTTTTCTCTGCCTTTGGGACAGCAGAGCAGATGATGAGCACTTTGTCAGAAAGGAATAGCCCATGAGAAATGAGCTTAATCCAGGCAAACACAATGTTCTTAACGAAGCCCTTGTTCCAACAGACAAAATTTTGCTAACCCGCTGCATATCAAGCTCGGTCTTATTAAGCAATTCATCAAAGCTTTGGATGCTGAAAGTGATGCTCTTTATCATATACGTTCAATGTTTCCCAAACTTTCTGAAGCTAAAATCAAGGGAAGCATATTTGTTGGACCTCGAGTCAGACGCATGTTAGCATCTAAAGAGTTAGAAGAAAAAATGGCAGCTCTTGAAAAAAATGCTTGGCAGTCATTTCGGCTTGTAGTCCATGGATTTTTAGGTAACAAGAAGAACAACTACAAAGAGCTAGTAGAAAATCTACTCAAACACTTTCAAAGGTTAGGTTGTTGAATGTTCCTGAAGTTACACTATCTGCACTCGCATTTAGAATTCTTCAGACCAAATTTGGGTGACGTAAGTGAAGAACATGGTGAACGTTTTCACCAAGATATCCAAACCATGGAGAGGAGATATCAGGGAAAATGGGACGAAGGTATGATGGGGGACTATATCTGGTGTTTAATACGAGATAATCCACGGAACTACAAGAGAAAAAATGGCTCAAATGTACATTTTTAAGCATTATCCGTTTAGATTTGTGAGCATATTTGTGTGCATATTATATTTGGGTGCATTATATATACACATTATATACGCATTATATATACATTATATACATTATATATACATTATATATCTTGAAATATGGAATATAATATTTTCCTTTCCTTTTCTTCATTGTGAGTTTGCTCTCTGATAAGCCATTAGGTACAAAAAATAGATTATGGTTTTCAGAAGAAACTAGAGTTTTCACAAGAAATCTAATGCAATTTTTGAATTCAGCGCACCCAAAAACAAAGAAACACCAAAAAAATAAGATAAACACCAATTTTCCAAAAATTTGTTATAGTTTAATATATATATATATATATATATAAACAACAAAATTTTTCATTAAAATTTCAATTCCCTGGTGGCCTGTTTGAATAAAAAAATTGATATACAATTTGGGTTTATAAAATTCTTAAAATTCTGAAAAAAAAAGTCCACATAATAAGATGGTTTAATAAAAAAATTATAAAGTACAACTTAATATAGAATTATTATTAATATAGAATAGGATATTACAATAGTTTATAATATTTAAAGATTAGATAGAGAAAAAGTAAATTTCTATATATATATATATATACACACCAGTGATGTAGTCGAGACCACCAAGTCCGAGACTGAGACCGAGACCGAGACCTGATCCTGTGAGACCAAGATCGAGACCGAGATCAAAGGTTCGAGATCGAGATCTACTTTCCGAGATCGAGACCCTTAAAATTCGAGACCGAGATCGAGACCGAGACCAAGCTCATGCCCTTTCAATTTGTTTTACACTACTATGGAAATTAGACTATGTTAAGTATATTAATAAACTAATAACTACTTTCTCAGATGTAGTGTGTTGAATGCAAAAAGTGTAGCCTATAAATTAACAAATGAATATACAGGGTGAGTCAAAAGTAGCGCCCGATTTCTGTCTTTTTGGCTGTCAGATTCTTTCTGGGAAGTCATGTTGTTAATAATTGTCTTGCAGATACAGTTCCGGTACAGTTCCTTAATAATTTTCCCCCGAATAAATGGTCAGATAAACATGTCATTCATTTATTTCTACCTTCTTGTACACTGTAATACAAATGACAAACAAACAATCAACTGACAGAAATCGGGCGCTACTTTTGACTCACCCTGTATATATACACGTACTTTTTATTTATTTACTTCTTTTATATCTGTTTGACTTGTGCATTTATTTAAAGCATGATAGGTGCTCATTACACTTAAGGAACATCAGCATGTTCAGAAGATCTGCTGAAGTTCGACTTCTGTGGGGCCTCATTATTATGCCTCCATGGCTAAATACACGCTCAATTGGAGCATTAGAGGCAGGCACTGTTAAAACAGTCATGGCAATATTGGTCAGTGATGGGAATTTATCCCTTTTCTGGTGCCAAAACTTTATTGGAGAGCAGTTGTCTAAAATATGAGATTCATCGATCTCTAAGAGGTACCGCCGCAACTGTTCCCTGCTGTTCGAAATCTTCCCAGTTTCAACGTTCTTCTGCTTGGACCGATAGCTTTGATATTTTGCCATTAGTCTCGGAACTTTGGTTTGACTCTATTTTATTTCGTCATCGCTGCTGTGAGAATGAGCGCTATCTCTCTGTATCTGCTCATTCTCCGTGCTTGAGTTTCCTGTATAGCATTTTTCCAACACCAATCCTATGAAAAATAAATTGACATTGTCTTTGTGATTTTTATAGCCAAAAATTATAACGGCTGACCGATCAGACATATTTTAGTATGATTATTTACAAATCTATAAGTCAAACTGAATACACTCCACAGTTAATAAAATGGAATACAAAACTAAACTACACACTGTCACTAACAGCACGTGCCAAAAACTGATTAGGTGAGGTGTGGCGTGATAAAAGTTCCGCCGTGACATCATTGATGACGTCATTTTTTAACATTTACAATTGGCAATTGCGATTTGTTCTACGAATCGGTACGTTGTAAATATAAGTGATGTGAAGGGTTGTCGAGTTATTCTATGCTTTATTGAATTTATCGGTACTGTTTTCTTTATGCTGTATTTCTTGCATTATTTTTGTGTGAAGCATTTTATTTTTTCAAATATATATTGGATGGGAGGATAATCGTTTTTATCACGCCACAGAGGTTGACACGCCGTTTGGCAACACTAAGTGGCCTTATAATATATACTTATATATATAATATATAATTCTCTATTTAGTGTTTCCATTTTCAATAAAATTAATCTGACGGGGGGGGGGGGGGGCAAATTTGTTTGTAGCGCTAACCTAAACAAATCCAGACCCCTCCCCCCCCCGCAAGACAAACGTGGCAACTCTAAACAGGGTGACTGATTAGTGAATACCTAGAGTCCCTTACTTTTACAAACTTTCATAAACATTCTGAATTGTGTCTATTCAACCAAGCCACCATCATGACTATGCCAATAACATGTATTTTTCATTACGGTCTCGAGAGGTCTCGAAAGGTCTCGGGGAGAAAAACCGAGACCGCGTCTGTCGAGACCGAGATCAAGACAGAGATCTCAATAGCGGATACCGAGATCGAGATCGAGATCTGCAAATTGGGTCTCGAGATCGGTCTCGAGACCGAGACCGATCTCGAGACCTACATCACTGATATACACACATACACACAGTGTATATATATTATATATATATATATATATATATATATTATATATATAACACACATCACATACACACACACACACACACAGTATATATATATATATATATATATATATATATATATATATATATATATATATATGTTACAGTGAAAGTGTGTAACCAGCTATTTCGCGTAATGGCTGAAACTTTTAGTTATTTCGCGAAATGGCTGTTTTGGTCATTACGCGAAATGGGTGAAATTCCACCTTGGTCATTTCGTACAAGAGCATTTGCCTGGTTAGGTCAACTGTATGCCCGGTTACGTCAACTGTATGCCCTTGACAAATGGTTAGGTTAGGTTGTGTTATTTTCGTTAGTTTTAACGAAAATAACACGACTTAACCTAACCAATTGTCAAGGGCATGCAGTTGACCTAACCGGGCCTTCAATGGCGGACATCGGAATAACATTGAAGGCCCGGCTAGTATTTGAAAACCTCTATATTGAAAATTCGGTGCTCTTCCAATATGTGCTCTACCGCGAAACTGTGATCTACCATATTCCAATACGTGCTCTACCGTGAAACTAGCCTTATAAGGCTAACTAACGAAAATATCATGACTTAACCTAACCAATCGTTAGGTCAACTATACGCCCTTGACGAATGGTTAGGTTAAGTCGTGATATTTTCGTTAGTTAGCCTGGAATATGGAATATTAGTTGGAATATGGTAGATTAGCCCTGTTCAAAAATCAACGTTTTCTTATTTTCATAGGTTTCTGTACTTTTTCCCATGCGTTTTGACCTGAAAAGGCCGCAAATCACAACCATTTTGACCTAGGTTGTTGGGAAGCATTGCCGCATGGAGCTTTAATTTTTCTGCCTTGAAATCGGCCAAAAGCACCAGTTCCGGGGTCCCTTGAATCATGTTTTGCACTATAACATTTTATCTAAACAAGATAGAGCAACAAAATAGGCACCAAATTAAAGTGTTTTTAATCCTCTTTCTAACTTATACAATTATGATAGTCTTGGAACAAGAAATGGCACATTGGTACATACAAAGATTTCAGAAATATCACAAAATTCGTTTTCTCACAATCAAGGCAGACAAGGCGCCTTATTCATGACACAAATTTGAGATTAACATTTTGTCACAAGTCTAATCGATCAAGAAGTGAAAGCATTACATGATGATTAATTTCATAATGACATTTACACAGTCAGTTGTTGAGAGTTTGTTTCTTGAGGCTGTCAAAGCGGCGTCTGTTGAACTCCACAGCTTGAAGGAGATAGTCCCTTTGCTTGGCATCTGTTGTTATGACATTTGCAAAGTCGCTCATCATCTTGACACCACGTTCAGCAATGTCATTCACCGCTTTCAGATTCTTAACATAGTCCAACGCTTTTCTCTAGTCCTCATTCTGTGGCCAAGACGTGACAGGTTCCAGAAGCCAGTCGGATCCAATGTTCAGTGTGTCCAGCAGGAAATGTGATTCTGGGCCAATGAGATCAACCAGGGTGGTCTTAGCTGTGACTCTCTGGAATAGAGGCTTTCCTGTTCTGAAGCTGTTTGGCTTCTCAGTGGCATGTAACTGGGCAGCAATGTCGTGCTTCAATGTGTCACTCAATCTACTGCTGAACAGGGCAAATGGCACGACTTCTTGCGTCAGGTACCATTTGTGGTTTTCCATCTTATTAAGTACTGCATCAGCAAGCTCTGGGTCAGTTTTCTTGTACTTCAACATGTCCTGGATTAGACTTAGATCATTCACGGGAGCATCTGCAGCAGACATTGACATCGTCCATACAGGAGTGTAGAACAGCGCAAGGAAGGTGTTGAGTCTTTCCAGCTTTGATACAGTGTCTTCGTCGTACTCAAGTTGATCTGCAAACATCAGCATTTTCATGGAGTACAGGTTTCTGGCCATCCATCTGGCCTGATGAATGGCGCCTGGTCGACTCCAGTGAATACCTCGAGGAGGCGTTCCTCCAAGAACAATGACTGTCAGTTCAGCCATTTCCCTGTAGTCGGCTCTTGGAAGCCTTTCTGCTGTTAGAATGTCTTGGAGTATTTCTTCACTGTTCTTCTTCTTTTCCTTCAGCCATTTGCTGTTGATAGCCAGCATCTTTGGGTTTTCCTTGGACAAGTCCGTCCAAACATCCTTCAGATGCTCAAACCAGGGATTATCTGGCCCCTTCACCTTCCCAAACAGCTTCTCCCAAACTGCTCCTACTAGCATTTCCAGGATGTGATGTCGACAGGCCAGATAAAACACCTTTTTGTTCAGCATTTTCTCTAGCAGTTTGGCAGCTCCTCTGTGAACTCCACTGTTACTGGATGTAGCGTCAAAAACAAGGGCAGTAACATTATCCGTAAGTTCCCATGTCTCCAGTAAATCCATTGAAGCCTCAGCCTGAGCTGTGCCAGAAGAATTGTCGATGACAGGTACTCCCAATAACTTTCCTTCAGTGTATGAAGGTGGACCAGAAACTAGCACAGCTAAAGTCTCTGAGGTACTTCCAGGTTCACTGCCCAAGACATCTTTGAGCAACTTTCCATCCCAGTGTAAGGCAGCGTACTGTGGGGGGTTTTCACAAAACTTGGACATGTGACTCTGGCTGATATTATACCTGGACAGCATTCTGTTGCGACGTGTTGTTGAGGTTGAGATGACGAAGTTATCCAGATCAGCCCCTCCAGCTTTCAAGGTGGCAGAAACCATGGCAGTAACTTGATTGTCTGATAAACCAAGACGATCAGCTGTATTGCAGATGACATCACATTCCATGACCTTCCTTGGAAACGTCAAAGTCACACTAGTCACAGTGTCTTGATGGTGAGAACATCCAGGACGAGGCTGATGGTAATCCATGTCCTCTGTGTTAGCGTCGTTGTCAGTTGAGTCACCCCAGGTAATGTCATCCACATGAACAACTGCCTCTTGTTCTGCTGCAGCTGTAAAATAGTACAACATGTTAAGATAGTAATTGTTAAGTACATGCTAAATATCGCAATGGAGTAAAACTTAAAACTTTTTGTGACGTTCAAAGTAATTAGTTTTACCTTGTTCTTGTCTATGCTGCAGTCTTTCATTCCTCGCTGCTTGCTGCAGGGATCTTGTCTCAAAAATCTTGTCATGACCAGACATATGACCTTTCCTCTCAGTCTTTTGGTCTTCGTAGAACCTGATATCCTCATCTTTCTTCTCTCTGGATAACAGTCTGTTGTTCTGTATTTCCTGGGTTGCATCTGGAGCTCCTATATCGAACAGGCTGTCTAATTCCAGCACAAATGCTCCTCTTTTTCCTCCAGGGTTACTTGCTCTTCCTTTGCTTTTCACCAGAGCACGATGTTTCTCATGTAGTTTCATGAAGAGCTTCATTGCGTTGTACTTGGTCATTGTCTTGATCCTAGCCATCTGCCAGAATGGGATGATAGATTCAACTGTTTCATATGCAAGGTCTTGAACCATGGGCCTCCCTGCATTTTCCGGTAAATTCTGAAGATTAAGGAAATACTGGAACGCCTGTCTGTTGGTGGGAAGCTGGGAACCACTGATAAAAGCTGAAGGGTATCCAACCAGGAAAGTTTCAGTGAGAGATCTGGTAGATGGCCCAGTTGACACCTGCCTGTGGACAGTACGTGGAGGTTCTGAGATATCAACTGTGCGCCCACGGAGCTCCCTCAGCTCCTTGCTTAATGCCATTGTGAAGTTGTAACTTGTAGATGGTTTTCTAGATTCTGATTGAGTTTCTGTTGTTTCCTGAAAAATGGTAGATAATTATTATTATTATTATTAATATTATTATTAATTATTATTTATTTATTATTATTATTATTATTATTATTATATTATTATTTATTAATTTTATGCTCTTTCATTTGATACCTAATTTGTTGCTCTATCTTGTTTAGATCAAAAGTTAAAGTGCAAAACATAATTCAAGAGATCCCGGAATTGGCGCTTTGGCCAATTTCAAGGCAGAAAATTTAAAGCTCCATGCGGCAATGCTTCCCAACATCCTAGGTCAAAATAGTTGTAATTTTCGGCTTTTTCAGGTCAAAAAGCATGGGAAAATGTACAGAAACCTATGAAAATAAGAAAAAGTTGATTTTTGAACAGGCCTAGACTGGTAGATCACAGTTTCGCGGTAGAGCACATATTGGAAGAGCACCGAAAATTCAAATTCAAATGTGATCAAATGTGTTCAAGTGTGTATTTGAAGAGTGTTTCTCACTTATTTGAACAGACCTCTGGATGTATGTATGTTTCAGCAGATTTAGTTAGTTAAATAAAGGTTTCTAATTTTATTGTGATGTTTGTTATTTCTATGAATGCATGACAAAAGTCATTTTAGCCATTTCACGAAATTACTAAGGTGGAATTTCAGCCATTTCGCGTAATGGCTGAAGATTTTAGTCATTTCGCGAAATGACCAAATGAAACAGCCATTTCGCGAAATGACTAAAAGTTTCAGCCATTACGCGAAATGGCTGGTTACACACTTTGACTGTAACATATATATGTTCGCACAGAAACAAAATACACGACATATAACAACGTCTCACTATGTTTCAAAGAAGTAAAGTGGCTATAATTTGAGTTATATTCAGTGTTTTAATGGGCAACTGTATCATTTAGTAAGTTACTTATCTGTATAATCTTTTCCTGAAAAATCTTGTACAGGGACTGTTAACAACAATCATTAAGAGAATCGTACGGTTACTTTTAGAAGTGAACTACGTACGGAGGATTCATTAGTACGTTGTTCCCTTTACATACTTGCCAAAAATAAATTGTATTTGAAATCATGTTTAATTGTAAACCGTCTTCAATTTGCATGGACGATACGAGTTAAATTAGGCGAGCGGCAACCATGATAACAGGCCATATTTATTGAATTTAATACCCCCCTCGTACAGAAATGTACAACATGTCCTAAAATGATCTGCATCATCTGGACATATAAGTTTGGCATGTTGTCCTCCATTCTGAGTGTGCTAAGATAGTAAAATCAGCCATTAACTTCAGCTATGTACAGGTACTCGTGTATTCATGTTTTCAGTTCACGCATTACAACTGAAATCTTTGAAGACACAATGAACAGTGAAGACAAGGTTTATTTCCAATGAAGTTATACATTTTCTGAAAGCTCTAGTGCTACACTATATCACTTTATCTATAAAAACATTCTTTTACATGATATATTTTATTTTTTGCCTAAAAACGTTACTGTTAGACCCGAAAAATATCATCTAAAATACAGGTGTTTCACAAAACTGAATAATATGCGTTACACAAAACTAATTTCGAGTACAATAATTCAGGTATTTTGATACTCCAAGCATTAATACACTATGTTGAACAAAATGAATGCCATATTAAAATACTGAATCACCATACAAAGTACCGTGCCTACATGGGTTAATAATGGAGACCTCTGTTCGCATGCCAGCAGAAAGGTTTATCGTTCAGGTAAGAAAAACAGGCAAATGTTGGGATGATTACAATACATATATAATAATGATGCACTTGAAAATAAAGTTTGAATTGTTAACTGTCTGAAAGGACCGATATTGAGATTTGAAGAACGTCAATTTTGTAAAACAAAAATTAAGTTACTATACGTACAGTATATCGATGTACATAACACAAAATCAACTAAATCAACTAAAGTCAATTAAACCAACAAAATTTTAACAATTCTTATCTTTATGAAGAAAACTACTAAATAACTTTAAAGCAGAAATCATTACTTAAAATTAGAATCTTTCCACTAAAAGTCTCAACTTGTTTTTCAATTACAAAACTGCATGTAAGTCAGTGCATACTGTTTTCGGTGACTCCCGCAATATCAATTCAGTGCGTTATTAGCAGTCTACCCCATACTGGGGAATAACTCACGTTGTAACAGCATATATGAAACACACTAATAAATTATTAATGCACAATGCTATAATATGGTTATTCATCTAGCTCATCCAGCGGGAATTTGTGATGGGTTTGTTCATTCATGCAGTCCTCAGTAGCCTTGCAGACGCATTCCTCTGTGCATGCTATATCATTCGTTGCACAACTGCAGTTCTTACTACATTGTCTGCGTCAACGGCATGAGCACAGAAGATCATCTAATACTTCTGCAGTTGTTGGTCCATCATATAACTTCAACTTTAATTCATCACCCTCTCTTTGCCACCCATTTCCATCTGGTGAAGACATATATGGTTTAGCAACATGAGCCAACATCCAAATGCGGGTCTGAAATGATGCTCTCTTAAAGTGTCGAAGAAAGTTAGGTTCTGATGGGGATAGTTTGTGTAATGGTACATTTTTGTCAGCAAGGCGGACTCTCAGAAGATTCAAGTCATTATGTTCTTCTTTATATACATCCTTTGGATCGTATAGAGCAGCAACAAACTGTCGGGCTGCATGTTCGGCCTCAACTGCGTTGTCAGTACCCAAACTACCAAGGAGTGGATTCGAACCTTTCTTCTCCAATGACTCCATGGTTTTCCACATTTTCTTTTTTCCAATACCACAGAATGATCAGACGCTATCACATCCTGTCAAGGCATGTATGACGGGAAGTAGACTAGGAACCACAAGACTTAATTCATTGCATATGCTGTGAACAGGAATATGACGATGGAGATCAGCAGTATCGGTCACCTTTCCTGTTTCTACCCAGAAAGATGATGTACTTTGCATCTGAGCACGAGGACATCTGTGTCAGGTGACTTGACAACTATGCTTCCTTGGATATTGGCAGCAGAAAATTCTGCTCTGTTCTTCAACTTTGATTGAGTCTTTATAGTCATACTGGTCAAACATATCTATTATAGTGTTGGCTTTATGCGTACAAGTCAACAGCCGAGTTATGTATCTGTTGGCAAGCTCGCCAAATGTAGATGTGTTGCTGATGCCTGTCATTGATTGTAGTTCAGCCATGGCATCTCTGATGTAGACACAGGTTGCACTATCAGTAGCTGTTGGAATAGGACCAACCTCTACCTTGTTCTCCAATATGTTTGTCAACTCAGCCTTATGTGTTTTTCTCATGAAACAAGCATGTTGGAATGGATATAACTGGCTGCCTCAATACATGGATCATTGTTATGTCTGGCCGTGCCTGTGAGATTTTAAGTGCTCTACGAAACACCATTTCAGCACTGATATTAACCAGCTTTTTTTTGCCTTGGCTCAATACATGTGTAGTTTTAGTCATGTTAGTGAAGGTGTTAGAAAATCTAGAAGAGGAAGAGCCATTGTTGTCCCAAGGCGATATGATGACTAAGCTGATTGATGCAGCATTGCTTGTATATATTAAGTTAAGGTGTATATATATCCATCTCATAATTGTAAGGTTAGTGAAAAATTCACTTAATTTAGAGCTAGCATTTTTGGGCTCTTGTGGCATCATTGTTTGGGCACTCTTGTGGCTTCATTTTTTTTGGGCACTGCGCGTCTTTTCTACTCGTTTGTTGAATGCGACACTTACAGGGCGTGGTATTATAGAGAGCTCTCTTGCAATTCAGTTTGGTTGTTTAGATACAAGATTGTTGCATTGTGCAATGGTGCAGGTTATGTTGTTGTTGCAAGGTTTAGAAAGAAGACCATAAATAGTGCCCCTTTTGTTTTTTATCTTAATTTTATGCAGCTAAGGCCTAAGGTAGGCCCACATCGAGTCAGCAACCCTGAGGTAGGACCTAATAGGACCTCCAAGTCCGTAAGTTTTTGGTCTAGCTTAACTTGGGCTGTAGGTTAAACTGGCCCTTCAGAGCTTGGCCGTTCACGGCTCAGCTGGGATTCTGAACCCAATAAAATAAAAAATAACAGGTCTTATTTTTTAAGGTAGTCAGACGACTGTAGAAGCTACGAATACCTCCAGTAGACAAGGTACTCCCAATAAATTCGTACATTTCCTTCTCACATCATCATTATCTCGCTTGAGAGCAGAGGGTTTTGCTTGTTCATGTATAGAACATTCTCAGCAGCTATTCCAGTAGGTTCTTTCATACTCTGGGCATATTCTCCTACTGACGTTCTAGTGAGCATCCAGCGGAGAAGAGCTGGTTCCTTTCGGGTAAGCCCAACAACACCCCCATTACTCTTGGCATCTCGTATCACAGTTGATTCAGTACCCATGTCACTCCAAATACCATTGAAACGACCTGGTCTCAGACGAACTACAAACTCACCATCATTGAATGCTTGAGAGACATCTTCAGGAAGTTCCATCATATAAAGGAGATAAATAAGTACCCATCGTGCATAATTAGTACGGTTTGCAGAGAAGAAGTATGGCGTCATTGCAATTTGTGAGGACAGATGTAATGACGTTCACGTCCACTGCGTATGTAGTTCAATACTATTTGAACTGCATCCAGCAACATTGACCAATATTTAAATGTGGGCGAGTCTGCACTACGTTCTTGTTTGAATTCACTTAGTAGTGGAAGAACATCATGAGTAAATCGATCCTTCAGTTCACTTGCTACATCTGCAGATTCTTGACCACCGCCATTCTGAATCGCTTCATAGGTATCCTCAATCTGTTGCCACACCTCATCTGGGATATGTCTTTGTTGGTCGGCATCACACCACTTCACAAATTCTGTCAAGAACAGCTGCATCAGTGCCTCATATGAAAGGGTTAGACCACGGACAGATCTGTGAAACTGCTTCCCAGCAAGCATCATGTCAGCTGTGTTTGGGGCATAAGTCCCACTATCCACTAGTAGATCCCTCAGTCCACCACTTCCCCATAGTTTTCCAATGGCAGCAATGAAGCAGCATGCACTATGGAATCCACCAAGGCGAATTACATGATTGGGAAAGTCGTCTGGTTTGCTCCATTTCACCTGTTGGGATACTGCATAGAGCTGTTGGTCCATAGTTTGGACTGTACTGAGTTGTCCCATTGCTTTTGTCATTTCTTGACTTCTGATCATTGTTGTGTAGACAGTTGATGGATCGGCAGGCTTTGCATCTATAACTGGAGCATAAGTGGCATCTGTGGAGTGAGTTACATTTTTGTCATCGATGCATTGTATCCAGTCCAGAAGGGAACTTTTTCAGTTGTACTGTAGTCAATACGTGTAAGAACAGAAAGGTTACCACGCGGAATCGCTCTCAGAAACATCCAAACAAGATCCGCTACTTGCATGTCTGATTCAGCAATATGTAGTAATTTCACCTTGATCTTCGCATCATCACAGCGAGGTGGCTCTGGTCGTTTCATGGCTTTTCATAATGCAGTACATTCTTCAATGCTTTGGCATCATTACAGTCGAGAGACAATGACTTTTCTTGGCCAATCTTCACTCTGTCGACCAGGCAAGTCCCAACTGTATCAATAGCCTGTTCCTGAAATACAACACGGGCCATGGAATGAAATGTTCCCTTTCAATCAATGGTTGCGCAGTTGATATCAATATTGCCGTCACCTTCTTGAATCAGCTTTCCTCCATGTTGTCGTGAGACTAAGCCATGTGGTATGTATATGCGATCTTGCATTCTTTTAAGCTCATCTTTTCTAAGGCAATTAAAAAACGTCGAAGATGATCATAGCTTATGGTGAAACCATGGACATGGAGAGTGTTTATTATATCTCGTTTTCCATAATCATGATGGAGTTGCGCTGCAAGTTCTAGATGAAGGGGGTTATAATATTACTAGCACTGCTATGAATAACACTTTCTGCAAAAGCTAAGACTCTACGTTGTAATTTTTCTGCTGGCTGGTAATTTGAATCACACGATTCAAATGCCTCTTTGCTCAGCAACCAGAGAAACGCCTTCTGTAAAAGTGCTGGAACAAATTCTTCAGATGTTTTCATGCCGATTTCAGCAACTGTGTAGTACTCAGTTGGCTTTTCAATTTGTGCTAGTTCTTGTCTAAGCATACCAATGGCAGAATGAAGTAAGCTTTCTGAATTCACTGGAACATTTGAGTGTTCTTTAGCAGAACCATGTGTCATCTTATTAAAGTTGAAATCTTCCTTCAGTTGAGCAAAGGCTCTGACAGCATCTCCTAAGTTGACACTGCTACTGACAACAATGCTTGACTTGGACTGTCCTCGCTGGGCATGAATAACAATGTTATCACCATAATGCTTCATGAGACGGCGCTGACTTTTTTCTGCACGGTATGCTAGGATATCAATGTGGTCAGGTAAAGTTGTTGGAATTTATCTGGCAGGGTTTTCAACTTATAAGCTTTTCCTTGTTGTAGATTAACATCTATTTTTCCTACTAGTGCCATAAATGCCTTTCGTATATGTTCTCTCCTTCTTCCATTTTCCTTGAAGCACTGATATTATGCTTGCTTGTATAGCTTGCCATGCAGGATTTGTGTTACATCAGCTGCAATGAGGTCTTCTCCTTCAATTTTGGCAAGCATAGAAATGTCCTTCCGAGCTTGTGCTGCTTGATAGAGATTACTCTGACACGTAGTTGTTTGTACCTTATGTATGCTGTACATCTTTCGCGCGTTGCATATTAGCACATGAAAAATCTGTAAGCATGGATGTTTGAGCTCGTGTGCGAATACTTTGTTCTTTAGTACAATGTGATACAGGATCATGGTGCTACATTTTGTACTAACATGAGAAATGTTTTTCTTACTTGTAAATGATTCATAACAGCTACAGTGATATGTAACAGACATGCTATGTAATTTTGTAAGATCATCAAACTCAGATTCAAGTCTTTGTAAAAGGTCATCCTGCCGTAACAATGATGTTGACAATAATGTTTCAATACCCACTTTTGTGGGTACAACCAGATTTTCTTTGCGACTCTGCTAACATATAACGCATTTCTCCCAATTTGTTCACAGCCTCTGTTTCTTCGCCTGTACAAATTTTAATGGACTTGACTCAGGTTCTGCCATGCTTGATATAGATGATTGTCTGAAATAAAAAATAATTAAAATAATTAAAAAATAATTAAACTGTGGTTTTCAACAATACCACTGCACACATTTGTCTTATTCTAATATTGTGATAATAAAAGGAGGAAGTAAATTTAAAACCGAGACTAACCTATAACAATACATGATTGTATTACGTTTTACTATAATGTGATAATTCAATTGTATATCTAGATAGTAAACACTTATAATAAACAGTATAGGTTGATTAGTTAACAGTATTTCAGTTCGAAACTAAAACAAATTATCATCTGGATAAAGTTTCAGGTATTTTCTAGGTGTTTGTTTATATTGGCGTTTCCATGGCAACTGCAATAAAAAACTGAGAACAACGCTTAAAAACGTGTTCACTGAACACTAAGGATTAATAAAAAACATTACAACTTTCTGTAGAAGAGGGGAATTAAAATTGTTTAAATCGGGGTCTGGCCGCTCGTCCTATTATAAAACAGAACCAAAAATAGGTGAATTTTTCTCCGTTTTATACGAAAGAATAAGTTATGGGTTACGTCTCACTTTTGAGCGTAAACGTGGCCTTATGAAACAGAGTAAAATTTTCATGGCTACGCTTTTGTTTTAAATTTAATTCTTTACATTTATTTATTTCCCTAGTTTTTGGGGTAACCTGTACATGGTACTTTTATCCGAACTTATTCAGAATTAAATAGATAATTGAATTCATGTCTTATTCCTAAATTACATGGTATTTAACATGCATATGTTTTTAACTTCAGGTACTTTATTGATTAATTAATCGTTACTTTATTATTCATTATTCCAATACATAACAATATATTATATATATATATATATATATATATATATAATATATATATATGACGAAACAGAATGAGGTAATGATATGCTTTGGATAATATTTTCAGGAAAGAAAGAGGAGAATATGGATAAGTTGTTTGCAGCACAACAGTTAATGGAAAAAGCATATAAGTTAAAGATACTATTTATAGATTTGGTAAAATTATATGATAAAGTAAATAGAGGCATTGTGACAAGTGGTGCAATTGTTTGACGTAGCTGGTAAATTGTTGAAGGACTTGAAGAATCAGGCATGTCAGGCCAGATTATCTACTCGCCAAGTACGCCATGGCGTAGTGCCCCAAGACAAGGGGCGCGCGAAAATATTTCATTATTTTCAGATAAGTTGATAAAAATTTATAAATATTATTGGAGATTAATTTTCCATAAATATTATCTTAGATAAACATTATTTCTATATTTTATTTTAGATAAAAGTATTTCTTCTTAATATTATTCTAGATGAAAATTATTTCTAAAGATGTCTCAATATTACTCATGACACATATACGTATATCAGAGAACAAAAGGGGTTCACTTGCTCCCTCCTTGTATTTCCTATTAATTTTTTTACAACCGAACCAGAAATAAAAGCGTTGCAATAGAAAGCAAAAATAGTATATTGGGCCATACAACTGCGTGAATAGTGAAACATTATCGTACGTCTATTTCCTATCTCAAACATAAAAAAGTGCCGAAAAAGATAAGCTTTAGAACAAATGGTTTAATCGCCTTTTGCTTCCCCCTTTCGTCCTATTGACCCACGCGGGACGATAGGAAGTGTTACCCATTACTTTAAATTCAAGGCTAAATTGCAGAGTACTTCTCAAGTTATATTATTCAAATCGTAATTTCAGTTATTAGATTCGTTTTATCATTGATACGCGACGCGACAGAATTGGTCATGTTCGGACACAGTCGCCACATGAATGGTGTTAGGAAACAGAAACTGCAACAACAAAGAGAGGAATCAATAAAAAGATTACCCAGAGTTCACAAGCTTTTTCTTCGGAAAGAGATTGAAGATCAACAAGAGCAATATAAAGACAGTGGGTTTGAATTTGACACAGTAGAGAAGCCATCAAGAGAAGAAAGTGCAGATCTAAGAGAGAAAGAAGAGGAGGAAAAGGAACCCGACATTGTGTCTGAAAATTCTGGAATGTAACCGAAAACTGTAACGCAAAAACAAAGCGCAATTGACTTTCTGCTCTTAAAGGATCCCACCTTTTGCCAAAATGAAAATGTTCCCCTGGAAAATTCGCGCAGAGAACAAAGTAATCGAAACTCGTATTTCTCTAAAGAAGGGCAAACGACACGCTGCACCACTGGGCCTACTTACCATACTCGTCCTCGACCAGAAACGTGTACTACTTCTGCTGCAAGCTTATCTCCTCAGCAGTTATGTTTTAGTTAGAGACGATTTTAGTGAATAGAGTAATACTACAAAACTTCTGGAATAGCACGAAAACAGTAAAGAAAATTGTAAAGCTTAAGTTGCATGGGTGTTAAAAACAAGTCTACCACACTACGTTGACGCCGAATTAAAAAACAGCAGGACGTTGAAGAGAGTTACTGGCGTTTAGTGCTTCAACGTGTTGGTTACAGCGATACAGATTTTGGCACAATTTAGCTTGGCTTTCAGAGGAGACGGCGAAATTATCGGTTCGCCACATAATGGAAATTTTCTTCGAGTTCTGGAACTCTTAGCTCAGTTTGATCCGTTTCCTGCTGAGCACATTGTAATACACGGAAAACCTGGTCGTGGAAAGACAAGCTACTTATCCTCAACAATTTGAGATGAACTAATCCAGCTTATAGGTCAGCAAGTTGTGAACACTGTGTATGAAGTGCAAACAGCCAAGTACTTTTCGATTTCTGTGGATTCCACTCCAGATGTAAGTCAACAGATCAATTAACTTTCATTGCGAGGTATGTGGATTTGAGTGGAGAACCTGTAGAGCAATTTCTGAAGTTATTTTGCCTATTCTTAGACATTCGGCAGAAAGTGTGCAAGAGTATGTACTGAACACTTTAGTCGAATTCAATCTCAGCATCAATATGTCCGGTAGATATGCAGGTTTACAGGCTCGTATACTGGAGATCAACCATCTTGCAGACTACATGTACTGTGTAGTGTGCAACTCATTCGTTGAGCTTGGTTGGTGTCGCAAGTGTTGGTTGCTCTCTGGAGGTCATAAATTTCTTTGGCATGCTGCAGGAAATATAAGGTGAAATTTTTTGACTACATGTGTAACAGAAAATGAAAATGGTCGCATTCTGACATTGAAATCCTTGCCAACTACTCGATGGCCCTGTCATGCAAGGGTCAGTGAGTGAGCTGCATTTAAACTATTTGTGGTATTACGACATGCTCGTTGACATGTCAGAAGATGAGAATGAAAAGGGCGAGACCAGACACATAGCTGACAGTCTTGCAAACAAACTGTGTCGTCTGGAAAGTGCAATCATGTGCATTCTGTGGGACAAACATTTGCAAAGATTTCAGCAAAGCAACACGCAACTTCAGAGAACGAGCATAAATATTCAAAGTGTAGTTGAATTGCTTTCTTCGTTGGAGAATTTCATCAACCATATGAGAGACACTTTTGATGAAATAGAATGCGAGGCAAAAAAATTTCATGTCTGGTGTATCTGAGACATATTCAAAGAATCGGAGCAGGGAAAGACGACACAAACGACATGCTGATACGACTTCCGAGAGGTAGATCCGAGTCCTTCTGAAAAACTCAGAGTTCATACTGTCATTGTGATCACTGCTCAGGTGCTTACATTTCTGCGTCAGCGCAAGACTACATATCACCAGATTTCCAAGAACTTCGCTTTTCTGTCATCGTTGGCCGCGGAGGCCACTGATAAAATGAACAGTGATTTTGACAAACTAATCAAAACATAACAAAATTATCTGGTACCTGATTGTATGGCCGGATTTTTGCCATTTTTTCACTTTTTGACCCATCGACAATGACATTACATTACACAAGATGTTGCAGTACATCAAATCACACAAAAATGTGGGATTCTTTCCAAATGTCACAAATGCTCTCCGAATTTTTCTTACTGTGCCTGTGACAGTTTACGATGGCGAACGTTCTTTTTCAAAGCCTACCTTGATAAAAAATCAGCTATACTCAACTATGAACCAAGACTGATTGAATGCAGTTGCTTCTGTCAATTGAGCTTGAGATCACAAAGTCTCTCCAGTTCAATGACATCATAATCAAATTTGCTTCAGAAAAATCCCGAAAACAAAAATTGTAATTTTCAACTGCTTCTTTTCCTGTTCTTGTTCCACAATATTGTCAATACTGAAAGTGTGATTTCTTTGCTGTCATATTTATTAGCAATGACAGGTTTTTATCTCTGTTTCCTTTGTCATTCATTGTTTCTGATACACAGGGTGTCCCATAAGTCCGGCATCATAGGAGAAATTCATATTTTTCTATTTCTACAAACCATAATTCATATACTCGGGATGCCAATTTCCCGTCCACCATTCTGTTCAGTGACGAGGCTGTTTTTTATGGAAATGGTGAGGTAAATCGACAGAACACCCGCTACTGGTCTCAAAACAACCCTCACTGGTATACCTCTTCAAAGGAACAAGGTGCATCTCGGGTGATGGTATGGTGTGGCATTTGGAAGGATCGCATCATAGGCCCCCTCTTTTTCGATGAACATGTCACTGGAGGCACCTACCTACGTATGTTCAAGGAAGAAGCATTTCCCAGTGTCTTGAACGAAGAAGGAAATTTCCCAACATGGTTCCAGCAAGACGGCGCTCCTGCACATTACAGCACCCAAGTAAGGGAATACCTGTACCAACAATTCCCTGGTCATTGGATAGGACATCGAGGGCCTGTGGAATGGCCAGCTAGAAGCCCGGATCTCACGCCACTAGAGTTTTATCTCTGGGGCCACTTGAAAGTGCTGGTATACGCAGAGAAAATTAGGAGTGTTGAACATTTGCGGCAGCGGATTATTGGGGCATGTAACACCATTACTCCTGACATCATTCACCGTGTGCTTGCTGACTGGGTATCACGTCTGAATTTGTGTATTGAAAACAATGGTGGACATATTGAGCACGTTCTGTAAATAAAAGCTTTTGTTTTGCCTTTTTTTATTATTTTTCCTATGATGCCAGACTTATGGGACACCCTCTAGATAGTTCTATTGAAAAATATTGTGTTTATACTTAGGTGGGTTCAAAAAGGCATATTTTTAAATTAGTATTGAAAACAAATTCAATATTTTATAATATTAAGGGGCCCCAGAATTCTGGTTGGCGTAAGGCACATTGGTAGCTTAATCCGGTCCTGTGTAAGCGCGAAAGGTACTTTGAGTGACTGGTTCAAAATGAATGTAGATATTTATTTAAGGATATGCATTGTCTCCATGGTGGTTTAATATTTTTGTGGATACTGTGTTAGTCGGAGCAAAGATGTGGGTGCCTGAGAGTAAATGGTAATGAATGGAATTGTCTTATGTGCAAAATGCGAATGATGGAGTGCTAATTAGTAGAAGTAGAAGAATTGCAGAGATTCACTGATGTCTGGATGTCTGTTTGTTGAAGATAGCTTATCATAAATTGCTAATGTTCACGATGAACCTAGGTTATTCGTTGTAGAATAGGTAGCACGAGAGGCATAAATTTATCTAATGAATAGACAAAAAGATGTATAGGGTGTCCATAAATGATTACCCTGATTAAAGCATGCTATAACTTCTAAATAAACACTCGTATTCAAACACAGTTTTAATCATAAGTAGATAAAGATACAAAGTTTTGATACATAGTTAATGAACTTAATAAGCCTCCACATGCGCACCCCTAGTGGCACGTAAAATGTCTAAACGGTATTCACACTCACGCCACACATTTTCCAACATTTGTGGGTTAACTGTTGCAATTGCATCCGTAATGCGTTCTCGCAATGTCCTGAAATCTTGAACAATTGTTGCATAAACCAAATCTTTAACATGACCTCAGAGAAAGAAATCCAGCGGGGTAATGTCTGGTGATCTTGGGGTCCATGGGATTGGCCCGTCCCTGCCAATCCATCGATTTGGAAATGTTGCGTCGAGAGTTTCACGAACAACATGCGCCCAATGAGGGGGTGCCCCATCTTGTTGGAAGATGACAGTTGGCTGCCTGTCCTGCAGCTGGGGGATAGCGTAATTGGTGAGCATATCCAGGTACACAGTTGCGGAAACAGTGTTCTCAGCGAAGAAGAAAGGACCAATTATCTGGTCATGCATTAGGCCACACCAGACATTGATCTTCGGACTGCCCCGAATATGCTCCCTTACGGCACGTGGGTTTTCCGATCCCCAAATACGCACATTGTGTCTGTTGACTCTACCACTAAGATGAAACGTAGCCTCGTCTGAAAAGCAGACACGTAACAAGAAGTCATTATCCTCGTCAATGCTGTTCAAAATGTCAATAGCGAATTGTTCACGTTTTGGACGGTCATCAGGCTTCAGTTCTTGAACAATTTTTACCTTGTAGGCGTGTAACTTCAAACGTTTGTGTAACACCTTGTGCACCGTAGACTTCGGTATCTTTAGTTGGCATGAAGCTTGTCTCACCGATTTCCTTGGTGACCGTGTGAAAGTAGTTTCAATGTTTTCCACCGTCCTATCGGAAACTGATGGTCTACCACTGCTCTTTCCCTTTTCCACGTTTCCAGTTTCCAAGAATTTTTTCATCCACGACTTAATTAACTTCACATCAGGTGGATTCTTTCCATACTTTGTTCTGAACCTTCGCTGAACACTGACAGGAGATTTTGTTTCTGCAAGCCACATAACACATTGTGCCTTCTCTGTCACAGACGCCATCTTAACTGAACAGCTACTACAGCGCTCCTAGCGGCGAATGCAGTAGACGAAACACACCAGCACAGAAACTTATGCGTGTACGAGATCACCTGTAAAAAGAAAACGGATGAGATTCGTCATTAAAACATGAGAGCATACTGTTTTCAGGGTAAACGTTTATGAACACCCTGTATATGTATTTCTGTATGTGTAGGCCAATGAATATGAATAGTTGTACAGATGTATAGCGTTTTTTGTACGCTAATGCGTGAGTAGCTGGACAGCTTAATATAATTTTTATGCATTTTATATGATCATATGTGTATAATATACGTATGAAATATGTATGTGCTAAAAGGCTCGCTCTTTACTCTCTTTACTATCACTATTATAACGGACACTGCTTCTCTGAACTCTCTAACTGCGTGCCTCCTCCTTCAAGGAGAGCACGCAGTACCAGACTTTCGACGCACTCTCATTCCTATTCTGTCCAACTCACTAACGCAAGGGTTAATCGGTATTTTCAATCTTTCATCTCCTCAACCGGTGAACTATGGAACAATCTTCCTCATTCCAGGTTTCCCCCTGTCTATGACCTCCAATCTTCCAGACGCAGTGTCCAGGCAGGCATCTAAAAAATCCTGGACCTTGATTTGGGACGTTTTTGTGGGTATTCACCCTTAGCTTCTCCTTCCTGCATAAAAAAAGGAGCAGTTTTCTACCTGCTTACCAATAACCCTATTTTATCCTCGTTGACCTTTACCATTTCCCTTCTTGCATACTTTTTCTCTTCGTCTGTTTTTTCCCATCAAAACACTTTCCTTCGTTTCCTCAGGACGCTCAGGGAGCGCCGCCCCCTCCCACTCAGGAGGCACCGCCCCTACCTCTTTCTGTCGAACTAAACGCTCAGGGGGTACTGCCCCTTCCCCAATCATACCCCTGCTCGGTATGCCTGGCATTATAATAGTAGGGTTATTGGAGTTGACATGAGAAGTGTAATATTTTTTTCAAGATCTTACCATGTTGCCGTTGCTGTTCGCAACTTTCTAGATGTGACCTTTTCTGAGCGGTGGATAGGCCGTGGTAGACTGATAGCATAGTCACCTCGATCACGTGATTGAATCTCTGTATTTTTATTTAGGCGGGTATGTTAGAACACTTGTGTATTGTGATAAGTCCAGTACTCTTGCAGAACTCCGTCAAAGAAACAGAGGTTACTGGATCCATTCACAAAAGCATCTTGCTAATGCTCTAATGGAGTTTGAGCGACGAATCCGCATTTTAGCGACAAATGATGTTCATCCTGTGAAAGTGTTCTAAACTTGGACAGTTTGGAAATGTAAACAATCATACGTAGTATATATTGTGCATACTAGTATATTGATCAATAAGAAATATGACCGATTATTTTTGCCCCATTATTTGTTAGACACCCTGTATATTTAAAAGTAAGTTTTAATATGATCGTAAGGTATGTGAAAAGATTTTTTACATTTTTTCAGCATTTTTAGGTTTCTATTTTCAATGAAATTACTTTTCAACAATATTAAAAGAAATAAAAGCAAAAAATTGGAGATTGATTTTTTTTTGTGAAATAAAAGTTGTGTCGCATCACTATGCATACAAAAGAATACAAAGGACACGAAACAGCAACAGAACAGCTGGTCCCTATGAGGCTGTCTGTTTAAGAAGGAAGGTTAAAGGATATAAGAATTTAAAAATAAGTGAAAATTTTAAAATAAAGGGAGTCCGAGTAAAAATTCTACAATATTTCTACACCCTAACAAATGCTTCAAACTGGGGGTTTAACCCTTTAGGCGGTGAATTTTTTCTGAGTTCCCTTACTTTGACATGCTTAATTAAAGTGTGTTTGTGGTCGCAATTCAGCGACGATCGCGCTTAAAGGGTTAAGGCAAGAAAGCGTCTAGCCGCTTTTCAAAGGATTTGACCGAATTACTCTGAACTACGTTGACTGACAATCTATTCCACATGTTAACTATACGACCGAAGAAAAACTGTTTAGCGTCATTAGAATTAAAGTGTTTACCCACTAATATGAGACCATTACCGCGAGTTCTATCTGCATTTCTGAAGGTGAAATATTTTTCGTTTCGGCGTCGACGTTATCGAAAGCTTTAATAATTTTAAATATCTGGATTAAATCTCGAATACGCATTTTTACAAGTAAGAATAAATTTAACGCTTTTAAACGGGCAACGTATGATTTGTTTCTAAGTCTAGGAGTCATCTTGGTAGCCCATCGCTGCACTCTCTCCATTCTGTCTATGTCCTGTTATAAATATGGGAACCAGAACGGAACGCAGTATTCCAGGTGGGGGCGTACTTAGGAATTATAATGTTATCATTGATTTCCCCGACTTAAATTCAAATGATCTACCAATAAATCATAATATTCTATTTGCTTTTCTGAACCCTTTGATATATTGCTTATCCGGTTTAAGTGTGTCGGCAACAATAATGCCCAAATTTTTCTCTTCCGTAACACTCGTTAGTGTCTTGTCGAGCATAAAATACAGGGAGTCCACAAAGTCCTGTTCCGGTTTTAAAATTTTATTACAACAAAGCCAAAAGAGATAGAATAATACAGTTGTTTTGCATTTTGTTGCTTAACTAATGAAGTTGTTTCTTGATTTACAGGTTGTAATCTGAGTGTCAAATTGCTGTTGATAGAAGTTTGAACGAAAAGAGGAGAAAGCTTAATGTATAATCTGGTTTGTAAAGCTTGGAATATTTGCACTTTATACGCGTAAAGATGCAATCTCTCGTGTACAGCTTTGTGTACCGTTGTTGTTGTTGTTGTTGGTCAGCCGATCAGCCCACCCTGATCGAGCAAGCCGGCGGCACGCAGGTAACCGATCGCCCTCTCCGGAGTGGACCAGAGGTTCAGCGCACTAGTGATGTTGTGTTGTGTTCTATGTTGTGCTCGAGCGGTACAGTCTGTCATAATGTGTTCAATTGTTTGTAGTGCGTCCTGGCACAGGACCTGCCGTCTATGGAGTTGTCTAGTCTGTGTTTATATGTCTGTAAGTTGGGGTGATGTCCACATCGGAATCGTACTAAGTTAACTCGATCCGATCTGCTCAGGCTGGTGTCTGACCTGTCAATGGGTGGCAGCTTCGCACCTAGGACTGCATTCGGACTGAGTCGTGTCAGTGCTTTGTGGGTTATGTGTGTGTGTGTGTGTGTGTGTGTTTTCTGTACTGTGTGATGTCTGTGGGGCGTGGTATGGAATGGAGTATTTGGTTATAATGTCTCTCTGGTGTTACCTTAACGGTGCGAGGTGTTGGTGCATGATTGTACATGTAGTGGCAAGGGTGTTGTAGAGTAGTTGTCGCTGCTGCCATGAATTGTGTTCCCCTCATGTTTAAATGTTCCCTAATTTTCAGTATTTTTGTTTCTGTGTGCAGGTGTTCTATTGGTGTTGTTTGAGTACATCCTGTAATGATACGAAGTGCGTTGTTTTGTATTGTCTGTAAGGTGTTTATGTGTGTGTTTGAGATAATAGGTGCCCTGCATGGGCTAGCATAGTCCATAACTGAGCGAATATATTGTTTATATATGAGTGATGTTGTTTCCTGCTAGTGTCCAAAGTTTGTGCCTGTTAGTACCCTAAACATGTTAAGTCTTGACGTACATTTGTTTTTAATGTGGTTTGCAAAAGATAATGATGTGTTGTATGTGACCCCAAGTATTTTGGTCCTGTGAGTGTGTGGAATGTTGGTGTTGTTTAGTGTAAACTGTGGAGTTATCTGGTATTCTTTTGTGTTGCTTGTAGCAAGGTGATGGTTGATTTTGTGGACGCTACTTTGAGTCTATTGTGTGTGAGCCAGTCTTGTATTATTGTTTATGTATGTTTGTAGGTTATTTGTAGCGGTGTCGATGTTGTTGTGGGTGGATGTTAGAGTGATGTCATCTGCATATGATGATCAGGTAAGCTTGACATCTATGGGTGTTGGAATGTCATGCATGTATAAGTTGAACAGTGTTGGTGAGAGAACAGAGCCTTGAGGGACCCCGTTCGGAAAAAGCTTGTTTTTGGATGACTTGCCATTAAATGTGACATGTGAGTATCTTCCTGAAAGATAGTTGCTCAGCCACGTTTTGGTGTTATTGTGCATGTTTGTGTTGAGTATTTTGTTTATGAGAGGGAAGCGTGGGATAGGATCAAATGCTTTACTAATGTCTATTTTTGCTAATAGTGTACGTTGAGCTTGTCGTCTGGAGTTGATACCACCCATGATGTGCTGCGTGAGGTTAGTGAGAAATGTCGTGGTTGATTGGTGAGGTCTGAATCCATGTTGAGTAGGCGATAGTGGTATGTGTGGGTTGGTGATTTGTAAGATTAGTCTTTCTGTTACTTTGGAGGTGTGCATAGTAAAGTAATGGGTCTATAGGAAGCTGGTGCTGTTGAATTTTTGTTTGGTTTGAGTAGTGTAATAATTTTACCTTGTTTCCCTATGTCAGGAATAATACTGTGCTGGTATGAATATGTACTGATGTTTGTGAGAGCTAGTATTCCCTGTTGACCCAAGTGTTTAAGGTGTATGTTAGATATGTTGTCTGGTCCAGTAGCCTTCGAATTTTTAATGTTTTTGATGATCTTGCTGCTCTGGTCTGTATTGAAGGGTGTAATGGTAGTGTCGAGTTTGTAGGTTTTCTTGTGTCTAGCTGTTTGTCTGTCTGCGTGTTTCTGGTTGTTGTCTCTGTTTAGGTGACTTATCTTTGCGTAGTGATTAACTAGAATATTAGCTTGTTCTGTATATGTTGGGATAGCGTGTGTGAGGTGTGAATGCCGCTGTTAGAGTGGGTAATACTGTTTATAGTCTTGTATAGCCTGGATGTATCTCTGGAGTGGTTTAGTGTTATGAACTCCCTAAATGTTTGTTTGTTTTTCTTTAAGTTTGTTGTTTATTTCTGTGTTGAGCTGTTGTATCTGCTGTTTTATGGCTTCTGTGTGTGGTGCTTGTGTGTTATGTTTGAGGTTGTTACGTTGCCTTATGAGGTGGGCTATTTCTCTAGTGTAATTTGGGTTGTATTTCCTAATGTTGCCCTTGGGTATGTATTTGTTTGCATTATTGATGATGTTTGAATGTCTTGAGTGTTGTATTGATGTTTATGATGGGTGTGTTGTTTAATGTGGTGAATTGTTCTTCAGTCTGTATTTTGAACTGTTCCCAATCAGCTTTCTTGTAATTTCTGTAAGTGTGCCTAGGGCTGTTGGGGCAGTGTAGAACGTGTTGTAATGGTGATGGGCAGGTGGTCTGATGACAGTTGTTTTTCTGTTCTCCATTGTGTATGTGTTGCTAGTGAGGGGGAACAGAACGTTATGCCTGGGGAGGAGTTTGAGCATCCTGCTTGATGTGGTATGTGTGTATGTTCTTCTGTGTTGTTATGAATGAAGAGGCTGTTTACTTGTGTGGCTATGTTGGCGCCTCTGGTGTTGTTTTGGTTGTGCAGGTACCAACTAGTGTCTTTACCGTTGAAGTCTCCTCCTAATATGGCATTAGTGAAGGAGGCCAGATTGTGTAACCGTGGATTGTAATTGGCTGGCACCTGAGGTGAACTATCTGGTGGGATGTAAATGTTAATGAGTGTGGTGTTGTGTTTTAAGCGTGTTTTAATGTTAACTGCCTGTATTTCTATTGTTATCTGCTTGGATTGTGTTTGTAATGTTTTGGGTGGCATCAGTGTAGCTAATGCTTTTACGTATGTACGTGATGAGTCCACCCCCGTGACCCTCAGTACGATCTTGACGGATGGCCATGAAGTCAGGGATGGTGGATGTATGTGTGTACGTTTTAGTTTTGTTTCTTGTAAAGTGCCTTGTGAATATTTGGTTTGTGTACGAATTCCCTAAGCTGCATGATTTTGTGTGTGAGGCCATCTACGTTGTACTGTAATGTGTTAATATTATGCTTCTTTGTGTAACGTTGATCTTGGTAGCTGCAGTTCACTTGAGCCACAACGAATCGACTTTCTAGGGCTGTGTTGGAACCAGGGCCGTTTCTAGCATTTTTGGGGCCCTAGACAAGATTTTTTGGGCACCCCAACCCCATTAGCTGGTCATTTGCCAGATATGCATCAAAACATCTGCCTTATATACATATAAAGTGATATATGTATATGGAAAGCCCCACGTGCCATGCACAAATTCCTTAACTTTTCCATCCATGAGGCAGCACGATCATGCTGGGTTATTTTGCATATATATATATATATATGTGTGTGTGTGTGTGTGTGTGTGTGTGTGTGTGTGTGTGTGTGTGTGTGAGAGAGAGATAGGCATAAATAGGACAGAAAGCGAAATGGTTACTAACTTTTTTCATTTATTTTAAAGAATATGCCTAAACTAGCATTGCACACAATAAGGCAAGTTTGCATTGCCAAAATAAAAATTTTCATTGAAAGTTAGTGTTTCTTTTGTTGTAATTTTTAAACATAATTAACACTGCACATTTTGAACAAAAACATTTTTACATTTTTAAAAACATTTCACTCAATAAATACAAAGATTGTTTCGAATTCAATCCCTATCTTATCCTTCAGAAATTTTGGCTCCTATACTTTTTTGAAACTGGGCCCTAGGAGTCGCCTACTTCGCCTATTGGAGGAAACGGCCCTGGTTGGAACGTCTCTTGGACGAGTCTTGCCGAGTCAATCACACTTTCTGTCTCCCGAAGTTTGCAAAACCACCTCCTAATATTTGGTTTGGAGGGAGGATCCTCGCCATATTGACGGTGGTAATTCCGTTGAACAGTTGTCACTGATTTCGACTCCACAAACCAGATTACACATTGAGTTTTCTCCTGCGTTGTAGCCATTTTCGTTCAAGCTTCTATCAATAGCAACTTGATACTCAGATTACAACCTGTAAATCAAGAAAAATCTTCATTAGTTAAGCAACAAAATGCAAAAAAAAACTATTATTCTATCTCGTTTTGTTTTGTTGTAATCAAATTTTAAAACCGGAACAGGACTTTGTGAACACCCTGTACTTTTCTTCAATATTGTTTCTACACATATACAACGTTTTATATTTACAGTATCTACAAGTATATTCAAGTTCATTTGCTAAATTTCTTCCCACTCGAGTAATTTATTAATATTTTCTTGAATCTGCAAACTTTATGCCGCTGAATTTGTTCGTCCCCTTAGTTTGGTATCATTCGCAAATTTTGAAATTATACTATTAATTCTTATGATGATGTTATTGATATAGATAATCAAAAGAACTGGTCCCAGAGCTGATCCCTGAGGCACGCCGCTAATTACACTTTTCCAGTTAGACGCTTTGCCATTAATGACCACTCTTTGTTTACGTCCACTAAGCCAATTTTCGATCCATTTGAGAATATTACCATCACTTCCGTGAGAATGAAGTTTAGGTAATAATCTATGTGGCACTTTATCAAACGCTTTTTGAAAATCGAAATATATAATATCTACTGTTTTATTCTCGTCATATATATTTACAATATTGTTAAAAAAGTCGAGCAAATTAGTAAGACAAGAACGATTACGTCGAAAGCCGTATTGAGAATCCTTGATTAATTCATTAATTTCTAAGTGATTTACTATTTTATCCCAAACGATCGTTTCCATAAGCTTACCAACTACTGAAGTCAGACTAATGGGACGATAATTTTCTGGAAGTGATCTGTCCCCTTTTTTAAATATTGGCGTAATGTTTGCAAGTTTCCAATCGAACGGAACTTCTTCATACTCTAACGATTTATTATTATTATTATTATTATTATTATTATTATTATTAAATATATATGTGAGAGGAGAGACTCTTGCGCAGTTCATTTCTTTAAGTACCCAAAGGTAGAGCTTATCTTGACCTGGAGTTTTATTAGGATTGATTTTATTAATGTCAGAGAGTACTTCACTTTCACTAATGGTAAAATCGTGAAGCGTTAAATAATCATCACTGATCATGATTACGGAAATGGGAATGTTGTTCATATTTTCGTTAGTAAACACAGAAAAGAAGAATTTATTAAAAATTTCCGTCATTTGTAAGTCATCGTAAATTTGTTTGTTGTTTTCGCCTGTGATTGGTGTATATATACTTTGCATGTAGGACGGCAAATAATTTTAGTGTATTGTTATATATATATATATACATATATATATATATATATATATATATATATATATATATAGATAGATAGATAGATAGATAGATAGATAGATAGACAGCTATAATCATAGTATTAATTGGAATAGTTCTAAAATTCTTGTTGAAAATAAAGACGTTCTGTAACTGAAAGAACATTTTGGAATGTGTATTCATATAGGCTACTTTAGAAATAGTTTCAATAACAGTTCGGAAACGTGTAAATTGGATCCCATCTTGTTAAGATACAATTTTCCTTTAATTAGTGCTTGTCAAGTGTTTGCTAATCCTTCCTATTTTGTTTACGCTGTACAGAGATATACAGGGCGTCCACATTGAAAGGTAACAACTTTGAGGCGCCATATATTTTTATTGAATAATGTGAACAGATTAATATACGCACAACTCATAGCCGATATGCTTGTCTCATCTGGTATATGTACATTAGGGTACACATTCGACACGCGCACCATTCGTAGCACGAACTATGTGCCAACGGTACTCCACTTCCCTCCACACATTGTCTAACATCGCAGGTGTGACGGAGGCCACCGCCGCCGTGATGCGCTCAACATTCTCACACTCAATCTGAAACACAAGAGACAGAAACTTAGTTATATGATGTGGTATCTGCACAAGTTTCAACATTCACATATTCATACATATATAATTATGATGCTTCAAAATTGTTACCTTTCAACGTGGACACCCTGTATATATTTATGGCTTCTTGCCTTTTCCCTTCATTCCCTGCTGAATACGTGAAATGCTTTCGAATAGCTTTTCATTTTTTCTTACGGATATGAATCATTTATATATTTCACGTATTTAATTGTGAAATTCATGATATATATATATATATATATATATATATATATATCGTAAAGAACGACGCTTGTATAGGAGATATTCCGCGCAAGACGAGAGAGAGAGAACGAAACAAATGAAAAAATGAGGTAACCACGCGGGAATCGAACCCGGGATCTTCCGATTGCCGGTCAAATGCGATTCCCGAGTGGTTACCTCATTTTTTCATTTGTTTCGTTCTCTCTCTCTCGTCTTGCGCGGAATATCTCCTATACAAGCGTCGTTCTTTACGTTATTTATACTGCGTGTTCTTTGCAGTTGAACGTGTGTATATATATATATATATATATACACACACACACACACACACACACACACACACCTTTGGTTAGCTTCCGCCCGAATTGTTCATTCTGACGAAGGTCAAGCTTTTCACTCCACCTTAGACCTACAGTTTAACGTGGAATCCGAACCACGCCCCACCAGCAGCTCAGCGTCTTAACCACTAGGCCACCCATTTATCTACCAACCACTTTCTTTATTGTGTGGAAGGATGAACAGCTGAGTTTTGCTACGCGCCGGCTGCTGTCACCGGGTCTCGAACCCAGGGCCGATGGATTCGTAGTCACTACACCACCGAGGCGCATATATATATATATATATATTAGTGATGTAGGTCACATCCGCATCCGCATCCGCGGAACATCCGCACATTTTCTCGCGTCCGCATCCGCATCCGCGGAACATCCGCACATTTTCTCGCGTCCGCATCCGCACTTTGGACTGCGGATGTCGTGCGGATGTGGACCGTTGAGATAAAACGTCATTAATAAGCGGAAATTATCAAATTCTACTATATTAATAGAACTAGTTCATTGTGCGCAAAAGTGATGCAAGCGACAAGACGAGAGGCTGTTCTTGTATGAAGTTACTCTCTTGCAACCTACTTAGATCCACGTTACAAAGCTAAGTTATTTTCACCTAGTACATTAGAACGAGTTAAAATCATCACTTGGCAAAGCAGTTGAAGAGCTTCAATCTCTTGAATCTGTCGCTTCGCCACCCACCAAAAGAATAAAAGTTTCAGTGACAGAACCAACACCTTCAACAAGCAAATCTATCACAGAATCTGTCTCTCAGTTTCTTGAGTCAAGCAGCAATGACGAGACCTACGCGATGTCAAAAGATGTAGTAAAATGATCGAGAGCTATCACCAAGAAAAACGCCTGGCTGCATGTGACAATCCTATTAGTTGGTGGAAAAATACGCAGAATATCTATCCATACTTGAGTAAACTTGCAAGGAAACATTTAGCCTGTCCTCCAACAAACGTACCAAGCGAGAGATTATTTAGCAGTGCTGGATTAATATATGATGAAAAGAGAAACAGACTGGCAGCAGAAAAGGCAGAAAAATTAATGTTCCTTAAGCATAACCTTCCTATAATTAAGTTTGAACATTAAACGATGAACATCTTAGTTTACTTTATTTTAATTACTCATTTATAAATATGCCTAATAAAACTTTAAACTTAATATAAATAGTTATCAAGCTAATTAAAGATCTCTTTCTATAAGGGTGGAGGTTGGGGAAAGAGGTCGGTGGGGGTGCATTTGAGTTGGGTTCACGTCCCCCATCCTGGTAACACAATTATGGTTTCTAATTGTGGCTGAAACTCAACAAAATATAACGAATTTATTTGCAGACGAATTCACTAATTGATTTCTATATTAGTTAGATGCTTGATAATATTTTATATGTTCAGAGAAAAGTACAGCAATTATTGTACAATTAATCAATTATATTGCATTATAGCTACAGCTCTCTCTATATAATAACTTATTATATACGTTAAACACAACAAATCTCGAATATATCCTAAAAAATAACGAAAATTTAGACATCCGCATCCGCATCCGCGGATGTTGAAATCACACATCCTCATCCGCATCCGCATCCGCGGATGTGAAAGAGGATGTTGAAATCACACATCCTCATCCGCATCCGCATCCGCGGATGTGAAAAAAATGACATCCGCTACATCATTAATATATATATATATATATATTATATAATATATAGTCAGGAAACGAATAAGGTTTTAGTATTTTAACTGCAAATAATCATAGTCTTTAATTATGATAATATATTTATATTCAAGTATAACTGGAAGTGAAAGGATGGCATTTTGGGAATTTATTGGAAGAATTCAGTTTAGTAATCGATAGTTAATATGACCTATTTTTCTTTTTAACTTGTTCGGATTACTTCATTTTTTAATGCGTGTTCAAAACGTTTGTATAGAAGTATGTTAATGATTTCAATATTTTTTTAAGCTAAAGCTGCGCATAATTTTAAGTAATGTATATTAATCATATTTATTTATCTCTTCATTACAGTTCTGAAGACACGAAGAAAATTCAGGCAAAGACGACGATGAATTCACTACAACATCTCTTCTTTGTAATATATTTCGTCCGTTTGTCTGTCACGTTACACGACTTCATCTCCCGGAATGAATCCCATAACATCGCTTCGATGCCTGGCACGGAAACTATTCCCCAACAACTTGACACTATTTTTAATCAGAGCGCTAAAAGAAATTCAATTCACTCTTTGTGTGAAGAGATTTCTGCCATCGCTGAACGACAAGTGAATTTGGAAAAATTCTCCATCCAAAGTATCCCAAATTTCAAGAGGAAAAAGAAGATGCTGAGCCTAATTTACGAAGACCGGTTTAGAGATCTGTTTGAATTTGCAATCCAACGATGGTTGCAGCGAGTAATATCTTATAAAACCAACCGCACAAAACCCAGTTTTTATTTAGCAAACAACCTAAAGAAACGTGGTACTGAGGAAAGAACGCACACAAAAACTGATACCTCGTCATATAAAGTTTTTAATAACAAAAATTCCAAAGACTATAATAAACCTAACATTTCGAAACCCCCTAAACGCATAAATGGAAACGATTCCAAATCCTTTATAAAGGGATTTTTTGGAACAGAAAAATTCGGATCAAAAGTGAACCTCGAAAAAGTAAAAGAAAAAAAAGAAATTGATGGAAATTCGTCGACTATTAATCAATGGAGGAATCAAAAAACAAATTTTGAAAACAAAATCAAACAAAAGAGAAACGAAAAACAAAATCGAAAAAATTATGAGAAAAAATTATGCAAAAGAGCAAAATTTCCGCTTGAAAGATTTTTTCCTTCAAAACTACTTTTTGGCTTTAAATTTTCGCAGAAAGATTTTGAAAATTTTATTTTCCAAGAGTTCTTCTCCCTCTGTTACACAAGGTAAGTTCTTCATATATTTTTTTTAATTTCATTCATATATGAACATATATATACACAGTATATACAGTGTATACAGTATATCGATGATAATATTCCAAAACCTGATGACTAATAAATCAACAATTTTACAGAAGAAAAACTGAATAATGTTTTACAAGACTTTGAATCCCAATTTTATACAATGGGAAAGAAACAATTCTTAGTAGCGCCTAATTTTTTACAAGTTTATGAGCCAACAAAAGAATGAAAGCAAAAATAAAAAAACAAACTAAATTTGAAGAATGGGAATTTACATGGTTTTGGAATATCACCTTCGATGTATATAGGTAGTTGTGCTAATAATTGGGTTGCTTTGAAGAAAATGAAATATATAAGTTTAACATATGTACTCTGTACCGAGTGTCCCAAAAGTCAGTTTACCCAAGAAAATGTTCTCCTAAGGTGAGTTTACTATGATACAAAGAAAAAAACTTGTTTCATAAATATATTTACAAAACATATGAAAACAGGAAAAAAAAATTCCTGAAACATATTTACAAAACATGAGAATAGTTCTGGTTACAATAACTGTTCAAAATGTTGTCCATGCTGTTCGATGCACATCTTGTATCTGTCAACGATTGACCGGAAAATTGCTTTACATAGTTCCTTATCATTGCTTAAGAGCTGTAATTCTTCACAAATGTAGTCTTTAAGGTCCTGAAGACATGCTGGCTTTTTGCTGTAAAAAAAATTGTCATAATGTTTAGAATAATCTTCAGGAGAAAACATTTTCCTCGGTAAACTGACTTTTGGGACACCTTGTATATATAGGCGGATAGAAAAATCTTCTTCACGTCAGAAATAAGTAAATACAGAATATGAAACATGACGACATTGACATCTAAATTAGTTGCTATGGGAACGTTACATATGTATACTGCGCCATAGCAATCATGGAAATTTGTGTGTAACTTATTATTTTATATCCATTTGACATTTTAGACACGTCCGAGCTTGAAATATTGTTTCAGAACTAAAGAAATCGTACATACGGGATTACTGTGCAGGTTATATCTTATAGGTTATATAATATAGGGGGCGCGGAGGGAGACAATGTAATTCAATCGAACCGAAATTAAGTGACTCATACAAACAGTAATTAAATCCAATCTTGACTCGTTTAACTGGAATAATATCGAATCCGAGTTGGTTTCGAACCGATCTTACATCTTTATCGTCCGAAATCTATGGTTCTTTAAAGTAGTGATGTACCGATTCCAAAATTTAGCTGATACCGATTCCATGAAAAACTGCTGATACCGATGCCGATGTCGATTCTTTGCCATATTTTAAAAAATCAATTCCCTTCATAAATTTTACTAATCTAATGTGAAAACTTTCAATTTTCATATTTTTGCATTTCAACTTTGTTTAAACGCTTTTCCTTAGCTAACTCCGCAATACATAATACATTATCAGAATTTGTTACACATATGATCATATCCCGTAGCTAAAATGATTTAAAAAAGTTTTATTACTCAGTAAAATGAATAAATAATTTTGTTTTAGTTTCATAACCTGAATATCAGTATTTAAAGTATCATAATTTGTTTTCTTCATGTTGAAGGTATTTTCTTCCTTTAACAATGTCAACAACAACAAAATTTTTCATTAAAATTTCAAGTCCCTGGTGGACAATTTGAATAAAAAATGGGTATATAATTTGGGTTTATAAAATTATTAAAATACTTAAAATAAAGTGAACATAATAAGATGGTTTAATATATAAGTTATAAAGTACAACTTAATATAGCATTATTATTAATATAGGGGAGGAGATTACAATAGTTCATAATATTTAGAGATTAACTAGTTTGAGAAAATATCAATTTATGAGCAACTTAATTTATTAAGCTTTCTCGTTTTCTTAAATGTAAAATATTTTTATATAATTACACTTCGAAATGAGTATAAATTATCGTATATAGTGTTTTTGTCTGTTTAATTTTCTATAAACCGAATCGGTAAGAGAATCGGATAAATTTGTCTGATGCGCAAAAAATGGCTGATTCTGCCGATGCCGATACCGATTAATCGGTACATCACTAGTTTAAAGGGTTGTACTAGAAATAAGACATGAATTTATACTGCAAAACAAATTATGTACTGCTCACTAAATCATTTGAATGATAGAGAGGTGATGGCGTTAAAGGTGAACTTTTAGTAATTCTTATGTATGAAAATATCCAATCTAACAGTTCGATGTTGTTTTAATAACTAATTCTACTTCCTCTTCCCTTCAAGTACCCTCCCGATCTTCCAGAACGTAATTCTTTATTTCCAGAAGATGTGATGTCACGAAGGTTGGAATAAAAAGTAAAGAAATGGATTACATTTTCAATATTTCATGTAGTGTCCACCTGCATCAATTACATCTTGGAGACGTCTGTTTATGAAAGTTCTTCGTAGGTTCTCCCTAACCTCATTGACGGGTCTTAGAAGTACTTCTTAATTTCTTAATACTCTATCGCTCCATTCTTCCACCATTATTCCCCACACATTATCAACTGGGTTAAGGTCAGGAGAGTTTGATAACCCGTCTCTTGATATCATATTGTTTCTGTTATTAGCCCTATTCCTACGTAAGATGTAGGGATAGGGCTATTGTTCTGAATTAAGTGGAAGCGTTCCCTTTCAGGTAGAAAGTAAGCATTGACGTTGGGTAGTAAAACTTTACTTAACATATCAGCGTATTTGTTCGCCTTCCTCCAATCTTCGTAAGTTCACCTACTCCAAATGCAGACATCTACCTCTACACTTCAAGGTTAATTCTTCTGTTCATTTCAGTTGTTTGAACGTTGGTCCCATAATACCGAGTACCGCGCATACGATAGCAATGATAAGATCCATGGCACTAGGTAGAGCCATTTTTCTCATTGCCAAATACCACTGTGCCCAAATTTCATTTCCACGATTAATATATCACCGAGCAAAATCTAATCGTAAAATCTTCATTCGGTCCGTTTAGAGATATAGAGTTGATATATTGTTCGATATGGTTTTGCTCCAGACGGCGAGTGTGAGTATTACTACAGCAAGGCAAATCCAATTGCTGAACAACATCCTTTGCATTGGTAAAATATTCATGCGAACTAGGTCTGCAATATGTTAAAAGGTAATGATTATACAGTAGGGCGGAGCGTTTTTACACTTTTTTCGATTTTCGTTTTGTAATAGCACGGAAAAGTGGCTCTTCCACGTCAAAAGAGAGTGTGTAAAATTTCAGAGATCTGCAATAATATCTTCTGCCTCCGCACGCACGTTGAAAATCCAAAAAATGCGCCAAAATACACATTTTTTCAATATTTTCCTATAGTTTTAATTTTCATCCTACCTTCTTGTAGTAGCGAGGAAAAGCATCGTAAAGGTTTATTTTAGACTAGCTTTAAATATTTTTGTCCTGCGATAATTTCTTCTGCCTCCGCAAACGTTCCAAAATATGGGAAAATTTACATAAATAGCGTATTTTATAATGACGCTATTGTGGTCAACTTCGGCCCTACACCACAGTTTATTCGTTAATTATGTATTAAGTAATGCAATTAACAATTCATATCATATTTTAGTAATTTAAGAAGTTTATATATTTCAGCAATTAAATAATTTAGGTCCACCAATGTAGTTTAATTTGCATATGCTTGGTTTATTTTTGATGACTTATTATGTAATATGCATGCAGCTCCTCGCTTACTTCGTCAGTATTGAATGTACTATATTGACAAAATAACCCAGAACTCACCACGTGAAGTGGCTGCATTTCGAGTTCCTCCCTGCCCGACCCAACCATCCTACCATTATCGGACTTAGGCTAGTTACACACTGTAGTCACTTTTTGTTTCCATTCTTGGCATTTTCTTTCTGGATTCTAATCTTGCTCTGATAAATCCATCCCTTGCCTCTGAACCGCATACTGCAGCTAAAGCCTCTGTTACCAGCTTTATATGCCGTTCAACCGCTTGGGTGTGGCAAGGAAAGCGTGGGATGAAATCAGGTACATCTCCTGATGAGATATAGTTCAGGATGTCGGAGCGTGATAGAACTTTTGTCAGAGGAGGCTCTGACAGCTCACAAGTTTGCCAGTTAATCATGTTGTAGTACTCACTGCACTGAAAGTTCAACGTGGGCAATTTAAACACTCTGCGGCTGACTCAGAATCTCTTGCTTTAAGGATTCTCCTCCATCCTAATTCTCTGATATGTTTTGCTTCATCGTGAATCATACTAAGGAGAACATTCTCAGGATGAGAAAAATAGGAATTTCTCTGAATAACACGATCAACTATTTCTATACAGCGGGCACTCAACGACCTCGAGCGTTGTATCATTTGATAAAGATGTTTGGCTCCCTGTGTTGCTGAAGAATTTCTCTTGATTTGAAACCACATTGGAATATAAACTTTCATAATATAATCCACGATACACTTAAGGTTGTCTGAAGGTTCTTCAGTTGAAACGTAGGGACGAAGTATGCGGTTAGCAGTTGTCACCCATCTGGAGTGTGCCATTTTGCCTGGTTTCCTTTGAGCTAGAGAGGGAGTACATTCACCTTTTTGACACAGCACATTGATTTCTGCCAAATATTTCTGATCTGTGCTCAGATCATCTCTGTCAACTACAATTTCTTCCACTTCAACTGCTTCAAACTCAACAACAGGTCTCTTTTCACAATCAATTAACTCTTTTCCTATAGGCCCCGTAAAACTCTGAGGAACTGTTGTTTTACCATCAATGTCAGTCACTATGTGCCGCAAGGGAAGTTCATTAGTGTGAAGCAAGCAAATCAGCCACTGGAGTGCTCTCTGAAAGTGCTCTTCAATACTTCTTTATCACTCCTGCTTTTGGTCCTGTATTAACTGTTCTCCCGTCACATCAAATGGCTTTAACTTCTGAAGTATCAATCTCATTTGAGCGAAAAAAATCCAAAATTGCAGAAGATATACTCTGTGCTGAGCCAGAAGCGGGAGTTACATGCCCAATATAATGCGAGTTTGGTTCTTGAAGCAAAATGACATGTTCTTTTATATTTTTTTGATAACCTTTACTGCTAACTTTTTCTTGCACTGCAGTTCTGTCCTTTCTTCCATCGAAAGAGATACTCTCCATAGTTTCTTCTTCGTAATCTCTCTTTTGAATGATAGATCTCACTCTTTTTCTAGCTCTCCTTACTTTGCATCTGTCTATTACACTGGTCTACAGCCAAAATGCTTCGGAAATAAAAGTAGTCAATCTTTACTAATTTTGGGTCACTGAATACAAAATGATGCCTAAAATTGCATATTGCCTCTATTTATAAAAATATCAGGCAACCCTGCACCCTACTAACTGGACTGCATCTGTCGTGTAATATGTAGACGCCTGTGACACAGCGACGCATTGACTCTACTGCGCATGCGCGTAGTTATATTTTTTATTTTAATAAATTAATGTAAATATATACATATATATATATATATACAATAAAATGTAATTTTAAATTTATCTATTACATTATGTATTTGTAAATTATTTAAGAAATAGATTGGATCATTTTAACATATTGCTTCCCATAATGTTTTTTGATATTATATAAATGGAATACTAACCTAACTTAACCTTACCTAATTTAAAATTATTAAAATGCAATGTAATTACATTAATTTATTAAAATAAAAAATTATAACTACGCGCATGCGCAGTAGAGTCAAGGCGTCGATGTGTCACAGGCGTCTACATATTACGCCACAGCATCAGTTCATTCACGGAAGTCATACAGTGCACCCTTCTCAAACTCTTTTTAGTGTTTGCTTTAGAAACTGAATTTTTTTCAGCCTAATTTGAACAAAGATGCCTCGTAATTGCGTGAACAGTGTAGATAACTTCTGTTATGTTTGTAGAGAATTGACTTTTGCACCACAAAAGCGTGCTATAACCGCCGTGATTAGGAAAGCCTATCACCTTTATTTTGGCTGTAAGATTGGAGATCAGGACAAGAGCTGGGCCCCACACATATGCTGCAATACTTGTGCAACAAACCTTCGCCAGTGGTTGAATCGGAAAAGGAAATCTATGCCTTTTGCAGTGCCAATGGTGTGGAGGGAACCAACAGATCATGTCAGCAATTGTTACTTCTGCATGGTGCCTCCAGTCAAGAAAGGTATTTGCAAGAAGAAAAAGTGGATTTTACAATATCCGAATATACCCTCTGCTATACGCCCGGTACCTCACGGCGAAGGACTACCCGTTCCTGAGCCCCACACTCATTCTCCCTGGAGTCAGAGGACGAGGAGAATGAAGGAACCTGCGAAACTTGTGAGCCTTCAACTTCACAAGACCCTGAATTTGTTTATAACTTGACATCTTCTAAACCGCACATGATAACTCAGAATGAATTAAACGACCTTATCAGAAATTTAGAACTGCCAAAGAGTAAGGCAGAGCTGTTGGGCTCCAGATTGCAGCAGTGGAATCTCCTCGCTGAAAATGTTAGAGTGTGTAAGTTTCGTGACCGTCAAAAAGATTTTGTCCCAGTCTTCATCATGGAAGGTGACCTTGTAGCGTGCAACGACATCGATGGTCTGATGGCAGCTCTCAACATTATTCACAATCCTGATGAGTGGAGACTGTTCATTGATTCATCGAAGTTGAGTCTAAAAGCTGTTTTGTTGCATGTTGGCAACGTATTGCCATCAATTCCAGTTGGTCGTGCAGTCCACATGAAGGAAACATATGACAACATGAAGCAACTTTTGAACTACATAAACTATGAGAAACATCAGTGGCAGGTTTTTGGTGACTTGAAAGTTGTTGCTATCGTGCTTGGAGTGCAGCCGGGTTACACTAAGTATTGCTGTTTTCTGTGTGAATGGGATAGTCGGGCTAGGACTTCTCATTACATCAAGAAGGATTGGCCACTCCGACACTCATTGGAACCTGGAACAAAAAATGTTGAGTATCCTCCACTTGTAGAATCGAGCAAGATTTTGTTACCACCCTTACACATCAAACTGGGCGTCATGAAAAATTTTGTTAAGGCTATGGATAAAACGGGGGCAGCTTTTAAGTACCTCGGTGGTAAATTCTCAAAGCTCAGTGAAGCAAAAATCAAGGAGTGTGTATTTGTTGGTCCACAGATCCGCGAGCTTCTTAGAGATGAGGAGTTCGACCGTATCGTAGGTGGTGAGGAGAAGGCAGCGTGGAATGCTTTCCGGTTAGTAGCAACCAATTTTCTCGGAAATACCAAAGCTGACAATTACAGGGAGCTGGTGGAAAACCTGCTGTTGTCCTATCAAAAAATGGGCTGCAATATGTCTTTAAAGATACATTTCCTCCATTCGCACTTGGAATTTTTTCTGGCCAACTGCAGAGCAGTCAGCGATGAACATGGTGAACGTTTCCACCAGGATATCTCAGCGATGGAGAAACGCTACCAGGGGAAATGGAGTCCATCATTGTTAGCAGTCTACTGCTGGACAATAATAAGAGATGCTTCAGAAGTTGAATACAAGAGACAAGCAAAGAAGCGACGGGTTGAATCAATATAAGTGACTGCATTATACAGGTATGTTACTAATATATGGTATACATATACGCAAAATGTGTAACTAAATTTTCTTGGAAGCTATAACCAATCGACTGTTTTTATGGTCATATTCGTTTCCAGCACCCCAAAATCCATAATAGGAAACACATTTTATCTCCGAAGCACAAACTTTTTCAAATTTGTAGACCAGTGTTACTGAACTTAAATCTTTTTCGTTTATAATTCCCACGTCTTCAAGAACAGCCGAAGCAATTATAGCAGCAGACCTGTCCGACACACCAGTTCTGTCACAAGCTATAGCCAATGATGAGATTGTTCCATGATGAGATTGTTCCATCGATTTGATTCTCTGTCTCGGTTCATAATCAGAATCCGCTCCTTCTGTTTCACTTGATGTTGATGACAGTGTTTCAGTTGCTTGTTGCTAGATCTTTACGAGTTTGTGAAACATCAAGAGGGCCTATTGCCAATTTTCTTGTTCTCTGATCTTTAAGGAAGTCTTGTTCAATTGCTGGAACCTTGAGATGGTTTTCACATGAACACATCAAAATTTTCACATTTGCAAGCAGTGATGTCAAATAATTTTTTTCTGCCTCATTTTGAAATGTTTGTAATTTAATTTTGAATGAGTCATTATCTTGTTTCCTTTTTATTGACTTTAGAAGGTTTTGACATTTTTCATGGTAATTTTTAATCATTTGAACGACACGGTTATGAGAAACAGTAGGAATAGAGGCTGTTTTCCACAAATCTTCGAGAGTTTTTGAGAGAACACCAGAAATTTCTGCAACTGTAGGCTCTTTCTTCGATGTCTTCAGATTTAACCTTATTTGATGAAAATATTTCATGACGTCCTTATAGGTTGGAAGGCACCTCTTGTCTAGATCAGCTGGAGCCCCAAATATAGGGCAACTTGAAGAAGTTCTTGTTGCTTGAGCTGGTACTGACATTGTGAAAAACACAGTAATTAATATAAAATTAAGAAATTACTCGTAAAACGTAAAATATTCTTAGATTCTGCACTAAAATTATTATGCACTAAAATATGCAGTATATGTCCACATATGCGTGTTGTCGTGTTCCAAAGATGTATTAACAGCAAGAGCAACACAATCCACATCTTACCCGAAACGTAGCTAGCTCAACACTGCGGGGAAGTGAGAGCAAGAAGGCCTGGTAGAGTGTTATGAGTCATGATTCATCAGTCATCACTCACTGACTCATTGCCGTATATGGCAATGACGAGCAACACACCATACCAGGCTGTGGGGAAGCTCCTAGAACGATATGGGAGTACTACATGACGTACAAAGTGAATTTATTAGCGTATAGGCTGAATATGCAAAATACGTGATTTATGCGGATTTCCGTGGCAGAAGATATTATCGCAGGACAAAAATATTTAAAACTAGTCTAAAATAAACCTTTAGGATGCTTTTCCTCGCTATTACAAGAAGGTAGGATGAAAATTAAAACTATAAGAAAATATTGAAAAAATGTGTATTTTGGCGCATTTTTTGGATTTTCAACGTGCGTGCGGAGGCAGAAGATATTATTGCAGATCTCTGAGATTTTACACACTCACTTTTGACGTGGAAGAGCCACTTTTCCGCGCTATTACAAAACGAAAATCGAAAAAAGTGTAAAAACGCTCTGCCCTATTATGCAGGATAGTGCAAAATTATATTGTAATTGTATATCTATGAATTATGACAAGTAAAATAATACTTTGCTTTGTTGGATGTCGAGTACTTTCTCTTCACGCTTGAACGTGAATGCTGATAGAGTAGATGTTTTCATAAATAGAATTACGAGAAATTCACCTTTTATGTTCTGTCATTCGAATGATTTGGTGAGCATTACATAATTTGTCTTGCAGTATATTATAAGGAGGAATTTCAGCAGAGGATTCAAGTGTCAGAATATTTGTTTCTAACCTACATTCTGCTTTATTATACATTCTATACAATGTACTACAGTATATATAATGTCGTTCTACATTTTCAAGGTCACTCACCGATGGCGTAACACACGTGTTCGCCTTCATCTGGAATATGGTAAAAAAAGCATTTGCAAGTTGGGAAAGATACCCTTTATTCTCTGTGCACATAAAATCTGGAGAAATACAATCTACATTATTGCATTTATGTACATGTAATATTTTAGTATCTACACTTTGTGAAAAGGTATACAAAATAATTTCAAGGTCACACACATATTACAGTGGTAATGCGCATGCGTAGGTCATATTAATTAAATTTATATGATAATGAAAGTAATAATGACGTTATACAGACATTATGTTCATGTCTTATTTCTCGTACACCCCTTTAAACAAGCGTAGATTTCGGACGGTAACGAGGGAAGGTCTGGGAATATTTTAGGCGAAGATAGGATCACCTGAAGATCCGTCACCCCTGCCTTTTTTAGTTAGCTTTATAAGGCTAACTAACGAAAATATCACGACCTAACCTAACCAATCGTTAGGTCAACTGTACGCCCTTGAGGATTGGTTAGGTTAGGTCGTGAGATTTTCGTTAGTTAGCCTTATAAAGCTAACTAAAAAAGGATCGGGTGATAGATCGTCAGGTGATCCCGAAGATACAATATAATTCCTATATCATAATGACGTACGTGAATTGGATCGATTCGGAACTAATCGGATTCGATATAATTCCAGTTAAGCGATTCAAGATTGGATTTAATTACGGTCGGTTAATTTCGGTTCGATTTAATTACATTCTGTCTGCCTCTTCGCCCCCTATATTATATAACCTATAACCTACAAAGTAGTTTCGTATGTACGATTTCTTTAATTCTGAACCAACATCGACTCGTACTTATCTGAAATGTAAAATGGGTCTAAAATAATAATAAGTTATGTACAAATTTCCATGATTGCTATGACGCAGTATACATATGTAACGTTTCCTTGGCAACTAATTTAGATATTAATGTCGTCATGTTTCATATTCTGTATTTATTTATTCCTGATGTGGACACGATTTTTTTTTTTATATATATATATATATATATATATATATATATATATATATATATATATATATATATATTTTTTTTCCAGGATAAAAAAAATCGTGTCCACATCAGGAATAATAAATACAGAATATGAAACATGACGACATTATATATATATATATATATTTTTTAGGCCGGGTCGAAATTTTATATTGAAAAGGTACATACTATGAGGGGTTTGAATGGGACACAGGAACCCCCTCATAAATTATTTTCGCTGTTTAAAGCCTCCTACCCCTGGCACAATTTTTCACTTTTTGACCTATATTGAATAATATTCCATTTATACGAGACTTACTCTACATTCAGGTTTTTTGATGACATAAATCTTTATGGTGGACTGGATGTCAGTTTTTCAACATCTGCGGATGCGGATTTTTAATTTCAATATCCGCGGATGCGGATATTTAGTTAATCTATCAATATAATATAGAATTATGAATATATGACATAATTTTTCAAATTTCGTGATATTACTATTATGGCAGGCAATGCATAAGAATTAAAATTAATATTAATGTTTTCATTATGATAAAAATAATAACTTTCTCAGGAGTTTCAGCCGCAGAAAATTCAATGAAACAAGTTTCATTCAATTTTCTGTGTTACCACGTATTTATATTCTGAGGTTTATATATTTGTTTTTTCATTAATAATTAATACTTTACATGAAATGTGCATGACTGGGCCTTATAAGCTAAGCTAATTTAATTGTAAATTGCATAATTTATCAGAGGTAATATCCGCATAACATTCGCAGTCAGAAGTGCGGATGCGGATGTTAAAAATGATGCGGATGCGGATGCGAGTATCTGGTCCACCACTACTTCATACATACTTCAGCTCCCAGGTAGGCTAGTTAGCCTGCCATTGGAGCCAGCCTTCTTCGCCACTCCGCCTTGTCCAGCAGCACTCCCGTTTCCCCGAGCTCTTGCATGCTGGGCAAGTCGTATCTTCGCAAGCTCTCCTCCACTTCGTCCCTCCATCTCCTTCTCGGTCTCCCCCGCGGTCTTCTGCTATTCCCTGGTCTCCACTCCCAGCACCTCCTCGCAGTTCTCCCCTTCTCCATTCTCTCCAAGTGGCCCAACCATCTCAATTTGGCAGCGTCGATTTTTCTCAAAATCGGCGTTACTCCCACATTGGCTCTTATTTCTTCATTTCTTATCCTATCTCTTCGAGTCTTTCTCAGAATAGTCGTCAGCGGTCTCATTTTTGCCGCCTGAATTCTACTTCGATCCGCCATGCGCATTTTCCAGTGTTCCAACCCATAAATCATTGGTGTTAAAACTGTTTCGAATATTATTTTCTTAGTCCTAAGGGGTATATGTTCATTTCTCAGTAGCGGGTATAACATTCCGACATTTTTACTTAACTTTGCAATTCTTTCAGTTATTTCTTGCATATTACCACTTTCTTTAGTAAACATACTCCCTAAATATTTAAATTTTTCAACATTTCTTATTTCCTTATCTCCTCTTTGAACTCCAAATTCTGCTTCTTCTCTTCGACATACACTTAATATTTCTGTCTTTTCTACATTCATTTCCATACGCCCCTCCTTCAAACATTCATTCCAATCAATTAAAGCTTGATCTATATCTTCTCTCTCTGTTGTCCAGAATGCTATGTCATCCACATATGCCATTATTCCATTATTATTATTATTCATTTCATGACGTCGCTTGAAACTTGCAATGACTGTGTCCATGTAGGCTATAAACAGGAGTGGTGATATAACACTGCCCTGCTTCACCCCTGTTCTAACTTCAAACCACTCATCATTTTTGTGTCCAGTCCTTACTTTGCATTCGCCAACTTGATACAAACTTTTCAAAGCCCTAATAAGTGTCCCCCTTACCCCATAAATCTCCTCCAAACATCTCCACATTCTTCCTCTGGGCACTGTATCGAATGCTTTTTTAAGATCTATGAATATTACATACATGTTAGTATTAAATTCCCATGCCTTTTCTGTAACAGAACTGAGGCCAAAAATAAGATCTACCGTACTTCTATCTTTTCAATAACCATGCTGTTCCGCTCCCAACCTTGCTTCAATTATTTGCCTTGCTCTTTTTTATATTATTCTTTCATAAAGTTTTGTTATATGATTAATAAGCGATATTACCCTATAATTCTCACATCAACCTGAGTCACCCTTTCCTTTATATATTGGAACGATGATTGTTTTTCCCCAATCACCGGGGACTCGACCTTCTCTCCAATATTTATTCAACAGGTTTTAGAATTTTTTCTTTCATGGCTTCGCCTCCCTCCTTTATAAGTTCAGTCGGAAACTCATCCACTCCCGTTGACTTTCCATTCTTCATTTTATTAACAGCCTCTTCTATTTCTTCTCTGGTAATAATTACCTGTTCTGCTAATTCCTGGTATATTCCATCCGCTTCCTCCACTTCTTCTGGATCTCCATTCAATAGATCTTTAAAATAATCTGACCATCGTCTATTAATTGCTCCAGGTTCCACTATCACATTTCCCGCTTCATTTTTAATACTGTATACTTTTTCTTTTCCATCCTAAAGATTTTGCAAGGCTATAAATCAGTTTTTGTTTCCTTTCTCATCCTCTCTCAACTTTTCTCCCAATTCCCTCATTTCCATTTGTTTTGCCCTTTCCTTCTCCCTCTCAGCTTCATTTCTTGCTTGCACATATTCCCGTCTTGATTCCTGTGTACGTTGCCTTTATTAACGTATATTATTTTATTTAATAATGTACAGTATTAGGAAAATTAATTAAGTACAACAATATATTCAGAAGAAAAAATTAGAATGTGCTAAAATTCAGTTAATTTTTTCATTGTTCCTTATCTCATCAAAAGGGAAGAAAGTTTTAATATCATTAGGAAATTTTATTTCATATGTTTCTTACTCATTCCATTGGGCTTTCCATTCAAACTTGGGCAGTTTTCGCCTTGATTCTAATGAGTTTAAGATAAACTTTTGACGGTTGTCATATCCTATTCTTTCCTGACATGCCTTTGTTACTAGGTTCACTGCCCTTTCCACACTTTGACTGTGGTATGGAAAAGAAGCTATCTCCAGTGGCTTACATTCAGCCTATAGTAGCTCATCGTCGCTAAAATTGGTTAGCAGCGGTGGAGGAGTAATGATCTCTTTTTGCCAATCGATCATCTCGGTGCAGTCAGTAGATTAGAAATTGAGGGTTCGAGGCAACTCAAAGTTTCTGGTACCTGAAAATCCTGTTCTTGAAAGGATGATTTTCTGAATAGCTTGCTCCCTAATTTTTAGTCTCTTGTCAGTTACCATTGATGTGAGTATATTTTCTGGGTGGGCAAAATAGGCGTTATTCTTTAATACTGGTTCTACTGTATGGAGCATAGAACTGCATAATAATCTTGACTATATCTTGAAGGTTTTTATCTGGATTTGGCGTTCAGATATATAATCGAAGGACCCTGTTGGCTAGAGTTAGCCAGCGAGCATGGTGAAGGGTACCTGGGGATCGAGAGGACAGATCTTGAGAAGTGTCTCTAGTTTGCACTGCCAGACACATATAGAGATATCTTTGACCACTGCTTAACTCCTTCACAACATTTGATGGAATTTCTTTAATGTTTCCTTTTACGCCTTGTAGACGTGCATAAAAGGCAGCTCATTCAAATGCAAGAGGCACACCAACCACTGCACTGATCTGTTACGATGAATTTCAACCAGTTTTATGGCTCCACCAGTTTTTCCTGTATTTACAGGATTACCATCACACAGTAAAGATTTGATAGTATCTGTGCTGTTCGAGTCTGCAATAATAGTTATCAATTCTTCTGCTATGCAGCGAGCAGTTCCATTATCTTGTGTGACATGGTCTACAGAGATGCTTCCAGGTTCTTTCACAATAACATAGTGTTCTTTTATCTTTCCACTTTTAGTTAATGTGTTATCTTTCCTTCCATCAAATCCAAGGCACTCCATCTTCAGATTTTCGGATTTAGACCTAAATGTATTTGTTTCACCCATGCGATTTCTTTCTTTCTAATTTCTTTCTGTCAAACATGTTGGTGTGGTTAAGGATCCCCATATCTTTTAAAGCTGCATTGACTATTGCAGCTGCAGCTCTACAACTTACACGATAACGATCTGCTGTTATTGCTAGGTTTTTATAGGAGTGCCTGTTCTGAATATTCTCAGTCAATTCTAAATCGGCCTCATAATCTACATCCTGATTCTCTGAATCTACATCCATGTCTTCTTCAGTATTTTCTATGAATTCCGATGGTAAAACATTGGTGGCTTCAGTCATTTCTTCTTGTGCTTTTAGTTGACGGTTTGTGCTTCTTGGGCTCTTGCTAAAGATCTCTTCTTTGTTGAACTAGCTATGCGATCAATTGGTCCTAACTGATTTTTTTTGTTTTTGACCCATAAAAGACTCCCATTCTGCCATTGGCATTTTATCCTTACACCTGCAAGATTTCCTATCAATTCCCTTATCATAGCATTCACAAGAAGATATATCAAACATTTCATCATACTGAGCTACAGTACTTTTAAAGCAAACTTTCATTTCTTTGATGTAACGGCACCTTGTTCAATTTTGAGGCTTCTTCTATTAGTCTATTTCTTCATTCAAATGTCTTCAATATCTTTTACAACAACCCTGTAACAATCATTAGCAGTTGCTGATCCTTTTGATTTAGCTTCTTCACGACGGCGCACAAAAAGGTAGTGTCTCACAACCTCTGCTTTTCAAGGAGTCATGGCTGCTGGGAATTCCGTAGGATATCCAAAGGCTGCATTTGAGGACTTGCTTCTAGTAGTCATAGTTTATATTCAGGAGTAAAATCATATTATATGTATTTTATAATTTATGTTAATTCAAATTATAATTAAAGCAAATGCAAATTATTTCTATTTATCGGAAAAATTATTTCTATTTATCTGAAACATAAAAACATCAAGCATTAAACAACAATTTATCATGTAACATATAACAACATTAAACATATGCAAATATGAAGGTAAAAAAGGGAGGAGGGGCATGTCATAGGGGTAGTAGGGTAGCACATGCTTGATTTTTTAATATTTTGTTCGTGATAAAAAACCCTTCTTCCATAGTGTATTTTTTAAGAAATAACATTTTTTTCCATTTAAATATATGCAAATATGAGGGTAAAAAAGGGGGGGGGGATGTGATAGGGGTAGAAGGGGTAGCACATGCTTGATATTTCAATATTTTGCTAAGATGATAAACTGAATCTTCTCACATAGTGTACTTTTTAAGAAATAAAAAAATTTCACATTTTCGACCCGGCCTATATATATATATATATATATATATATGATAAACACAGACCGTACATGGAACAAGGAACTCTTCTGGGAAAATTAAATCCACTATAGTCCGAATAAGTAATGGTAAATCACAAACACTCTGGTTTTTTCTGAGTTCAATTTTATCATGAAACGGACACGTTATGTTCCTTGAAAAGTGGACGCTCAACTTTGCCAGTTGAGGTTTAAGTTTTGGGTTTTGGCTAAAAATACAATAGTTACCCCTTTTTCTTTGATATATTCAATCCGACGTGAATGCACTGAGTCTTTTGCTTATATTGAAGTTCTGAATATAGTAGGCTAGGTGTAGCTGTAACCCCTAGATCCTGTCCCAAAGCTGAATCCTATCTGCTTTGCAGATAGCTGGTGAGGGAAGCTATATTTTTGGGGCCTCTTTGCGAGTGACCCGTTGCCCACGTCAGGCTAACATCATGAAAAAGAAAAAACTATAGTGTTTGTTATTTACCATTACTTATTCGGACGAGAGTAGATTTAATTTTCTCAGAAGAGTTCCTTGTTCCATACACGATCTGTGTGTATCATAAAACACCTCAGGGGACCATTCTGAGTTCAATCCCATATATATATATATATATATATATATAAAGTTTAACAAGAAATATTTCCAGAACCAATCCGTAGATACATATTTTAATTCGTGCAGAGCTTTCAGTATTACTAGTTACCCAGTGGCTCAGTGGATAGCACCGTTTCCCAGTAAGCGAAGTGAAGACACTGAGGTTGAAGTTTCGACTCCTGATGATGCCGGCAATAATAATGCAGGAGTTAGCACAATGGGTTCCATATGAACGTTGTGCCAGTTTCTGGGGTATGGTAATGACTTCCACAGTAAATTAATCGAAAGAATGTTTAAAACGCTTCGAAATTGGAAAATCGCTAACAAGGAACCCAAAACCATGTATGTACAGTCCCCTGCAATAGTTCCGCTCCACCCTCTCCGAGATGTGGAAACAACGTAGTCTTCCACCCTCACTCCCTCCCTCTCCTCCTTCCCCTCTAAGATATTGTTATAGTAATACTTTTATTTTTTGAAAACCAATGACAGAATAAATATCTTGTTCACTGTAGTTTTGGTGGTAATGCTAGGACGACTATGTATTTCATTCATGCATTATTCCTAAATTTAGGGAACACAGTAGTTAGGTTATTTCACAAAAGTGGGATACTTTAAAAACTTTTAATCATGGGATTTTGATGTGGCCATGTTGTAGTTAAAGTGTAAGATAAGTTGTAGTATCGACTTTTCCTAAAGGCAATAACATTTCTATTTAAAGTCCACGCATCATCAACAAGTGATTATCCAGAAAAAGGTCTATCTATGGACAGATAATGATAACATAGTTCAATTTTTATTACAAAAATAAACATGAATCAAGTAAATTTAGGGATTTTCTTAGGAACATACAAAACATAATGTTCAAATTATAAGGAACTGACATTTGTTCAAGTAAATAAATATATATATACTACATCACAACCATAACATTATTATACACAATGCCGAGGCTTCCAAAGATTAACCACATTTGCTCACACTTTTTCAGTAGGGTTTAGGTCACACTCCTTGGTGGGCCAGTTCAGCAGCTCGACATTTCGTTGTTCTTGAAACCACCGTCTGATGATCCTGGCAGTATGAACAGGAGGGTGTATCATGCTCATTGAAGCGCGAATTGGCAGTATGTATTCCTATCTAAAATTAAATTTTAGGAGGGGTTTGTTTTCTTGAACTTTTGCTAAAAATCACTTTTAAGTGTTCAAATTTCCACTTTTTCGTTTTCTGGTTATGTACAGAACAGCTGTGCAGGACATGCACTGTGGTACAAATGTAACAGACCAGTTTCTTACCAAACAAAACCATTGTAACAGCTGTTACAGGCTACTAGAGTTTCACTGTGATAATTTTCTATGTTTCAGATACAAAGCTTGGTGAAGATTGTGTAGCCACCACGGCTAAGCAAGGACGAAAGACCAGAAAAAGTTCTGGTTCAAAGCTGAGTGATCTGGTGCGTCCAGGAAAGCAGTTATTTCCAACAGAAGTTCCAACATGGAGAGCTGTGTTTCAGAGAGGAATCCTCCTCCATGAAGAGAAGCTGCTTCTGGATGATATGAAGAGAGCTCAGTACCCTCTGCAAGATTTGGCTAAGGACTTGGCATCACTGGTATTGGCACAGTGGCGCAAAAACAATGCCAAGTTCACTCCTCCTGTGATCATTCAAGAGAGATCTATTGCCAGGAAGATTCTTGTCAGGTGGAATGAAATGATTGACCTAGTGAATGGCAGAGTGAAGGCTGCAAAGAGAGAGAAGAGAATATCTGAACTTGATACATTGTTTGACATAACAACCTGCAGACATGATATCACTCTCTGTGGAACTGAAGCATCTGGCTGTGCTGCTAGAGTTCATGTCAACTCTGACTGTCCTCTGTCTCAGAAGATTCCAAAGCTAGAGCTAGAGTGGCTCCATTACAAGAGGATCAAAACCTCAGAAGTTTCTGGTTTCCGGATGGCATCTGTTGATGTGAAGGAAACAGTGAAGCAGGTGAAGGATGCTAAGAGGAAGGAGGAAGAACAGAAGGCAGCTGAGAAGAGAAACAGAAAAGAGGAAGAAGAAAAGGAGCTATTGCTTAGCGCTGATGATGGTGATGATGATGAAGATGAGATGACTTCCTTGCAAGAGTCTCCAGGCAGAGCAGCTCCTACTGCTGACACAGATTTTTCCAGTACTGCACCAGGCACAAGCTCCAGTGTCAACACTGGCAAAGTCTCCACCTCTGCCAGAAGGAACTACATGGATATCTCAAGCACTGCTGCGGCTGAAGTCAGGTTCAAGGTGGCAAACACTCCTGCAGCAGCCATTGCAACTAGTTTCTTGCAAGATCTCATCAAAGCTGGCCATCTATCTGCTGACAAGGCATATCTAGCTGTTGACAGGATGAAGATGTGGAGGGGCAAGGAGTCTGTAATAGGTGCCTCGGTGGAGACCCTGGAAAATAGAGAGAGGGAGAGGAGATCAAGGGAATTTTCTTTGATGGAAAACAAGATAAGAAGACAAAGATCATGAGGTACAATGAAGAAACTGGCCGCTTCCATCCTGATATTACAACTGAAGAGCACTATAGTGTTACCTGGGAACCTGAGGGGAAGTATCTCTTCCATTGTACACCAGAAGAACCTGAAGGAAATGAGAAACCTACACTGAAGATAGCTCAGGCACTGTTTGAGTGGATTAGTGCTCATGGTGCTAAAGATACTATTGTGGTCCTTGGTGGTGACTCCACCAACACAAACACAGGACCTGATGGAGGAGCCATCACTCACATGGAGAGACTGCTAGGATACAAGTATCACCGGCTGATATGCCAGTTGCATATTAATGAACTCAGCCTCAGGCACATGATCATCAAGCTTGATGGTCCCTACACGCACAAGTCTGGGTTCAAAACTTTTGGAGAAGATCAATGACATACCTGTCAACTTTAGCTTCAAGTCTCTGCCAGGAGAAAAAGATATAACTGAACTGCCAGAAGACATTGTACAGAACCTTATCACTGACCAGAAGAACTGCTACCTACTGATCAAAGCTCTCAAGACAGGAGATTTGAAGAAGGAAGTTGCTGGTCTGAAGTGTGGCCCACTGAATCAGTCACGCTGGCTGACTGCAGGTGAGGCTCTGTTGATGCTGTGGATGAGGCAGCATGGTCTGAAGGGGGTGTTGAATAAGCTGGAGGTGCTGCTGAAGTTCTGCCTGGACTTCTACCTGAAGATGTATTTTGAGATCAAGGTAAAGCACCACATGAGGTATGGACCTCACCATATTGTGACCGCTCTGGAACTGCTGAGAAGCCAGACCTCTCAAGTCAGGAACATAATCACTCGTGTGATAGTTCGTGGAGCATATCATCTTCACAGTGAGAACCTCATTGCCTCTCTCCTGTGCAGTGAGGATGAGGAGGAGAGGGCATGGGGGGTTGAAATGATCAAGAAGATCAGAGGTAAGTCTGAGTATGGAGACATGAGTCTGAGAACTCATAGAAACCCTAAACTGAATTTTGATGCCACTTCTCCAATTACTCTGATTAATCGGGATAAGGAGAAACTGGATGAGCCACTCTTCATTTGTAAGCTGTCAAGAGGATAAGTTGAGAACTTCTCAGTTCACACTCAAAGCTGTGAAAGAGTAGTCCAGGAAGTTTCAGCTGTAGCTGATGCAGTGTCAAAGCAAGACATTATGAACATGTTTTAGATCTCTACAAGACCTGCTAGACAAATCAAGATGCTTTCAGAAGAAAAAATCTCAAAATATTCAGTTGACCAGCATATTATTACAAGCTAGGGGGTGGAGAATGGACTTATACAAATATTAAAGAAGAATTGCAATTGCAAAAAAAGATTGAACGTCACAGCAGCTTGCGGAAAAGTGGGGCAGCTGCCATCACACTCAGTGATGCCGAAAATAAAATAAATAAAAATTAGTGGAGGCATTTCTAAAAAAAGGAAAATGCAAGACCAAGAAAGAAGACCAAAAATATTCTGTCTGATGAAGAGAACAGCCGCGAAATGTGGTGTATAGGAGACTAAAAATCATACAATTCCTTAGTTTTGGACCATTTTGGGTGATTTTGGTTATTTTAGGGGTTATGAACCACTTTGGCTGATCTTAAATGGGTCTAAGCTGCCCCTAGAAATGCTCAAGGGTGTATGTGAACAAAATGGAACATATGGAGGTCATTTGAGGCTAACAAGTCTTTGAAATTGGCCAAAAATTCAATTTTCGACAAAAAAGTGCGATTTTGAACACTTAAATCCGATTTTTCGCAAAAGTTACAGAAGACGAACCCTTCTTAAAATTCAATTCTACATAGGAATGCACACTACCAATCTTGAAATTCCAAGTTTTTCAACATTCGACCTGAGCATGATACACACTAATGACCAGGGCAGTTGTCCTATAATATACTGTATATGTTAACCCTCCGTCTATGGCCTTCGGTGGTTCGAGGTTGACGGGGGTTTTGGTTCGGTGGCAGCAACGGATTTTCTCACTCTTGGGTAGCTGGTACCGTGTAGGGAATCGCAGTAGTTCCTTTTATACTACACTCCGATTTCTTCTTGTAGTGAATCGGAGAATTTTGTGAAAACTTACTAAATTTTCTGACGTTTCCCGATTCTTCTTGTAGCGTATCGGGAAATTACACTGGTCTACAGCCAAAATGCTTCGGAAATAAAAGTAATCAATCTTTACTAATTTTGGGTCACTGAATACGAAAATGATGCCTAACATTGCCAATTGGGTCTATTTATAAAGATATCAGGCAACCCTGCACCCTACTAACTGGACTGCATCTGTCGCGTAATATGTAGACGCCTGTGACACATCGACGCATTGACTCTACTGTGCATGCGCGTAGTTATATTTTTTATTTTAATAAATTAATGTAAATATATATATATATATATATATATATATATATATATATATATATATATATATAATGTAATTTTAAATTTATCTATTACATTATGTATTTGTAAATTATTTATTAAGAAATAGATTGGATCATTTTAACATATTGCTTCCCATAATGTTATTGATATTAATATAAATGGAATACTAACCTAACTTAACCTTCCCTAATTTAAAATTATTAAAATGCAATGTAATTACATTAATTTATTAAAATAAAAAAATATATAACTACGCGCATGCGCAGTAGAGTCAAGGCGTCGATGTGTCACAGGCGTCTACATATTACGCCACAGCATCAGTTCATTCACGGAAGTCATACAGTGCACCCTTGTCAAACTCTTTTTAGTGTTTGCTTTTGAAACTGAATTTTTTTCAGCCTAATTTGAAAAAAAGATGCCTCGTAATTGCGTGAACAGTGTAGATAACTTCTGTTATGTTTGTGCTATAACCGCCGTGATTAGGAAAACCTATCACCTTTATTTTGGCTGTAACATTGGAGATCAGGACAAGAGCTGGGCCCCACACATATGCTGCAATACTTGTGCAACAAACCTTCGCCAGTGGTTGAATCAGAAAAGGAAATCTATGCCTTTTGCAGTGCCAATGGTGTGGAGGGAACCAACAGATCATGTCAGCAATTGTTACTTCTGCATGGTGCCTCCAATCAAGAAAGGTATTTGGAAGAAGAAAAAGTGGATTTTACAATATCCGAATATACCCTCTGCTATACGCCCGGTACCTCACGGTGAAGGACTACCCGTTCCTGAGCCCCCACATTCATTCTCTCTGGAGTCAGAGGACGAGGAGAATGAAGGGACCTGCGAAACTTGTGAGCCTTCAACTTCACAAGACCCTGAATTTGTTTATAACTTGACATCTTCTAAACCGCACATGATAACTCAGAATGAATTAAACGACCTTATCAGAGATTTAGAACTGCCAAAGAGTAAGGCAGAGCTGTTGGGCTCCAGATTGTAGCAGTAGAATCTCTTCGCTGAAAATGTTAGAGTGTGTAAGTTTCGTGACCGTCAAAAAGATTTTGTCCCATTCTTCATCATGGAAGGTGACCTTGTAGCGTGCAACGACATCGATGGTCTGATGGCTCTCAACATTATTCACAATCCTGATGAGTGGAGACTGTTCATTGATTCATCGAAGTTGAGTCTAAAAGCTGTTTTGTTGCATGTTGGCAACGTATTGCCATCAATTCCAGTTGGTCATGCAGTCCACATGAAGGAAACATATGACAACATGAAGCAACTTTTGAACTACATAAACTATGACAAACATCAGTGGCAGGTTTGTGGTGACTTGAAAGTTGTTGCTATCGTGCTTGGAGTGCAGCCGGGCTACACTAAGTATTGCTGTTTTCTGTGTGAATGGGATAGTCGGGCTAGGACTTCTCATTACATCAAGAAGGATTGGCCACTCCGACACTCATTGGAACCTGGAACAAAAAATGTTCAGTATCCTCCACTTGTAGAATCGAGGAAGATTTTGTTACCACCCTTACACATCAAACTGGGCGTCATGAAAAATTTTGTTAAGGCTATGGATAAAACGGGGGCAGCTTTTAAGTACCTCGGTGGTAAATTCCCAAAGCTCAGTGAAGCAAAAATCAAGGAGGGTGTATTTGTTGGTCTACAGATCCGCGAGCTTCTTAGAGATGAGGAGTTCGACCGTATCGTAGGTGGTGAGGAGAAGACAGCGTGGAATGCTTTCCGGTTAGTAGCAACCAATTTTCTCGGAAATACCAAAGCTGACAATTACAGGGAGCTGGTGGAAAACCTGCTGTTGTCCTATCAAAAAATGGGCTGCAATATGTCTTTAAAGATACATTTCCTCCATTTGCACCTGGAATTTTTTCCGGCCAACTGCGGAGCAGTCAGCGATGAACATGGTGAACGTTTCCACCAGGATATCTCAGCGATGGAGAAACGCTACCAGGGGAAATGGAGTCCATCAGTGTTAACAGACTACTGCTGGACAATAACAAGAGATGCTTCAGAAGTTGAATGCAAGAGACAAGCAAAGAAGCGACGGATTGTATCAATATAAGTGACTGCATTATACAGGTATGTTACTAATATATGGTATACATACACGCAAAATGCGTAACTTAAATTTTCTTGGAAACTATAACCAATCGACTGTTTTTATGGTCATATTCGTTTTCAGCACCCCAAAATCCATAATAGGAAACATATTTTATCTCCGAAGCACAAACGTTTTCAAAATTTGTAGACCAGTGTTATTTATTCTATTTTAAAACTAAGTTCTCTGGAGAAGGCAGGGCTCAAAGGAGAAGACAAAGAGATCCTCTGACTAAATTTTACTGCTCTAAAATATTACAGGTAATGCTTCAGCCTTTAAGTCAGATCAGAATAATTATAATGATAATTTGAAAAATTACAAGAGTTTATACACTAATAATTTGGTGACATCATTATTATTTAATGATGACCTGTGTTTTGTTTTTGTTTTCATTCTCAACAAGTTGAATTCTATTGCAAAATATTTGAAGATAAAGGTAAATATTTGCTGTAACAGCATTCTGGCAGATAAGCAAGATATTTGAAGATAAAGTCATATTTTTCTTTTAAACAGCATATTCACAGATCTGATGTCATCATGATTTGCCGAGTTAACTAAAAATGTATATTGAAATATGCATTTTGTTATGGATTAAAATTAAACATGGATATGAGACAAAATTAAATGCTTAAAATTTAAAGTTTTGGCAAGTTATGACTTAATCTTTTACAACTAAGAGAGAATGTATAAAAAATGAACATTGCACAATTTAACACGATTACATGATTAAGCTTAATCTAAAAAATGATTAGGTAATTTAAAAAAGAAATAATTCATCGATTGCTGAGCAAAAATAAAATAGAAAGAATTTTTTTTTTTTTCAAATTTGCATTTTATATACAGTTAGAGTGTCACGCGAGTTTGGACTTTATATGCAAAAATGAATGTTAGACATTCATTTTTACATATATATTAATATATATTATTTAATATATTTCGTCGCTGGATTCAAATCACGCTTTAAAATTAGATGCTATTCGAATCGTAATCTGACACACCTAATTACAGTGTCCTTCGAATTCTGGGATCATTCGTGATACAATACTTTTTGTCATATCGTGATTCGATATTAACATTTACAAATATGCGTTGTATATCTGTACATTATGATAATTAAATTCAGCTATTGTGCGATTCCATGTAGAGCCAGGGTGGCGAACCTTTTTACAGTCGCGTGCCAAAAAAAAACATGTAAACCATAAAAAAAAAATTCGCGTGCCCACCAAAGTTTATACTCGTGTATATTACACCAAATTATAAACATTAAGTCTATTATTTTATGCTCATTTTTTTTTATAACAATTTCTATGCTTAAGCGTGGCAGGCAAATTTTATCGCGTGCCATAGGTTCGCCGTTACTGAATTTTTGTAGAAGGTTTGATCTCGTAATATCGTCGTTTTTGGTATAGCGAAAGGAGAGGGGGAGGACGAGAGGAGAGTATAGCGGGAGGGAGAGTAAAGTATCTCATTAGGCCTGTTCAAAAATCAACATTTTCTTATTTTCATAGGTTTCTGTACATTTTCCCATGCTTATTGACCTGATAAAGCCGAAAATCACAACTATTTTGACCTAGGATGTTGGGAAGCATTGCCGCATGGAGCTTTAAATTTTCTGCCTTGAAATCGGCCAAAGCGCCAATTCCGGGGTCCCTTGAATTATGTTTTGCACTTTAACTTTTGATCTAAACAAGATAGAGCAACAAATTAGGTATCAAATGAAAGAGCATAAAATTAATAAATAATAATAATAATAATATAATAATAATAATAATAATAATAATAAATAAAAATAATAATAATAATAATAATAATAATAATAATTATCTATCATTTTTCAGGAAACAACAGAAACTCAATCAGAATCTAGAAAACCATCTACAAGTTACAACTTCACAATGGCATTAAGCAAGGAGCTGAGGGAGCTCCGTGGGCGCACAGTTGATATCTCAGAACCTCCACGTACTGTCCACAGGCAGGTGTCAACTGGGCCATCTACCAGATCTCTCACTGAAACTTTCCTGGTTGGATACCCTTCAGCTTTTATCAGTGGTTCCCAGCTTCCCACCAACAGACAGGCGTTCCAGTATTTCCTTAATCTTCAGAATTTACCGGAAAATGCAGGGAGGCCCATGGTTCAAGACCTTGCATATGAAACAGTTGAATCTATCATCCCATTCTGGCAGATGGCTAGGATCAAGACAATGACCAAGTACAACGCAATGAAGCTCTTCATGAAACTACATGAGAAACATCGTGCTCTGGTGAAAAGCAAAGGAAGAGCAAGTAACCCTGGAGGAAAAAGAGGAGCATTTGTGCTGGAATTAGACAGCCTGTTCGATATAGGAGCTCCAGATGCAATCCAGGAAATAGAGAACAACAGACTGTTATCCAGAGAGAAGAAAGATGAGGATATCAGGTTCTACGAAGACCAAAAGACTGAGAGGAAAGGTCATATGTCTGGTCATGACAAGATTTTTGAGACAAGATCCCTGCAGCAAGCAGCGAGGAATGAAAGACTGCAGCATAGACAAGAACAAGGTAAAACTAATTACTTTGAACGTTACAAAAAGTTTTAAGTTTTACTCCATTGCGATATTTAGCATGTACTTAACAATTACTGTCTTAACATGTTGTACTATTTTACAGCTGCAGCAGAACAAGAGGCAGTTGTTTATGTGGATGACATTACCTGGGGTGACTCAACTGACAACGACGCTAACACAGAGGACATGGATTACCATCAGCCTCGTCCTGGATGTTCTCACCATCAAGACACTGTGACTAGTGTGACTTTGACGTTTCCAAGGAAGGTCATGGAATGTGATGTCATCTGCAATACAGCTGATCGTCTTGGTTTATCAGACAATCAAGTTACTGCCACCTTGAAAGCTGGAGGGGCTGATCTGGATAACTTCGTCATCTCAACCTCAACAACACGTCGCAACAGAATGCTGTCCAGGTATAATATCAGCCAGAGTCACATGTCCAAGTTTTGTGAAAACCCCCCACAGTACGCTGCCTTACACTGGGATGGAAAGTTGCTCAAAGATGTCTTGGGCAGTGAACCTGGAAGTACCTCAGAGACTTTAGCTGTGCTAGTGTCTGGTCCACCTTCATACACTGAAGGAAAGTTATTGGGAGTACCTGTCATCGACAATTCTTCTGGCACAGCTCAGGCTGAGGCTTCAATGGATTTACTGGAGACATGGGAACTTACGGATAATGTTACTGCCATTGTTTTTGACACTACATCCAGTAACAGTGGAGTTCACAGAGGAGCTGCCAAACTGCTAGAGAAAATGCTGAACAAAAAGGTGTTTTATCTGGCCTGTCGACATCACATCCTGGAAATGCTAGTAGGAGCAGTTTGGGAGAAGCTGTTTGGGAAGGTGAAGGGGCCAGATAATCCCTGGTTTGAGCATCTGAAGGGTGTTTGGACGGATTTGTCCAAGGAAAACCCAAAGATGCTGGCTATCAACAGCAAATGGCTGAAGGAAAAGAAGAAGAACAGTAAAGAAATACTCCAAGACATTCTAACAGCAGAAAGGCTTCCAAGAGCCGACTACAGGGAATGGCTGAACTGACAGTCATTGTTCTTGGAGGAACGCCTCCTCGAGGTATTCACTGGAGTCGACCAGGCGCCATTCATCAGGCCAGATGGATGGCCAGAAACCTGTACTCCATGAAAATGCTGATGTTTGCAGATCAACTTGAGTACGACGAAGACACTGTATCAAAGCTGGAAAGACTCAACACCTTCCTTGCGCTGTTCTACACTCCTGTATGGATGATGTCAATGTCTGCTGCAGATGCTCCCGTGAATGATCTAAGTCTAATCCAGGACATGTTGAAGTACAAGAAAACTGACCCAGAGCTTGCTGATGCAGTACTTAATAAGATGGAAAACCACAAATGGTACCTGACGCAGGAAGTCGTGCCATTTGCCCTGTTCAGCAGTAGATTGAGTGACACATTGAAGCACGACATTGCTGCCCAGTTACATGCCACTGAGAAGCCAGACAGCTTCAGAACAGGAAAGCCTCTATTCCAGAGAGTCACAGCTAAGACCACCCTGGTTGATCTCATTGGCCCAGAATCACATTTCCTGCTGGACACACTGAACATTGGATCCGAGTGGCTTCTGGAACCTGTCACGTCTTGGCCACAGAATGAGGACTACGGAAAAGCGTTGGACTATGTTAAGAATCTGAAAGCGGTGAATAACATTGCTGAACGTGGTGTCAAGATGATGAGCGACTTTGCAAATGTCATAACAACAGATGCCAAGCAAAGGGACTATCTCCTTCAAGCTGTGGAGTTCAACAGACGCCGCTTTGACAGCTTCAAGAAACAAACTCTCAACAACTGACTGTGTAAATGTCATTATGAAATTAATCATCATGTAATGCTTTCACTTCTTGATCGATTAGACTTGTGACAAAATGTTAATCTCAAATTTGTGTCATGAATAAGGCGCCTTGTCTGCCTTGAGTGTGAGAAAACGAATTTTGTGATATTTCTGAAATCTTGGTATGTACCAATGTGCCATTTCTTGTTCCAAGACTATCATAATTGTATAAGTTAGAAAGAGGATTAAAAACACTTTAATTTGGTGCCTATTTTGTTGCTCTATCTTGTTTAGATAAAAAGTTATAGTGCAAAACATGATTCAAGGGACCCCGGAACTGGTGCTTTTGGCCGATTTCAAGGCAGAAAACTTAAAGCTCCATGCGGCAATGCTTCCCAACAACCTAGGTCAAAATGGTTGTGATTTTCGGCCTTTTCAGGTAAAAAAGCATGGGAAAAAGTACAGAAACCTATGAAAATAAGAAAAAGTTGATTTTTGAACAGGGCTAGTATCTCTTGTTTATGAAATAACCTAACTACTCTATTCCCTAAATTTAGGAATAATGCGTGAATAAAATACATAGTCGTCCTAGCATTACCACCAAAACTACATGAACAATATATTTATTCTGTCATTGGTTTTCAAAAAATAGTAGTATTACTATGACAACACTCGAGAGGGGAAAGAGGAGAGGGAGGGAGTGAGGGTGAGGGACTGGAGTTTAAGAGGGACTGCGTTGTTTCCACATCTCGGGGAGGATGGAGCGGAGCTATCGCAGGCGACTGTACATTGTACAGCGCACAAAACATAATAATTAATTGTAAATCCCGTTATTCTGGGCATGACAGTATTATGTTATAAAGAAAAAAATATTTAATTAATTAACATTCTTTCCGCCCAAGTGCATTTTAAATGCATAAATTACTTTGAACCACAGCTTCGTCATTTTTTAGTACTGTAGATAAAATGCCTGATTACCTATGTTCTTTTATCTCGTCTATAACTAATCTTGTAGTGACTGCATACCATCGTGCATTGGCTTTACGACTCGCCAACTATACCTAGAAGTGCTTGCTGATAAACATGCAGGATTTAGGGTCCTCAGTTGGACGAAAGGCGTGAAACTGAACAACCAATCAACTTCACCAAACTTTAATGCAATAACATTCCATTTGATTACCTGCAGTGTTGCCTTATATGTATTAATGTTTTAAAATAACAAAAATCCAGTTAACTTGTGAATTTAATATATACATTTTACCCTGATTACTTATCTTAAGTTTTAATTCAAATTTTAAAATATAGCGTACTTAATAAAAATATTATACAGTATTATAATGAAATATTTTTTCACTTTGTATAGCAGTGATAACAATCAGTCAGGGGATAGTAGCATGGTATGCTTTCAGTGATACAATGCGGGGATACAGAGGGAGGCAGAGGCGTGATAGAGGTAAATGGGGAGGGGGTTTATGGCCATATCCAGCCGCGGTACCCCTTCCTGACGGACTTTTCTCGTTTATACAGCGCAACTTAACCTAACCTAACACTTATTGATACTATACAGCATAAACTTTTTATTAATTGTTATTGAAGTCCCATTACCATTCACTTGGTATTTCCATAATTATATATAACTTAATTAATAACCCCAGGCTAACTTAGGCAATTATTATTATTACTCTACCTAAATTGGAAGTTTCAGGAAATAGTCTTAGGCCTATGTCAGGTACTGCATCCGTTTTTAATTTTAAACTTGATGGATTGCAGTACTGTTTATTCGAAAAATGAAGGATACATGACTGATAAATTTTGTGAAGCTGATCAGTTGTTTTATATGAAAGATCTGTCCTTCTACATTTAAGTTATCACAATTGTCAACGAGTTTTGTCGTGTGGAAGTAATGAAAGTTATATTGTCCTTGTGGTCCAGACTCTGAATAGAATTACATCCATAATAAGCACAATATCTAATCATTCCTGGTCTCAAATCTAGGTTTAATTTTAGTTTTGATATTTTTAATCGTTGAAAATTTATCTGTAATATAGTATTCCCATATTTAAAAATTTAGTAAGAGCAAAAATACAGAACATACTCACTCATACAAATTTTTAAAACAAAACTGAAACTATTTTTTTCAGTTAGACGGGGTCACAAAATACTAGTGAAGGATGGAAATATGGTAATAATACACATTCCCTTTAATTTTTCATTTACATAAATAGCTCTCGACAACAAACGGATTCTGACAAACATTCGCGGAAGAACGCCAATAACGATAACAGTATTTGATTTATCTTTCATGGACTTAAGCAGAGTTCGGTATTTTTTAAGCAACTCTTCCGACCTATTTTCCTCTACATAAACATCGTTTGTTCAACAAATTAAACAAGGGTGCTATTTGTGGCGGCTATATTCAATTTAACAACTTCGTCTCCGATGTCTTTAATCTTTCCTCCAGACAAGAGCGTAACTAGCTTTCAAAAGTTGGGGGGGGGGGGGGAGGGATAACAATAATAATGAAAAATCCTGCGATGAATTTTTGTGCTGCTATCCTGTAGGTAATGTGTTTGCGACCAAAATGATGCCCTTAAAATACTATGATTTAGATTTTAGAGAATGATCTATATTTATGATAGTAATAGGAAAATCAAAGCAGCATTTTCACAACTACCTTATATATATCAAGTATATTATCAAGTATATACTTAACATTAAAGGAAACTTAGATCAAAAGTTGGGGGAACATGCCCCCCCCGTCCCCCCGTTAGTTACGCCCCTGCCTCCAGGTAAACACACTTTTTCTTTTGGACGGATTGCGCTTTAAGAATTCCTCGTCCATGTCCCTGACTAGCGAATACCCTATAAGAACGGTCTGATTTTCCACTTCTATTGTTTCCAACACAGTAAAAAGGTTTGCCACTGCTAACCTAAATTTCGCTTTCCGTTTCGGTTCTCATCGTTGCGAACTTGACAAAGCCATCACCAGTTTCATTGCTACTCGCCCGTCCATTTCCGATTGGGTTCACTTCGTATTCGAGCTTTTTAATCTGCCTTTTAATCGCGTTAATATCATCGTCTAATTTCTTAATACTGTTTTTGGTGACAGTCGCATTAACTTCCGAGTTCACGGTAATACGATTAAGGATTTCTAATTTTAATTCACTTAATTTCTGATCAAAATAATCTTTCATTTGACAAAATTTGCAAATCGTTATGTCGCCATCAATATCGAGAGAATATTAGAGCCAAAGACGAAACAATTAAATTTCTGGATTTTATTTTCGGAGGCATACTAATTAATTTATTCTGGGAGCAAAACTAAAGGGTTCATTCAAAAGGTTTTCCAAAATTTACGGAAGATTAAATACAACAATTTCCTTTAACTATCACACGGTGACCCGAGTTTAGTTTAGAACAACGCTTAGAGGATTAAGGATTGGAATACAGCGTGCGCCATGTCAAGGCCGTATACAGGGGGGGGGGTGTTATTGGGTGTCTGTAATCCCCCCTGGTTGTCCCAGAAAAATATTATATATATACACAGTAGATTATATATTTGCTTTCTAAATTGTAAACCCTGTGACCAGGTTGGGGCCTTTGATTATGTCATTAAAACAGTACAATAGCCTCAGCATCATGAACTGGTATCTGTTTATTGCATCTGACTTTACACTTCATGGTCATGTAATGTCATATCAGTCTTATAGTGACAGAAAAGGCTCCTCCTGTCCTAAGCTTAATACAGAATGAGTAGTAGTCATGAGTCAGTTATCCAACACATTGACCATGGTCATTCGTCTTGAGTGGCGTCTTGCAAACATGGTGATAATGATCTCCACATCACTGGCGATGCCACGGCGGATGTGCATTAGAGTCAACCCAGTCAGTCGTTCCGTGGTCATGCTGCAGCGAAGATAAGTCTTCAGGCGCCTCAGTCCACTGAATGCTCGCTCTGCAGTACAGCTGGTGACTAGTAGGCTGCAAAGAATGCGGAACAGCATCTTGATATTGGTATACATGGCAGTATGGGGTAAGGTGTCTGTCATGTATAGCATTAGGCTAGTCTAGTAACCATATCTAGCTGACTTATTGTATTTGAATGAAAGAAGACACGTGTACAAGACAACACGTAAACCATGTAGTATAATAAATTTGCAAAATCCTTTGATGTATGATGTGTGTATCTTATCAGATCACCTTCATCCAGCTGACCTACCTCTGTTGGTTCACATTGTTGTGATAATCACTTACCGGGTAGCAAAACACTGTAAACAGTATTGTTGGACGGGAGTGAATAAATATTTAGACTAATAATTAATTAAAAACAACTCTTTTGAACAATTAGATTAAAAAAATTCGGGATCACCTGAAGATCAGGGCCCCAGCCTTCTCTAGTTAGCCTTATAAGGCTAACTAACGAAAATAACACGCCCATACCCTTGACGATTGGTTAGGTTAGGTCGTGATATTTTCGTTAGTTAGCCTTACAAAGTTAACTAAAGAAGGCTGCGCGCCCTGATCTTCAGGTGATCCAAAATTCTGGGGGGGGGGCCATGCCCACGGACACCCCTAGCAGGGGACGCAGCTTTGCCGTGCGCATTTTGTCCAACACTGTAACCTCCCTTTTCTCATGCTCTGGATACGGCCCTGCACGATAGGGTGTATCATGCTCAGGCCGAATATTGAAAAACTTGGAATTTCAAGATTGGTAGTATGTATTCCTATGTAAAAATGAATTTTAAGAAGGGTTCGTCTTTTGCAACTTTTGCGAAAAATCGGATTTAAGTGTTCAAAATCGCACTTTTTTGTCGAAAAATTGAATTTTTGGCCAATTTCAAAGACTTGTTAGCCTCAAATGACCTCCATATGTTCCATTTTGTTCACATACACCATTAAGCATTTCTAGAAGCAGGCTTGGACCCATTTAAGATCAGCCAAAGTGGTTCATAACCCCTAAAATAACCAAATTCACCCAAAATGGCCCAAAACTAAGGAATTGTATGATTTTTAGTCTCCTATATACCACATTTCGCGGCTGTTCTCTTCATCAGGCAGAATCTTTTTGTTCTTCTTTCTTGGTCTTGCATTTTCTTTTTTTTAGAAACGCCTCCACCAATTTTTATTTATTTTCTTTTCGGCATCACTGAGTGCGATGGCAGCTGCCCCCACCTTTCCGCAAGCTGCTGTGACGTTCAACCTTTTTTTTTGCAATTGCATTTCTTTAAAATTTGTATAAGTCCCTCCTCCACCCCCTAGCTTGTAATAATATGCTGGTCAACTGAATGTTTTGAGATTTTTTCTTCTGAAAGCATCTTGATTTGTCTAGCAAGTCTTGTAGAGATCTAAAACATGTTCATAATGTATTGCCTTGACTTGAAAACTGGCAGCAATTCTCTGTGATCGATCCTAGCACGAACAAAACCATCTCTTCTCTCTTGCCCATACACTGCATGAGCTGCAGCTGAAACTTCCTGGACTGCTCTTTCACAGTTTTGAGTGTGAACTGAGTTCTCAACTTCAAGTGGAGACCTGAGAAACTCCTCAACTTCTACTCTTGACATCTTACAAGTGAAGAGTGACTCATCAGTTTCTCCTCATCCCAATTAATCAGAGTAATTGGAGAAGTGGCATCAAAATTCAGTTTAGGGTTTCTATGAGTTCTCAGACTCATGTCTCCATACTCAGACTTACCTCTGATCTTCTTGATCATCTCAACCCCCCATGCCCTCTCCTCCTCATCCTCACTGCACAGGAGAGAGGCAATGAGGTTCTCACTGTGAACATGATATGCTCCACGAACTATCACACGAGTGATTATGTTCCTGACTTGAGAGGTCTGGCTTCTCAGCAGTCCCAGAGCGGTCACAATATGGTGAGGTCCATACCTCATGTGGTGCTTTACCTTGATCTCAAAATACATCTTGAGGTAGAAGTCCAGGCAGAGCTTTAGCAGCACCTCCAGCTTCTTCAACACCCCTTCAGACCATGCTGCCTCATCCACAGCATCAACAGAGCCTCACCTGTAGTCAGCCAGCGTGACTGATTCAGTGGGCCACACTTCAGACCAGCAACTTCCTTGCTCAAATCTCCTGTCTTGAGAGCTTTGATCAGTAGGTAGCAGTTCTTCTGGTCAGTGATAAGGTTCTGTACAATGTCTTCTGGCAGTTCAATTATATCTTCTTCTCCTGGCAGAGCCTTGAAGCTAAAGTTGACAGGTATGTCATTGATCTTCTCCAAAGGTTTTCCTATTGGGCCACTGAACCCAGACTTGTGCGTTTAGGGACCATCAAGCTTGATGATCATGTGCCTGAGGCTGAGTTCATTAATATGCAACTGGCATATCAGCCGGTGACACTTGTGATCTAGCAGTCTCTCCAAGTGAGTGATGGCTCCTCCATCAGGTCCTGTGTTTGTGATGGTGGAGTCACCACCAAGGACCACAATAGTATCTTTAGCACCATGAGCACTAATCCACTCAAACAGTGCCTGAGCTATCTTCAGTGCAGGTTTCTCATTTCCTTCAGGTTCTTCTGGTGTACAATGGAAGAGATATTTCCCCTCAGGTTCCCAGGTAACACTATAGTGCTCTTCAGTTGTAATATCAGGATGGAAGCGGCCAGTTTCTTCATTGTACCTCATGATCTTTGTCTTCTTATCTTGTTTTCCATCAAAGAAAATTCCCTTGATCTCCTCTCCCTCTGTCCTTTTCTCTAGGGCCTCCACCGAGGCACCTATTACAGACTCCTTGCCCCTCCACATCTTCATCCTGTCAACAGCTAGATATGCCTTATCAGCAGATAGATGGCCAGCTTTGATGAGATCTTGCAAGAAACCAGTTGCAATGGCGGCTGCAGGAGTGTTTGCCACCTTGAACCTGACTTCAGCCGCAGCAGTGCTTGAGATATCCATGTAGTTCCTCCTGGCAGAGGTGGAGACTTTGCCAGTGTTGACACTGGAGCTTGTGTCTGGTGCAGTACTGGAAAAATCTCTGTCAGCAGTAGGAGCTGCTCTGCCTGGAGACTCTTGCAAGGAAGTCACCTCATCTTCATTATCATCATCACCATCGTCAACTCTGAGCAGTAGCTCCTTTTCTTCTTCCTCTTTTCTGTTTCTCTTCTCAGCTGCCTTCTGTTCTTCCTCCTTCCTCTTAGCGTCCTTCATCTGCTTCACTGTTTCCTTCACATCAACAGATGCCATCCGGAAGCCAGAAACTTCTGAGGTTTTGATTCTCTGGTAATAGAACCACTCTAGCTCTAGCTTTGGAATCTTCTGATGCAGAGGAAAGTCAGAGTTTACATGAACTCTAGCAGCACAGCCAGATGCTTCAGTTTCACAGAGAGTGCTATCATGTCTGCAGGTTGTTATGCAGTGGCGGCTCGTGACTAAAAATTCTACGGGTGCTGTCGCTAAGAATGGGTTGAAATAATTACTGAAATAAAATGATGAGCATTGAGCAATGAATAAAAGTTTCAAAAGTTATTGAAAAAGTTATTCAGTGAGCTCATCCTTATATTGTTCTTGATTATTTCAATTGTAAATAAAAAATTTAGGGGTACTGCAGTTCCGCAGTGCCTACCGACGAGCCGCCACTGTTGTTATGTCAAACAATGTATCAAGTTCAGATATTCTCTTCTCTCTCTTTGCAGCCTTCACTCTGCCATTCACTAGGTCAATCATTTCATTCCACCTGACAAGAATCTTCCTGGCAATGGATCTCTCTTGAATGATCACAGGAGGAATGAACTTGGCATTGCTTTTGCGCCACTGTGCCAGTACCAGTGATACCAAGTCCTTAGCCAAATCTTGCAGAGGGTACTGAGCTCTCTTCATATCATCCAGAAGCAGCTTCTCTTCATGGAGGAGGATTCCTCTCTGAAAAACAGCTCTCCAGGTTGGAACTTCTGTGGGAAATAACTGCTTTCCTGGACGCACCAGATCACTCAGCTTTGAACCAGAACTTTTTCTAGTCTTTCGTCCTTGCTTAGCCATGGTGGCTACACAATCTTCACCAAGCTTTGTACCTGAAACATAGAAAATTATAACAGTGAAACTCTAGTAGCCTGTAACAGCTGTTACAATGGTTTTGTTTGGTAGGAAACCGGTCTGTTACATTTGTACTACAGTGTATGTCCTGCACAGTTGTTCTGTACATAACCAAAAAACGAAAAAGTGGAAATTTGAACGCTTAATCGTGATTTTTAGCAAAAGTTCAAGGAAACAAACCTCTCCTAAAATTTAATTTTACATAGGAATACTACTGCCAATTTTGAAATTCTCGCTTCAATGAGCATGATACACCCTACTGCACGTGGTTTTTTGAATACGAGTTTCTGTTTACCTTAAATTTACCTTAACGCGCTTCTGCCTCAAGGGTGCGCTGCTCCCTCGAAGTCCGCTCAGCGCCTCCTGAGGCGGGGCCACGACGGGGTCGCCACCCCTCTTTTCTCTCGCTCCTGCCATACGATTCGGTCCCCTATTGAATTTATGGGGGCTGGTCTGGCAGAGGAATACCCTGACACTGTGGGTTGGTCGGGTATGTTGGCTTAAAACATGTCCAAGTGTTTTTTAAAAGTATCTACTGGGACTGCACTTATGTCTCTAAGGTACTGAGGCAAGGAGTTAAACAGGCGAGAACCCTGCCTAGAGATACTATTATATTGAAGGGTTTGAATCCTTCTCAGACTGTTTGGTGGGAGGTGATATTTTGTACACATTCTTCCAGTTCTTTTTAAGGTGGGCACAATTGGTTCAGTATTGGGGGCAACTGAAAGCCCTTCTAGAATTTTCCAGGTGTAGATTAGGATGTATCTCTCAAACCTTCTCTCTATGGAATAAAGGTTGAGGCCTCTGAGCCTATCCCAGTAGTTTAATTTGTTTTTACTCACTTGTTGCCCATCAGGTTGTTTAATATACGAGGTAAAGGTTCTTTGTAGGCCCTCAATTTTTTGCAATTCATTTTGTTTGTGGGGAAACCATAATTGAGAGCAGTAGTCAATGCGTGGAAGGACAAGTGATTTCCACAGGGTAAGCATGGTCATACTGTCCCTAGTTCTGAATGTCCTCAGTATATATCCTATTAGTTGTTTGCATGATGAGGTTACTTTGTTAATGTGCCTGTTGAATGTTGCATCTTCAGATAATATAATCCCTAGATCCCTGACATGATCAGTTTATACAATATCTTTTCCTGTGGGTCCAGTGTAGTTGAATTGTTCTTTCAGGTATTTATTTGGTCCATACTTAATTAGTTCAAATTTGTCTTCATTGAAGGCCATATTGTTTGCATCTGCCCAGGCATATATAGTTTGTAGATCCCTAGTTCTGAATGTCCTCAGTATATATCCTATTAGTTGTTTGCATGATGAGGTTACTTTGTCAATGTGCCTGTTGAATGTTGCATCTTCAGATAATATAATCCCTAGATCCCTGACATGATCAGTTTGTACAATATCTTTTGCATGCATATATAGTTTGTAGATCCCTAGTTCTGAATGTCCTCAGTATATATCCTATTAGTTGTTTGCATGATGAGGTTACTTTGTCAATGTGCCTGTTGAATTTGCATCTTCAGATAATATAATCCCTAGATCCCTGACATGATCAGTTTGTACAATATCTTTTCCTGTGGGTCCAGTGTAGTTGAATTGTTCTTTCAGGTATTTATTTGGTCCATACTTAATTAGTTCAAATTTGTCTTCATTGAAGGCCATATTGTTTGCATCTGCCCATGCATATATAGTTTGTAGATCCCTAGTTCTGAATGTCCTCAGTATATATCCTATTAGTTGTTTGCATGATGAGGTTACTTTGTCAATGTGCCTGTTGAATGTTGCATCGTCAGATAATATAATCCCTAGATCCCTGACATGATCAGTTTGTACAATATCTTTTGCATGCATATATAGTTTGTAGATCCCTAGTTCTGAATGTCCTCAGTATATATCCTATTAGTTGTTTGCATGATGAGGTTACTTTGTCAATGTGCCTGTTGAATGTTGCATCTTCAGATAATATAATCCCTAGATCCCTGACATGATCAGTTTGTACAATATCTTTTCCTGTGGGTCCAGTGTAGTTGAATTGTTCTTTCAGGTATTTATTTGGTCCAACTTAATTAGTTCAAATTTGTCTTCATTGAAGGCCATATTGTTTGCATCTGCCCATGCATATATAGTTTGTAGATCTTTTTGTAGCTCTACACAGTCTTCTTTTTCTGTAATTGGTCTTAGTATTCTGGTATCATCTGCGAATGACAGGAGAGAGCTTCCTAGGTTACAGTTTATATTGTTTAGCATTATAATGAATAGAATTGGTCCTAGTACTGTGCCTTGCGGCACTCCACTAATCACTTCTTTTTCTATAGATCTTGCTCCATTTACAATTGTTATTTGTTTTCTGTCAGACATGGATCCATTTTCCTATTTTTCCACAAATACCAAGTTCTTTTAGTTTATGGAATAATATACCATGGTCAACCTTGTCAAAAGCTTTTGCAAAGTCTAGATAGATGACATCAACATTGTGGTTTTCTCCCAAATATTGTAGGATTGTATTGCAATGGTCTATAAGTTCAGTAAGGCAGGATCTCTTGTGTCTGAAGCCATATTGAGTCTTCTAAGAGATGTTCATTTTCTATAAAACTGACAATGTGCCTTTTCAGGACTTTCTCAAATATTTTAATAATATGGGAAGTCAAAGATATGGGTCTATAGTTCTTGGCTTCCTTTCTTTTGCCTCCTTTATAGATTGGGGTAATATTTGCTTGTTTCATGATTGGTGGTATTCTACTGGTGTCTAGTGATGATCTCCACAGGATTTTCAAAGGCAGAGATAAAGTATGTTTGCATTCCTTAAGAATCTTGGCTCCAATTCCATCTGGACCAGGGGCTGAACTCCCCGGTAGCTCTGTTATTGCCTGTTGTATATCTCTAGTGGTTATTTGTATATCTTCCAATAATGGTCTGTCTTGGTCATTTTCTTCTCTATCAAAAAATGCTGTAGTTTTTATTTTCTTTGCTACTACAGGGGTACTCCAGCTTCTGTGGCAAATTTATGTAATTTAAATATGAGTATAATTGTATTACCACGCTCCTAATTACATAAAAATAAACACAAGGACAAATAATGTTTGTAACGAGAATTTAATTATCTCTCTCTAACAAGGGTAAGGGTTGATGTTAGTTATTAATACTTTCTGATTTAAGTAATATAAATTAATATAAATATAATATGATATTACTAATTATGGTGAAAAAAGAAGTATATAACAAAAATAAACACACTCACGAAACTATCCGGGATGTGAGCACGGCAAAAACACGTGGTGAAGAGAGCGAGAGACTGCATCTTGTCACAAACAAGGTTGGAGACGGTATTATAAATCTTTATAGTACATAAATTCCTTCAAACCGAGAATCACACTAGCAATACACATAAGCAAGAATTTAAGTCAAACGAAACTGATCTCCTAAATATGTATGTTTTAAATGTAAAGGAATTTGTGTGAAGACAATGAAGTCGGGGGTTCGAGTCCCACAGCTTGAAAAAGCGTAGAGGTTTAGAATTTAAAGCTCTTAAGTGGCCAGTAAAATTATATTAGAAGTCAAGCCTAATTACACGAACTGTAAACTGCCTTTAATTTGTATGGAAGTTATTTCACATTCTCGCTTCAAAGGTAAGAAAATCATTATCAAATAGAAACTGGGAAGAAACAAATTCACAGCTGGTCTGAGTGGTGTACCATATATATATATATATATATATATATATATATAGTATATATATAGGGTGTCCGAAAATGAATATACCAAAAATAAAATTGAATAACTTTATTGTTCTTCGAGATGGCAACATAAATTCAATATAAGTACATGCAGCAGGCCTGTAAGAATTAGGTTATTTAATTTTGTTAAGCTATCATTTACATTGGTTTGATTAATTAATGAACTTCTACATGTCGTCCATCATTCGCTATAATCAATCTAATTCTGCGTTCAAATTCTGAGAAAACATTTTCTAACACAGCTGTAGAGATGGATGAGACAGCATCACAAATACGATGTTTCATTTCTTCCGAGTCCCTTGGTTTGTTTTGATAGACTTTAGTTTTCAAGAAACCCCAAAGATAAAAATTTAAAGGTGCTAAATCAAGCGAAAGAGCAGGCCATTTCAGAGGTCCTCCCCGACCAATCCAACGCACTGGAAAAGTTTGGTTTTGAAACATCTTAACAATTCAAGCAAAGTGGGGTGGTGCTTCATCATGTTCGTAGAAAAATCTTTGTAACAAGCCTGGATTTTCTTGGAGTTGTGGAATAAAAACTCTCGTAACATATTGAGGTACGAATTGCTGCTGACAGTTCGTTTAACAAAAAATTACGGTCCATAGATACGGGAACGTGACATGGCACATATGGCACACCAGACGTTTATTTTAGGGGAATCCCTTTCGTGTTCATACAATTCATGGGGATTTTCTCCACCCCATATCCTGCAGTTATGACGGTTAACTTTGCCTGATATGTGAAATGTAACCTCATCACTAAAAAGGAGGTTTGATAAAAAAAAAATGTTCATCTGATTCTACCCTTTCAATTAATTCTTGACAAACATTTACTCTGGTCTCATAATCCACTTCTAAAAGTTGATGAAACCTGCATTTTATAACACTTGAACCACAGTTATGAAGATTATCATAGACAGAGTTTCTCGGGATGTTTAACTCAGTTGATGCTTTCCTAACTGACTTTTTAAGGTTTCTGGCAAAAGCTTCCCTAATTGCATTCGCCCTTGCCTGAGACTTCCTTGGCCTTCCGGTAGATTTCCCCTTCAGTACAGATCCAGTCGCCTCAAATTGGTCTACCCATCTTCGTATGCTGTGTCTTTCAGGCGCTGGTTTGTTCATCTCACGTCGGAAACGCATTTTGGCTTTAATGATTGAACCACTTTCATGTAAAAATCTCACAATTTTTGCCTTCTCTTGAGGAGTTGCAATTTTATTAAAAACTGGGGTTTCTTCTGAAACAAAAAGAAAGCAAAAATTAATATATACAACAAATCAAAACATATAAGTCTATTGCATATATTTATCTTCAATTTATGTTGCTATCTTAAATAACAAAAAAGTTATTCAACTTTATTTTTGGTACATTCATTTTCGAACACCCTGTGTATATATATATATATATATATATATATATATATATATATATATATATATATATATATATATATGTAAAACCTTTACATAAATAACCTATATATAAATAACCTTGACGAAGTTGAAGCGTTTCACTCCACCTTAAACCTACAGTTTAACGTGGAATCCGAACCACGCCCCACCAGCAGCCCAGCGTCTTAACCACTAGGCCACCCAGGGTACCCACTTATCTACCAACTACTTTCTTTATTTTGTGAAAGGATGAACAACTGGGTTTTGCTGCGCGCCGGCTGCTGTCACCAGGTCTCGAACTCGGGGCCGATGGATTCGTAGTCAACGACGCTAACCACTACACTACCGAAGCGCATATATATATATATATATATATATATATATTCGCTTTTGTTTTTGTTTGCTTTTTGTTTCTTTGCTTTGTTTGATTGTACCTTGTGGTGAATGGACGTGCTGTGTCTCTCTCTCTGTATTTAACACCCAAATAAGAAGGGAATAAACTACTCGGCGGTTTATTCTGTTTACACCCGAAAGTGCATAAGGTATCAGTGAATCCGTGCATATAATATATAAAGTGAAATTCATTAAAACTAAGAAAGTGCAATACAGTTTACATAATTTATCACTATGGTTCCAAATTTTCACTTAATCTGTAATTTGTGCAATCTGGAAACAACGGAAAACTCAGCGATTAGGTGTGATTTAAGTCAACGACTGCAAGACTTTATCTGCAAGAATTGGAATGATAGGGAAATAACTCTTGTCTCGAACGCGAAACACGTCGTGGGGATCAAATTTTTATGTGGCGCATGTACACAGACGGTAAATTCATTCGCGGTATTTAAAGAAATGGAGATAGCAGACTCGAATGTTACAAAAAAGAATGAAATAATGGGGACACGAGGGTCCGGAAATGTCCCAACGAAAAACCGGGTAGATGAGAGAGAGGAAGAAATAACGAATAACAGCATAATAACGAACAACATTTTAATAACGAATAACAGCATAATAACGAACAACACTTTAATAACGAATAACAATATAAACAATATAATACGGAAGGAAGACATAGATGAAAGAAAAGAAATAAGTAAAAGTTGCGAAGTAGTCAAACTGTCCAACGAGCGAAATGATAAAACGATAATAACTAAAAACGTAGAAAATAAACAGCCAAAGAAAAATAATGATAATACCAAAATTAAGAACTTTGAAAATAATAAGAAAACAAGAAGTAGAAGCGTAGAAAATATCGTATGTAAATACTACGCGAAAGGGAACTGAAGATATCGGGATGGGCAATGCATATATGCACATCCCACATTATGCAACACGCATTACACAAGTGGATACTGCAAATTTGATAAGAAATGCAAGTTCCACCATCTTACGGTCTACAACACCTATGCAAGATATGGGAGTTGCAAATACGGAAAAGAATGCCGTTACCACCACCCTCAAAGGAACGCAACGAGTGAACAGGAAAAACGAACATCAAAGAAGAGTGCTAATTTTTTAGACTCAGCCAACACAATTCAGCTGCTAAATACTATCCAACAATTTCAAAATCAGCTGACAAATATAGGAATCCGAGAGCCGGACAGAAGGCACGCACAAAGGCACTTCATGCGTTATCGGGACAACAGGTACCGGCAAAGATAAAAAGAGGTAAATTCTCGGAGGACCACAAGGCAACGAAAACGGCACCCCTATTGGAAAACAAATCGGAACCACCTGTATGCGAAAACGATAGAGAAAAAATAAAAATAATCTCAGCCAACATTCAGGGCCTTAAATCAAACCATTCCCCGAACAAAGTTTCATGCCTGAAAGGACTCATGCAAGAAGCCGGAACAGACTTTGCATGTCTCACGGAAACTCATCTAAAGGACGGCCAGGCGAACTGTGAAAATTGTGAGTCCTGTATTGACAAAAAAGAAATACAAATTGACAACTATAACATCCTCCGAGCCAACAGAACAGTGAAACGTAAAGGAGGATGTGCTATTTACACAAGCGAAAGGCATATGGCACAAATGACTATAAGTACCTCAAACAGCTACGTAGAATGTGTAGCAGCAAAAGTTGAAAAATTAAATATGGTACTAATTGTAATGTACAGTACACCCCCCAAACACGCCAACCTCAAAATTTTCAGATTCCATTACAGAGGTAAGAAACTGGGTAAAAGATCTACACTCTCCAACCCCAAATATTTTTCTCTGTGGTGATTTTAATTTCCCATTCATGAAATATAAAAGGATAGGAAAAAATATATGTATACACCAGGACAAGGGTGAGCATACGAGAAGACTAGGAGCAGGTAAAAATGCTACTAGCTCTAGCTGATGAACTTATGTTAACGCAAGAAATAACAGAAAACACAAGAAAAAACAACTGTCCAGATTTGGTATTCACAAACAACAGTAATCTAATTGATAATGTAGAAATATCCCAAACTATGATATCGGACCACAACATCATTGAAATAACTAATATAAAGGCAACAGGAAAAGAAAGAACACGCACAACAGAAAGAAGCAAATTCGAAATTTTTAATTTTCACTCCAAAGCTATAAACTGGGAAGATGTTACATCCAGCATGGAAGTAATAGATTGGAAAACCATTTTCGAGGGCAAGACAACGGAGGAGATGCTAATGACATTATAGTGGACCGGCGAAAATTTAAAAATCGACTTTGAACGACGTTTTTTGTTAATAGCTGGCAACCATGCTAAATCAATGTACTGTGGGTGAGGAATAAAAATGCAGGTGTACCGTGTATGCCACTCTCGCTTTTGGCTTTGAAGGTCATTTTCGAGGTCAAACTGTGCAAAAAATGATATTTTCTAATTTTAATTTAAAAAAAATATTCTTAGCTAATTGGTTTGACCAAATGTTTCATTTTGCCACACTTAGTGATAAAGAAGTATGATGACACGCTTATTCCATCCGAATTACTAACTCAAGGTCAAATTCAAGTTAATCACGACCGAAATTGTGCTAAAAAGTTTTTATTTTTTATTTTAATTGGCGAAAAAAACACTGAGCAAGTCTGTTTGTCAAAACAATTTATTTTTACATGATTAGTGACTAATAAGTTTGATTGCATGAATTAAGTACTCACAGTAACAGAATTATCACAACTAAATCACAAAGCAGTAAATATAGCTTCATAACTATGCAGTTTACACACGAGTAACATCTACAAGTTCACGTTTCTTGATGAACAGCACCGAAATGCTGCACTGACAGTCACGATTGAGTGATATGCAATCACTTAAGAACATAGTTATTAGTTCCTTACAGCACATTCCAGCTTCTCTCGATTTCAGTCCGGAAGAGAGACATAGATCTACTGTCCAGCTGGGTTATAGCAACCGCTGTCGTCACAACCACAAGCTGTCGTACACTTCATCTTTTTCCTAAAGCAGTTGCATCTAGCTGTCTTGCACTTTTTCTTGCAACCACAAGCAACAAGCTCCAGGCAGGCTTCAGGGATTGGAGGAAGTCTTGTCCACACTAATAGGAGGCTCCCATCTTCCAATTTCCAGGCTGAAGTGTCCACCGGATCTTCAACATCTACGCGTTCTTTGTCAGCCTGGAGCCATATTTTGGCCTGATAGTTTGCCCGGTTAGCGTAGAGCTCCAGGGCATCCTTTGTCGTAGAAGCATTTCCAGAGTCTTCTTGGCCTTCCCAAAAAGGTGAACTCTGGCGTCATCAACTGTATTGTTCCGGGGTGCCATACAAATAACACACAAACTTCTCAACACCTGCGATAGCCCCATCTCGACCAATGGCGTGCAGCAGGAGTGAGTGGTCACTGAACACCTTCCAACACTTCTTTTTTCCATGACCGCTGAAGGGCGAGACTGTGTCACACCTGGTCAAAGCGTGGAAGCTGACCAGGTTGTCCTTGACTGGGGGCGACAAACTCTTGGATACATCGTGCACGGGGTAGCATTTTCGGTTCTTGGCCGTTCCTCACAGCATCCACACTTCAGGGACCTTGGTGCAAACGAAGTGAATCAGCAGCACCATTACAGCAGTATCTCTGCACACTACCAGTATTCGTTCATAGCCCTGGGACGCTGCATCACATGAGTGAAGGATGAGCCTGGTGTTCGCCTCTTCATGGTTGCTATGCAGTGGAACGTCATGTCGCGTGGTTGACCGTACTTCAGTGGCTTCAGAGAAGCCACCCCATGTCACCAGCTGACATCTTTTTTGAAGATCTCTGCCCTTCTTAGTGATGACATTAGACAGAAACGAGGCTAGGTCGGCCTTGTTTGTATCCAGGGCCATGAAGTTTTTCCATACTTCAGGCAGTGGAACTTGTGGGCCATCAATGACTTTCCGAATCGGTTTCTTCTTCCTTGCACGCTTTCTACAGATCTACAGAAGCTAAGGCTAACAAATACCCTAAGATCCACTCTAAGGTTAGCCCGAGAGAAAGGAAAGAGTAGGGGGTTAAGAGAAGAGAATAAGGGGTTAAGTAAGTAGCAACACCTATCACTCGTGGGTTAACATTCATTCAGAAAAAGAGAAAAAAGACTCACCATTATCATCCGCCGGCCACTGCCGATAAGTCAGAAAAATAGTCGGAGAGAATAGGAAAGATTGCAGAACGGTCCTCTACTCCATTCGGAGGTAGAGCCCACTCTGCCGGAAAGGAGTGAAAGATGAAAAGAAGTAAAATAAAAACGCTTACAAACCATGCAATACATTCTTAACTCAAGAACAACACATTCTTAACTCAAAGCAACACATTCTTCCAGCTGTTGCAGACCGATCCTCTACTCCATAGGGAGGTAGAAGATGCAGCCCACTAGGTTGGAAATGTGTGGAAGATGAAAAGAAGTAAAATAAGAACGCATTACAAACCATTCAACACATTCTTAACTCAAACACTATCATACCATGCAAACTACAGACATGCAATAAAGAGAGTTACAGACGTGAAAATAAGGAGAGAAGACGAAAAAAGTATAAAGAATAATAAAAAGTGGGTTAATTTACTCAAGCTACAACTAAGTTCGTGTTAGTCTAATTTTTTTTGTTTTTTGCTGGTATATCACATGCTGGCATGTCACAAGCTGGCATTAATTGTCAACAGACTCATCCCCGATTACCACTAGCAGAGCTCTTGTTGCCAATTGTTTTTCTTATTTTAAACAACGTTAACATTTTTAAAATGCCTATCTAGACGGTTTTTAAACACATTAACGCTGGTAGAGTTCACGACGGGCACTGGAAGATTATTCCATTCATCAATTACTTTAAACGTAAAAGAGTTTTTAGCGATGTTAGTAATGAAACGTCTGCCACGCAATTTAAATCCGTTATTACGAGTATTGCTATTATCGAAAGTGAACAGTTTGTCAAAGTTTACATTATCGATGTTATTAACGATTTTGAAAACTTCAATAACTTCCCCCTTGATCTCCTAGTTTCGAGTGAATGCAAGTCTAACTCTTTAATCCTATCTTCATAAGGCTTGTTGCGCAATGACGGAATTAGTTTCGTGCCGCGACGCTGAACCCTTTCTAACCTATCAATATCCTCACGCAAATACGGGCACCAAAACTGAACGGCATATTCTAAATGAGGCCTGACTAGGGACCTGTAAAGGGGCAATATAATATCCTTCGATTTAAATTCGAAATTACGCGCTATGAAGCCTAACATCCTATTAGCTTTTGCGCAAGTCTCCAGGCACTGATTCCTAACTTTCAAATCCTTAGATACGCGTACGCCTAAATCTACTTCCTCGTCAACGCTCGCTAACTCTCTATCATCCATCGTGTACGTGTAATTGTTACGAGAACCTATATGCAAAACTTTACATTTGTCTACGTTAAATTGCATCTGCCACTTATCCGTCCACTCCATAATCCTATTTACAGCGTCTTGGAGCCTATGTCTATCGTCCTCGTTAACAACCTTACCGCCTATTTTAGTATCGTTCGCGAATTTTGACACGTTAACAGTCAATCCTAAATCTATGTCGTTAATGTAAATTACGAATAGCAATGGGCCTAACACTGAACCCTGTGGGACACCGCTACCTTAGCCCTGTTCAAAAATCAACGTTTTCTTATTTTCATAGGTTTCTGTACTTTTTCCCATGCTTTTTTACCTGAAAAGGCCGAAAATCACAACCATTTTGACCTAGGTTGTTGGGAAGCATTGCCGCATGGAGCTTTAAGTTTTCTGCCTTGAAATCGGCCAAAAGCACCAGTTCCGGGGTCCCTTGAATCATGTTTTGCACTATAACTTTTTATCTAAACAAGATAGAGCAACAAAATAGGCACCAAATTAAAGTGTTTTTAATCCTCTTTCTAACTTATACAATTATGATAGTCTTGGAACAAGAAATGGCACATTGGTACATACAAAGATTTCAGAAATATCACAAAATTCGTTTTCTCACACTCAAGGCAGACAAGGCGCCTTATTCATGACACAAATTTGAGATTAACATTTTGTCACAAGTCTAATCGATCAAGAAGTGAAAGCATTACATGATGATTAATTTCATAATGACATTTACACAGTCAGTTGTTGAGAGTTTGTTTCTTGAAGCTGTCAAAGCGGCGTCTGTTGAACTCCACAGCTTGAAGGAGATAGTCACTTTGCTTGGCATCTGTTGTTATGACATTTGCAAAGTCGCTCATCATCTTGACACCACGTTCAGCAATGTCATTCACCGCTTTCAGATTCTTAACATAGTCTAACGCTTTTCTCTAGTCCTCATTCTGTGGCCAAGACGTGACAGGTTCCAGAAGCCACTCGGATCCAATGTTCAGTGTGTCCAGCAGGAAATGTGATTCTGGGCCAATGAGATCAACCAGGGTGGTCTTAGCTGTGACTCTCTGGAATAGAGGCTTTCCTGTTCTGAAGCTGTCTGGCTTCTCAGTGGCATGTAACTGGGCAGCAATGTCGTGCTTCAATGTGTCACTCAATCTACTGCTGAACAGGGCAAATGGCACGACTTCCTGCGTCAGGTATCATTTGTGGTTTTCCATCTTATTAAGTACTGCATCAGCAAGCTCTGGGTCAGTTTTCTTGTACTTCAACATGTCCTGGATTAGACTTAGATCATTCACGGGAGCATCTGCAGCAGACATTGACATCATCCATACAGGAGTTTAGAACAGCGCAAGGAAGGTGTTGAGTCTTTCCAGCTTTGATACAGTGTCTTCGTCGTACTCAAGTTGATCTGCAAACATCAGCATTTTCATGGAGTACAGGTTTCTGGCCATCCATCTGGCCTGATGAATGGCGCCTGGTCGACTCCAGTGAATACCTCGAGGAGGCGTTCCTCCAAGAACAATGACTGTCAGTTCAGCCATTTCCCTGTAGTCGGCTCTTGGAAGCCTTTCTGCTGTTAGAATGTCTTGGAGTATTTCTTCACTGTTCTTCTTCTTTTCCTTCAGCCATTTGCTGTTGATAGCCAGCATCTTTGGGTTTTCCTTGGACAAGTCCGTCCAAACATCCTTCAGATGCTCAAACCAGGGATTATCTGGCCCCTTCACCTTCCCAAACAGCTTCTCCCAAACTGCTCCTACTAGCATTTCCAGGATGTGATGTCGACAGGCCAGATAAAACACCTTTTTGTTCAGCATTTTCTCTAGCAGTTTGGCAGCTCCTCTGTGAACTCCACTGTTACTGGATGTAGTGTCAAAAACAAGGGCAGTAACATTATCCGTAAGTTCCCATGTCTCCAGTAAATCCATTGAAGCCTCAGCCTGAGCTGTGCCAGAAGAATTGTCGATGACAGGTACTCCCAATAACTTTCCTTCAGTGTATGTAGGTGGACCAGACACTAGCACAGCTAAAGTCTCTGAGGTACTTCCAGGTTCACTGCCCAAGACATCTTTGAGCAACTTTCCATCCCAGTGTAAGGCAGCGTACTGTGGGGGGTTTTCACAAAACTTGGACATGTGACTCTGGCTGATATTATACCTGGACAGCATTCTGTTGCGACGTATTGTTGAGGTTGAGATGACGAAGTTATCCAGATCAGCCCCTCCAGCTTTCAAGGTGGCAGAAACCATGGCAGTAACTTGATTGTCTGATAAACCAAGACGATCAGCTGTATTGCAGATGACATCACATTCCATGACCTTCCTTGGAAACGTCAAAGTCACACTAGTCACAGTGTCTTGATGGTGAGAACATCCAGGACGAGGCTGATGGTAATCCATGTCCTCTGTGTTAGCGTCGTTGTCAGTTGAGTCACCCCAGGTAATGTCATCCACATGAACAACTGCCTCTTGTTCTGCTGCAGCTGTAAAATAGTACAACATGTTAAGACAGTAATTGTTAAGTACATGCTAAATATCGCAATGGAGTAAAACTTAAAACTTTTTGTAACGTTCAAAGTAATTAGTTTTACCTTGTTCTTGTCTATGCTGCAGTCTTTCATTCCTCGCTGCTTGCTGCAGGGATCTTGTCTCAAAAATCTTGTCATGACCAGACATATGACCTTTCCTCTCATTCTTTTGGTCTTCGTAGAACCTGATATCCTCATCTTTCTTCTCTCTGGATAACAGTCTGTTGTTCTGTATTTCCTGGATTGCATCTGGAGCTCCTATATCGAACAGGCTGTCTAATTCCAGCACAAATGCTCCTCTTTTTCATCCAGGGTTACTTGCTCTTCCTTTGCTTTTCACCAGAGCACGCTGTTTCTCATGTAGTTTCATGAAGAGCTTCATTGCGTTGTACTTGGTCATTGTCTTGATCCTAGCCATCTGCCAGAATGGGATGATAGATTCAACTGTTTCATATGCAAGGTCTTGAACCATGGGCCTCCCTGCATTTTCCGGTAAATTCTGAAGATTAAGGAAATACTGGAACGCCTGTCTGTTGGTGGGAAGCTGGGAACCACTGATAAAAGCTGAAGGGTATCCAACCAGGAAAGTTTCAGTGAGAGATCTGGTAGATGGCCCAGTTGACACCTGCCTGTGGACAGTACGTGGAGGTTCTGAGATATCAACTGTGCGCCCACGGAGCTCCCTCAGCTCCTTGCTTAATGCCATTGTGAAGTTGTAACTTGTAGATGGTTTTCTAGATTCTGATTGAGTTTCTGTTGTTTCCTGAAAAATGATAGATAATTATTATTATTATTATTATTATTATTATTATTAATTATTATTTATTATTATTATTATTATTATTATTATTATTATTATTATTATTAATTATTATTTATTTATTATTATTATTATTATTATTATTATTATTATTATTATTATTATTATTAATTATTATTTATTTATTATTATTATTATTATTATTATTATTATTATTATTATTTATTAATTTTATGCTCTTTCATTTGATACCTAATTTGTTGCTCTATCTTGTTTAGATCAAAAGTTAAAGTGCAAAACATAATTCAAGGGACCCCGGAATTGGCGCTTTGGCCGATTTCAAGGCAGAAAATTTAAAGCTCCATGCGGCAATGCTTTCCAACATCCTAGGTCAAAATAGTTGTGATTTTCAGCTTTCTCAGGTCAAAAAGCATGGGAAAATGTACAGAAACCTATGAAAATAAGAAAAAGTTGATTTTTGAACAGGCCTACCGCTACCTATATCCAACCACTCCGATTCACTACCACTAATAACGACCCTGTGTCTCCTAGCACGAAGCCATTCATCTAACCAGTTAGCTACCTGACCGCGTATACCGTGCGCTTTAACCTTCGCAATTTATCTTCTATGCGGAACTGTATCGAACGCCTTTTTAAAATCTAAATAAATAACGTCAGCCGCTCTATGCCTATCATATTCGCGCACTATTTCGTTATAAAATTCTAACAAATTAGTTAAACAAGATCTATGGCGTCAAAACCCATGCTGACTACCATTAGTCAAATCTCGACTTTCTAAGTGATCGATGATACGATCCCTAACTATGGATTCCAATAGTTTACCGACAATTGACGTTAAGCTAATAGGCCTATAATTGCTTTGTCCTGGTAACTGCTTTGATCGATCCTTCCCCTGCGTACCGATCAAAGATGACATCAACTCTTGTTGTGTGTTCATTGAAATAACTCGTCACGGCCTTGAAGAACACTTCAGTATAGTCGCCGAATGTCCGACAGCCGCCAGGCTTGCCAAGAGCTTGGAATCTCTGAGCTTATGGTCTGCTGAGCCATCAGGATGTCCATCAGCTCAGACTTCGATGACGAATTCATCTCTCCTCCTGCCTTCACCAGACTAAATGGGACTGGGGACAGTTCATGCTTCAAGACATTGACCATCTCCACCATGCGACCTGCGGTCGCGGCATTCAGGAGCCGCTGTAGTAGCTTTCTGTCAGCTTTGATGGTCTTCTGCATGTTCTGCTTGGTGGAAACTGTAGCTTTGTACACTTCAGCGAAGGTTTTCGACCGATGTTTCTTCATCGTTTCATGGAAGCCTACTCTCTGTTCAATCAGTCTCTCCTTCATGAAACCGATTACATGCTGCTTTCCTCGATCCTGAACTGTCAGCAGGTTCTCCAAAACATCTGTGGGTGCAGTGTCTTTGGTTGCCAGTGAAACAAGTGGGATGTTAGTGGCGGCATCTCTATCTCCTGCTTCACTCACGTGAACTCTGAAGACGTCAAACTGCTTCAACTGCTGAACTAGCTTCATGACATCATGAGCGCCACGCCTAGTGCGAGAAGGCAGACTGTCAACCCGAGTAAAGGTGGCTTCCCCATCTTCATCTTGAAGATTGAAGAGGCAACTTGTGTCTTGAGAGATGCATGACCGCTCTGACCATGTGATGCAGAACCTGTCTCTTGCTTGGTCATTCTTTGTGATGCCGATGATACCATTGTGCATCTTGCATGTACGATTTATCCATTCGGTTGCCTGATCAGCTGGAACTTGGTTGAAGCGCTTCGCCGTCCTCTTGACGACAAAGTTCCCATTACAGAACTCTGCATGAACTTCTGGTGCTGACTTCTCAAGACCTCTCATATCAGCCAAGTAGACCGGCCCCCAACAGCATCGCGCATCTCATCTATGTCAGCTCTGTCTTTGAAAAGCGAAGCAACATTGAGGGCAAGCTGTTTGACGTTCTCATCTCCGTTGCCAGTTGCAGCCAGCCATGATTCAAACATCTGTCACTTGATGCGCCACAGTGCCTCATACGTCAGCTGGTGACCTCTCATAGCTCGGTAGTAGGCCTTGCCGTCCAGCATTGTTTAAGTGGTGTTAGCCGCGTACACACCTGCCTCTGTCCATAAGTCATCAAGTCCCACACTTTCTATGTGTTGACCAATGGCTTTCAGAAAGTTGAAGCAGATATGGAGGCCTCCCATGAGCAAGACCACGTCAGCATATTTCGAGTTTGTGCAAACTAGTTCCTTACCCCTGCTGTACAGAGGCTGATCAGCACTGATGATGGTGTACTTCTGGCTGACATACTCAGAAATGGCCATGAAACGATTGATGATGGTGGTCATGGTGTTATTGTCATCTGCTGGTGCCTGCAGGATTGGTAACATCCCGGCGGTCGTTACTGGTGGATCCGCAGTGCTGACAGATTGATTGAATGCTCCCCAGCTTGGAATTGACATCGCTTCTTTATGGATGCGTGACACCACCCAGGCCAAGTCCTTGGCACGTGTCCGGTCTCTCTCAAGTTCATGTGACAAGTCGTCTATGTCAGTGTCGTAGCCAGGAGGAGATGGCCTCTTGCCAGATGAGAGGGTAGCCTGGTCCAGCCTTTGGAACTCCTGTAGGTCATCAGGTTTGATAGATTTCGATCTCTTGTGCTTGCCACCCTTTTGGCCATAACTCTGCTGTGGAGGGGGCCTCTCTGCCATACCATCAGTTGAGTGCTGTGGAAGGTGTTCTTCCCGTCTAAGGTTGACTCCGAGACCTCTATGTTGTCACAAGAGCAGTGAATCATTCTCTCTTGGACGATGGTGTCAGGGATGTAGACACATCCATTCTCAGCATACCTCTCCAGGATGTTCTGAGCGATGGTGGTGTCTATCCTTCTTACAGTGTTGATATCAATAGTGTGATTTGCCGCGTGGAACAGATCTAGGAGTGCTTTTGAGCGGGTGGCTTGGTGCAGAGTAAGACCCAAGCCCACATGCTTTGGTGTCAACTTTCGTCGGTTGGAGACTGCATAGACTATGTCCTGGGTAATGCTACACACACTCTGCTTCACTTTCTAGTCCTCTTCACTTCCCTCATCCACAGCATCCATTCCCCCAAAGAGCAATCGTAGAAACAGGTACACTATCGGGTATGACGCGATCAACATGTTCCTGATGAAGATCTTTCCATGTCTCGGAGTGTCCAGGAGTTTCAAGATCTTGTCGAACCTTCAGAGCCACGTGTACCATATCTTGGAATATGCTACTAGTGGCACACATACGGACATCAGCATCTTCATCTTCAGTAGACTCCGACTCAGAGGTGACAGGACCTTGTTCACAAGACTGACTTAGCCAGTGCTTTGGAGATGATGAAATCTGAGCTCTCTCCAGAGTAAATCAGTAGCGGGCCCCTTGACAATGGGCGTACATAGCTGGCGTTTGATCCAAGCAGCCTTTGAACATCTTCGTAGAACGTTGTTCTCCTGGAGTATTTCACGGTGATGCCGGTGTTATTACACATACTCTCGTATCTGTCCCAGACGTCTCCCATGTCGTATACGTGACCACGAGACAGGCTTACTGTCAAGTCTTTGCACAGCTTCGTCATGCACTCATTTTCAGGACCTTGCTGCTCCTCTGACACCGCTTGTTTTCTAGTACGTCTCTCAAATGTCACCAAACATGCCAGATGATAGCAGCCTTCAACTGAAATCACATCACTCACCGCTGACAACGGTATGCTCATAACAGGGTCGTGTTTGGCACGCTGGATTAAGTCATCTGACTTCTCCATTGTCTCCACCCTGTGCAGTTTCTTTGTGGTCTTCTTTTGGCAAAACATGCAGAGGATCCAGTCAGTCACTGGTGTTGAACGTCTATGCTTTGGGGGAAAAGCCTGAGAGCCTGCACTTTTTGTGGTCGCCGATGCACCCATGGTCTGCTGTTGACTTCGCAGCCTTTTGAGTTTGCCTTCAGAGGTGAATAAAGAATAGCATGATTTATCTCACTTGAGTTCTAATGCATTGAAATCATCCTTGGAATGACTTTCCAGTCTTTGTAAAACATCACGATAGTAGGTATCTCCCAGGTTCTTTCTCTCATCGCCCGCAGTCATAGTTCTTGCTTTTCCTTCTGCTGATGCTGTGCGCAGGTCAGCAGCGCTGCTTTGGAAGAAGACACAGCAATCCTCACTGAATCCTGACGTTTCCTCTTGCGTTTAATGACAGCTACAGGGTCCATTGCTGATGAGCTCCCTATCTGCAAAGACAAGTGGGAATGGCAGTATGTAGTAGCCACAGATATATTGAAACAATTCGAAACATACCTACCTATCTTTTAGCAGTATTATTATTATTATTTTACCAGCTGGCACTGTCTGCACTCTTTTAGTTGCATATACCAAACCAATGTCTGGCCAGCCAGTGCATTGAAAATATTCAACATGTGAAAGTATGCTATTACTTGTAGTCTTGTACTATGGTAGTAGTAGGCACATGCGCACCTCACCTAGCATGCTAACTGTAGTTTTAATGGAAATAAAGACATCCAGAGTCATAGTTACATTCAATTAGTATCCATAAAATTACAAAAATATGCCTTATGTGCTAATGATACACCTTTAAACACGTTGTTGCATAGATCCACCTTTGGAATTTTTCAGAATTTGACTTTTGTAACCTTGTATGGGACCTTCAAACCCAAAATTGAGAGTGGCATCCATCCACATCTTGTTTGGCATCCTCAATACTACTTATCTAAGATGGGTGCCTGCTATTAACAAAAAACGCCGTTAAGTATTTTTCCAGAGGACTTTTCAATTTTTGGCCAGCCCACTATTAGAGAAGAAGACGTTAGAAATTGTGGAAAAACATGCCCCAAAAATACAACAAAGAGGAAAGAGAAACAGGTTCGAGAGACAAAAGAGGGCATTGTTTCGAAAGAGAAAAAGAGTGACTGCAAAATTAAGTAACTGTTAAGATAACATCAGAAAAATATTAAATGATAAACTACAAAGTATCGATGACGTCATACAGGAACTAATTGAGAAGCATACAGAAAAAGAAGACGACAACGCTATAGAACAGATTAAGGTTAACTCAAAGTACTTCTATAATTTCGCAAAAAGAAAGTCGAAAAACCATGCGACTATCGGACCTTTGAAAAACGAGAACAGTGCTTTATCTGATGATCTAACAGAAGTATCTGAAATATTAAGAGCTCAGTATGAATCATCTTTCAGTATCCGAAAAACTGACAAATTGATATGCGATAGAAACGCGTTCTTTGAAGAAGAACTACAACGGGAAAGTATAACGGACTTCGACTTTACGACGGATGATATTACACAAGCCATAAGGAAACTAAAAACACACTCAGTGGCAGGACCAGATAAATGGAATGCCATACTGATCAAAAACTGCAAGAATGCAGTCGCTGAGCCCCTATATTGGACATGGAGACGATCACCAGACACGGGAGAAATATCGGGCATCCTGAAGAGCACGAACATAATCCCAATATATAAAGGAGGAGATCGATCCGAGGCCAAAAACTATTGGCCAGTGTGGCTTACATCTCATCTCACTAAAATATTTGAAAGAATAGTTAGACAGAAAATCTATGACTTTTAGGAAACTCAGAAAAAATTAAATGATAACCAACATGGGTTTCCGTCAGGCAGATCATGCCTGTCACAACAAATGGAACACTACAACAACATTATTGATGCACTTGAAAGTAATGAAAACTATGATGTACTATACACAGACTTTGCTAAAGCGTTCGACAAGTGTGACCATGGAATCATAATGCATAAACTGAAATATATGGGAATAACAGGAGAAGTAGGGAAATGGATATATAATTTACTTAGTGAGCGGCGGCAAGTCGTTACAGTACGAGGAATATCTTCATCAGAATCAGAGGTCCTCAGCTCAGTACCACAAGGAACAGTATTAGCTCCACTACTCTTCATAATCATGCTAACTGACATAGATGAGGACGTTACCAGAGACAGCACAGTAACATCCTTTGCTGATGACACAAAGATCAGTAGAAAAATAAGAAACCCAGAAGATATAGGATCTCTATAAACCGACATGAACAGAATCTACAAGTGGACGGAAGACAACAATATGAAGTTTAACACAGAAATTTCAGCTGTTACGGTACGGAAAAAGAGAAGACCTAAAATCCATGGAATATTATACCCCAAATGGACAGGAAATTCAGAGAAATTCCAGAGCAAAAGATTTAGGGGTTGTAATGACAGATGATGCGAAATTTGAAACACAAAATAAGATAGCAGTAAACAGAGCAAAGAGAATAACGGGGCAGATATTGAGAACCTTTAAACGAAGGTATAGGAATGTAATGATTCCTCTACTGAAAACACTGATCATATCCAAATTGGAATACTGCTCGGTCCTAACATCCCCATATAAAAATGAAGACATTAGACTGCTAGAAGGGATTCAGAGAAGCTTCACAGCCAAGATCAACGGATGCAAAGAACTAAATTACTGGGAAAGGTTACGCGAACTAGACCTATATTCACTGGAAAGGAGAAGAGAGCTACACCATTATTTACACTTTGAAAATAATGGAGAAACTAGTCCTTAATCTTACTCTGAACCCTATAACTCCCCAAACAACGGTGGAAAGTAGAAATGGTAGACTGTTTCGTGCTCCCAAATTAAAGGCGAGACAGGGAACATCCTTAACCCTGAAAGAAAATAGTTTTGTTGTGAGATGACCAAAACTGTTTAATCAGCTGCCCAAAGACCTAAGAAACACGAAGGGAGTTGCAGTGGACATCTTCAAAAGATTAGACGCCTGGCTCAGAACAATCCCCGATGAGTCGGGCATACCTGGCTGTGTGAGGTGGAAAGCACAAGAAACCAACTCACTACTTCACCAGGCCAACTCGAGAGGAGGGGCGGCAAGCTTGAGCTTCGTGAAATGAGGAATCATCGCGCGGAACCTTTGTAAGGTTGTAATGTAAGGTGTGTGTGTATATATATATATATATATATATATATATATATATATATATTATATATATATATTTATTGATATCAATGTTTACTCCTTTTGCTCAGGGTGTGACATATAAACTACACATCCAATTTTCGCTCAGATTTGGGTGTGATAAATAAACCAACTCCTAATCTTTTCTGAACTCTGGGTGTAGTTTACAAACCAAGGGTATATCCCTCTCTTTCCACCCTCTAGGGTTGAAAATGGAGGAATATATGTATTATAATTCGAATTCATATAATTCATTTCAAAGCTATGCCCGTAGTGAAAGAGTTAAAAGAGCTTTAAATGAACTCATATCAGTGCTTTCCTTTTCGTTCCTATACGCTTTTATGCAATACATTTGAAGATTCGTTCACGATTATAACTTTTTTCTTTTTTTTTTTTAGTTTTATCTTCCATTGAAATTTGAAAGAATATTTGGCTATACGATAAATATATCGTATGGCCAATATATATATATATATATATACCGTATGCGGCATGCCCCACAAAAAAGTACACCCAACTTTAGATTGTACTAACTCCTCCAAAAATTGAGATATTTTGGATCTGTTTGTTTGATTTAATATAGCAAATTATTCTTTGTTAACGTTCAAATTTATTCATGTTTAAACGATTTAGTGTTCAAGCATCTGCTTTTAACTGAAGGGTACAGCAAAATGGGTTGCGCGGAATGATCATTTCTCCCAGCCAGATAGCTCCTCTTGCTTTAACCAATGTGCTACTTTTTACGTCGAAGGATATTGCAAATATTTTTTTTAAATAATTCGAACTTTTGTATCTAAGATACGAGTCATACATATAAATGAAGAATCTGAATTACTAAATTTATAAATAACTTTGAAACCCTTATCATGCAGTTTACACGAAGGCAGCGCGTTCTCATGGTCACAACTTATCTGCAAACTAAAAGCTTAAAACAAGTTCAGAATACCTTCGAACTGCAATTTCCCGATAGAGCTTCTCCAACTAAACATACAATTTTGAAGAATGTTCGGAAATACAAAGAAGAAGGAACGTCCTCAGTTTGAACAAAGGACGTTCAGGCCATCCGAAGAGGGCAAGAACAGACAAGAACATTCAGCATGTTCGGCATTTATTAGAGAGACATCCAAAAGTGTCCACCAGGCGAAATGGTACAGAACTCTCACGCATGTCATTTCATCGAATAGTTCTTGAGGATTTGAATTTGTACCCATACAGAATGGAAATTCGACATCAACTCATTGAAGGAGATCTACCTCGCCGCCTAAGATTTGCCCAGTGGTTTCTTGAAAAACCAGAAAGATTCACGGAACAATTAGTGGTTGGAGATGAGGCGGCCTTTTTTATGAATGGTCTAGTGAACAGACAAATCTGCCGTCAGTATGCACCAAAAAATCATCCACCTGACAATCATATCTACGAAAAGAATAACTCTAGACAAAAACTGTCTCTCTGGGTAGGACTGTGCGATAATGGAGCGGTAATTGGCCCGGTCTTTTACGATGGTAATCTAAATGGTGAAGCTAACCTAGAAATGATAGACCGAGAAATCCTTCCACAAATACGTATTACTTATGGAAACCGATTTAATCGTATTTGGTGGGTGCAAGACGGAGCTCCTGCTCACAGGAGTTATTGTGAAAGAACGCTTGCAGGAAGTCTTCCACCAAAGAGTAATTGCTACAGGCCATGACATTGAATGGCCTCCCAGAAGCCCTGACTTGACCCCGTGTGATTACTTTTTATGGGGTCATTTGAAAACTAGAGTATTTGCATCACAACCTATCAATTTAGATGATTTGAGGACTCGCATCACAGCTGAAATCAACTTGTTAAAAGACAATCCAGATCTTATCAAAAGAGTGATGGGGAAGATGAGAGCTCGACTCCAGATTTGAAATAAAACGAAACTAAGCATAACTTTTGCAATAAGGAATAAAGAAAAATCTGCTTTGTATCTTATTAAAATTATGTTAAAGTATCTATTATTATGTATTTGTCTTTTCATTACATCGATAGCACACACATCATTTTTTCATTGACCAATTTTGCGCAATCCATTTTGTTGTACCCTTCAGTTAAAAGCAGATGCTTAAACACTAAATCGTTTAAACACGAATAAATTTGAACGTTAACAAAGAATAATTTGCTGTATTAAATCAAACAAACAGATCCAAAATATCTCAATTTTTGGAGGAGCTAGTACAATCTAAAGTTGGGTGTACTTTTTTGTGGGACATATGGTATATATACTGTATATATATATATATATATATATATATATATATATATATATATATATACAGTATATATATATGATGCAAACTCACAAGGAAAAAGAAAAATGGTTCCGAGGTCTTTCGTGTATTCAGAAATACACCTCGTCAGGGAATAAAGGGAGAAGGCGAGATGACGAAAATATATACATATCATCTCGCCTTCTCCCTTCATTCCCTGACGAGGTATACTTCTGAATACACGAAAGGCCTTGGAATCATTTTTCTTTTCCTTGTGATCTGCATCATTCATTCATTTCATGTGTTTAATTGTGAAATGTATCCCATATATATATATATATATATATATATATATATATATATATATGAAGCGTTTAGTTCCAAAACGCGATGAGCGCCAAAGCAGCAACTTTCAAGTTATCGTTACCAAATGTTGGTTGATATAATGTATTGTCACATAAGGCATCGATTTTTTAACAAAGTGCGATTTTTCCCATTACTTTAGTTACCGGGTTTTTCACATTTTTCCTAAACACGGTATACAATATATCAATACATAAAATGCTGTTTTTCTCAAAATCTAAAAAAATGGATATATCATGTTCTGGAAATGAACTTCTCATATATATATATATATATATATATATATGATACACACAGACAGTGCATGGAACAAGGAACTCTTCTAGGATAATTAAATCCACTATAGTCCGAATAAGTAATGGTAAATGACAAATATCATAGTTTTTCTTTTTCATGATGCTAGCCCGACGCGGGCAACGGGTCACTCGCAAAGAGGTCCCAAAAATATAGCTTCCCTCACCAGCTATCTGCAAAGCAGATAGGATCCAGCTTTGGGACAGGATCTAGGGTTTAAAGCAGCCTAGCCCAGCTACATTTAGAACCTCAATATAAGCTGGAGGCAAGGCATAGTACCTAAAGGTACGTTAGTGCTTTCACTGGTTTTTTAACGAGAAGTTTTGTGTTCTGTTTAGAATGTGGGTTTTGTGAAAATAAATTTTTTACAATCGGTTTTAAGCGTCTCCCCTCCCCCACTCGCGATACATTGCGAGAGAATGTCTCGCACTCGCTTTTCTCCCCGTTATTATACCTGATTCAGTTAATTAAATCAGTTACATAGTTTCACTCTCAACATTCAGAAATTCCTTTCGTTTCGAATGCCGCCCATTTTACCATTGTCGTTAAATAGAATTGAGAAATCAGTGTAAGTTGAGTGCAAAGGAAGTATCATAATTTAACCCTTTCACTCACTCATGACTTAATTGAGTAATTAAATATTCGGCCATGCTGCATCGTATATATAGCATTTTGACCCATCTATCACGCATGACCATGAAAAGTAGTCTATAGGCTAACATTATTGTAGCAGTCACTTAATTTCCAAGTGTTTCACTCCTCCGCTGCCGTAAGTTGCCAGCAGCATCTCACGTAGGCGATTTATGCTGTGATTGCACTCACATAATTTCATATCGAATGTGGAAGGAATTTATTTAGGCAAGTATTTTTTGTAGCATTTGTTCTTGAATATAATCAGAGGATGCTAATGTAACAGCAGTTCGATTTTGTTCTGTATTATTTTGTCTAGATTTTTAAATACGAGTTACTGATGATTATGCATAGCTGGTCGAAAAATAGATATTATTTGTGTACATACGAAAAACTACCTTAAGCGAAATATTTTAGAAACTATCCGTTAATATGGATGAATGTTAAACAAATTTTTATCACCATCCAATTTTATTCGTAAGTGAAATGGTTAAAGTAAATTAAAAAATAAATAAACCCACTGTAATATATATGCACACATATATATTGTATAGTGTGTGTGTTCGCACACGCGCGCGCGCGAGAAAGAGAGAGAGAGTTCTGACCAAACCTGTATCTTTTAAATGTATTTACAGTAAGATGATGTAAAGGGCTATGCCAAAAAATTTTATTTTCCTTTAGTATGGCATTGTGAAATTATTTATAAATTATTATTGGAATCCGTATTTGTGTGTAGAAATACATTATGTCTAGTATGACTATTTATATATCGACAAAGATCATGTTAAAGGCTAGTATGCGAAATATTAATAATTACCTATATCCATCCGCCTGTTATAATAATAGGGCTAATAGGACTTCTCGCGAGGACGTCTCGCATATTTCTCGAGACACCTCTTTCGATATGCCGTATCACTCGATGCTGTAAAAAGTCTTCTTTTGTTTTTTCAGCAATAAGGTTGATATTAAATACAAATCACTCAGTAAGCTAATGAATGAATCAGTAACACTAGGTATTTTCCCTGACAGTCTAAAGTAGGGGCCGACCGATAGTATTCCAAAAGTATCGGTACCGATACCGATAGTTAGAGCAAAGTATCGGCCGATACCGATACCGATATCTCTCCAAAATATCAAAATAGGATTCAAAGAATGTAATTCGACACATGTACTGTAATTCAAAACATATATTTGAAGAAATGGAATTCACAAAATAGAAGTCATGTAATGGAAACAATATATAATTAAAAACTTGTAATTCAAAAAGTGTAACTCAATATAACATTTCACTCAATAATCAAAATTGAGGAACTTCAGATTTTTGGAGAGGATGATTTGTTCCTCAGCGTTGATTGGGGTGATGTTGGCTCATTTCGCATTGATAACATCTCCAGCCGTTGAGAAAAGCTGTTCAGAGTCAACTGATACAGAGAGGCAGCTCATGCACTTCTCAGCAACTTTGGCAATCTCCGGGAAATCAGCAGCATGTTCTCGCCAAAAAATGAATGGATCCCTATCCCCAGCGATCCGAGGTTGCGACCAATAGGCGTCAAGGGTTCCTTCCACTCGTGCGTCTGGGACAGTGAACCTCGTGTCCGTATCCCTCGTTTGGGGTTCTTCAACTAGAATAGTGCGTCTGGGACAGTGAACCTCGTGTCCGTATCCCTCGTTTGGGGTTCTTCAACTAGAATAAGACGAACGTGATCGTTGAGATCGCTACCTTCTAAATCGAAAAGGTTTTCCCAAAAAAAAATTTTCTTGGACGGAGAAACCGGACCACTTCGGCGGCGTTTCACGGCAATTGGACCTCCAATACGCTTTCGTTGGGCCCCCTCCATGTGACTGCGTATCTCTTGTCTCAACATTTCCTTGGCCTTTTCTCGCATGTCGTCGTCTATCAGCCCAGCTCCTTTGAATCGGGGATCAACTGCTGTGGCTACAAGCAGTTTCTCATTTGAATTATGCTCTCGAAATCTCTGTTCGAGAGAATCGCCCAGCTGGCTCTTCAGAATCTTGACACCAGCATCATTCACTGAGCACGCTGCACAGATTCCTTTTGACAGAGATTTGACTGTAGGTAAAACCTCTGATAAAAGCGAGTTTTCGTCACTGATTTTGAGCGTTGCAGATTTGAAGACAGCAAGCACGTCAATAAGCTTGACCATTAGGGTGTGTCAATTTTGGGGGTGAAATGACTAAATTGAAAATCATGTGATTTGGTAGCAATTTAACGTAATCATTTGGCATACAAAATAATATCCTTGCTTCAAAAACAATAAAAAATAACTCCTACCTACATCAATTTTAATTAAAAAATTCAATTTTTCCGTAAATTCGTAATAAAATAACAAATGTGCACAAACATCCTATCAACATTTAAAGTGGCAATAAGATATCATTCAGTCTTTATTTGAAAGTAACCAATGCAGTCATGTCCTTTTTGCTGCGGTTCCTTGACATCAGTATTCGGCTTGCTACTTGCGTTTTAATGTAGCCTTCTCGCCTCTCGTGACTGTAAACTTGACTAGCTGCTTCTGTGACCATTCTCACACATCTCTCCACACTCTGAGTGTGAGAAGGCCACTTTGGCACTTGCATTGGGGCCTCTTTAAGTTGTGTTAAATCTTTGTTTGTTATACATGTTGTCAGTGGTGGCTCCAAAACTTCCGAACTCAAGTTAACTAATTCTGACAATTTCGTGGCATTGACGTTTATCGGAGGTACCTTTCTTGTCTGAACAGAGCAGTCTCCCAGCTGTTCATCATCTAGTGATGTTCCTCTAAGCTTTAGAATGATTTCCACAGCCTCAGTTCGCTCTTTTGTACATTGGCTGCTGAGTATTGCTTGCAAAACTGCCTCTGGCCTAGCATACCAAGCGGACCTTCTCACCACAGGTAACACAATGTCCACCACTACTTTCATTTGGGTTCTCAGTAGCTGTAATTGAAACAAGATGTGGTTGGGCCCCTCCATCCACATTGGATTAAGTTTTACATTGAACCAGTGAGGAAGATAAAACCCAATAATAAATTCAACAATCAACATCAAATTCTGTAGCATTTTGCTCTTCAGTGCATGTTTGGAAACCCAAATCCTGCAGAAACGAATCGCTGTAGTTAACCAACGACTGTGACTTACGGGTCCGATCTCCAAGAGAGCCAGATTTTGAGGCAACTCTCCTGATCTGATTGCTTGAACAATACGATAACCGTAAGATTGATCCGTGCTGAGGTCTTTGATAACTTCTTCAGACAACACTGGAAGGGGAGGGCCTACTTCGACCTTTGGAAATTTTGTATTTATTTCTAATTCCGTTGCTTCATCTAGCATGTTGCCAAGGGGGCCTGACCACTTGTTGTTGCTCTTTGTAGGACCATCACGTTCCTGATTGAGACGACGAAGAGGTAGTTCCCCTGTGTGCAAATCACATACAATCCAAACAAGCCTTCTTCCAAGTTTTTTCTCTAAATGCGTCATAACACCGCCCTGCCATCCAGTGTTCACCGCAGTTGAGTCTCCACCAACAGCCTGCAGTGAACTGTCAAGTCTTCTTTCTTGAAGCCAACATTATTTGATCAGCAATTGCCTCTGCATGTTTCTTGTCTTCTACTTCTGCCTCAGGAACAAAGTGAAACAAATAGCGGCCACCGGGTTAGGAACACACAGAGTAGTGTTCTTCTTTGATGAGACCGGGAAACTTTCTGTCCATTCCCTCTACCTCTAGGAGAACTTTTGTGTCACCTCTTCTTCCATCAAACAAAAGGCAAGAGAGACCTTCCTCCTTCAAATCTTTTTCATGCTGATCAGATATTTCCTTCATTATTTTTTCTTGTGCTCTTCTTATCTTATTATGATCTATCACTAAGGATGTATCCTCTCGGCTGATGAGGCCTGCATCTATCCAAGCGGCAGTGGCAATCTCTGAGGTCTCTCGTAGCCCCGTATGGTGGCGAATACTGGCAAGGGCAATGTTTGAGATGTCTTTAGTGTTGTATTTCATTCTCTTCGGCGAAGGTTCAGATGGCATTTTGGAGCTATCATCTGATGTTGCTTCTTTCTGTTCATCTGAAGAGCTTTCAAAGAAATGAGAAACCTCTTGATAGAGCTCTTCATCTCTTTGGGTGGCTTCTTCACTCTTCTTTTTCTTCCTTTCTTCCCTCTCTCGGATTTTCTCCTTTTCTTCTGAATAATCTGCCAAACCAATCTGCATACTTCCTTGGCCTCCTGCCTTTGTTCTCTGCGCCTTTATGAAAGCCAGCTCCAAAACAGGGATGATCTTCTCACGAGGACAGCGACAATCAATGTGAGGGTGAGGTTCTCTTCTGCATGAGGGAGAACAATTGGCTTCAGAACACAACTCTATGGGACGCTGGCAGTTAAAAATGTCAAGAAGTGTATCAAATGTGTGCAGAAATTTAGTTTTCTTTGCTAATTTTCCTTTACCAAGTGATGTCTCAACTGCTTTGTGCCACAGCTTTGTTAATTTTAGCTCAATAGTTCTATACTGATTGAGTACAGGTGGTTTGAATAACACATTAGCTTTTTTCCACTGATGCAGAAGAGGGGGAATCATGTCCCTTATGAGCTCTTTCTCTGTGTAGTTCCTTCTATCCTTTGTATTTTGTTCACGAAGGAGTAACTGTTGGTAGTTCTGATACGGGAAGCTCCTTGCGTGTACCGACTAACATGCTCAAGTGGCTTGACGACTGACGTCTTGTCTTCAATTTTGGCATCTTAGGAATATCTGAAAAGAAAGAAAAACATTTAAGTATTTTATATCAATTACGATGTTTCAAAGTTTCGTCATTCGATGTTCTAGAATTCAATAAAAAAATATTTCATGGGATTACAACATAATTAGACAGAAGAATATGATAATAAATAATTATAATAATCAATAATCCATATTTACAGTTAAACTGTAGTATTCGTCTAGTAGAATAACTATGAAGTAGGTACAAGAGCAATAACAGCAAACCACCGTCTATGACATCTAAGAGGCAACTGAGGACTGAGAGTGAGGGACAGTTCTATTCATGTTGTGACTTGTACATTATACAACAACTATATGACCTTGAAAACACTCCATATGCGATCAGTGAGATAATTCTGTGACAGATGAATAGTTAATCAATTTATGTCCTATTATTTAGTAAAAGAGTCAATTTCTGAAACTTTAAGGTAAAATTGATGTAGGTAAGGGTTATTTTATTTCATTTTGGTTGGCCAATTTCAAGTTTTGACATGAAAAGACACTATATTTTCACTACCAAAATTGATTTGAAAAAAGTTGACAAAATTGACACACTCTATAATGACCATAAGCTTCCATTGCGTTGAAGTCAACGTATTTTCCAGGGGCCATTCGACGTCATATTCAATGATAGCTTGCTTTTGAGAAAGGAGTCGCTGCAACATTTCCAGCATGTAATTCCACCTGGTTGGCACATCTAGAATTAGCTTCAGTTGAGGCAAGTTAAGTCTTCTTTGAATTTGATGAAGGCGCTGCGTAGCTTGCGGAGAGTGGCGAAAATGACCGACGATTTTCCGAGCCGTTGTCAAAAGATTAGCCACACTCGGGAGGTTCAAGCAGCCATCCTTTAACACCAGTTGGAGTGTATGAGCCAAACAACCGAAACTATCCATTCCTGTTTGTCTGAAAGCGGCTCACATGTTAGCTGCATTATCTCTCATGATCATAAAAGTGTCTTCTTCGGACAATCCCCAACTTTGAATCTAAAAGAATTACACTGCCCAACACCAATTTTGCTGATTTAATTCTAACACCTGTTTTTAGGTAACTTTGGTGTGCTGATTTAAAAAATCACCTTAGTTTTTGCCTATCACGTCAGGTTTTCGAGCAATCAAATACGGATATTTTGGAGATATCGCATTTTGGCAGGGTTATGCCCAATTGTTTTTCTTTTCAAAAAATAAGTTTTTACATATTCAGAATCAGCATGGAAAAGTAAACAATTGTGCAGGGAGTGAACTTTAATATACAATGGTAATATTGACACATAAAGTGATTAAAAGTGTTTAAATAAGCAAAAAATGAATCCATATTAAAGCAAGCACAGGACCAGTTTTCTTAACATTGTCTTTTTCTTGTTTTCTTACTTTTCAGTGCTGATAAATTTTCTCTTATAGGACTTCCTAGAATGAGAGATGTCAAGACAATCTCTTTGCAGGCTCCAGCAGTAGTCAGCCATCATATGGGTATCCCAGCTTCCTTGGTATCGTTCTTCCATCACTTTGATATCTTGGTGGAACCTTTCACCTTGCTCTTCACTAATATCACCAAGATTTTCTGGAAATTTATCCAGATGACTGTTGAGATAGTGAACTTTAATGCTCATGTTGCAACCCAACTGCTGAAAGTTTACAAGTAACGTCACTAGCGGAACCGGCTCTCACTCCGCCAATGGGAAATCTCTCTCAGATCATGACGTCACGCTCACACCTGGGGAAATCACAGATACCCAAGATTTGAATATGTTGTACATGACCTTTAGATTTAATGCACAGATTTGCGTATTCCACAGATAAAATTTTAACAGCAAAACAGCGGTTAATAGGTCTCAAAAATCATCAATTTTGATAAGCTCCCTTCATGGATCACCCAAAATAGGCATATTGCATTGCACGAAAACCTTATGTGATGACAAAATCTAAGGTGATTTTTGAAATCAGCACATCAATATTATCCAGAAACAGGTCTTAGAATTAAATCAGCAGCAAACATTTTTTTTTTTGTTGGGCAGTGTTATTATTAATATATGTATATAGTTTAGTGATATTTAGGAATTTTAAAAATCCACTAGAAATTTTCTGTTGGTAACAAAGTTCTTTTTTAAAAAAAGGGCATGATACGTGGTTGCGGTCAGTGTGACTTTTGCTTTTGATCTTTTGACTTTTATTGAATTTTGCTCTTGAAATTGAAACTTTGATAGATTCTAAAATTGCTATTGAGTATTGTTCGAATCGTATCTCTTGTTCTTTATTAGAATGTTTTGAATTGTTTGTGTTGAACCTTGCCTAATTTCCATTTAGTCTAAGCTAAGTTAGACGTTGGATAGCTGGCTTAGGACAACCAGGCTTCGTTGTTTAAGTTATTGTTGGCTTCGTTGCTTGTTTAAATTGCTGTTGGAATTGTGGGTGGAATAACATAAATTCTACCTCATCCAAGTAAAATTATTTGGAAATCTCAAGATTGCAACTCTCATAACATAAAGGAAAAGAAATGGAATATAATGATAAATCACACTTATATATCAATATATAGATCTATAATTTAAATTTAAATTTAATAAATCATTTCTAGGAAATTATTTCTGCCGTATGATCCTCGTTGAAGATAGAGACATTCAACATGATGTTTTTGCGCACGAAGATTGGGCTGACAAAGTGACAGGTCAAGCTTATATATGAGTCACTTGCGCGACTGCTCCATATGTCCGTGGTGAAGGAAAATTTCCTCTTCTCTTCCTTCATTTGTGCCGTCAATTCCTCGATCTTGCCCTTCACCTTGCCTGCCATGTCTGGAATAAGGTTCGTCCTGAAAAACTTCTCAGAAGGAATCATGTACTTTGGATCGGCAGCATGTAGTAGTCGCCTAAATCCTACCCGTTCGACACATGCGAAAGGCTGACGGTCGATGCAGATCATCTCTGCCACCTTCCGGTCAAGATCAATCTTCTTTCGGTCATTATGAGCGTATGGAATGGATTTGGAAAACGCGACCTTAATGGATTGAGTAGCCGTGGCGGAAGAAGTCCAGGCATGTCTCCTAGAGAGAAAAAATTATATATATATATATATATATATATATATATATATAAGAAAATAATTTTAATACAGAAATATTTGTATGTAAAGTTTTATATATTTAATATTTTTTAATAAATAGAAGCTAAGTAAGTTAACAAAGAGAATTACTTTTTAGTTGTATCTTAATTCTGAATGGGGGAAATTATAAACAAATAGGAAACGGCAATTTCAGGGAGACTTTGATATTACAATAAATTCGTAAATCATGTTGAAACTTTAAATCAAACTTTATATATAGCAACTTTTTATATATAGCAACATCTTAGCAACTCTTGGGGGACCTGGGTAGGCTAAAATTTGGGGACCCAAAACATCCATTAAAAGCAACAAATATTTAGACTTCCTAAATTTTTATTGAATTCATAATTTTGGGGGCCACTAGGATGTTGAGACTTTGAGCAACTGGAATTCTCTCTGAGAATGTTTGAAGAATCACTTTACAGCTTTTCATGAATCTACTCACCAGAATTAGTAGCAGAAGTTGTACATTGACTCTTATTGGCTTCATCAAACTCAGTCTTGTGCTTGTTGATAAGGTGAGGTGACTCCTCAGGTTCGATGTAGAGAAGATACTTGCGCTTGTTCCCCCACGAGAGACAGAGACACCGCACAAATTGCAGATCGACTGTTTTCCATTAGTCTTGAAGCAGTGAAGAACTCCCACACAATGCTTAGCATTGTCACTCTCACTAAAGCAAAAGCGAATAAATTTATACCAGTAGTTAATAAATTTACAAAAAAATTATTACACACTGTTGAACTGATTCACAACTTGCGAATTGAGGAAATGACGCCGCGATGGTTACGGGCTCGCTTTATACAGAGCGGTAATGAGTCATGGAAATTTCTAGAAACGTCGGGATAAATCGCGAACACACACGTAACTTCTCGAGCAGCCGGGAAGTTTCTATTTGGAAAACGCCCGTTTTTTTTATTCTTAGAAACAAAAAACTATCGGTATCGGTAGCTACTAACCATCGGTATCGATACCGATATATCGGCCCGATACCGATACAACCACCGGTCGATGCCTAGCTAAAGGAAGCCAGAGTATGCTCTATATTTAAGTTAGGAAACTCAAACACTGCATCCAAATTATCGCCCCAGTTCCGTATTGCCAACTTTAAGTAAAGTATTTGAAAAAATCGTGTACAATAAATTTATTAAATTCTTAATCAAACACGATATTTTAAATAAAACACAATTTGGGTTTAGAGGTGGACATACAACGGAAGATGCCATAAACATGGTATTAGAAAAAGAGTATCAGAACTTAAACAGCCAAAAACACCGTCTTGAACTTCCTCGACTCGTCAAAAGCATTTGATACAATTTCGCAGGAAATCTTATTGAATAAACTTCACATACACGGAGTGAGAGGAAATATCCTCGACTATCAAATCTGTCAAATCGTCAAAATCGTCAAATCATCAAATTAAAAGATAATTTATCCGACAAGGAGAGTGGAGTTCCACAAGGATCTATTCTTGGCGCATAACTATTTCTAAATCACTTCAACGATTTTCATCTTTCAACCACATTAAATTGTGTACAATATACAGATCATGCCACACTTCTTTCCATCATAACACACTTTCTGATTAATGAAACGAACAAACAATTAGAAAATGTGTATAAATGGTCTTGTGCTAATAAACTTTTATTAATCCTGACAAAGTAATTTTATATGATTACCACAAAACATGTAAATACAAACTATCAAATAAAAATTGGGAATACTACTACTGCAAAGGTGAATGAGGTTAAAGTACTTGCCATTAACTTAAACGAAAAACTAAATCTCAAAAGTCATGTACAACATATCAAATCCAAAATATCAACATTTCTCTTCGTATTATTTAAACTAAAAAAAGACACTTCCTCAAAACACACTCGTTACCCAATATTATTCCTTCATCCATCCACATTCATTATACGTATTACATTACAATATGGGGTAACTCAAAATATATAAAACATCCTTTGGAAGGAAGTAATTGGAAGTAATTCAGCCAAACTCCTAACTGAGCGGAGGCATTCCCTGGGCGCTCTGATATTGTTTCTACTTTTGGATATTGCCGATAAATTTACTTTTGGAAAGTTCTGAATTTTATATATTTGCGTTTATATTTACATTGCTATAGTTAAGTAACTGAATATTAGTGGTTTTTAGCGATTTAGAAGTTTCCATAGCGTGCCAGCTTAATTTAACGTAAACTTGTAACGGTTATAAACGTTAACTACTTTAACTTGCGCGATGCCGTCACAGAAAGCGTCGTGTGCTAGGTGTGGGGTTAATCGGTGGTATAAGGATTTTAAGGATTACAACGGCGGTCCTATGGCGATTACCGAGAGATCGGTTTGTTTCTTTTGTGATTTAAGGGAAGAGATAGTTGATATAAAACGTAGTGTATGCGAGGTGACGGAAAGGCTTGCAACGCTTGATGAGGACAGGGGTAGGGTTACAGTTGACGAAGGCCAAACCTATGCTAACATTGAAGACGTTAGTAATTTGAAGGGTGAGGTGAGGAATATGGCCTGAAAGCCCTTCCTCCGTCTACTCCTATCACTCTTCTCTCTCCTTCTGTCCACCTCTCTATCTCCCTTCCCCATGTATCACCAAAAGCATACCATACTGTTATATTGCTATAACACACACAAAATATGAATTAAATCTTACCACGATGATTGTCACAGTAAAATGAATGTATAAAGTTCACAAGTTAACTGGATTTTTGTTATTTTAAAACTTTAACGCATATAAAGCGACACTGCAGGTAATCAAGAGGAATGTTATTGCGCTAAAGTTTGAAGTTGTTTGGTTGTTCAGTTTCACGTCTTTCGTTCAACTGATGACCCTAAATCCTGTATGCTTATCAGCTAGCATTTGTATGTATAGTTGGCGAGTCATAAAGGCAATGAACGATGGTGTGCAATCACCATTTATAGACGAGATAAAAAGAGAACATAGGTAATCAGAAATGATTATGTAGAGCTGGTCTAAAAATATATATTAGAATAGAATAGAATAACCTTTATTAATAATAATAAAATAAATAAATTTTTTCAATTTACAATGACATGAATAAATGTGAAGCTCGACTATTTATTTTATTTTTATTTAATTTGGCCCTTAAGCTTTAGGCTTTACTGGGCTCTTTTATTTTTTGTGTAGATATGAAAAAATGCTTTAAACAATATATTTATATAAACTATCGGTTAATAGGAATCAGTGCTAAACATATTTTTATCGCTATCCGTTTGAGGATGCGGTCCAGAGTTAAATATGCATTTTAGACCCACTTTGGCGAAAAGAATGTTAATTAATTTAACATTTTTTTCTTTTTAACATACTGTAATACTGTCGTGTCCAGAATAATGGGATTTACAATTAGTTATTTTCTTTCGCGTGTTGTACAAACATTTTAGTAGGAAATTATAGACACCAATCGACGAGGGAATACTCCGAGGGAGACATTAGGCGGGAAACGGAGTGCTGGAACTCCCGTTTCTCCTGACACTGTCCTCCTTAGCTGATCTTTTTCGTGTCTCATCTACAGTACCTTATGACTGAGCAATCCAGCATGCTCCCAAACACACACTTCTTCCTCTATTCCTCAGTACACATACATACATCTTACACACCACAGGGGTCATTCAAAAACCACGTGGTCCTTTTTCGGGGTGGTTTTCAAACCCGTCCTCCTCCCCTTGTGGTCATTTGTGGCCAATGACTTAAACCCCCTTCAAAACCACGTGGTCTCCTGATGTCACCCCCACTCCCTTCTTAATCTTATATAAAATGTAAGGTGCTATATTAGATTTCTTATATTATTGAGAGGTAATGAGGTAAATGAACAATTAAAAGGCATATCTTCTAAATAAACTGTATTAATTGTTTGTTTCTTTAATTGAAAATAATATCTTGAATAAAAAGTGTAATTTTGAATGTACAAAAAAATCATTTATTGGAGCATACATAGGCTATTGGATACATACTAACATATTGGATGCATACATATTAGTTGGAGTATACAGTGTAGCGTATTAATATTTCTTCCCAATGCTGTACTCTTTGGTACTCTGCGACGTGGCCACGTGGTTAAGCGTCAAGACCCCCTCCCCCATGTGTCCCTTGGTGGTCAAATAAGGAACCCCCCTTTAAGGACCACATGGTTTTTGAATGGCCCCACACAATCTTTTAAAAATTTACAAAAAAAAAATAGCATCATTGAACCTCAGATCTTGTTTTTGGCTCTCTCCCTTCAGTGGAGGGATCACTTTTACTGGGCTCGCCCTTGACCTCCTCCTTCCTGCATAGAAAATTTAGATTAATTTAATGGGGAAGTCATCACCTGATAAAGATTTGACTGAAGATTTTAATTGTTAATGTGATGACTGATATATAATTCGAACAAATTTCATTTGCACGGTTCACAAGGAGAATTAAATTAAATTGTAATGTAACATTACATTGCCTCGAAATATATACAAAACTATTATAAAACTACAAAAAAAGTTTGGACGCTTCGAGCAAAAAAGTATTCATTTCTCATTGGATACTTCACATTCAGTGTCATTCCCATTCCCATTCAGATCCACGAGTGAGAATGCCCAAAATCGAAAAATCCACATTTGAGAAGAGCGTTTCTTGATTTGGGAAACAATGACACTCACTACATTCCCACTCGCCGGAAACGGCGCCGAGTGGGATTGTTTAATACTTCCTAACCTAACTTATTTTCCAACCAATCATAACCTAACCTGTCATTAGCCTAACCAATCATAACCCTCCTTATTGTATCCTAACCAATCACAACCTAACATGGACCAAAGTGAAAAAGGTCGTGGATAAGAATGAGAATGACATGAACTGGAAATAGACCGATTTGAAAATGCTTCGTTTGAAATTCCCACTTTCTCACTTTCCCATTCTTGGGCGCGGAGTGAAATATGAATAAAGTTGAGTGCGAGCAAACCATCTCATTTACCCCAGTCACGAAACCTGGTCACATATTGCCATTTTGTCCACTGAAAAAAATTACTTCCGAAACTTTTACCGTAAACTGCTTCAGTTCTTTTTATTTTTTTAACTCAAAGTCAGAATGTCATTTGCATAAAAATTACAAATTTGCAATTTCAAGAAAACGATTAAAAAACCTTGCGTTTTCCTGATTACAATCTTAATAGAAAGTGCGAGAAATTCCTCAGTGAGTTTACCTATTAGATGTGAAGGACATTATGCAGATATTTGTTGATCAATGGAAACACTATCTTGGCGTTATAAAAATGTGTTAAATTTTAATTATTTCAAGTTTTCTTATTCTCTCTCTCTCTCTCTCTCTCTCTCTCTCCCCTTAACCTCAGTCTGAGAATGAATATGAGAACCAGCCCTATGGTATATATATGAGTATTTCTTCATTAATGAATCATAAAGTTTTGAAAACCCGACTTCTACCGTAAAAAGTCTGAAATTAAAATTTCTACATAAAAATTAATTAAAAGTAAAAGTAATATATATATATATATATATATATATGAAAATTATTTCACGAATGGTGCTCAAGCGTTCGTCTAATGACATCCTCAGGAACACTGAAGTAAATAAAGAGTTCAAGACTATATACAGGTTACAAAAAATATATATAATAATAAATATAGAAATAAAAATTGTGGGAGGAGCATACAAATTTGTAAGGAAAACTACCAATTTTAGCACTTTCCCTGAATTCAACACAAGATCAAATGGATGTTTACAACCAATTTTATAGTTAATGCCTGAATGTTATATAGGTCACAAAAAAAAATATTAAAATAAATTGAAAAATAAAAATTGTAAGAGGAGCATACAAATTTATAAGGGAAAACTACCCAAGTTTTAGCACTCTGCCCTTCTTGTCTAAATCCGTTCTGAACGAATTCAACACAAGATCAAATGAATTGTTTACAACCAATTTTATAGATAAGGCCTGAATGATATATGGGTCACAAAAAAAAAAAATATATATATATACACATATACACACACACACAGGGTGTTTCAGGAGGAAAGGTCAATACTTCAGGAGGTGATAGTATCGGTCATTGTGAGAAAAATAGTTCATATGAACATGTGTCTAATTCTAAATGGTTACGGAGATAGAGCTGTTTGAATCTACAAATACAAAAGCATTGTTAATGGTAATCAAGAAAGAGAAACCAATTGCTGTTTCTAACATTTAATGTTTAAACATTGGCATTTTGAATGGTATCAGATACAGAAATGACAAATTTGTTACAGTTTACAATACGTTTTCGAAAATCCCACCGTCAACCTCAATGCACTTTGCAACTCGTGTGCGAAGATCGCGTGTTGTTCGTCTGAGTTGATCTTGACGTTCCTTTATGCGGGCAGCAGCATCCAAAATGAGCGCGAGCAATTCGTTTCGTGTATCCACCTTTCTTTTCTAAACTTGACTTTTTATCCACCCCCCACAAACAATAATCTAACAGAAAGAGGTCTGGAGACCTTGGTGGCCATTGAATGGGACCACCGCGGCCGATCCATCGACCAGGGAAAGTTTGATTTAGGTATTGCATCACCAGACGGGTAGAATGTGGAGGAGCTCCGTCATGCTGAAAGTACATACCAGCGCGTGGAGCCAAAGGAACATTCTCCAATAGTCCTGGCAATTCATTTTGTAGAAATTCTAGGTAATTTTGTCCTGTAAGACGATTCTCTAAAGTAACAGGGCCAATCAGCTGATCATCGATGATACCGCACCACACATTGGCAGAGAAGCGATGTCGAAAATTTGTTTCCACAGTGGCATTTGGATTTTCGTCTGACCACTGATGAGAGTTACGAGTGTTGTTGATACCGTCACGGGTGAAAGTAGCTTCATCGGTGAACAGTATTAATCGAAGCAATCGGCCATTAGCATTTACCCGATGACAAAATTCCAGTCGCATGGATCGTCTCCTGGTTTAAGGTGTTGTACACGCTGTACATGATATGGATGCAAGCCTTCCTCACGTAATGTTCGCCATACTCTTGTGTGTGGTACACCGAGACATGTAGAAATTCTTCGTGAGCTAGTAGTAGGAATACGCTCTACCAAATGAAGAATGTTTTCCACTTCATCCACATCTTGTTGACCTTCACATTCAGATGAAACATGAGCGCTGGGAAGTGTACCAATCTCACGCAATGTGTTGAAAACCCTGGTAAACACTCTTCGATCCAGGAATTCTGCGGTTCGGAAACCGTCGACGGTATTCTGCAACAGCAGCTGTTGCATTTCCATCGCAAAAACCGTAGACATACACCATATCTGCATATTTGGCATGTGTGAAGGTGTGTGGCATTCTTAACACTGCATCAAACACCAAATAATGTCACTCACAACAGTCAGCTGTCGATTGGCTTATGTTACATGCTTACATTATAGCTTACATGTTTCAAGGTTATAGGGGGGGGAAGGGGGAGGAAGAGCTACGCGCGCATCAGATTCAAACAGCTCTATATTCGTAACCATTCAGAATTAGACACATGTTCATATGAACTTTTTTTCTCACAATGACCGATACTATCACCTCTCGAAGTATTGACCTTTCCTCCTGAAACACCCTGTATAACTAAATTGAAAAAAAAAATTGTAAAAGAAGCATACAAATTTATAAGGGAAAACTACCAAAGTTTTAGCACTCTGCTCTTCTTGTCTAAATCCGTTCTGAACGAATTCAAAACAACGGGATCGAGTTGAAAAAGACCTTTGCTCATGTTAAAGTTATTTGTAAGTTTGTTAAAAGCAGACTCAAGAATATGTCTATTAACAATGTTGCTAGAGTGAAACAAAACTGAAGCATTATTCCAATCAATACAGTGGGATAACTTTGACAAATGGACAAAAAGGGCACTGGACGACTGTCCCGTTCTAACGGAATATTGATGCTGTTTTACACGCGTGTGCAAATCCTTTCCCGTCTGACCAATGTAAAAGGAATCACATTGTTTACAACCAATTTTATAGATAATGCCTGAATTATTGGTAGGGCTATTTTTTACTATGATATTTTTCACAATATTGTTATATGAAAATACTACATTAATATCCAAAAGTGGGCTCTATTTCCTATAAACTCTCCAAATGGCTTGTCAAAGTCTTGTCCCCAGTTCTCGGAACTATCTCTGATTCACATGTAAAAAATTCCATAGATCTTACTGAAAAATTTAATAATGTACGCACTGAAACCAACGATAGATTGATCAGTTTTGACGTTTGTTCATTGTTTACAAAAGTGCCGATTGACGATATGCTTGACTTTCTCTCCCGAGAATTACATAAGTACGACCTGTCACTACCTGCACACATCGCTTTGGAACTTATTAAGATTTGCATCACTTACATTCACTTTCAATAGTGAGTATTATCAACAGGTTTTTGGGATGGCCATGGGCAACCCCTTGTTGCCCCTCCTCTCCAATATTTATATGGAGTTTTTCGAAATTACTTACATTCCGAGAATCCTGGGGGTTGGCATCCCGGTACGTCGACGATATTTTGTGTATCTGGCCCATGAATCGTGACCTGGATGACTTCCTCCTTCAGTTAAATGATCAAGTCCCCTCCATTATGTTTACTTTAGAAGTGGAACAAGACAAATCAATCCCGTTTTTGGATGTGCGTGTACATAGGGAAAGATCAGGTTTTAAGTTTAGAATCTATCGGAAAAAACAAACAATTTGTCCTACGTACACTTTTACTCTGGACATGACACCCCAATTAAGAAGGCCATATTTTCTTCAATGTTTCTCCGCGCTCTTAGGATCGCCAGTCCGGAATATATCGATGCCGAATTGGAAAAAATCAACGGTATTGGAAGTGATCTGTGCTACCCACCTGCGTTTACAGAATCTTGGCTTAACAGTGCAAAACGAACCTTCTTTCGTGTGAATAATAACATTCGCACTTTGTCAAAGAATATTTTAGTACTTCCACTTTTCCCGGGTTTTTTAGGCATTGATAATGTACGTAAACTTTTGGATATTAATGTAGTATTTTCATATAACAATATTGTGAAAAATATCAGTAAGAAATAGCCCTACCAATAATTCAGACATTATCTATAAAATTGGTCGTAAACAATGTGATTCCTTTTACATTGGTCAGACGGGAAAGGATTTGCACACGCGTGTAAAACAGCATCAATATTCCGTTAGAACGGGACAGTCGTCCAGTGCTCTTTTTGTCCATTTGTCAGAGTTATCCCACTATATTGATTGGAATAATGCTTCAGTTTTGTTTCACTCTAGCAACATTGTTAATAGAAATATTCTTGAGTCTGCTATTATCCAACTTACAAATAACTTTAACATGAGCAAAGGTCTTTTTCAACTCGATCCCGTTGTTTTGAATTCGTTCAGAACGGATTTAGACAGGAAGGGCAGAGTGCTAAAACTTTGGTAGTTTTCCCTTATAAATTTGTATGCTCTTCTAACAATTTTTATTTTTCAATTTAGTTTTATTTATTTATTTATTTTTTTTGTGACCTATATATCATTCAGGCCTTATTTATAAAATTGGTTGTAAACAATCCATTTGATCTTGTGTTGAATTCGTTCAGAACGGATTTAGACAAGAAGGGCAGAGTGCTAAAACTTGGGTAGTTTTCCCTTATAAATTTGTATGCTCTTCTAATAATTTTTATTTTTCAATTTATTTTTATATTTTTTTTTTGTGACCTATATATCATTCAGGCATTAACTATAAAATTGGTTGTAAACAATCCATTTGATCTTGTGTTGAATTCAGGGAAAGTGCTAAAATTGGTAGTTTTCCTTACAAATTTGTATGCTCCTCCCACACTTTTTATTTCTGTATTTATTATTATATATTTTTTTGTAACCGCTATGTAGTCTTGAACTCTTTATTTACTTCAGTGTTCCTGAGGATGTCATTAGACGAAAGCGCTTGAGCACCATTCTGTGTTTCCTTTCCTTCGTGGTTTTATTCATCATATATATATATATATATATATATATACACCATTTGATGGTTTCGAGCAACGGTTCAGAGAAAATAAAATACTCAAAATCACTAAATGCAAAATTGTACTGTGTCAGTTAATAATTTCTTTCCAGTACAAAAGCCCCAAATACAAAACTAATTAATTATTAGATACGGAACTGACAGATATTTACACGTATTCCTATCTTTAAAATGGTGTAAGAAATTAGGTTTATTTTTACTTAACGTTTATGAGTTGTTTTGCAAATACTTTGGTGTCGGTTTAAAAACATAACGTGAATTCAGGGTCTGCATCATTACTTTCTCTTTCTAAAGTGGTCACGGACAGCTAATATGACAATTCTCGTTCTGAACCCGTCCTACTGCTTACTAACGTCGTTTTAAACCACCAGTAAATGCTTCTTTGCGAGAAAAATCAGTGAAAATATAGACAAGAGACGAATTAAAAAAATTTTGGTAGTGAAACGTTGAATTGAAAATAAAACGAATTGATGTTTGTTTGTTGCTAAACGGTGCTTGAAAGGAAATGAATTGCGGCTTCTTGCACATTCTGTTTTCTCTTTTCACAACACACCACAACACACACACACATATATATATATATATATATATATATATATATATATATATATATATATATATATATATATATATATATATATATATATATATATATATGTGTGTGTGTATATATATACAATATAAATATATATATATGCTGTATATGCAATTCACGTCAGTAATTGGATGTATTAGATTATATGAACCTAATTTTAATTAATTTTCGTTTTCTTGCAGGGAAAACTTAATTGACTCAAAGAAATCGAGTGTTGCGGATGTGAACGCTTCTCCTCCAGTCGAAACCAAATCTGAACTGATCGTGAAGTCATCCCTTTCAGCTTTTCTGCAAAGTAAGAAGATGAAAGGTGGGCTCATAAGTAGACACACTCAACAGCTTCAGAAGAAGAAAAAGAAGAGGAAAAAGAAGAAGAAGAAGAAGCTAGGACAGAAGGAAGGAGAAGAACTCATTAGAAGAAGAAGGACAAAGAGAAGTATCGAGGTAAGCGCCTCTTCAAAGCGCCAACGGAAGATAAAGAACGGAGGAAAACGCATCTTCATTCCGAACGATGGATCGAAGATGTGACGTCAAAATGGACTGATGAAGACGAATTAGAGATCAGAGAAACAGATCGAGGTGGAGACGCGACTGAGAGAGGACTCAGCGATTTTAATGGAAAGAAGCGCGATATTTTTGAGGGGCGTCGAAATGACGAATCGTCTTGTCGTTGCTGGAACACCACAGATTATGGAGGTAATCTCGAAGTGGAATGTCGCTGCACCAGATGGGTCCCTCCTGAGAGCACTCCTCCTGAACTGGCATCTGGAGTGCAAAGAATGTGAGTAATGAGAATGAAGGAAAGAAATATATGACGAGAAGCGGATAAATTTTTTTATTTTGAGTTAAAATCGATTAATACGAGAGCAATTGAAAGAGACATTTTTAAAAGTTTTTCCTCTTAATAGCATCTGTTAATGAAGTGGAAAATAATTTAAATTTCCAACTTTCACGATATAAGTCTTTTTTTCCTCGTTTCTTTAAACCTTAAACCCTACCCGGGGTACTAGTGTACAACGGTACCCTGGTATTCCTAGCGGAACTTTTATAATGGGTAGAGATTAAGAATTAATGAGATCATAATAACTTAAAATTAGTGCTTCACGTTGATAATAGGTAACTCAATTAAATAACGACCATTAAAAGAAAGCACCGTTCTTCCATTATGATAAACAAAGTCAATTTTATTAGTCGCTCAACTGATTACTTTTCCATTCGTATTAAATGAGCAATCAAATAAAGTGAACTAATGAATATTTCAAAAGGGCTGAAATGGATAGGGAAAAACAATTAGAATTTGACGCTCACTTCATTTAAAATCTTAAATAAATGATAAGTAATGAACAAAATATAATTTATAACTAATAGTTGCACCACTAAAAACTGTGAATGATAATCGTTTCTTACGTGTATTTTCAAATACTTACTACAACTTTTATGAGAAAAAGTAAATAATTTTGCAGGCACTGAATTAATTTATTCTTACTTGATTTATCACTCGATTATATATATATATATATATATATATATACAGGGATACGTCGTAGCCAATGTCGTAACACGCTTCCCGTTGATCAGCGAAGTTAAGCGACATTGAGTGTCCGTAGTATAATAGGATGGGAGAACGTCCTCCGCGTCCAGTTTATGTAGCGACCCGTGGTTCGGATCCCACGTAAAGCGGTAGGTCCCCTCCGTCATATGACCTTAGATGCTGCGAAGGAGGTTAAACAACCTCATTCATTATTATTCTGTATATATATATATATATGAAACAAAAATGCACCAACCAGGATTCGAATCCGGAACCTTCTGAGTAAGAGTCCCGGGTTCGAATCCTGATGGAGGCATTTTGTTTTATATAAAAATAACGCGTGTTCATGCTTTTATTATTATATATATATATATATATATATATATATATATATATATAATATATATATGAGAGAGAGAGAGAGAGAGGTTTTCCTGGTATTTTACAGGATGAGAACAGTCTTATTGTTGCAAAAAGGAGCACGACTATATATTTTCATGTATTTCTTGATTTATTCACTATTAACAAATAATTGATTTTAATTGAAACAAACTTTAACTTAAAATTTCTTCTACAAATAAATTATTTTAAAGTTAATGGAACCTACGCAAATAATATTAAAATTTAATCAAATTATTAACAGGCATTAGTCCCATTATTGGATTAACATTAAATATGAACAAATAAAGCAATTTTACATATGTGTGTGTGTGTCTGTGATACATATCTTATTACTTAGTAACAAATTTTACTCCAATCTTTCGTCAAAAACTACCATATTAAAAAATTATTAATTATAACAATTAATTATAACAATTACAGGGGTCGACCGCATGTCGATCCTAAACCGTCGTTCAAACTCACCTAAAGTAACTTAAAGTAAGTATATATATATATATATATATATATATACCGTCCCCTCAGTAGCCCACCACAATCCGCAATTAGAAACCATAGTAATGAAAACAACGATCCCCTTCACAAAACTCAGTTTGAAATTCTAACTAGATCCAATAACCTCACAGAACTCCGAATCTTAGAATCTTTGTACATCTATAGAAACAAACCCTCCATTAACAATAATAGTTCATCTTACAAATTACAGCTCTTTTAACTAACCAACCGATTTTCATAGACATATACCTTCTGATTTACGGACCATACAGTTTTCTCTTAGGTTTTGTCAAGTATGGAGGTCGATGTAAACATTGTGTATTTTAATTTAATTTTAATGATTTTAATTTTTTGTATTGATGCAATTTTCATTATTTTTATTTTAAGGTTTTAATTTTAATGGTTTTAATATTGTATTGATGTAATTTTCATTTTTTTTGTTTTGTTTTGTTTTAAGGTTTTAAGACTTAATTCACTGATGATGACAAAAGATTTGTCGAAACGTCTGCAGTACAAAAAATAAATGAAAATGTTTGCCGTTGTGTTGGTCCTTCTGTTCATCATTCATATATACCATATATATATACAGGGTGTTTGAAAACTTTCTGTACAAATTGTAATGGGGGATAGGCAACACCAAGACAAACCCTTTTCATCTATAAGTGTATGTCCGCTGACGTCACCATTCGGCGCGAGAGGGCGCCGCTGCAATTGGCTAAAAGGTGAAGTGGGCTAGACTCGCGCTTGCCGCGGGCATTCTTAAATCGGACGTAGTACGCGTAACATGGAGCGCTTCACGACTGCTGAGATGGCTGACATGCATATGGTGTATGGGGCTGCCAATGGAAACGGAAGAGCTGCTGTGAGGTTGTACCGACAGCGCTTCACAAACTGACGTGTGCCAAACCACCAAACGTTTGCGCATTTGCATCGGCGACTGCGAGAAACTGGAACATTCCATGCAAACATGCATGACACTGGTCGGGAGAGAAACGTGCGCACTCCTGACATGGAAGAAGAAATCCTACGGCGATTTGAGGACAATCCAAGCGCAAGCACGCGAGGTGTTGCACGTATCCTCGGTGTGAACCACGACCTGGTCTGGAGAGTGTTGCACGAGCAGCAGTTACATCCGTTTCATCGTCAGAGAGTCCAGGCATTACAACCTCGGGATTACCCTCTTCGTGTGGAATTCGCACGCTGGTTTCTGCAGCAGACAGCAGTGCAGCCTAATTTTCCGGCTTATGTGCTGTTCTCAGATGAGGCCTGTTTCACACGTGAGGGTGTGGTTAACATGCACAATTCTCACGTGTGGGCGCACGCAAATCCACATGCTACACGGGTGCATGCTCATCAAGAACGGTTCGCCGTCAATGTTTGGGCGGGTATCGTCCATGGCAAGTTGATTGGGCCGTACCTGCTGCCTGCCCGACTCGACGGGCGGGTTTATCGGATATTTCTTGAAGAAACGTTGCCGGAACTGCTGGAAGATGTTCCCGTGGCTATTCGTAGACGAATGTGGTTTCAACACGACGGGGCCCCAGCACACTCCAGCAACGATGTGCGGGATTATCTGAACGCCACTTTTGGGGACCGATGGATAGGCCGGGGTGGGCCCGTAGCCTGGCCACCGAGATCGCACGATTTAACATGCGTCGATTTCTTTCTGTGGGGACACATGAAGAACCTCGTGTACGAGACTCCCATTTACTCAGAAGAAGACCTCGTAGCAAGAATCGCTGTCGCCGCTGGAACTGTTCCCGAAATGCCGGGAATCTTTCGACGTGTACGTCGGTCAATGCTTCGACGCTGTCGGGCATGCATTGATGCTACCGGTCGCAACTTTCAGCACCTTCTTTAAATAAACATGCCTTCTTTAAATAAACATGTTACGCGTACTACGTCCGATTTAAGAATGCCCGCGGCAAGCGCGAGTCTAGCCCACTTCACCTTTTAGCCAATTGCAGCGGCGCCCTCTCTCGCCGAATGGTGACGTCAGCGGACATACACTTATAGACGAAAAGGGTTTGTCTTGGTGTTGCCTATCCCCCATTACAATTTGTACAGAAAGTTTTCAAACACCCTGTATATATATATATATATATATATATATATATATAGTTATATACTTACTTTATGTTACTTCATGTGAGTTCGAACGACGATTCAGGATCGACCTGTGGTCGCTCCCTCTGCAGTATTCCACCTCATTTGCGAGATTTAGTGAAGGAGGGAATTGCTGCCTGATCTCCTCCTGCCCTCGTATCCAGTCACGCATGGCTGGTCAGGGACTTTGCACATGAATCTGTGCAGCTGGTTCTTGAAGTTATTCAGGTCGTTCTGGAGATTCCTCACTTCGTTTGGTAGGGCATTGAAAAGCTTTGGGCCTCGTATTCTGAGGGTATTTTCCATTCTCGTTTTCATGTCCCCCTATCCCAGCGCAGCTGGGCCAGTACAAAATCTGCCTCTTCTCTCAGTCCAGTTTGTTTCTACTTCATTTCTAAGGTTGGGGACAAAGCCGTCAAGTATTTTCCACACGTATATTATTGTGTACCACTCGCGCCTTTATTCGAGACAGTAGAGTTTCAAGAATTGTGGTCGAGACCATTAGTCTTCACCTTCCGTTTCCTCTAGTTTAGACGTAAAAGTTCTTTGTATAGCTTCAATGCTTACAATGTCTCGTTTCCTGTATGGGTTTATGAGTACTGAGCAATACTCAGTTATTGGTAGGACTTCCATAATTTGAGCATGAAGTTTGCTTTTCTGCTATGGAAGGTCCTCCAGATGATTCCCATTATTTTTCTAGCCATTGTAATTTTGATGTTATAGTGCTCTCTGAATTCTGCATCCGACGACATTATTACTCGATCCCTAACATGTGGATCTGGTGTTATCTGTCTGGTTTGCAGAGTTTTGTACCCTTTATTCTGTATCACCTTGTTATTACCATATCTTAGAAGTTAGAATTTTTCTTCGTTGAACTTCATATTGTTGTCTTCTGCCCACTCGAATAATGTTTCAATGTCATTTTGTAATTTTTCTATATCACTTCCGTTTGATATTTCCTTGCATATCTTTGTGTCAACTGCGAAACATGATACAATACTGTCATTGATATCTGCATCAATATCTGCAATCATTATTATGAAGAGCAAGGGAGCTAATACTTTCCTTTGTGGGACAGAGCTCTCTACTAACGAGACTTCCGATTTGACTCCATTTACCACCACTCTTTTTGTGTTCTTTGCGTCAAAAAATTGAACATCCATCTTCCTAGCTTTCCAGTAATTCCTGTATTCTTAAGTTTGTGTGCTATAATTCCATGGTCACACTTATCGAAAGCATTAGCAAAGTCAGTATATATTATATCTTTATTTTGTCCTCGACACAATGTTTCCAATATTTTCTCCTGGTGGTGTAATAGTTGTGATAGGCATGATCTTCCAGCCCTGAAGCCATGTTGATTTGAGTTGTATAAGTTCTTTTCTTGTAGGTAGTAGGTAGTTTTGCTTCTAATTATACGTTCAAAGCACTTTATAATGTGGGAGGTGAGAGCTACTGACCGATAATTCTTGGGCATTGCTCTGTTATCACCTTTAAATAAGGGGGCAATGTTCGCGTTCTTTAATGGAAGTGGAATTTGTCCTGTGTCAAGTGATTTCCTCCATAGTAAGTATAGCGGTTTGGCAATACGCTCTTTACATTTCTTCAGAAACTTGGCACTCCATGTGTGTGATCCTGGTACCGAATTGTCTCGCATCTGTGATAGAGCATTAATTACATCTCCTTTCGAGAACTCTATGTCTATTAATAGGTTTGTGCCAGAATTTGTTCTTGGCTGATTTGTATTAATGTTGAAACATCTCAGACTTAGGGGTGCTAAACACAGAGTTAAATTGTTCCTTAAGCAGTTCGCTCATTTTTTGGGGGGTCATTTGTATCTATTTGTGCCCGTCTATCAACGGGCCAATACGCTCTTTACACTGCATTTTTCTTTTCGCAAACGTGTGGAAGTATTTTGGGTTATTTTTTATGTTTTCTGCTAACTTGTTTTCCTCCTCTCCTCGTTTGTCTTATGTATGAATGCTTTCTTTAGGTCCATTTCTATTTCACCTTGTTTCCTCTCTAGTTTGAGTCTCCCTGCATCAGTTCCGCATCTGTGGAGATGTTTTACCGTTTGCTTCCGTTGTCTAAATAGTGTCCTGATTTTTCTCTCGAGCTTGCTACGTTTTCTTTTTGTCTCTTTGGAACATGCTTCAGTAATATAGGTTTGGTTTCAGTTTTCATCATACATCGTATTTGTTCCGGAGTTTTCTCGTGAAGTAGCAATTCTCAATTTATTTCCTTTAAATCTTTATTTACACTTTCCCAATCTACTTTCTTTGAATTTATGTTTAAGATTTCAAATATTCTTTCTGCCTCTCTGGGATGCGTTTTCTGACATTTGGTTTTCGGACCTCGGTTGTATATCGATTAGGTTATGGTCGGAGAAATTTGTGTGCGTTACCTTTTTATTTATTATTATCTCATTGTTATTTGTCAAAATGAAATCCAAAACGTTCTCTTTTCTAGTGGCTTCACAGATTTCCTGGGTAAGGGCGTAATGTTCAACCATATCTAATAGCATTATTGCTTGGGTTCTATCATCTTTTGTAATGTTGCCATGAAACTTCTCAACATATATCACTTCGCCATTTTTCTTCCATGTTATGAATGGGGAATTAAAATCTCCGCAAATTAGAATATTTGCTGGAGTTTCAAGTAATTTTAACATGTTTTGTATTTTATTTGTGGCAAATTGGAATTCACTTTTTGTGGTATTTGGTGGTCTGTAGACGTCCATAATGGTTAGGTTCAGTTCTTTTACCTCTAAAATAATAATTTCGACTGTGCTGTTTGATTTGCTTACCTTCACCTCACATGTGTATGTGTTTTTCACGTAGATACACCCCCCCCCCCCTCGTCTAGCCACTCTATCTGCTCTGTATATGTGGTTGCTATTTCAGTATTGTCGATACAGTTTTCACAGCCTTTTTTGCATTTATGCAAGCGTGTTTCCGTTAGGCATATGATATCTATGCTGGTTTCCGTAGCTAAATTTCGTAAGTATTGTAATTTGCAGCCTGCATGGTCAGTATTAGGGCATGGTTAATTAATAATTTTTAGGAAAAAGTGATGAATGATGAAATTTTTTAATTAATCAATGATTAACTGATTAAAAATTCTTAAAAATTAAATACTTCTGAAAAGAGTAAGAAAAAGCTTTATTGTTTTTGTTGCGTGAGTTAAGACCGAAGAAAACATTTTGCTCAAACATTTAGTTTGCTTTAGTTCAAGAAATCAGGCATGGGCGAATTAAACAGTTTATACATGCAAAAAGGTGCCAAATTCAAATGATACATTAAAAATTTAAGGTAAAATGATGGTGAAATTATGAGGAAAATTAATCATTTCCCATCATTTTCTAAAAATATTTTTTGATTAATTAATGATTAAATTCGAAACAATGATTAACTGATTAATTAGAACCATGCCGTAGAGTATAGAGGCCATGTATACTTGTGTATAATACATTTATAGGATTTCTAATCTCCGTGTTCGGTTTTCTTATATACTGGTCGTTTCCTGGTCGATGTCGGTTCCTGTTTGGTGTTATATATATATATATAAAATTAGTGGTGGACCGGTTATCCGCATCCGCATCCACATCATTTTTAACATCCGCATCCGCACTTCTGACTGCGGATGTTATGCGGATATTACCTCTAATAAATTATGCAATTTATAATTAAATTAGCTTATAAAGTAGCTTATAAGGCCCAGTCATGCACATTTCATGTAAAGTATTAATTATTAATGAACAAACAAATATATAAACCTCAAAATATAAATACCTGGTAACACAGAAAATTGAATGAAACTTGTTTCATTGAATTTTCTGTGGCTGAAACTCTTGAGAAAGTTATTATTTTTATCATAATGAAAACATTAATATTAATTTTAATTCTTATGCATTGCCTGCCATAATAGTAATATCACGAAATTTGAAAAATTATGTCATATATTCATAATTCTATATTATATTGATAGATTAACTAAATATCCGCATCCGCAGATATTGAAATTAAAGATCCGCATCCGCGTCCGCAGATGTTCAAAAACTGACATCCGGTCCACAACTAATTTATATAATATATATATATATGGGATGAATTTCACACTTAAACACGTGAAATGAATGAATGATGCAAACCTACAAGGAAAAGAAAAAATATTCCAAGGCCTTTCGTGTATTCAGCAATACACCTAGTATTTTGTGACGAGATGTATTGCTGAATACACGAAAGGCCTTGGAATATTTTTCTCTTTTTCCTTGTGGAAATGGGATCTTTTCCAAATGGACGACCCCACTGGATTTAGCTGAAAATTTGTATACTAATAAATTTTTATATTCTAATAACGAAAATGACATTATTTTCCTGGAGAAATATGCGCAACAAACGAAAAAAAATTGCATTTATATACGCACTAGTTTGTATGGCGCATGACCGTTATCTAGTTTACACCGCTCATGACGCCCAGATACGAGTTGCTGTGTGGCCCCCGGTTAATTGAATGCCCGGTTAGGTCAATTGAATGGCCGGTTAGGTCAACTGTACCCCTTGACGATTGGTTAGATTAAGTAGTGATATTTTCGTTAAAACTAACGAAAATATCATGACTTAACCTAACCAATCGTCAAAGGCGTACAGTTGACCTAACCGGGCATTCAATTGACCTAACCGGGCATTCTGTTGACCTAACCTGGCATTCAATTGACCGGGGGCAACTCGCAAGTAAGATAGATCACAGCACTGCATTATCATATGCTTACACTGCAACAATAATAATCAGACTAAACTATGTCTAAGCAGGCAACAAATAAACATTAATAACAACAACAAAAATTACTGTTTATGCGAGTTCGTATAGAGAAAAAGGTATGCAAATAAGATTTATTTATTAAAATATTATTAAATATTGAAAATTTTAATAAATAAAGGATATTATCTGCGTTTTATTTTGTAAAACCCACTACATAACTACATAATTTAGATAACGGTCATGCGCCATGCAAACTAGTGCGCATATAAATGCAATTTTTTTCGTATGTTGCGCATATTTCTCCAGGAAAATAATGTCATTTTCGTTATTAGAATATAAAAATTTATTAGTATACAAATTTTCAGCTAAATCCCGTGGGGTCGTCCATTTGGAAAAGATCCTGGGAAAGTATATATATATATATATATATATAATATATATATATGCAGAGTGTAACAGAATTTTTGGGCTATAGGGTAATTAATTTTTTTTCAGGTATTGCTGCTAAATTAACGAATGACAAATGTATTGGGATAATTTTCATAATTAAATAATAGTGTAATAATTGAAACTTCCCAACCAAATTTCAAAATAAAATATTAATTACTCTACGGTGCGCGAATTCCTGGTACACCATATATACACATGTATATTGCCTGCATCGTGTGGACAATCTTATGGAAATAATCCTTTTACTAATTATTATGAATTTTAACTGTAGAATTTTTTCACTGCTTTTTTTCTCAATTTATAAAGCATTAAAATATAGCTGTGAAGAGTTGGTTCGAATGAAGGAAAGATGCGAAGTTATTTTAGTACGTGGAAAACTGGCGCTGTTCATTCGTTGTCTTCTTTTGTGTTTGAAGCAAAGACGAATACTTTATACCTCAGATAAGATAAGAATTTAAAAAAATATGTTTAACAGTAAAAGGGAATTTATAACTCTGGTCATTTTCCATATATATATATATATATATATATATATTATATATATATATAATTATATATATAATACAACAGCTGTATTTAGCATTCTGTGAATAAAACTAAAATAATAAACGTTTTCCTGTAATTGCCCCTCATTCAAAACTAAAAAAAATAACGAAGAATTTTTCTGCAAACTTTTTGTATTTAGCTTTTATTTTTTGTTAAGCGACTATGAGGGCTTCTAAGCTGAAAACGTTTATCGTCTGTTTTTAAAATATTTTTTTTATTTCATGGCGGCAATTTCATTTAAATTGTTTTTCCAAATGTCTCCTTTTTTTTACAGAACGATATCTGACAGGTCTCTCAAAGTGCTTGGAAAAAACTCGTTTCACCGCTATTTCTCAACGTTACAAGATATGTAAGTGAAATATTTGTTGTGTATGCTAAATAATTCTCTGTATACGTTGAAAAAAAAATATATATACACACGAGGTGGCCGAAGATATTGTAGTCCCATTGAGTTTTGTTAAAAGAAATAATGGGGCTACTTTATCTTGGACCACCCTCTACAGGGTGTCCCATAAGTCCGGCATCATAGGAAAAATAATAAAAAAAGGCAAAAGAAAAGCTTTTATTTACAGAACGTGCTCAATATGTCCACTATTGTTTTCAATACACAAATTCAGACGTGATACCCAGTCAGCAAGCACACGGTGAATGATGTCAGGAGTAATGGTGTTACATGCCCCAATAATGCGCTGCCGCAAATGTTCAACACTCCTAATTTTCTCTGCGTATACCAGCGCTTTCAAGTGGCCCCCCAGAGATAAAACTCTATGGCGTGAGATCCGGATTCTAGCTGGCCATTCCACAGGCCCTCGACGTCCTATCCAATGACCAGGGAATTGTTGGTACAGGTATTCCCTTACTTGGGTGCTGTAATGTGCAGGAGCGCCGTCTTGCTGGAACCATGTTGGGAAATTTCCTTCTTCGTTCAAGACACTGGGAAATGCTTCTTCCTTGAGCGTACGTAGGTAGGTGCCTCCAGTGACATGTTCGTCGAAAAAGAGGAGCCCTATGATGCGATCCTTCCAAATGCCACACCATACCATCACCCGAGATGCACCTTGTTCCTTTGAAGAGGTATACCAGTGAGGGTTGTTTTGAGACCAGTAGCGGTTGTTCTGTCGATTTACCTCACCATTTCCATAAAAAAAGCCTCGTCACTGAACAGAATGGTGGACGGGAAATTGGCATCCCGAGCATATTGGTCCGTAGCCCATTCACAAAATTCCATCAGCCGGTCGGGATCATCTTCGCTTAATTTCTGTAGGATCTGAAGTTTATATGGATGCCATTTGTGAGCCTGAAGAATGCGATGGATGCTACTTTTCGACACTCCTGTCTCGGCGGACAATCGCCGAAGAGACTTATTGGGACTTCTGTTAAAATGAGCCAGGATAGCAGTCGCTGTATCATCGTCAGTGGACCTCCTTGAAGGTCCACTGCGTGGTTTATCTTTTATGGATCCTGTTTCCTTAAACTTTGCCACAAGTCTGCTAACACAACTGTGTTATTGGCTTGCGGTCTGGATGCAGTCTGTTAAATTCAGCAGCGGCCTCTCTTTGACTCCGATTTCCTACGAGTAGAATTATCTGGATTCGTTCTTCCTTGTTCACAGACATTATGGCCTGTAGAAAGAGAAAAATATGAATTATGGTTTGTAGAAATAGAAAAATATGAATTTCTCCTATGATGCCGGACTTATGGGACACCCTGTATAATATATATATATATATATATATATATATATATATATATATATATGGGAATGAACTCAGAATGCACTGTCTGTGTGTATCATATATATATATATGTGTATATATATATATATATTATAAATATATATATTTGGTCCCCAAACATGTGGCCACCTTTTTCACTGGGCCAACAAAAGCACAATTCAAACGATAACTAAATGAAACTAAGTGAAACAGAAATCGTATTAAAACCTTTATATTGTCCTTAAAATGAGAGGTAGTTTGTTTAAATCGGATGAAGTCTTTTTACAAACTGAACTTGAACAACATTTGTTAAGAAAAAATAAAATTGGCAGTACGAAAGTAGAAAAAATTGCTAAATTCATGAATGAATTCATGTCATTGAACAATTAAATTATAATTTTACGATTAACTTCTGTTCACTCGTCAGTTCAGGGTAGGCCTAGGTTGGGCTCGTTAGCGTATTGCTATGGGTTGTAGAGGGCTAGGCTAGGCAGGCTAATAAGTGAAGTACGCCTACGCCTGGAAGGCATTGCCGTCACGGCAATCAGTTTTGAGTTCGCAACGAGCGAAGGAAGTTTGTTAATTGTAATATTTTATGAGTTGTTATGGCACGATTAACTGAGGAAGACAAAATTGCTATCAAACTTTTTCACAAGGAAAAAGGTTTCGGTGATAAAAGAACAGTAAAACAGTATCCTAATCGACATTGGTACGTACTACGTAGTGTGTCATGTTTGCTGGAAAAGATTTGTGAAACGGGAACTCATGCACGAGATCGAGAAGTGGACGAACTTGTCGAGCAAGGACCTGGCAAACATTGAATCTGTAAGTGAAATTATTTGGAGCCAAGAAGACAATCCTCGTTCAAGTTTGAGTGTTTGGAGAACTAATCGTACAGGTATTAAAAAAGTTCAGTTCATTGAAGTGCAAAGAAAGACCTTGGTCTAAAAATATTTAAGCGATTTCACATGCACCAGGTGTCTGAACAGAACACAGTAAAACGTGTACAATGCTGCCGTCGACTGTTTTGCTGTTTTAGATCAAATAACAATGTTTTTTTCATTTGGTTTACGGCTGAAACGATTTTCACTATTGAACGGTTTCGAAATACGCGAAACGATGGAGTGTACGCAAACGTAAGAAAAAAAATAAGACATTCCTTAAAGCAAGCTCTTTCTGTTGGTGTTTCTCGTTTAGGAAAATCATCCATTGTTTTCGTCGACAAAGGTGTAAAAATTTATTCAAACCATTACTCAGACGATATCCTGATTAAGATGTTGCCTGAAATTGAAAGTTACGATGAGAATTATGTTTTTCAGCAAAACGGCGCTCCATGTCATCGGTCCCAACACACCATTGCATACTTGTAAGAACACTGTCCCAAATTTCTTCGCGCCAGAAGGTTGTCTACCAAATTCCGGATTTAAATCTAGCTGACTATTTCATATGGAGACTAGGGTGGATCGATTTTACATTGTTTTCGATTTCCATATTCTAATAGAGAAAAAAACTTGCGCATGCATGAGAAAATAGCCTCTGCAAAATCTTAGCTTAATACGTAATCATCTTCTGCCCCCGGCAGAGCGATGAAAATCATATTTTAGTAGTCAAAAACGTATTTTTCTTATAATTTTTAAAATATTTCAATATGCATCAAAATTATTCCTAATAACTATAAAGTCGATGAAAAAGACCTCATATGATCGTTTTTCCAAGCGCGTTGTCCTACGTTAATATCTTTTGCCCCCGGCAACAACGTCAAATGTTGAAAAAATAGGTAATTTATATACATATTTTCAGATCGGCTCTTTGTCTTAAATAATGCATTTATATATTTCCCATAGCATTTATATCGTTGCTTAGGCATGAAATAACACACAAGCAAAATTTTATGACTCTAGGCTAGGGTTTAAAGGTCGTCTCTGGTGAGTGCGAGGAGCTGTACTTAGTACTTATCGTACTTATAACATCGCATTAACGTAATTATAATCCACATTTAGACTTTTCTCGGGGACAGAAGATATTACTCTAGAGTCATAAAATTTTGCGTGTGTTATTTCATGCCTAAGCAACGATATAAATGCTATGGGAAATATATAAATGCATTATTTAAGACAAAGAGCCGATCTGAAAATATGTATATAAATTACCTATTTTTTCAACATTTGACGTTGTTGCCGGGGGCAAAAGATATTAACGTAGGACAACGCGCTTGGAAAAACGATCATATGAGGTCTTTTTCATCGACTTTATAGTTATTAGGAATAATTTTGATGCATATTGAAATATTTTAAAAATTATAAGAAAAATACGTTTTTGACTACTAAAATATGATTTTCATCGCTCTGCCGGGGCAGAAGATGATTACGTATTAAGCTAAGATTTTGCAGAGGCTATTCTCTCATGCATGCGCAAGTGTTTTTCTCTATTAGAATATGGAAATCGAAAAAAATGTAAAATCGATCCACCCTAATGGAGACGTTTAGTTGACAAAGTTTACGTTCACGATGTCAGCCAACTTCGAAATTACTCTCGGGCGACATTAAGACTAATCCAGGCCCCACTACAACTTAAACATGCCACCATACACAAAGACATAGACACAATAGGACCATGAGACACATACAGAAGCATAATATTAACACATTACAGTACAACGTAGATGGCCTCACAAACAAAATCATGCAACTTAGGGAATTCGTACACAAACAAAACATTCACATAGCACTTATACAAGAAACAAAACTAAAACGCACACACAAAACACCCACCATCCCTGACTTCACGGCGATCCGTCAAGATCGTACTGGGGTCACGGGGGTGGACTCATTACCTACATACGTAAAAGCATTAGCTACACTGATGCCACTCAAAACATTACAAACATAATTCAAGCAGATAACACGATAGAAATACCGGCAGTTAACATTAAAACCCGCGCAAAACACAACACCACACTCATCAACATTTACATCCCACCAGATAATTCACCTCAGGTGCCAGCCAATTACAATCCACAGTTACACAATCTGGCCTCTCTCACTAATGTCAATTTAGGAGGAGACTTCAACGCTAAAGACACTAATTGGTACCTGCACAACCAAAACAACACCAGAGGCGCCAACATAGCCACACAACTAAACAGCCTCTTCATTCTTAACAACATAGAAGAACATAAACCCATACCACATCAAGCAGGACACTCACACTCCCCCAGACATAACGTTCTGTTGCCCCTCACTAGCAACACATACACACTGGAGAACAAAAAAAATACTGTCATCAGACCACCTGCCCATCACCATTACAACACGTTCTACACTTTGCCCAAACAGCCTTAGGCACACTTACAGAAATTACAAGAAAGCTGATTGGGAACAGTTCAAAATACAGACTGAAGAACAATTCACCACATTAAACAACACACCCATCATAAACATCAATACAACACTCAAGACATTCAATCAGATCATCAATAATGCAAACAAATACATACCCAAGGGCAACATTAGAAAATACAACCCAAATTACACTAGAGAAATAGCCCACCTCATAAGGCAACGTAACAACCTCAACTATAACACACAAACACTACAGACAGAAGCCATAAAACAGCAGATACAACAGCTCAACACAGAAATAAACAACAAACTTAAAGAAAAACAAACAGAAACAGTTAGGGAATTCATAACAACACTAAACCACTCCAGAGATACATCCAGGCTATACAAGACTATAAACAACATTACCCACCCTAACAGCGGCATTCACACCTCACACGCGGCTATCTGTCGCAGCCGAAGTAATATCCCAACATATACACAAGCTAACATTCTAGTTAATCATTACGCAAAGATAAGTCACCTGAAGAGAGACAACAACCAAAAACACGCAGACAGACAAACAGCCAGACACAAGAAAACCTACGGACTCGACACGACCATTACACCCTTCAATACAGACCAGACCACCAAGATCATCAACAACATTAAAAATTCTAAGGCTACCTACTGAACTAGACAACATATCTAACATACACCTTAAACACTTGGGGGCCACAGGGAATACTAGCTCTCACAAACAACAGCACATATTCATTCCAACACTATTATTCCTGAATTCAAGGTAAAATTATTGCACTACTCAAACCAAACAAAAATCCAACAGAACCAGCTTCCTATAGACCCATTACTTTACTATGCACATCTTCCAAAGTAGCAGAAAGACTAATCTTGCAAATCACCAACCCACACATACCACTATCGCCTACTCAACATGGATTCAGACCTCACCACTCAACCACGACATTACTCACTAACCTCACGCAGCACATCATGGATGGCCAGCTCAACGTACACTATTAGCAACAATAGACATTAGTAAAGCATTTGATTTTATCCCACGCTTCCCTCTCATAAACAAAATACTCAACACAAACATGCACAATAACACCAAAAGGTGGCTGAACAACTATCTTTCAGAAAGATACTCACATGTCACATTTAATGGCAAGTCATCTAAAAACAAGCTTTTTCCGAACGGGGTCTCTCAAGGCTCTGTTCTCTCACCAACATTGTTCAACCTATACATGCATGACATTCCAACACCCATAGATAACAAGCTTACCTTATCATCATATGCAGATGATATCACTCTCACATCCACCCACAACAACATCGACACCGCTACAAATAACCTACAAACATACATAAACAGTATACAAGACTGGCTCACACACTATAGACTCAAAGTAGCGCCCACAAAATCAACCATCCCCTTGCTAACAAGCAACACAAAACAACACCAGATAACTCCACAGCTTACACTAAACAACCAACATTCCACACACTCACAGGACCAAAATACTTGGGGTCACATACAACACATCATTATCTTTTGCAAACCACATTAAAAACAAATGTACGTCAAGACTTAACATGTTTAGGGTACCAACAGGCACAAACTTTGGACACCAGCAGCAAACAACATCACTCATATACAAACAATATATCCGCTCAGTTATGGACTATGCTTGCCCATGCTGGGCACCCATTATCTCAAACACACACACATAAACACCTTACAGACAATACAAAATAACGCACTTCGTATCATTACAGGATGTACTCAAACAACACCAATAGAACACCTGCACACAGAAACAAAAATACTGAAAATTAGGGAACATTTAAACATGAGGGGAACACAATTCATGGCAGCAGCGACAACTAACCCACAACACCCTTGCCACTATATAACAATCATGCACCAACACCTCGCCCCATTAAGGTGACACCAGAGAGACATTATAACCAAATACTCCATTCCATACCACGCCCCACAGACATCACACAGTACAGAAAACATGTATATACACACCTAACCCACGAAGCACTGACACGACTCGGTCCGAATGCAGTCCTAGGTGCGAAGCCGCCATCCATTGACAGGTCAGAGACCAGCCTGAGCAGATCGGATCGAGTTAACTTAATACGATTCCGATGTGGACATCACCCCCAACTTACAGACATATAAACACAGACTCGACAACTCCATCGACGGCAGGTCCTCTGCCAGGACACACCATAAACAACTGAACACATTATGACAGACTGTACCGCTCTAACACAACATAGAGCACAACACAACATCACTGGTTCGCTGAACCTCTGGTCACTCCGGAAATGGCGATCGGTTACCTGCGTGCCGCCAGCTCGCTCGATCAGGATGAGCTGATCGGCTAACCAACAACGACTTCGAAATTGCATTTTAACAGCGTGGAATGAACTCCATCAAGAAACCATTTCTACAGCAGTTCGCCAGTGGTGCACAAGGCTTACATTTGGTCATTGATAATAATGGAGGGCACAATGAACACTTAATACGTTAATGTTTCATTCAATTTGTTTTTGTTCATTGTAAACTTTTTAATGTTCAGCTAAGTCTCTAATTACCCTCATTGTCAACTTTAAAAAACTACTATTGTTGAAGATGAATTTGTAAAGAGACTACTCATCCAATTTAAATAAACTGCCTATCACTTTAAGGACAAAATAAAGGGTTTAATACGAGTTCTGTTTCATTTAGGTATCGAAAGAATTGTTTTTTTCGCCCGGTGAAAAAGGTGGCCACTTTTGGGGGGACAAAGTGTGTGTGTATATATATATATATATATATATATGTATATACGGTATTTCTTGATTTGAGAAACAATGTCATTCCATTCCCATTCGCGGTTAAGGCGCCAAATGGGAATGGCTAATATTTCCTAAATTAACTTAATTTAACCTAACCTATTGTAACCTAGCATAAGTTAACTTAACCTGGACCAAAGTGTGAAAGCTTTGGATGAGAATAAGAATAGCGTGAATTGGGAATAGACCAGGTTGAAAAGGCCTCCCTTGAAATTCTCCTCACTCTCTGTTTTCCCACTCTTGGGCACGGAATGAAATAGATGACATTGAGTGGGATGATACCATTATTTGTTCATTGTAGATTCAGTACATGTAGATTCAGTACATTTTTAAAAAGTTAAAGAAAAATACAACTCAACGTTTCGATTCAGCCTAGAGTCTTCCTCAGGAGAAGTACAGGAGAGTACTTCCTGATTCGGAGGCAGTAGGCTAGCCACTCCTGTACTCCTTCCGAGGAAGGCTCCAAATCTGAGTCGAAAGGTCGAGTTGTAATTTTTGTCAAACTTTTTCAATTGGTGACTTCTTTTTTTAACTTCACTTATGGTGAAGGTAACTTTTCACCTACAGTAGAATTAAATGTAATGGTTGAAGTTAATAGTTATAATGGCTCGGGGTTAAATTTAGTAGCTCACTGTTTTTACCGTTATAAGGTCAAGGCATGTTCATTGTTTCTCTAATTCAGATGTAGATATGTTAGTGTCAATCTGTGAAACCAGTTATTCCACGTAATACCTAAAAATTTCAGTCATTTCGCGTAATACCTGTGACCCTTAAGCATAGGTAATCCGCATTACTAACTTAACCTAACCAACCTAATTTAACCTAACCTAACCAACCTAATCTAACCTAACCTAACCTAACCACCCTAACTTGACCTAACCTAACCTTCATGAAGTCATTAATCGCTTACTCGAATTACGCGAAATGACTGAAATTTTTAGGCATTACGTGAAATGACTGGTTTCACAGATTGCCTGTAACATACATGTATGTACAGTGGCGCTCATAAGTATTCGAACAGAGAAATATTTCAGTTATATTCGTTCCAATCTTTTGTACCATGCATAGGGTAGTTGTGAAAAGTTTACCGCTCGTTTGGAAAAATTTTAAAAATAAACAAATTAATTCAACTCCAACATATACTGTAATGTAACAGAGAAGATGAGGAAAATAAAAAAGTTAAAATGCAAAAGTTTTCGTATATTTATTTACGAAATTATTTAATACTTTGTGTTTCCACCTTAGGCTTCAAGAATTTAACATTTTTTTCAGTAGTTGGCTGTTTATTGATTAGAGACTGTTGGCAATTCTAAATTTTAGTATTTTCTCTGTGAATCTTCGTGGAAGACGGATGATACAAGCCATTAGTAAGCAATGGGTAGTCATAGTAAAGAGCTGTCTACAGATCTTAAAAACTGCTATTGCTGCACACGAGCCTGGAAAGAGTTATTGAAGATAGGAGAAGAACTTCGAATTCCATTTACGACAGTTGCTGCAGTTATAAAGAAAGGGAAAGGCTTTGGAACAATCGAAACTGTACCAAGGTGTGGACGACCTTGCAAAATTTCAAAACGTAAAACTAGACGGATTGAAAGAATGACTGCTGCGAATCCACAAGTGACTGCAGGCGAGTAGTATGACCGCAAAATGGGAGAGTGCAGGAATGCTGCAATGTTGCAAAAGGGGGTGGGGTATGTTGCAAAGGTGTGGGTGGGGGTATGTTGCAAGGGGGTATGCAGTGGAGGGGGGGTGAATGCTGCAGGTGCAACAAGGGGTCATGAAACTTGGAGGCGGCGTTATCCCCCAAGAGAAAGACAGGAGAAGGAAAGAAAGGGAGAGAGGTGTTCACCTGGCAGGAGCCAAGTGCATATTAACACTTCAGCCGACCCGCCGTCCTCTTATAGGCCCCTAATCAACCAGTTGGCTGAGAAGGAGCGAAGGGGGAGAGGGGAGGGAGCTTCGGGAGGAGAAGGGAGGATGACCTTCCCCCAATGGGGTAGCCTTAAACTAAGAGAGGAAGAGAAAGTAGAGACGGAGGAGGGCTTTGAGAGAGAAGGTGGGATGTCCTTACCCACCAGAGAGAAACTAACCTAAGTCTTAACCTAAGAAGGAAGGAGAGATCTTTATTCCACAGAAGTTCACGTCTTTATGAAGGTCCCGAAGCCAAGCGGGTCTTATATAGAGGAAGGTTGAGTTGCCAGATATCACTTTTTAGTTTAATTGTTCAGGTATACATTATTAGGGTGAGTTGCTAAATACCACCATTTATTTTAATTCACACGAACTTTCTCCTTTTAGAGAATTAATTATTAAAACAACATTAACATTAAAATAAATACATTTAAACCGCTTCTACTGCACAAAATCAGAAAAATAAAAAAGAAATCATTCCAATAAAATATTCTCTAAGATTAATTTACCATTCGCCTTCAGTAAAACCACACAATGTATACCGTGTCTATTTTCTTTTGGCAATCCTTTCGTGTGTTTCAAAACAGAAAAAATATTATTACACACTTTATATATATATGATCAAAAAATAAAATAAAAAATGTATAAACATCAATACGGGTGAAACACACACACACACACACACACACACACACACACACACACACACACACATTTGTATTTGACTTACTTCCTCCTTACCTTATATATATATATATATAAGATAATCAAGAAACAGTAAAATAATTAATTATTTAAACATCGCCCTGTCTATTTTCTTTTGGCAATCCTTTCTTGTGTTTCAAAACAGAAAAAATATTAATACACTCTATATATATAATTATTTAAACTTCACCTAAAGGTCTATTTATTTTTGTCATTCCTCTCTCTCTCTCTTTCTCTCTATATATATATATATATATAAGATAAACAGCTGCGAGAACGGCTTTCTCCTTAAAGTTATTGAGAGCTAATTATTAAGACGACTAAAACCATAGAATGTACAGTCTATTTACTTTCGACATTCCATATATATATATATACACACATATATAATATATATATAATATATTATATATAATATATAATATATATATATATACACTGAAATGTATATAAAATTTGGTAATAAACAATTATTCTCATTCAATAACGTTTTATTTCCACGTTATGTTAGACGCGGAGGAAAGTGGATGCAGGTACTCAACAGATTCACCCATATTAGCCCGAGGCTTTTTTAAAGGTCGCAAAAGTTGAGAGCAAGCGGGCAAGAATGGAATGTGGGTCAAATCTCTACTCTGAAAAGACTCGCTTCGTCTCTTCTCGCATCATAGTTATTGAATGAATAAAAAAAAAGGAAAAAAATGAATAAAATTACTTTTCCTAATGAATGTAAAACTAATTTTAAAATGCTTATATATATATATATATATAAGCAAACAACCATAAGGAAAAGGAAACACAAAGTCCGAGCGCTTTCGTGATATATTCACATTATCAAGGAGGAACAGAAAATAGACGGAGATTACAAAGTAAATGAGTTAAATAGACAAGCAAAAAATTCACAATCGGCACCTCAAATTAAAGGCCTTAAAGCCCTCTAAAGATTTTTTCAATTGATAACATAATCTGTAGGCAGCTAAATTACTAAATATAAAAAATATACTGTATAGATGAAATTAGACAAAAAAAACAATACAGAGAACAAAAATTATTATAATGGTTATTAACACTAATATTTAATTAAAACAGGCAATTAATTGGCAAGAATTTAATGAAAAACAAATAGATAACGTAGATAACAAATAGATAACACAATCTGTAGGCTGCTTAATTACTATACAGATGAAATTAGACAAAACACCAGTACAGAAAACAAAAATTATTATAATGGTTATTAACACTAATATTTAATTGAAGTAGGAAAAATTAAGAGGCCCGAAATTAATGAAAACAAAGGGAAAGTTGCCATCGTCTTACAGATTATTACAAAATTTCTACAAACAGTCTGGAAAAAATTGTTTTCCCAAAAGCAACCCACTTCAAAAATCCAATAAACCCCCCAGCAACCAAAGATTATACACGAAAGAAATATTACAATTAAAATAGACACATAAGAATGTTAACAGTTCTTACAATAATATTTATTTATTTAACCAGGGCAAACCATTAAGAGGCAAAAATGCAGTTAAGAAAACAGTAGACCCTTCGCCAGTTTACTGACAATGTACGAATCTAATTTGTACAACCCAGGGCTAATATTAAGGACCAAATCCGCATTATTCTTGATCACACTTGATTCCAATATATTTCTGCTAACAATAGATTTACTAAACCTTAATTTGGAAGCATTTTTCCAATCAATGGGATGATTAGAATCTCTTACGTGAATGAAAATGGCGTTAGATTCCTGGCCACTTCTTATACTGTATTTATGCTGTTTAATACGTAACTCAAGGGTCTTACCAGTTTGGCCAATGTAAAATTTATTACATATTGTGCAAGGGATTTATATACACAACCATGTTCACTTAAAGGGGAGTTCTTAATCAATGAATTCTTAATTACATCTAAATTTTTGAACGCAATATTTACGTTAAAAGTCCTCAGCAGATTCGGCAGATCAAGGAAATTTTCTCTGAATGGTAACACTAAAACATTTTTTGTGTTATAAGGAATCTTATCCTTTACTTCGTAGAAGGTTTTCTTTGCCATTTTTAAGGACTTATCTATGCAGTTCTTTGGGTATTTTAAATCAAAAGCAATTTTGTATATTTTACTAATTTCATCGTCAATGAACTCAGGGCTACAAATTCGTAGGACTCTTAGAAACAAAGTAGAAAGAACGGATCGTTTTACATTAATGTGGTGATCAGAATAGTAATGTATATAGGAACAATTATTAGTGGGTTTTCTGTAAATATTGTACTTAAACTTTTTTCCAGACCTATATATTAAAACATCTAAAAAAGGGATCGAAGAATCTTTTTCTATTTCAACTGTAAAATTGATAGAGGGAATTAAATTATTAAGTTTGGGTAGGAATTCATTGAGATTTAAAGTCACTGGCCAAAGACAAAGAACATCATCTACATATCTGTGAACAGTGCATTTAACTGTGAACAGTGCATTTAACAAGAAAATTAAACAACTTTTGAAGGGGAATGAAATGTTACTTAAACAGTTTTTGAGTACTTCACCGTCATTACCTTATATGTATGGCCTGATTAAAACTCATAAGCCAAATAATCCGGCAAGGCCTATTGTTAGTTCTATAGGATCTATCTCATATAAGGTATCCAAATGGCTTGTCTCCATTCTTAATCCTCTCCTTGGCACAATTTCACAATCACACATAAATAATAATGTAGACCTTGTGGAAAAATTAAATAGTATCAGTGTCAATTACAATTTTAGATTGGTAAGCTTTGATGTTACCGCTTTATTTACAAGAGTCCCGGTGGAGGATCTTTTAGTGTTTCTTTCGGAAGAATTGGTTAAGCATAATTTGCCTTTACCTGTGGCCACAATTATATAATTAATTAAGCTGTGCATAGTAGACTCAAAATTTGTGTTCAATAATGAATATTTTAGACAGAAATTTGGTATGGCGATGGGAAACCCTCTCTCCCCATTTTGAGTAACTTATATATGGAGTTTTTTGAAAGTAAGTTATTAAGGAAGATTCTGCCAAATTATGTTCCATGGTTTAGATATGTAGATGATGTTCTTTGTCTTTGGCCAGTGACTTTAAATCTCAATGAATTCTTACCCAAACTTAATAATTTAATTCCCTCTATCAATTTTACAGTTGAAATAGAAAAAGATTCTTCGATCCCTTTTTTAGATGTTTTAATATATAGGTCTGGAAAAAAGTTTAAGTACAATATTTACAGAAAACCCACTAATAATTGTTCCTATATACATTATTATTCTGATCACCACATTAATGTAAAACGATCCGTTCTTTCTACTTTGTTTCTAAGAGTCCTACGAATTTGTAGCCCTGAGTTCATTGACGATGAAATTAGTAAAATATACAAAATTGCTTTTGATTTAAAATACCCAAAGAACTGCATAGATAAGTCCTTAAAAATGGCAAAGAAAACCTTCTACGAAGTAAAGGATAAGATTCCTTATAACACAAAAAATGTTTTAGTGTTACCATTCAGAGAAAATTTCCTTGATCTGCCGAATCTGCTGAGGACTTTTAACGTAAATATTGCGTTCAAAAATTTAGATGTAATTAAGAATTCATTGATTAAGAACTCCCCTTTAAGTGAACATGGTTGTGTATATAAAATCCCTTGCACAATATGTAATAAATTTTACATTGGCCAAACTGGTAAGACCCTTGAGTTACGTATTAAACAGCATAAATACAGTATAAGAAGTGGCCAGGAATCTAACGCCATTTTCATTCACGTAAGAGATTCTAATCATCCCATTGATTGGAAAAATGCTTCCAAATTAAGGTTTAGTAAATCTATTGTTAGCAGAAATATATTGGAATCAAGTGTGATCAAGAATAATGCGGATTTGGTCCTTAATATTAGCCCTGGGTTGTACAAATTAGATTCGTACATTGTCAGTAAGCTGGCGAAGGGCCTACTGTTTTCTTAACTGCATTTTTGCCTCTTAATGGTTTGCCCTGTTAAATAAATAAATATTATTGTAAGAACTGTTAACATTCTTATGTGTCTATTTTAATTGTAATATTTCTTTCGTGTATAATCTTTGGTTGCTGGGGGGTTTATTGGATTTTTGAAGTGGGTTGCTTTTGGGAAAACAATTTTTTCCAGACTGTTTGTAGAAATTTTGTTATAATCTGTAGACGATGGCAACTTTCCCTTTGTTTTCATTAATTTCGGGCCTCTTAATTTTTCCTACTTCAATTAAATATTAGTGTTAATAACCATTATAATAATTTTTGTTTTCTGTACTGGTGTTTTGTCTAATTTCATCTGTATAGTAATTAAGCAGCCTACAGATTATGTTATCTATTTGTTATCTACGTTATCTATTTGTTTTTCATTAAATTCTTGTCAATTAATTGCCTGTTTTAATTAAATATTAGTGTTAATAACCATTATAATAATTTTTGTTCTCTGTATTGTTTTTTTTGTCTAATTTCATCTATACAGTATATTTTTTATATTTAGTAATTTAGCTGCCTACAGATTATGTTATCAATTGAAAAAATCTTTAGAGGGCTTTAAGGCCTTTAATTTGAGGTGCCGATTGTGAATTTTTTGCTTGTCTATTTAACTCATTTACTTTGTAATCTCCGTCTATTTTCTGTTCTTCCTTGATAATGTGAATATATCACGAAAGCGCTCAGACTTTGTGTTTCCCTTTCCTTGTGGTTGTTTGCTTATTAATAAGGTCACGTGTTATTTTGTGATTTTAGTTCATATATATATATATATATATATAATATATATATATATATATACAGATTTTTGTCAGAGAAAGTGAGGAACACACACCACACACATGTACTATTTAAATAACATAGGAAGGAAGAAATAAAAAAATATTTATAATTTCTTTATTATGAAATCCTCTCGATAAGATTGTAAAGAGAATCAACAATTCATTTTATTAAACTGTGAAACATCCCTTGTGCAGATTTTGGCTGTGAGCCTCTGGTTCGCTCCAGCAGGCTGGCACCTGAACCTAACTAACCTATGACTTAGAACATAGATTCTCTGGAAGATAATGGAGAATATATTTAATACACAGATTTTCAAAAAACCTTTTAAAGAAAAAAATATACTTACGAAGATTATATGCAATAAATTCAGGTCATACAGTAGATTCTCTTTGTAACTGGTACCTATCCGTTGTGTAAATTATATTATTAATAATAATAGCTAAATCGGTTTTTCTTCTTACCGAATTGTTCATTCTAACATTGGTCAAGCTTTTCACTCCACCTTAGACCTACAGTTTAACGTGGATTCCAAACTAAGCTGCAGTACGGGCGGGGAGAAATGTCATCGCCTGAGCTCTCAACCAGCATCCAGCATTTTAACCACTAGGATACCTAGGGTGCCCATTTATCTATCAACCCAAGCAGACATTCATTTTCATGAGTTATTTATTCACACATCTACGCGGGAAGTAAAAATCCACAAGTCAGGAATCTTGGGAAAGCTGAGTTTAGTATGGCTGCCAAACATAGTAATGCACAATAATCTTCTAGATTTGATGTTTATGTCATAGGATATTACTGTGCTGTTAATGTCAGAGTAATAAAGAGTAGCGGCGCTAATTCATGGCCGCAATGAATATATTCCTATAACAACTTACGTACGAAAAATTGAGACTCAATTAGTAGGGCCGCAAAATAATAAAATATTGTGAGGGATATTGCATGAAAGGGGAGGGTTGGGGAAAACCAAGTATGGGCGCAAATATCGCCGTGGTAGAGACAGTAAGGGGTAATGTGAGCATTAAATCTACGGAGAGAATATAAAGACGCCATTGGTCGTCCATTCAGGACGTCCAAAGCCTGGACCCGTTATATCGGTGTTACTATTGGTGCGCAAATTAGCCCCGCCCAGTTACAGTAACAACCAATCATTAAGAACCGACTCTTAATCTTTTGGGGCGGAGCTTGGTGATCGTGCATATAAAAGAAAATATTTCCAGCTGGGAGTAACGGTAGTTATTTCCACCAGTGAATAAACATTCCCTCTGCCAGTGAGTAAACATTCCCTCCGCCATGAATGAAGAAATTTATAGCTTTCCGGACTTATACCAAGATGGTGACATTGCAGCATTGTCTACAATTAATCTTCTTAACGCGATTGACCGGGATGGATTATTTCCAACACAAACCGTTGATGATATTTGCAATGACGCTCCTTACGATCCGACGCAAGGGACAGCCGTAGAAATGTAAGTGCCTATAACTTTAGTTTTTGGAGTCAATTATTCACAAACTGCCAGAAAGAGGATTATTTCATACATATGGAGGGATGTAGTATCTCGTCAAATACTTCATTTAGGTAATCGCAATTATGCTAAAAACCTGTCTTGAATCATTGATTTTTTATAGCATTCTTTTGCATGTTTTTTTTATAAATGTTATTCGGAATTATCTCTTAAAGGAAATTCTCTGAGCGATTCAAAGATATCTTCACTTTGTAATACTCTTACTATATGTATACTCTGTATATGTTTTTATTAAAAAAAAGATTCAGAATAAACATTATTCTTTCTCCTTTAAGGTCCGATGAGGATTTGTCACGTGTTATACAATCTTTTGAAGAACCTCGTGTCATGGATCTGAATACGGAGGATTTACCGAGCAGTCAGCCCAATGAATGTCACATTATTAACGAGATAATGTAAGTGGTTTTTTTTTATGATCTTTTTTGGGGGAAAGAAGACAATGTATTTTCATCAATTTAATAAATGAAAGAAATCATATTTTTAGTACAACCATCTTAAACTACAGAATATACAAACTAACGTTACAAATATATACACGAACAAAACATCATGCTATACAACGAGTACGCACAATTGGAAAACGGCTTTTTATCTGTCTGCATACCATTTCATCGTTTCGTTGAGTGTGACACGGCTTGAATAATTTTAAAAAAATTATAATTCTTTACCACGTGACATATGCATGAGAAATGAAATGCAGTACATTCCACAAGTATTACTAAAATATTCTTGTAATCAGAATGGGTTCCATACAACTTCGGGGATATGTAACTGATCGAGAAATTTTACAATAACAGGGTCACTCCAGGGTTGAGTACCGAGTGAATCAAAGTAGTACAGGCGGTGCCTATTTTTAAAATAGATTGCAAACCAATGAATCCCTTCATTACCAATGATTCATTACGTCGATAAATTTGGAACGTGTGATTCGTTCACTATTCATTACTCTCTGAAGTGTATTCGCATTAGGGTGGTCCATAATTTCACTTTTTAAAATTTTTAATGGTCCAACATGCTAATATTATGGGCATTGGTGCAAGAAACAACATGGTCACCAGTTTTTGGAGGTCCGCTAATATCAGACCACCCCCCACCCCCAATTTATATTGCATAGTAAAAAAACTGAGTAAAAACGACATCTTTTAAGCATTTTTTTAAGATTAATCATATTTAATCTTAAATAAAAGCATACATACTGCAATTATTGCATATCAATTTATTCAGAAATCAACTTTGCATATTTTGGTGTATAAATTGATTATTTATTCGTAAAGTATACATAGAAATGTTCTATAACAGCTGATTAAGCCAATATTTCATGTGTTTTTCAGATATCCAATGATGTATATAGTATATGATGCATTTTTCACTTGGTTGATTCTAATCTTATTTTAAATGAATATCATGGCTACTCCTAAGAAATTAAATATAAAGTTAAGAAAAAGCAGTTATGATCCAATTATTGGTAATCTTAAAGATGAACTGATTCCTACAGGACTATTCCAGCTACCATCCCAATCAGATACACTTCAGCATTTCTATCATTTAAAAAGAAATGATATGGTTATGAACAATAAAGAAGAGGCTGCAACAGTTGTACTTAATAAAGTTTAAAAATTCTGGGACTTAGCTGGCATTAAAACGCAAGATATTTCCAAAAGCAGAAGACCAAAAGAAAAGATTCTGACTTTAGTTAATGAGTATGAAACACTGAAAAAATGCAAAAACAGGAATACTTTCGAAGATAAAAAGGATATTTTTTTTAAAAAAATTAGATATGCTATTGGATATATCGGCAGCAGATGCTATTGAAACAATAATGAAAGACAGAATGAGAACAACAAGAAACAAAAGCGAAGATATAAAATCCCTTGAAGATCAAAGAACTATTCGGAATATGTACGTCTCCAGCCTTGATAAGTCTTATGTAACTCGGACAGAAAGACGAAACCAAAGAATTCGACATGACGTAGAGAGAAAAGAAAAACTCTTAGCAGACATGGATGCAGGACCCAGTGGTGAACAAATGAATATCCCACCTGATGATGACATTCCTATAGATAATGATGAATCAAGTAATGAATCAAATGATTCCGACTTTCAACCTTCGGCTCAAAGAAATCCTAAAAAAAGAATTCTCATTTTCGATTCTCAAATAGTTTCTGACAGGGCTGATAGGCCGAATCTCTCGCATAGCCAAATCTCTCGCATAGCCAAATCTCTCGCATAGCCAAATCAACCCGCAACACCCTCCTCCCAAAGGTCAGCCAATCTTCCCTAAGCTAACAAATACAACTAAGCTGTGTCAGTTAGTTGGTAAGGGTTCTTCAGTTGTTTTCCAATGCTTGGGTACTAGTGGTGACTAGATAAATGAACCTGTTACTTCTTGGAAAAATTGCAAATCTTTCCAAGTTATGGAGAACTTTGTCAAAAATATGAAAGTTGTGAATGATCCTGCCGAGAGAGCAATCAAGCTGATTGAAGATTTCAAAGACAGAATTGTTAATGATGAATCACAAAAACAATTTCTGGTAAAAGTTATAGAGCAACATCGACTCCTTCTTCCAGACTTCAAGAAAAAATATTGGCTGAAATGTATAATTATATTAAGTGAGCGTTTATTGTGTAATGTAATGAAGAAGTATTTATCTTTTTAATTAAACTTTGGTAGAATTTTTAAATAATTGTAAAAGGAATTCATTTTTGTTTAAAAATAAAGGCAAAAAAAAAACGATGGAGACCTGGAATCAGGTTTGTTCCCACTCGAAATATACTGTAGCTGGCTTGATAAGCTGGTCTAATTTCGAGCCCATCGCCGCGAAGCTGCCTGAGATGATGCTTCAGGGTGGCGGTAACACCCCTAGAATATATAATTAATTAAAATAATATATTACCAAGAAAAAATAATATAGTCATATGTTTATTCACAGAGAAGCGGAAAAACTTTCGTTTTCTCAGTCAAATTTTTAGGTCCCATATAAATTGGGGGTGGGGGGTGGGGGGGCTGATATTACCGGAACTTCAAAAACTGGTAACCATGTTGTTTCTTGCACCAATGCCCACAACATTAGCCCGTTCGACCATTAAAAATTTTAAAAAGTGAAATTATGGACCACCCTAATTCGCATCCATTTTAAAAGTCAGGGATAACGCCCCTAAACCTGTTAACTTCTATTAGGGCTTGCTACTCGAGGTATACTAGTACACTAATAGGCGCTTCCATAGGCTTGGTGAATTCCAACCTCACTGAGATGTTTCCGCTCTGTTGTGGACTTCAATGCGTATTTATGCTAGCAGATAAGTCAGGCGTAATGTCAAACGGATAAAGGTTAAATTGGTCAATGAATTCTTTCTGCGTTACCCCATTACCGAGCTCATCATAATCACTGCAATATGGGCCAATTACTATAGGCTCTCGCGCAAAGAGGTAACACAGCGTCTGATGAATAGTCCGTATCCAATGTTCCGCCCAACGCAATGCCATTAACATATAGAGTTATATTTTTAAGTCCGAAATTCTCGAATTTAAAGGCACTCTTTTTATATTTTCCATTCACCGAAGCATGGCTCTGCATTCTGATTAATATCCTTTTAGGAAGATTTCCCAGGGCGATGTTTTATATCTGCTTCGACGCCAACCCTGCAGGCACCGTATATAGTTTGATTTGTATTCTGTTAATAGGGTATTTCACTGTAGCGTTTAGTAAATTTTTCTCAATTTCTAGTTGTTTTGGTGAACTTAATTTCACTCGCCGTACGCGGAGGTGTGTCTCCATAATGTGAACCACAACGGGTTTTGCTCCCTCTTCTTGATCAGCATCCAGATTTAAGCAGATCTCAGGACTCGTGCGGGTGAGCTTTATTTTCATAACCACCCTATTCACAAGCAACTTCTCCTGGAATGTGAAATCTGTATGCAGACGACCAAAACACTCGTATATCTTGTTTTTAGAATTTTTGAATTTGTCCTTTATACTGCTTTCGTCTTTAGTTTGATAATATCTCTCGGCACTTAAAAACGTAGCCTTCACTTCTTTGGAAAAGTTGAGGACATTTTCCAGATAGGCTCGTAGGTGATAGTACCCCGTGCTGCCGATATGTTGACCTGATTTAAATATACGTCACACTGGTTGAATATGGAGTGCAGAAAGTTTGTTTCAGGGTATACAGCAAGTAACAGCATATTTGTCATCGCAGTCCGTTCCATCAGAATGGGCTATACGTAGTTTAGCGTACATGTGCACACAGCTTGAGAAAGAAAAGTAAGTGCCTGAGCTGCTGGGTATCACGAATTCTATAGGAGCACTAGGGGAACTAATTGTGTTTAAGGGGTTAATTGTAATAAAGTCACTGTGTTCAATATAAACTTGAGTTGGGGGCATCTCAAAGAGGGATAGCTCCGATTTACAGCATTGTGAACTACACGGGTGGATGAAGCGTGCCATGACGAGTTAGAAATAGTGCCTCCTCTCTCGACAAGTAGTAAACAAACTATGAAATAAATGGTCAACCATAGGTTTCATTCGCTTAGAACACTTCTTTTTTGATATCCTTTCACGTTTAATGCCACGTGGTGGTAATCCTTTCTTCCGGTCAGCCCTCTTCTTCTTCCCACCACCACGCATTTTTCTCTTTGCATCTTTGATGATTTCGTCCCGTGTACGTTTTAAATGTTTTTTAGCGCTTCTTTAGGTTTAGCCCCAGCCAATATGTCTTCTGCAGTGTTAAGACCTGATTGTAGCGCTTTCCTTACGAGGTATCTGACACCCCTCTTCAGCAAAGGAACAGCCGTACGTAGTATGGTTGAAAAAATGGACCCAAGTCCACTACCACGCTGGTATCTCACCCCTCGATAGACGGTGAAAGGCTTTCTGTCCATTATAACTCAGTGCGTCGAAAGTGCAGCTTCACTGTTAAGCTCCCGTCACCGAATGGGAAATTTTTACCCTCAACCGTTCTTATATATATTGAGATATTGGTTATTAGATTAGTTGCGACATTCACATAATGGGGTCTGTCATATGTAATACTCAAACTCCTTCCTCTATGGTTGGGAATGTGAGCTGCGCAGCAGGCGTGCCTGGGTATCCCCAACAAACTGGTGCTCCACTATATTGCTGTAAATATAGCACATGTCTGGGGGCTGAGAGCTTTCATCCAATTTCTCCATCTTCAATTGATACACTAAGCTGGACAAGTCATGCTGTGCCTCGTGAAAGGTCTCTTTGGAAGGCTGATCGATATCGCCCCTCGGTTATAATTTTGAACACTCTTCCGTCTTTAATATTTCTGTTAACCTTTGATTTTAGGATTAGAGTATGTGCAGGGTTTCCTTTGTTTACGATTTCGTATAATAAATCATTCGTAAGATTTGAGTTTTTTAAACTTACGTTTAAGTCTCTCACAACATCCTCAGCCGAACCATAACGGCCCGGCCCTAGTGTTACTTCTGTACTGTAAAACCGTGCAACCTTAGTCCGAGCGATACGTATAGTTTCATCCTGAGTTGACCCGGCTTTTGCACACTCATTACAGTCTCTAAGAATTGTAAAAACGGTATCTTTATAATCAATATTTAAAAAGAGGGTGTCCAGCTGAATTTCACATATCCCCACCTCATACGAATCACGACCCAATTCAATGGGTCCGTGGAGCTCTGTTACAAAGTTGGCTAGTGTGTTGTTAGGGTGTACAGAGAGGGACGAGGAGGACGGGAGTGTGACGTAGAAATGGTTAGGAGCCATGTTGCATACTATTTAAGCTTCATTATTGCATCAGCTTTTATATAGGTGTTGAAGCTTTCTGGGTACCCTAGCCATTTCACCAGGTACATTTTTCTCTTTCCTGAACCTTTGCTTCCTAAAATTTTCTCAATTTTAAACACATTTTTTCCTAAATTAAATGCCACTTTCTGCAACTCCTCGCGGTAAAAGCCTCCTGAGATTTCTTCCCCATTCAAATCTTCAACGTAATACATCATTATCTCACCTTTAGGTCTCATAGCCCTAACTTTAAAAATCTCACGTGTCCATCCTTGCTCAAACCCTTCGCGAATTTATTTCCCGAACGCGACAGCCTTACATAATCATTGATTTTGAAACGCGCAGAGTGTGGTGGTGGTGTTCCATCTCTTCTCACCTCTGGGCGCGTACCTCTTTCTAAAACTCGTTAGGTGTTGTCCCAATCGTGCGATGGTGTGAGCGGTTGTAGGATGAGGCCAATGATTCCAGAATGTCTAGAAATCTGTATGTGTTTTATGTGTAAAATAACGGTGCATGCGTTCCTTTATGGTACGTTGAACTCTTTCAGCTAAAGAAGCCTTATGTATAGAATTGGTAGTGTAATAGCTGATATTAAACTCTGTCAACATGTTCTGAAAAGCACGGCCTATAAATTCCTTCCCCATATCCGTACAAAAATAGCCAGGAACCCTGTTTTCTTTTAACATCAGTGTTTTGGTGGCTTTAGCAACTGTTTCAGGTGATTTATTTTTCAGAGGAATTAGCCACAGATATCTAGAGAATACATCTATTATGAATAGAATGTAGCGGTAACCATCGTTATACACAGAATATCTTTGCATGTCTGTTAAATCTGCTTGCCAAATAGAGTCAATCGAAGCAGCTGTTGTCTTGGCTGTTTTAAACCTTTTTCTCACAGGCTTATGAAGTGTATAAGCGTCCTGCTCCCGCAAAAATCTCTCAACATCTTTTTTCCTACTCCGTAAACACTTCTGTACAGTCTATCTACGCCTCCGTAGGAGGCTGGGTTAGAAATGTCATAATAGCGTCTTCTTAATATGTTAGCCATTTGCGTATTTTAGAGGCACGTGGGTAGGGTTGACCGTTGTTTAACCTCTTCTTTCTCCTCTTCAAAGATGTTACCGCCGGGGGTGATGGCGTCTTCAACTGTGTCACGTGCGTCGCATGTTCCAAGTCTTTTATCCTGTTCAGATTTCCTATCAATGTTTTGGGGACATTTATTTGTTGTAGTCTTGCTTTAATATGCTTCCATCCTGATGGTGAGGGCCTATCCCACTTTCTCACCAGATCATGGACAATGTCTACGATATTCGATCCCTGTACCTTTACTCCTTCCACAATGATCTCGCCTGTATCGGTCCATTGTATGGCTGGGTCCTCATTCAATAGATTATAAAGACTTAAACCTTTATTCCTCAATGTATGTGGGAGGGTGCTTTTTAATACATGCTCGATGTTCTGTGTGGCCGACCCCTTAATCTTTGGTTGGTCAGCTGTATCGTCGGGTACAGGTCCTATGTCACCATGTCCATCGTTCTCGTGCTGTGCCTAATAACCACGGGAATCTCTGTCGGGTTCTTATAATTTTCGTACTCGTGAAGAAATTTCTGCAGAGCTTCTTGGTATAAGATTCTTTTCTCATCAGGTGTTTTTTCACTGTTTAATAGGGCTAGCAATTCGCTTTCCATTCTTTTAAGCCTGCTTTTACGGGGATCTAGATCCGTGTCTGGATTCCTTTGCAGTGAAGCATACACCTCGTGTGGAATCACTACCACTTTCTTCATTATATTAATCTAGTCAGTAAAGGGGCCAAAACTGAAAATAAGATGGGGAGGAATGACCCTCCTCTTTGCACAATAATTCGTTTTTTCTTCCCTACAGTTTGACTTTTACGAGCGAGTGCACGTATTATGTTCTTGTAACGGCGTAGGCGAGCCTTCTGAGGTGGTTTCATTGATACATTGCAATTTATAACGTTAAGACAGATTTCACAGATGCATTTTAAAAAGTCGGAGTCGATATTTTTAATAAACATCTGCTGCATTGCCCGGGGCAGTCGATGATAGATTTTTATTAATTCATGGTATTTCTTTAGCCTCTTTGTCATTCTGGAATATACACCGTTTCAGGCTCGTTTGGAAATATATTCGTTCTTAGAAGCACCCTAAACGTGTTTCGCGGATGAAGGTCGCAAAGCAAATATCCGTAACGCGTGCTTGTAGCTTCTTTATAAACTTCCAAAAACTCCTTACGCTGATTCGGGAACATTTGATTGGCTAATACCCCAATTTGTGATACATCTCTACGTTGCGCGAATAAGACTAGATATTGTGTATTTAACGACATCGCGCATGTATCTATTTTTGAAAAATAGATTCTGATTGATGAAGAACACGCTTATGTTAAGATGGTGGGAGAATACTGTAAATGTCTCGGCAAACGTTTTATCCATCTCCAACATGAGATCGTCAATTACAATGACTGTATGTTCATTTCCCTTTAACGAATTAACATCATATACACCTTTGTGGAACAAAATAACATCTTGGTACTCGTTGAACACTGATTGATACGTCGAATAGCACCATATAACTTTATGCACAAATTTTGAGAACATCTCTCCCTTTTCTTTAATGATTTTAAGCATAAACACAGTTTTACCACATCCTGTAGGTCCAGATATAATACATGTGGATGGGCTCGTGAACCTGAATTTTTCTACAGAGTCCATTTCTAACACGTCACACTCCTAAGTGGGTCATTTACAAAATATTACAAATTTTGAGTGCTGCTCCTTATATTCTACAGTCTTGTTTTTCTCTTCTCCCACAGAACCGTGAATGACGATGAGGTACAGCACCCCATCATCGACATTACGGATGACCCCGACGACAGTGTAGTTGTGATCACAGAATCCTTCCCCGCCGACGAATCCTCACCAGCGATACCTGTAGCACGCGACAATTCAAAGCGGATGCATGATGAAGAGCCCTCCACGTCAGGTATAAAGCGTGCCAGGATTGCGCCGGTTGTTAGACCACCAGTAGAGCCCCAACCCTCTACGTCTTACGACACAATCCCCACAATAGTAACTTCCTCAAATAAAAATATATCCCCTTACTCCTGTTCAAATCCTTGTACATCCTCCGCAGCAGCTTCTCGCTCTGTTGAGGATGGCATAACATTCGAGTTGGTGCGTACCGATGCCCCCACCCCAGTCTTGACTAGAAATCGGTATATAGTCAGGGTTGATCCTAGATCCGTGTATAGCAATGGTGTTGAACACGGACTACGGCGCATAGTTGAGCGTATTGTAGAATTTGCCCTTCAGAACCGCGACGAACGTGAAGTCAGGACGATGCTGTCTTTTGGATTCGGGTCAGATGACGGAGATGTAGATGATTTTTGGGTACTAATACCTTTCAGACGTTTGGCAGCTGAAGATATAGAGTACATATTAGGCCGTATAATGCAGGCCTCTCAAAGTAGTGTAGCCTTCAATATGGACAACTTCACGGTAAATATTGACCGTGTATACCGTGTTGTGGGTCATAGCGCCACACCTTATACTCTTAACTTCAATTCTCAGGCTATTTCGAGACGGCAAATAAACGTCGATCGTGGTTGCGGCTTTATAGCAGTGGTCTTAGCACGTATGTTTACTGTACTAAATACACGGACCCCAAAATGTAAACTTCAGTTTGACTGTGCTATGGGTCCTGAAGAACTGAGAATGGTAGAACAGGAAATGAAAGTTCGTATAGCTGTATTTGGACTGGATGATCATCTTAGAACTGTGTATGTTTTTAAAAGCAGTGTGAGAGATCGTACAAGGCCCCTACTTATTTAGGACTGTCAGGGACAACGTATCTCCCCATCCGTAATATACGGGATCTTTACGCGAGTCATGATAAACGTCGGAAATATAGACGACATCATGATTTGTGTAAGGGGTGTATCGAGTTTGCGGATGATATCGTGAAACATTGTAAAGATTGCCACATGGTATGTGAACAGAGTAAAAGCTCCAAATGTGAAAACCGTGTAGTTGAAGCTAAGAAGAGGGATTGTAATGTGTATAGATGCACATTTTTCAATAATAACTGTTTTGAGCTCCGTAAATCAATTGGTACGTGCAGGAAAATGAGAATCTGTGAATGTGGTATGTTTCACATGATGGATAATTGGGGGAAATTCACCCATAAATGTGATGAAATTCACTGTCCTACATGCCATGAGAAATATAGGACTGGTGGGGTAAAGCATGTATGTTATATGAAAGATGCTAAGCCTAAAAACAGCCCTTGTATAACTGTGTACTACGATATAGAAACATACACGAACGCTGAAACCAAAGAGGTTATTCCACATTTACTTCTAAGCCAGACTATCTGTGATGAGTGTATGGAGATCGAGTGTAATGAGTGTCACAAATGCGGTAAACGGACAAACGTTTTTAAAACGAGTGCCCATGATAGCCCTGTGAAACTCTTTGTGTCCTATATTGTCAAGTTAGCGGACAAGTTAAAAAAATGACTGTGTATATTCTCGCCCATAACGGGGCAAAATTTGACACACAGTTCCTTTATAAGAAGTTGCTTGAGCATGAGTCATCTGAGATATTTACAGGTGATCCCTTGAAAAGAGGCGACAAACTAATACAGATGCAATTAAGAGGTAATGTACATTTTAAAGACACTTTATTATTCACACCTTGTAAATTAGCAAAGCTACCCAAGGTAATGGGCGTAGCCGCTGAAGTTTCAAAAGGATATTTCCCTTACACATTCCTCACTAGCGAAACTATAAATTACGTAGGTCTACCTCCACCCAAACTTTACTTTAACTATGAATGCATGAGTACAGATAAACGTGAAGATTTTAACCGATACTACAACAGTTTTAATGAACCTACTCCTTATAATATAGCTGATGAATGTGAGCGTTATTGCGTGAATGATGTGCGCGTGCTGAGAGTATGTTTCCAGGCCTTTAGAAGGATGTACATAGGCCGTTTCAAATGCGATCCGTTGCAAGTCGCAACCACCATCGTCTCATTATGTTTTACGGTGTTCAAGAATAACTTCATGCCTAAAGACACCTTAGCCATTATTCACAGAAACAATCCTCGCAGTTATCGGCACAAGGCTATTTACTGGCTCATACACCTACAACAACAGACAGGTGTATACATAAAACATGCCCGCACCACGGGTGAAGTACCCATTAAAGTTAATGGCCGTGTTTTTTGAGTTGATGGTCTAAGTGAAAACCGTGTCACTGATGAGAAGACTGTGTACTCCTTTAACGGTTGCTGGTGGCACGGATTCCCCCGTCCTGACTGTGGAATTGCAGTAGATATCCATGGTAAATCTCCTGCCGACTGTCTTGCGTGGACCCGCACCCGCGATCAACTTATAGGATCCCAGTTCACTCACAAAGTCTTGTTGGAGCATGAGTATGATGCACGGATGGAGACAGACGGACAGTACCGTGAAGAAATAAACACGATCAAGCGTTCAATGGTGCTGGATCCTCTCAAATGCGGTGATAGCTTGTTTGGAGGGCGTACAAATCCCTTCAAGCTATACTTTCCGCCTACGGAGGGTGTGAAACTCCATTACTACGATTTCTGTTCTTTATACCCCTACGTGATGAAGAACAATCTGTACCCCGTAGGTGCGCCTGAGAAAATGGTGGGGCCTGACCTACCCACCATCAACGAGTTCTCAAGAAATATGAACGGGTACTATTTCAGCCTTTCTTTCGTAGACGTACTCCCAACCTCGCAATTTATGGATGCCGATCTTACCCGTCGTTATCGATCACAAGCTCATGTTTCCGTTGTGCGTGAAGTGCGCAGAAGAGAAAAGTGGTGAGTGTGACCATACAACCCACCAGCGTAAGATTAAAGGTGTATATACAAGTCCAGAGCTGGATCTAGCTGTTCGCCATGACTACAGCATATTGAAGATACATGAGGTGTGGAGGTTTCAGAAGCTACCCAACCTTTTCACACCATATATAAACTCGTTTTTGAAAGATAAGGTCGAAGCATCACGGTATCCGCGAGGAGTTGATACCGAAGATGAAAAGTCTGCCTATATTCAACGTTACCGTGACCGTGAAGGTATACAGCTTGACCGATCCCAAATTGTAAAGAACCCTGGCAAGCGTTTTAGTGCAAAGTTATATCTAAACAGTCTTTGGGAAAAATTTGCACAGAATACTGGCAAAGGGAACGTTCATTTGGCACAAAGTTATAGTGAAGTCTGGGATTATGCCAATGCTCCCGATAAAGAGGTCATGCAGATCATAGGTGTAGGTAATACTTACATAATAAAGTACATAATACCGAATTGGCCACAGATACCTCACGAGTTACAAACATACCTGTAGCCAGCTTCACAACGGCCTACGCACGCATCAAACTTTGGGGTTATTGCATTCTCATGGGCGGCGGGTATTGTACGCCGATACAGATAGCGTGATACTCACAGAGATGGATGACGAATACATGCCTCCATTGGTGAATTCCTCGGTGAGTTGACTGATGAGATCAAGGATGAGTATGGAGACACCGCATACGCCGACTCTTTTGGCTCAACAGGACCAAAAACGTATGGGGTACGGGTGAGAGTGGGGGAGGATATGAAATATATCCTGAAGGCAAAGGGTATCACGCTCAACCATGCGAATCGGCGGGTCGTTAACTTTGATTCGTTGAAGGATCTAGTGTGCTTGGACGATGATGAGGGTGATCGGCCTCCCCACTGTAGGCACCCACAATTTTCGGGCGTAGAAGGTGGGGGGAGTGAAGGAACTTACGGGTACAAAGGTGTGCCGTAACACCTATAGGAAACCTTAGCTGCTACCTGGTACCTATGATACCGTACCCTTTGTATACCATAATCTATGATGTGTCTATTGTTAACTTATTTATCATACGTATTTGTAAATACACTATATATGCCTTCAATATAATCTTTGATGTGGTTATTGTTAACTTATTTATTACACATATTTGTAATATTATACATATATATATATATATATATATATATATATATATATATATATATATATATATATATATATATATATATATATATACCTTGAATATAATCTTTGATGTGTCTATTGCTAACTTATTTATTACACGTATTTGTAAATATATATACACCTTGAATATTTTGTTTATTAAATAAATTGTTTCAATTAGCGTTTCACTTTCTCCTTTGTGTGTCTGTGTGTGTGTGTGTGTGTGTGTGTGTGTGTGTGTGTGTGTGTGTACAGGTGAAAGTTCTAAGCTCCGAACACTGTAAGACCAGCAACGTGAGTCATGCTACTACTTGGGCTTCTCTGCGTGCTCAGTTGATCGCAGTAAGCCCTGGGCATCAGACGTGTATTCTCCCCCGTAGATAGAAAATAGTAATGGGCCTAATGGCTACCTTTAATATTGCTTGTTCAACGTTTATGAAATGGTATTCTGCAAAGTGTCAAGATGTGGTGGATACTGAAAAACTCCCTATTCCCCTTTCCTTTGCCTCTTTTAAGACTACATTGAATCGTGCGAAGGAGCAAGATGTACAAATACTCTATGCCTATTCTGGTGAGAGCGTTGTAGGCTTTCGTAGCACAGACGATGTATTGAAATATGTTATAGACCTAAGCTTTATAAAGGCTCACATATACCGTGAAGTAAAAGAAACAACACGTGCAGAAGAGAAGAAACGGATATGGATACTGAGTCTTGTTGATGGGAGTGTGACAAGCAATATTATGTCATGTTACACCATACTGAATACACGTACCCTGCGACTGAGAATGTAAATCTCGTCATCATGGAGAATCTTAAGTATTTTCATCAGAATATTAATGTATATCATGACGAGGTTTGTAGTGAGGTTGTGGCTAATGCCCTGTGTGAGTTTTTAACAGACTTTAGAGACGAGTATCGCTTGTTAAACAAAAAGGAAAAATATGGACCTATGTTCCTCTCAAATAGTGCGCCGGAGTGTGAAGACGTTTAGTTTGCGGAAATGGCGAGTGGTAAAACATTAAAACCGTTATAAAATGTGTTTAGTTCGTGAAAATTACCCTGAAGGAAAATGCCTCGTACGCATTCGGGGAAGTGGGAGTGATAAAACATTAACTTCTCAACATAGTCTCCCTGTTTCTCAATACACTTAGTCCAGCGATCTACAAGCTTCCTAATGCCATCACAAAAGAATGTTTTTGGCTGTGTGCGTAGCCAGTCATGCACCGCCTCCTTCAGGTCATCATCGCTTTGGAATCGCTGACCTCTCAAAGCGTCTTTTAGTGGTCCAAACAGATAACAATCCGAAGGTGCCAGGTCTGGACTGTAGACTGGATGGTCAAGAACTTCAAATTTAAGTTTTTGAAGGCATTTTCTAGTCTGTGCATCGGTATGAGGGCGCGCATTGTCGCAATGTTCACCAGCACCTTTGGCTTTCCTCCCATTTCACTAACATACCTGGTGAACTAGCTTGCAACTTTTCTATCCTAAATGACCTAGAGCAAATTGTACAACACCCTATTCGTATCCCCGATCATCTTGGAGATAGGCCCAACATTCTCGATTTATTTCTTACCTCTCAGCCTCCTTACTCTGTCGAATTTTTTCTCCGTTGAGCTCCTGCCACCACAATCTTGTATGTTTCCTGTCCTAATGCTCCAATTCGGGCTTTAGATCCTCCCAAGAGGAGACGCCTTTGGCGCCCCATACAGGGACGAACAAGTCACCTGTACAGAGACAGCAACTGAGTGTGGCTGAAGAAACCGCGTAGGCGATACAGCACACCTAACCTCTTAGAAGCTCTTTTAGAAAGAGAGTATATGTGATCTTTCCAGGAAAGATCACGAGAAAAGGAAACGCCGAGAATGTTAAGAGAAGAGGAAGGATTGAGTTGTGTGTTGTTGAAGGTAAGGGGATAATTGTGTAGAAGATTGTGACGAGTAGACAGGTGGAGGAACTGAGTTTTTGAGGCATTGAAAGCCACAAAGTTTTCTCTGCCCCAATCAGATATAGCAGAAAGATCAGAGGTCAGGTGTCCCATAGCCGTACTACGCGATTCATGAAGTGACTGCTGTGAGGGACGCTTTGGAAAGTGGGTGGAGAAGTGAAAAGTGGAATCATCGGCATAGTGGTGAATAGGACAGGAAGTGGGAATTAAAAGATCATTAATAAATAAAAGGAAAAGAGTGGGTGACAGGACGGAACCCTGAGGAACACCACTGTTAATAGTTTTAGGAGAAGAACAGTGGCCATCTACAACTGCAGCCATCGATAGACCAGGAAGGAAATCAGAGATGAGGGCACAGAGAGAAGGATAGAAATCGAAGGAGGGCAGTTTGGAAATTAAAGATTTGTGCCAGACTCTATCAAAAGCTTTTGATATCTCTAGCGCAATAGCAAAGGTTTCACCGAAATCCCGAAAGGAGGATGACCAAGAGTCAGAGATATATGCAAGAAGATCTCCAGTAGAGCGTCCCTTGAGGAATCCATACTGACGACCTGAAAGAAGATTGTGAGAAGAAAGGTGTTTAAAAATCTTCCTATTGAGGATAAATTAAAAAATTATGGAAAGGCAAGAAATTAAAGCAATTGGGCGAGAGTTGGAGGGTTGAGAGCCGCTACCCTTCTTTAAGACAGGCTGAATGAAAGCGAACTTTCAGCAGGAAGGGAAAGTACCAGATGAGACAGAAAGGCGAAACAGTTTGCCTAGGCAGGGTGTCAACACAGAAGCACATTTCTTAAGAACAACAGTAAGAACACCATCAGAACCATACGTCTTCCTTGAGTTGAGCCCAGATAGGGCAGAAAAAACATATTTAGAGGAGATTCTAATTTCAGACATAATAAAGTTAGAGGGGGAGGAGATAGAGGAACAGCACAGTAATCGTCCAGGGTTGAATTGTAAGCGAAAGTTTGAGCGAAAAGTTCAGCTTTGTCGGGAGAAGAGACGGCAACTGTGCCGTCGGAATGGAAACGAGGAGGGAAAGGAGAGAAAGTAAAGTTGTTGTAGAGGTTCTTAGCTAGATGCCAGAAAGAGCGAGAAGAATTAGAATTGGATAGATTTTCACATTTTTGTCGGATGAAGGAATTTTTGGCGAGTCGAAGAACAGATTTTCCACGATTCCAGGCAAAAATATAAGCTGAGTGAGAGTCAAGAATTAGATAGCGACGGTACCTTCTGAAAGCCTCCTCTCTGTTGCGGATAGCATTAGAATAAGTAAAGTTAAACCAAGGTTTTTCTTGCATTAGTAGTAGGAATAGAATATGGAATGTACGCCTCCATGCCCGAGAGAATGACCTCTGTGATGCGCTCAGCACACCCAGAAGGGCCCCGGCCACGGAAGCCGTAATCATTCCCTGGGAAATCAGAGAAGTACTGTGTAAGGGCCACCCAATCAGCGGCCCGAAGTGCCAAAGGCGTCTCCCCTTGGGAGGATCCAAAGGTCGAATTGGAGCGATAGGACAGGAAACAGGTATAAGATTGTGGTCGGAGGAGCCCAGCGGAGAAAAAATGTTGACAGAGTGAGAGGAAGAATGAGAGGTAAGAAATAAGTCCAGAATGTTGGGCGTATCTCTAAGACGATCGGGGATACGAGTAGGGTGCTGTACAATCTGCTCTAGATCATTTAGGATAGAAAAGTTGTAAGTTAGTTCACCAGGAATGTCAGTGAAATGGGAGGAAAGCCAAAGGTGGTGGTGGTGAACATTGAAATCTCCTAAAACGGAGATTTCAGCCAAGGGAGAGCGGGAAAGAATGTATTCTACTTCGGAAGTGAGGTTGTCAAAGAATATTGGATAATTAATCAGTACTTAGGAGAAAGGTAAACAGTGCAGATGTATTTAGTTTGAGATTGACATGTAAACCTTACCCAGAGGATTAAAAATTCGGAAGATTTGAGTTCGGGGATATGAGAACAATTTAGGTTATTGCGTTCATATACGAGTAGTATGCCTTCAGAATAGTAGAGTGCATATACAATTGAAATGTTGATCAAATGAGTGCCAACCCCCATAGTGCCTAAAAATGGGGAGCCCTCCCCCAGGGGTGTCCATCTAACCTCTTTGGGGGAGAAGTTGGGACGGCCTCACCCCCCCCAAAGGGGTATACCTAACTTGAAAGAGAGAGAGAGAGAGCGGAAGACAGAGCATCCTGCACCTGGAAGATCCAGATGCATAATATGAGCTCAGGGTAGCATCACTCGGCTTTGAACTCGAAATCCGCCAGTTGGCTTAATCAGCCACTTGGCTTAGAAGACAGATGTATGTGTATATATATATATATAACTTTTCAGTTGCCAGATTGCGCTATTCAGATATTCTTGACAGTTGGCTTAGAAATCCGTCAGTCGGCTTAGAAGGCGTAACCAGGCAGTTGGTGTATGTATATATTATATATATATAATGTGCCATATATATATATATATATATTTCCATCTCCCCAGTTATTCCTCAATATCGTTCATATATACAACCAAAAGAATTAAATAAAACACCATTACAGCATTCTGTTTATTTAGATGAGTTAAGGGAAATAATTCCTGGAATATATAGGAAATAAATATACATTCAAAAATAATATACAGCAAAAATACACACATTAAGCGGAGGATATTATACACATTCTTAAATAATAATATTAGTACAGGAAAAAACTATATAACCATTTAATATATGTACGAGCAAATACGCACTTATATATATTATATATATATATATATATATATATATATATATATATATATAATATATATATATACACCAAAACTTATATAAAAAATAATACTAGTACAGGATAAGACTAAATTCCCATTAACATATATATATATATATATATATATATATATTTATATATATATATATATATAAACAGCAAAACTTAAACAAAATCAAAATACATATAATTTATGTTCTACCGCGCTGTACTACACAATAAATACGATTTTGCATTATTTCACCATTCAAGGTGTGCGGGTGCCTATACTCGATGTAAAGGGCCTTCATTTCGTTCAATATTATTTTTGTGCCCACTTTACAATTGGTTGGCAAGTTATCTTTAAATATGGACAGAATACAATCAAAAGCATGCACAAAGAGGGCGTCGTTAGCCACAATATCATTATTAAATTCAGGTTTATAAACACTCCTTTCCACCCGAGGTTTTTTTTCTTACCGATCCAAGTTTTTCAATCGTGAACTCTTCTTCACAACGCATAACGGCAGTTGAAATAATTTTCCAAGTCGTAACGACAGCTGTTCATTATATAAAGATACAACTCTTCAGGGTGTTCTGCTCTGTACCGCTCAAGTGCTTTGTACTAAAGTTCATGATATTTCGAAGAGTCTAAACCTTTTAAATAAGCATCCAGCTCTAGACCATTCTCGCCATTTTCATTCCTACGTTTGGTAAACCCGTCGAGGAAAGCGGTTTATGCGTATTCAAGAACCGTATCAAAATAAAGCATATCCGGAACACGTGCGTCTAATATAGGTTTTAGTTTGCGGAAACCAACGATTTCAAACATTCTGTCAAGAATGAAGCATTTTCGCGTGGGGACAAGAACGTTATTATCAGATGCATTCTTCCACATCAGTCGTATATCAATGCATGGCTGATCGTTATTTATGCACAACGTACAAACAATGGCATATGAGGGGGCATCACTAATCTGTTCTCTTCTTGTACCAACACTTGCAGGTATTTTATAACGATCCTCACCCCACTTCTCAACTATCACGAAGACTATTCATTTCCTCAACACTTAAAAAAACAACATTACGTTTACCAGAGTTTGCTTGTCTACAAGTCGTTTCAAGTACATAGTTAATGGCACCAGTTTTACGTCTGAACACACGCAATGACTTCGTCACGGACACGTCATATACGGCATTGAGAATACTGCTCAAAGGAAATTTCATCGTTTTCTATTGTGAGAGTGCACAACCAGTCGGGTCAAGCTCTGAGATGACTATGAGCAACCGGTGCGCGGTTTGGCTCGGAGACAGGTGTGGAGGAGTGTCATACCAAGCGTTAATATTTCGTGTACGGGTTTTTTCCAGCTTGAAAGACTCATGCGAGTACTTGTACCCATTATACCGGGCAATTTTTCCGATACATGGGACAATATTGGTTTAAATATTTTATCGGAATGCGCACTAGAAGTTCATTTCCACAAACTAAACCCATTAACAATCCGGCGCACTATTTGAGAGAAACATGTGCCTGTATTTATCTTTTTTGTTTAACAGTCGATACTCGTCTCTGAATTCTATTAAAAACTCACACAGGCCTTTAGCCACAACCTCACTGCGAACCTCTTAATGATATATATGAATGTAGTGGTAAAAGTATTTTAGACTATCCATTATGACGAGATTTACATACTCAACAGCAGGGTACGCGTACTCGGTATGATGCAGCATGACATAATACTGTTTGTCACACCACTCATCAACAACCCTTCTGCACGCGTTGTTTCTTTCACTTCACCGTACATGTACGCTTTTATACAGTTTAGCCCTACAACGTAGTCCATCACATCGTTTGTGCCGCGAAATCCGGCAATGCTCTCGCCAGAATATCCATAGAGTATTCGAACATCTTGTTCTTCAAGCTTCGCACGGTTCAATGTAGCCTCAAAAGTCTCAAAGGAGGGAGGGCTAGGCCGTCTTTCAGTATTCACCACATCTTCCGACTTTACCGATTACCACTTCATAAACGTCGAACACGCAATATCAAAGGTCGCCATCACTATTTTTGTCTACGTGAGAATTCTTCAAATATACGTCTGAGATCCATGGCTTGCAGCGGCCAACTGAGCACGCATGGGTAGAGATATGCCCAAGTAGTAGCAGGAGCCAGGTGACCATTTGATTGATCTTACAGTGGGCGGAGCTTAGGACGTTTTCATGTACATACACACACACACACAAAGGAGAAAATGAAACCCTAATTGAAACATTTACATATTCAAATATACATAATAAATAAACATATCGTTAACAATAGACATATATAATATTCAAGTAATATGGTATCCAAAGGGTACGGTATCATAGGTGCCAAGCACCTGTTAACGTTTCCTATAGGTGTTACGACACACCTTTGTGCCCCTACGTTCCTTCACGCCCCACAGTTTCTGTGCCCGAAAATTGTGGGTCCCTACAGTCAGTTGGGGTGGTTGTTCACCCTCATCTTCTAACCACACTAGCTCCTTCAACGAGTCAAAGTTAACGACCCGTCGGTTCGCCAGGTTAAGCGTCATACCCTTCGCCTTCACGCTATATTTCAGCTCTTTCCCCACTCTCACCCATACCACATAGGTTTTGGCCCTGTTGATAAAAAGGAGTCAGCGTATGCACCATCACCATACTCATCCTTGATCTCGTCAGTCAACTCTCCGAGGAATTCCCCAATAGGCGGCATGTATTCACCCTCTCTCCGTGTGAATATTACGCTATCTGTGTCAGTGTACAGCACCCTCTGCCCAAGAGAGTGCAGTAGTCCCCAAAGCTTGATGCGTGCGTATGCCGTTGTGAAGCTGACTACAGGTACGTTTGTAACCCGTGAGGTATCTGTGGCCAGTTCGGTGATGTTGTACTTTATTATGTACGTGTTACCAACATTCACGATCCCCATAACCTCTTTATCGGGGGCATTGGCATAATCCCACACCTCGTTATAACTTTGAGCCAAATGAATGTTCCCCTTACCTGTATTCTGTGCAAACTTGCCCCAAAGACTATTTAGGCATAACTTTGCACTAAAGCGCTTGGCAGGGTTCTTAACAATTTGGTCCCAGTCAAGTTGAATCCCTTCACGGTCACGGTAGCGCTGAATATACGCCGACTTTTTACCATCCCTCTCAACCCCTCGCGGGTAGCCTGATGGATGCTTCTACTTTATCCTTCAAAAAAGTATATACGGCGCGAAAAGGTTGGGTAGCTTCTGAAACCTCCACACCTCATATATCCTCAATATTCTGTAACCATGGCGGACAGCTAGGGACAGCTCAGGACTTATATATATACTCTGATCTTCCGCTGGTTGGTTGTGTGATTACAGGACCCATTATTCTCCTCTGCGCACTTCACGCACAAGGAAAACATGAGCTTGTGATCTATAACGACGGGTAAGATCGGCATCCATAAATCGCGAGAGGGAAGCACGTCCACGAAAGAAAGACCGAAATAGTACTTGTTCAAATTTGTTGAGAACACCTCGATGGTGGGCAGGTCAGGTTCCACCAGTTTTTCAGGCCCACCTACGGGGTACAGATTGTTCTTCATCACATAGGGATATAAATAACAAGTCGTAGTAATGGAGTTTCACGCCCTCCGTAGGCGGAAAGTATAGCTTGAATGGGTTTGTACATCCCCCGAGCAAGCTATCACCGCATTTGAGAGGATGCAGCACCATTGAACGTTTGATCGTGTTTATTTCTTCACGGTACTGTCCAGCCGTTTCCATCCGTATATCATACTCATGCTTCCACAAGACCTTGTGCGTGAACTGGGCGCCTATAAGTTGATTGCGGGTGCGGGTCCATGCAAGACTGTCGGCAGGAGATCTACCGTGGGTATCTCCTACAATTCCACACTCAGGACGTGGACAGTCATGCCACCAGCAACAGTTAAAGGAGTACACAGTCTTCTCTCCAGTGGCACGGTCTTCGCTTAGACCATCAACCCAAAAACACGACCATTAACCTTAATGGGTTCTTCTCCAGTGTTGTGGGCGTGTTTTATGTATACCCCGGTCTACTACTCTATGTGTATGAGCCAGTAAATAGCCTTTTATCCATAACTGCGAGGGGTGTTTCTGTGAATGACGGCTAAGGTGTTTTTAGGCATGAAATTGTTCTTGAACACAATTAAACACAATGATGCGATTGCGGTTGTGAATTGCAACGGATCGTAGTTGAAACGGACTATGTACAATGTACATCCTTCTGAAGGCATGGAAACATTCTCTAAGCATGCGCACATCATTCACGCAATAACGCTCACATTCATCAGCTATACTGTATGGATTAGCTTCATTAAAACTGTTGTAGTAGGGGTCAAGATCTTCACGCTCACTATCACTCATGTTGGTGTAGTTAAAGTATTGTTTGGGGGGAGATAGTCCTACGTAATTTAAAGTGTCGCTAGTGAGGAAAGTGTGTGGGAAATATCCTTTTGAAACTTCGCTGGCCATACTCATCACCTTGGGTAGCTTTCTAGTTTAAAGTTGTGAATAATAAAGTATCTTTAAACTGAACATTACCTCTTATTTGCATTTGTATAAGTCTGTTTCCCTTTTTCAAGGGGTCGCCTGTAGATGTCTCCGATGACTCGTGTTCAAGCAATTCCTTATAAAGGAACTGTGTGTCAAATTTTGCTCCTTTATGGGCAAGAATATATACAGTAATTTTTTTTAACTTGTCCGCTAACTTGACAATATAGGATACAAAGATTTTCACAGGACTGTTGTGTGCGATCGTTTTAAAACGTTTGTCCGTTTACCACATTTGTGACACTCATCACACTTGACTTCCATGCACTCATCGCAGATAGTCTTGCTTACGAATAGATGTGGTATAATCTCTTTTGTTTCAGGGTTTGTGTAAGTCTCTATATCGTAGTACACGGTTATACAGGGTTTATTTTCAGGCTTAGCATCTTTCATATAACATACATGCTTTACTCCGTCCGCCTTATATTTCTCATGGTATGTAGGATAGTGAATTTCACCACATTTATGCTCGAATTTTCCCCAATTATCCATCATATGAAACATACCACATTCACCTCATTTTCCTGCAAGTGCCAATTGACGTATGTAGCTCAAAGCATTTATTATTGAAAAATGTACGTCTACACACATTACATTCCCTCTTCTCAGCTTCAACTACACGAATTTCACATTTGGGGCTTTTACACTGCTCATATACTATGTGACATGCCTTACAATGCTTCACTATATCATCCGCAAACTCGAGACATCCCTTACACAAATCATGATGTCGTCCATATTTTCGATTTTTATCATAACTCGCGTAAAGGTCTCTTATATTGCGGATGGGGAGATACGTTGACCCTGACAGTCCTAAAACAAGTAGAGGTCTCGCGCGATCTCTCACATAGATTTAAAAAATATACACAGTCCTACGACGATCATCCATTCCAAATACAACTATACGAACATTCATTTCCTGCTCTACCCTTCTCAGCTCTTCAGGACCCATATTACAATCAAACTCAAGCTTGCAATCTGAAGCCAGTTTACGAGCACGCTGCACAACCGTAGGCAACCAAATTTTTTGGCCCGTGTATTTAGCACAGTAAACATACGGCCAAGACTATTGCTATAAAGCCGCAACCACGATCGGCGTTTATATGCCGTCTGTAAATAGCCTGAGAATTGAAGTTAAGAGTATAAGGTGTGGCACTATGACCCGCAACCCGGAATATTCTGTCAATATCTACCGTGAAGTTGTCCATATTGAAGGCTGTACTACTTTGAGAGGCCTTCATTATACGCCCCAAGATATATTCTATATCTACATCAGCCAAGCGTCTGAACGGTATTACTACCCAAAAATCATCTACATCCCCGTCATCTGACCCAAACCTGAAGGACAACCTCGTCAGGACTTCACGTTCGTCGCGGTTCTGAAGGGCAAACTCCACAATACGTTTAACTACGCGCCGCAGTCCAACACCGTTGCTGTACAGGGTTCCAGGGTTAACCCTGACTATATACCGATTTCTAGTCAGGGCCGGGGTAGGGTTAGCGTGCGCACCAGTACGAATGTTATACCTCCCTCTACAGAGCGAGATCCTGCTGATGTGGAGGATATACCCGGAATTGAACAGGAATAAGGGAATACAAATTTAATTGAGGAGGGTGCTAGTGTGGAGGTTGTGTCGTAAGACGTAGAGGGCTGGGGCTCTAATACTGGGGTCTAGCAACCGGTACACTCCTGGCACGTTTTATACCTGACGTGGAAGGTTCTTCATCATCGTGCCTCCGCTTTGAACTGCCACGTGGTGTAGGTGTCGCTGGTGAGGGTTCGTCAGCGGGGTTGGAGTCTGTAACCACAGCTACACTGTCATCGGGGTCGTCTGTAATATCGATGATGGGGTGCTGTACCTCATCGTTATTCATGGTTCTATGGAAGAAGAAAACAAGAATATAAGGAGCAACACTTAAATTTTGTTATATTTTGTAAATATTCCACTTAGGGGTGTGACGTGTTAGAGATGGAATCTGCAGAAAAATTCAGGTTCACAAATCCATCCACGTGTATTATATCTAGCCCGACAGAATGTGGTAAAACTGTGTTTATGCTTAAAATCATTAAAGATAAGGGGGAGATGTTCTCAAAATTTATGCATAAAGTAATATGGTGCTATTCGACGTACCAGTCAGTGTTCAACGAGTACCAAGATGATATTTTGTTCTACAAAGGTGTGTATGACGTTAATTCGTTAAAGGGAAATGAGCATACAGTCACTGTAATTGACGATCTCATGTTGGAAAAAATGGATAAAACGTTTGCCGAGACCATTACAGTGTTCTCCCACCATCTTAACATAAACGTATCCTTCATCAATCACAATCTATTTTTCAAAAATAGATACTTGCGCGATGTGTCGTTAAATACACACTCTCTAGTTTTATTCGCGCAACGTAGAGATGTGTCACAAATTGGGGTATTATCCAATCAAATGTTCCCGAATCAGCGTAAGGAGTTTTTGGAAGTTTATAAAGGAGCTACAAGTCAGCGTTACGGATATTTGCTTTGTGAACTTCACCCGCGAAACACGTTTAGGGTACATCTAAGAACGAATATATTCCCAAACGAGCCTGAAATGGTGTATATTCCAGAATGACAAAGAGGCTCAAGAAATACCGTGAATTAATAAAAATCTATCATCGATTGCCCCCGGCATTGCAGCTGATGTTTTTATAAAAATATTGACTCGGACTTTTTAAAATGCATCTGTGAAATCTGCCTTAATGTTATAAAATGTAATGTACCAATGAAATCCCCTCAGAAGACTCACCTACGTCGTTACAAGAACATAATACGTATGCTCGCTCGTAAAAGTCAAACTGTGGGGAAGAAAAAGCGAATTATTTTACAAAGAGGGGGATCATTCCTTCCCATTTTTTTCAGTTTTGGGATCTTTACTGACTAGATTAATATAATGAAGAAAGTGGTAGTGATTCCACACGCGGTGTATGCTTCACTGCAAAGTTCAGACTCCAGACATGGTTCTAGAACCCCGTAAAAGCAGGCTTAAAAGAATGGAAAGTGAATTGATAGACCTATTAAACAGTGAAAAGTCGCCTGATGAGAAAAGGATCTTATACCAAGAAGCTCTGCAGAAATTTCTTCATAAGTACGAAGATTATAAGCATCCGACAGAGATCCTCGTGGTTATTAGGCACAGCGCGAGCAACGATGAGCATGGTGACATAGGACCTGAGGCCGACGTTAGAGTTGACCAACCAAAGAATAACGGAACGCAGCACATCGAGCATGTATTAAAAAGCCGTCTCCCACATACATTGAGGAATAAAGGCTTAAGTCTTTATAATCCATTGAGTGAGGACCCCATCATACAGTGGACCAATACAGGCGAGATCATTATTGAAGGAACAACGGTACAGGGATCGAATATCGTCGACATTGTCCATGATCTGGTGAGAAAGTTGGACAGGCCCTCACCATCAGGATGGAAGCATATTGAAGCAAGACTACAACAAATAAATGTCCCCAAAACATTGATAGGAAATATGAATAGGTTAAAGGACTTGGAGCAAGTCTCGCATGTGCCACAACTGAGTACGCTATCACCCTCTACGGTGGCATCTCTGAAGAGGAGAAAGAAGAGACCAAACAACAACGACCAACCCTAACCACGTGTTTCTAAAATACGCAAATGGCTAAGATATTAAGAAAACGCTATTATAACATTTCTAACCCCGCCTCCTATGGCGGTGTTGATAGACTGTACAGAGGTGTTTACAATAATGGAGTAAGGAAAAAATGTTGAGAAGTTTTTGCGGGAGAAGGATGCCTATACACTTCATAAGCCGGTGAGAAAAAGATTTAAAATAGCCAGGACAACAGCGGCTTTAATTGATTCTATTTAGCAAGCGGATTTAACAGACATGCAAAGATATTCAGTATATAATGATGGCTATCGCTACATCCTATTCATAATAGATGTATTCTCTAGATATCTGTGGCTAATTCCTCTGAAAAATAAATCGCCTGAAAAAGTTGCTAAAGCTACCAAAACGCTGATGTTGAGAGAAAACAGGGTTCCAGGCTATTTTTGAACGGATATGGGGAAGGAATTTATAGGCCGAGCTTTTCAGAACATGTTGCCAGAGTTAATATCAGTTACTACACTAGCAATTCTATACATAAGGCCTCTTTAGCTGAAAGAGTTCAACGTAACATAAAGGAACGCATGCATCGCTATTCTACACATAAAAACATACAGATATATAAACATTCTGGAATCATTGGCCTCGTCATATAACCTTTCATACCATCGCGCGATTGGGACAACACTTAACGAGGTTTCAGAAAGAGGTACGCACACAGAGTGTGAGGTGAGAAGAGAAATTCGTAGAGCACCACCACACTCTACACTAGGGTGGATCGATTTTACATTTTTTTCGATTTCCATATTCTAATAGAGACAAAAACTTGCGCATGCATGAGAAAATAGCCTCTGCAAAATCTTAGCTTAATAGGTAATCATCTGCCCCCGGCAGAGCGATGAAAATCATATTTTAGTAGTCAAAAACGTATTTTTCTTATAATTTTTAAAATATTTCAATATGCATCAAAATTATTCCTAATAACTATAAAGTCGATGAAAAAGACCTCATACGATCGTTTTTCCAAGCGCGTTGTCCTACGTTAATATCTTTTGCCCCCGGCAACAACGTCAAATGTTGAAAAAATAGGTAATTTATATGCATATTTTCAGATCGGCTCTTTGTCTTAAATAATGCATTTATATATTTCCCATAGCATTCGATGCTTCGTATGATTGAAATGAAACTACAAAGGCCAGTTCAGTGGATCATATGCCTATTACACGGTAATGAATTATCACTGCGACACCTCATTCAAGACTTGGACGGCAAAACAACTGGGCCAATGGGCTTTACTGGACCAGTTGGAAAACAACTGAACGACTGCGAAAAACTTCCAATTACAGAATTCGATGCCATTCCATCTTCCGACATTGACATAGATGATGCCGAGTTGAGCACTGACCAAAAATATTTGTTAGGCATCTACAGAGCAGTGTCGAGCGGTAGCTGCTCTTCAGCTCTCGCGGCTCGAAATCCAGGTAAGATGGCGCATTCCAGGTGGCTGACAACAGCAAATAGATTTCTGCGCCTCTATGTTTCAACCAGTGAACCCTCCAGCACCTTCAACGAAATTGTGCGATTCATTATGACAGTTTACGCACCAATTTGGTTTAAGATAAAGAAAAACTCCAGTTTCACTGAGGGCGCAAAACATTTTTTCGAAATGATGCGTCTCTCTCAGACCATGCCTCAAAGATCTAAGACAATCGCCAACAAAGTCCTCCGTAGAAATTCTTTCTTTGCTCACCCAGAAAATATTTTGATCTCCATGCTACATGCCGATGAGCAACACATAAGAGAATTGGGATGGAGAAGAATATTAAAAGCACGATCAAAACAATCACCAGCGGGGGAAATTCGAGCCTTCGCCATGCCTGAGTTGCTCTACGATAGTCAAAACTATTACGAAATGATCAACTGGCAAACGGCTGAGGTTACCGAACCCCCCGTTACAAAAACAATACCTGATACCCGAATAAAAGAGTTTGTTGAGACGGGAGACCAGCTTGATGGACTGATCCCACTATTCCCTTGTCATACTCAAGCGGTCGAGAGACTCATCAAATTAGTAACCGAAGCCTCTGCCAGTGTAAGTGGAATAGAAGAGAGGGACGGATTCACCCCTCCCGTCTTCACTCCGGAACAAAAATTCCACGATTTGATTCTAAGAAAGATTACCGTATGTAAATCGACATGCAGCCAAAGGAAGGGTGGTTGGGGCTGGATAGGGTGGAACTCGACGTACAGCCACCTCCTCGTGGTGAGTTCTGGGTTGCTAATTTTATAAAACTAGCGAGCGAGGAGCTGTACTTAGTACTTATCGTACTTATAACATCGCATTAACGTAATTATAATCCACCTTTAGACTTTTCTCGGGGACAGAAGATATTACTCTAGTCATAAAATTTTGCGTGTGTGTTATTTCATGCCTAAGCAACGATATAAATGCTATGGGAAATATATAAATGCATTATTTAAGACAAAGAGCCGATCTGAAAATATGTATATAAATTACCTATTTTTTCAACATTTGACGTTGTTGCCGGGGGCAAAAGATATTAACGTAGGACAACGCGCTTGGAAAAACGATCGTATGAGGTCTTTTTCATCGACTTTATAGTTATTAGGAATAAGTTTGATGCTTATTGAAATATTTTAAAAATTATAAGAAAAATACGTTTTTGACTACTAAAATATGATTTTCATCGCTCTGCCGGGGGCAGAAGATGATTACCTATTAAGCTAAGATTTTGCAGAGGCTATTTTCTCATGCATGCGCAAGTTTTTGTCTCTATTAGAATATGGAAATCGAAAAAAATGTAAAATCGATCCACCCTACTCTACACGTTTCACAATCAATGATTATGTAAGGCTGTCGCGTTCGGGAAATAAATTTGCGAAGGGATTTGAGCAAGGATGGACATGTGAGATTTTTAAAGTTAGGGCTATGAGACCTAAAGGCGAGATAAATGATGTATTACGTTGAAGATTTGAATGGGGAAGAAAGTGCAGGAGGCTTTTACCGCGAGGAGTTGCAGAAAGTGGCATTTAATTTGGAAAAAATGTGTTTAAAATTGAGAAAATTATAGGAAGCAAAGGTTCAGGAAAGAGAAAAATGTACCTGGTGAAATGGCTAGGGTACCCAGAAAGCTTCAACACCTATATAAAAGCTGCTGCAATAATGAAGCTTAAATAGTATGCAACATGGCGCATAACCACTTCTATGTCACACTCCCGTCCTCTTCTTCTCTGTCTTTACATCCTAACAACACACTAGCCAACTTTGTAACAGAACCCCATGACCCCATTGAATTGGAACGTGATTCTTATGAGCTGGGTTTATGCGAAATTCAGCTATCCACCAGCTTATGTATTGAAATTATAAAGAACCCGTTTTTACGGTTTTTAGAGATCGTGATGAGTGTGAAAAGGCAGGGGTAATTAGGGATGAAACCATGCGTGCCGCCCGAAGTGGGAGGCCCTTTATTACACTACAGTCGTAACACTAGACCCATGTCGTTACGGTGCAGCCGAAGATGTTGTGAGAGACTTAAACGAAAGTTTAAAGAGCTCAAATCTTACGGCTGATTTAGTATACGAGATCTTAAACAAAGAAACCTCTGCACATGCTCTGACCCTAAAATCACAGGATAATAGGAATATTAAAGACAAAGGATTGTTCCAAATTATAACCGAGGGCCAATATCAGTTGAAATTGGAGAAATTGGGTGAGGGCTATATTTACAGCAATATCGTGGAGCATCAATTTGTTGGGGATACCCAGGCGTGTCTGCTTCGCATTGCACACATTCCCAACCATAGAGGGAAGAGCTTGAACATTACATATGACAAGCCCCATTATGTGAATGTTGCGACTAATCTATTAACCAATACCTCAATATATATAAGAACGATTGAGGGAAAAAATTTCCCATTCGGTGATGGGAGCTTAACAGTGAAGCTGAACTTTCGTCGCATTCAGTTATAATGACCCGAAAGCCTTTCACAGTATATCGAGAGGTGAGATATCAGCGTGGGAGTGGGCTTCGATCTATTTTTTCAACCATACTACGCACGGCCGTCCCATTGTTGAAGAGGGGGCGTGGCCAGATACCTCGGGAGGAAAGCGTTACAATCAGGTTTTAACGTAGTAGAAGACATAATGGGTGGAGCTAAACCTAAAGAAGCTCTAAAAAAACATTTAAAACGTACACGGGACCAAATCATCAAAGATGCAAAGAGAAAAATGCGTGGTGGCGGGAAGAAGATGAGGGCTGTCCGGAAGAAGGGGTTACCTACACGTGGCGTTAAATGTAAAAGGACATCAAAAAAGAAGTTTTCTAAGCGAATGAAACGTATGGTTGATCATTTTTTTAACTGATATAAGGTGAGGACATTGCTCTCACGAATCATAGGCTGATTACTACTTGTCGAGAGAGGTGGCACTATTTCTGACTCTTCATGGCACGCTTCATCCATCCGTGTAGCTCACAATGTTGTAAATCGGAGCTGTCCTTCTTTGATATGCCTCTAACACAAGTTTCTAATGAGCATAGAGACTTTATTACAAATAACAGTGATGCACCGGAGCTCCGGCTCCGGCCGAGCAGGAGTTCCGGCTATTTTAGAAAACCTCCTGCTCCGGCCGGAGGTCTCACTAAACTTCGGCCTCTGGCCGGAGGTGCAAAGTACACCACACTCAATTCTGACAACTTTTAGTTTTAATTCTATAAAACTATAAAACCTCATTTCTGCACCTATCCGAATATTTCAGTTCTCATATGACTGTAATAATAATTTATTTTATGAGTGATCAGTGATTGTATTAATATTTCAGTTCTCAGTGACTGTAATAATAATTTATTTTATGAGTGATCAGTGATTGTATTAATAATTGATTTGATATAGGCTACTTTACTCAGCATTCATCAAGACATCATAAGTTTCATAACCTGAGGATATTCTGTTCAATGGGAATTTTTAGAGAAATTAGCACACGCAAAGCATAGAAAGTCGACTTTTATAAAGTTAAAATTTTAAAGACTTCATAATTTAAAATAGCAGGACAATAATATATAAACCCTAAATAGATGAGACGAAGGACCCCCCCAACACACACATATAAATACTGAAATAAATCAATTGGCCGGAACCTCCGGCCTCCAGCCAGAGGAAAGAACACTAAGCCGAAGGTTCCGGCCCTCCGGTGCATCACTACAATTAACCCATTGAAAACAATTAGTTCCTCGAGTGCCCCTATAGAATTCGTGATACCCAGCTCAGGTCCATACTTTTTTATCCAAACTGCAGGCACATGTACGCTAAACTAAGTATAACCCATTCCGATGGAACGGACTCCGATAATAATTATTCTGCATACCCTGAAACCAACTTTCTGCATTTCATATTTAGTCAGTGTGAGGTGTATTTAAACCAGGTCAACATTTCGGCAGGAACGGATTATTATCACGTACGAGCCTATCTGGTAAATGTCCTCAACTTTTCAGAAGAAGCGAAGGATACCTTTTTAACTGCCGAGGGCTATTATCAGACTACAGACGAAAGTAATATAAATGATAAATTTAAAAATTCTAAACAGAAGATATATGAGTGTTTTGGACGTCTGCATACAGACTTCACATTCCAGGAGAAACTGCTGATGAACGGGGTGGATATGAAATTAAAGCTCACCCGCACGAATCCTGAGATCTGCATAAATCTGGGACCTGATCAAGAAGAGGGCACAAAACCCGTTGTGATTCACATTATGGAAACATATCTTCGCATGAGTCGAGTGAAATTAAGCTCTGCTAAACAATTAGAAATTTAAAAAAGTTTAATACACGCAGGTCTCGAAGCTGCTGGAAAACGTCGCCTTGGGAGTTCTACCTAAAAGGTTATTAATTGGAATGTAGGATCACGCTTTGACGAATATAAAATATAAAAAGAACGCCTTTAAATTCGAGAATTTCGGCATTAAATATATAACTCTATACGTCAATGGCGTTGGGTGGGACTATGGATATGGACTACTCATCAGACGCTGTGTTCCCGCTTTGCGCGAGAGCTTATAGTAATCTGGCCCATATTGCAGGTGTTTGTGATGAGCTCGGGATTGGGGTAACGCAGAAAGAATTCATCGATCAATTTAACCTTTACCCTTTTTGATATCACACCCGACTTATCTGCTAGTGTAAATACACACTTAAGTCCACAACAGAGTGGAAACATCTCAGTCAGATTGAAATTCGCCAACCCGATAGACGCTCCTATTAGTGTACTAGTATACCTAGAGCAGTGCTCTTCAACCTGGGTGGTACCGCCCACTAGTGGGCGAAGGATCTCATTAATCTAAAGGTAATTGCAATTAATTTTATTGTTTTATGCAGGGTATATAACTTTTAGTTTGAGTTTTTGCATTTTTATTTTTTGTGGGCGATACGGAGATTCAAAAGTTACAAAAGTGGGCGGTAAGCATAAAAAGGTTGAAGAGCACTGACCTAGAGTCACAAGCTCTAATAGAAATTGACCGCTTTAGGAACGTAGTCAACTACTTTTAAAATGGATGCGAATACACTTCAGAGAGTAATGAATTGTGACCAAATCACACGCTCCAAATTTATCGGTGTGTTTGCGAAGAATGGAACATTGAAATTACCAACTACGAGAAAATGCGGGGGAATTGTTGTCAACACGGACATTGTTGTGGAGAAAGGATTCATTGGTTGGCCATCTACTTTAAAAATAGGGAAAGAATGTACTATTTTAATTCACTGGGGACTCATCGTTGGAGTGACCTTGTTATTGTAAAATTTCTCGAACATTTGCGTATCCCTGAAATTGTCTGAAATCCCCACCGATTACAAGGATATTTTAGTAATATTTGCGGCATGTCCTGCCTTTCATTTCTCTTGCACATGTCACGTGGAAAGGGATTTATAAATTTTTTTAAAATTATTCTCTTTGTACGACACTGAGCTGAATGATGAAATGGTGTGCAAGCAGATAAAAAAAGGTTCCCATTTGTGCGCACTCGATGTATTGTGTAAAGTTTTACGCGTGTGGATATATTTATAATTGTAACTATATTGTGCAAAATATAAGATAGCCGCAATAATGTTAGTCTTGTGCTCTGTAGCTTATTTAATTGATGCTAATTCTGTAACTAATTTAAGCTGAATTGTACTAATTTATAAAACATGAATTCTATCATTTAATAAATTGATGAAAATACACTGTCTTGTTCTTAACCAAAAGAAAAAAAGCTTACATTAGTTCCCCGACGACCTAGCAATCATTGGACCGGATGTGAGCCAATATTTTGACCTCCGTATTCAGGTCACTGGGTTGACTGCGCTGTAACACCTCCAAAACCTTCAAAGCTGTCAGGAAAAGTAGCTCTAACACGATCGAGTTCCGCATTGGACCTATAAGGAGAAAGGATACCGTTGTAGACAGAAAATTATCTTGACAACTCGTACATTTTTCTAATAATGATCATATTGGATGACTAAGCACCGTCACAGGGTATCGAGCACCTGGCAGATATTAAACGATTCATCCACATTGAATCTTTTTTAATTAAAATCCATTTGTTCCATATATATATATATATATATATATATATATATATATATATATATATAATTGAGGATACATGCTATTTTAATGAAACATTTCACAAACTAACTTTAAATAAATGCTAACACGTAATTATTTGATAAACAAAATTTACTCTCTAAATACTTAATAGAACACATTAATTACAGAAAGTCTAGCGCAGTAACCTGTAGCAAACAGGCATTTATATGTCAGGACACCGCGATGTATATATGGGAGGAGAGAGTCACAAGGAGTTACAATAAGATAAAACGCCGATTAGGGCGCCCGGATAAAATTAGACTGGTCCAAAACACAAAATGTTTTAAATCATAAATGTTACCTCAATTATTGTGAACCTTTATAAGAATAACTTCTGACAAAAATATCAGCTCATTTGAAGTATAATTAGGGGTGCCGCACTACTGTAAAAAATATCAGAAATAAAAAAAATTAGTAATATCATATGGATTGTGGAGTAGTTAGCTTCTGTAGGTATGTTATTTGTGTTGTTGAGATGATAGCATCATAGCAGTGTAGGAGAGTGTCAAATGGCATCATGCACAAACAGGATGTAAAATATGGCAAGTTCAGTAGCGACTAGAAAATCAACAGAAATGTGGCTTATTGGACAAACAATTGAGACAATATGTGGAAGAAAGCTACCATCGTATGGTGACGTTCTGCGGCTTATTTTTCATCATCTACATGCCAAAAAGACGTTGAAAGATGCATCTAAAGCTGTTTGCGATGAAGTATGAAATTTTGGGAGATGGCAAATATCCAACTGCTGACTATCACAAGTTACGAAAAAATAGAAAAGGAGTATTTTAATTATAGAGGACTTCAAAATCTAAATCTAGACGTTCACAGACACAAATAGATATAGAAACTTCTTTCAAGAACGTTTGGACGATTTATTCGATATCTCATGCCAATGCTCTGCAAAAAAGACAGTAGAAGAAGACAGAGCTTTTCTACAAGCTCAACGAGAGAAGGGGAGGAGAGACTACATAGGAAGTGTGGACAAAATATGTGCTCTCAAACAACCTAAGAGAAGATCGAGATGAAGCATTTCAACGCCAAGTTAAGAAAGAAACTATGAGAAAGAAAATGAACACAACAGTGACTCAATTTTCGTCAAATAGTAGTTCCTCCGAGGAAGAGCCAAGTACATCAAGTACACCAGTCACCATAAAGAAGGAGAAACTTGGTAGTCATGAACCAGCAATGGTTGTATCAACAGAATTAGCAATGACACTGGACAGAAACAAATTAAGTGATCGCCAAGCAGTATCAGTAGTAGCAGCTACTGCATCTTCTCTTGGATATGAAGTTGATGATATTGTTCTGAGTAGAAGTTCAATACGGAGAAAACGAATATCAGTTCGTCAGCAAATTACGGATGACATCAAGCAATCATTTGAAACTGATATTCCTCTAACACTTCACTGGGACGGAAAGCTTATCCAAGATCTTACTGGTGATGATAGTGTGGATAGACTTCCAATTATTGTATCAGGCGGAGGAAAATCTAAGCTTCTCTCAGTACCTAAACTTAAATCTGGCACAGGAAAAAATATTGCAGGTGCTGTGGTCGAAGCTTTGGATGACTGGGGGCTACGAGATTGTGTGCAGGCAATGTGCTTTGACACAACTGCAAGCAACACTGGCGATAAAAAAGGAGCATGTACTCTTATTGAAAGCATACTTGAACGGCCGCTCCTCGGACTAGCTTGTCGACATCACATTCTCGAAATAGTAATAGCATCGGTCTTTGACAAATGTCACGGCGCTGCCACTGGTGGTCCGGATATCTTGTTATTTAAGCGTCTTAAAAATAAATGGAAGACTTTTGGCACAAACAAGTTTGAAATTGTTCAAATCGATGTACCGGAAAAGCCCAGTATAATTGAAAATTGCAAGCAACATTTGACTAAATTACAACCTCGAGCAGATTACCGAGAACTCTTAGATTTGACAATCATATACCTTGGAGATGTTCCTTTTGATGGCATTAAATTCCATCAACCCGGAGCGTTGCACCGTGTGCGATGGATGGCGCGAGTGATATATGCAATAAAAATTTGTCTTTTCCACAAACAAATGGAAGTCACTAGACGTGAACTAGAAGGGATGCAACGTTTTGCATTATATGCTGTTCGATGCTACGTAAATGAATGGTTTTTAGCACCCATTGCTTCCTCTGCACCAGCTAATGACCTATCTCTTCTCAAGAAACTTCAATCCTACGATGATAAAGAAATATCTGTAGCTGCATCTAAAGCGCTCTCTCGCCATCTCTGGTATTTGAATGAAGAGCTCATCGGACTTTCTTTTTTTGATGAAGAAACGTCACTGGAAGTCAAGCGAGAAATGGTGAAGGCGCTGGATGTGAATGGCTCTCAAAATCCTCCTAAACGGATAAATTTGAATGTGAATGATCCTAACCTACAAGACAAAACACTAGCTAGCTTCGTCAGTTCAACAACTCGCAACTTCTTCACAAAATTAGCATTGCCAATGGACATTTTGGACAGATATTCTGCTGATTGGAGCGCTAATGATGACTACAAAGCTGCTAGCGATTATGTAAAAAATATGAATGTTGTAAATGACAACGCTGAGAGAGGTGTTGCTTTAATTAAGAACCTCACTGGCCATCTTACGAAAAGTGAAGAACAACAATATCTTCTACAAATTGTAGAGCAGCACCGTAAGCGTTTTCCAAACGTAAAAAATCTACAATAAAAGAGGGACTTAGATAGAGGAAATAAATGGAATACAAACAAAATTAGAAGACTGTGGATTAGGCCTATAGGGGATACCACATTAAAAAAGCGCACCGATAACAGTTACCTCAGGGGTAAAAAATATTAATATAAATAATCCGATTGGAGAATAAAATGAAATGTTTTACCTCCGTGCGGCACCTCTAAATATTATCCGATTTGCATTAAATTGGTGTTTATAATTCTTTAACCATTCCTCACAATATCCAGGGGTACCATATTAAAAATAATGAATTTGAAAATTCACCCTTATAGGTTGGACCAGTCTAATATATATATATATATATATATATATATATATATATATATATATATATATATATATATATAGGAAGAGAGAGTTACAAGGAGTTACAATAAGAGAAAATGCAGGATAGCGTACCCGGATCAAATAATAAAAACAAAGCAACTAACCTAACTGAGCTCAAATGGAAGATTAGTTGGATGTGCTACGCATCATCTGTCAGCACCGGGTCACGAACCCGGGACTGCAGCAATTCCCTACCTTTAAAATTTTAGTAATTCTAAAAACCAACCTGTAGAACTTATAAATTTTAAAGTTAACACGTACAGGGAAACAAGAACGTAATAAAATTTCACTTTCAAAGGATACCTTCATCGCATAATAAAATTCACTGTCTAAATGACATTGTCAGGAAGGAAGATTAGCTGGGTTACTAAGCCCCGTCGCAGAGTCTCGAGCCCCTGGGCAGATATCCTTTCATTTCATTTATTATGGCTTTTTATAAATTAACTAACACTTGTAAGGGTTAAGCATTGAATGATACGATGTGTGTATATATATATATATATATATATATATATATATATATATAGCCCGAGAATGAGTCACAAACTAAATTATTATGTAATTACTCACATTTCAAATGAGAATGTTTCCGCTGGTTCTTTCTCGCCGTCACATATTTCTGCAATGGATTGCGTTGAAAGTAGGGCGTTCCGGTCGATCGCTGCGAAAAGATGGAACGTAGCCCCTACAGAGAGGACCCCGTCTTCAAACAATTGCGGGGAGCAGTAAAGCTGATGTGTCTGACTGGAAGTGTCCATGATGAGAGAATGTGTGGTTAGACGTTGATAAAATCACTGTTGTGGATCCAACTGAAAATGTTCCCTTTTATATACGCGACCCCGATTGGCCCCACCCCAATATTCGATTCGCGAGTTTCCTGTGTGAGAGGGAGACTTTCGCCAACCAGAGATCCTGGATTCGTTCTCATGCTCCACCCATTGGGTTGTAATTGGACAAGCCGCGAATTCTGGAGGAGTGTCGTTACCAAATATGACTTATTCATTCCACATATAGAATCTATTTTGTTTTAAAAATTATATTAACGTTTTTATGTTATAGTTTAAAGATATAATTGTGTCTTAAAGATAAATTTGTATTGAAACAAAATAGTTGCCTAAAAGAGGAAAAATGAAGAAGTTACCCCAAAATAGAATCTATTTTTATTATAAAGTTATATTAATATTTTTTTGTAATAAGGTTTAAAGATATATTGGTCTCTTAAAGATAAATTTGTATTGAAACAAAATAATTGGGCGAAAGACGAGAAATGAAATGGTTATCCCGAAATAGAATCTATTTTGTTTTAAAAAATCATATTAATGCTTTTTATGTTATAGTTTATTATGGTGAAAATTTGTTTTGGCATTAAACTTAGTTTATCTTATTCGATTTTTTGTTTAAAAGATCGTGTACCAAACGTCAAATTGGCATCATGGTGTTCCACCATGAGAAGCTTAATAGAAAAATTATTAGCGTCGCCATTTTTTTTTAGACCTTGTCGGTTTACCCCTGGCCCCATAAAGTATTTGTTTATGCTTAATAGCTTTGTCTATAAGGGCGTATTTAGAGACCTTGTCGGTCCACCCCCTGGCCCCATAAACGTATTTGTTTATGCTTAATAGCTTTGTTTATTAATTGGGTCGTATTTAGAGACCTTGTCGGTCTATCAGGAGCTGATAAGTAAAAGCCGTGAGTAAGGTGGGTTTGGTTAGGTGATGGTAAGCTATACTTAGACGATTGGTGGTTGTGGTGGTGGTTGGTATTATTTTTGTGTGGTGGTTATGCTCGTATATTTTTTGCTCTTGAGGCTTTACATGCATCTGTTTATATATATATATATATATATATATATATATATATATATACAGTTACGATCAAAATTGTTCACACCCCTCTCAATTGTAATGAATTGGTAGGAAATATATATTCCATCACTTTCTTAGATAACATAAACACAAAAGAAGACATTTAATAGTTTATTAAGACAAATAACAGTTTGATTTTATTTGAACTAAAGCCCATATACCAATTTTCTTAATTTCCCATAAATCAAAATTATTCACACCCCTGTAAGAAATCGCTCATTTTTGCCGGCTATTGAGTCAATATGACCATCACCGCATCCAAGGTCAACAATTCAAGGTCAACAGGTATCTGGCTAGTTTATCTGAGACCATATGATTTCCATACGTGCATTCAGTACTCGTCATTCGTACAAACACGTCGCTGAAGATGGCAAAGAGAACAGAGTTGCCCAAGAGGATTAGAGAAGACATTATTCGCTTACATAAGCAACGAAATGGATACAAGAAAATAGCAAACAAGTTGAATACTTCGAAAAACACCATTGCAAGCACCGTACGGAAGTATAAAGCTACAGGTACAGTGGAATCGCTACCTGGACGAGGGAGAAAGAGGCTGTTCTCCCCAGCTGCTATACGCTTCATGAGGAGAAAGGTGGAGAAAACCCCTCGCCTGACCACCAAAGAGCTACAGCATGACCTGTCAGCTGCCGGTAAGGAGGTTTCGCTCGCTACGATACGGCGTATGATACACCGCGAAGGGCTCTACGCAAGAACTCCGAGACGCACTCCACTGCTGACCGCTAAGCACAAGCAGAATCGTTTACGGTACGCCACGGGCCATCTAGACAAGCCAGTGAACTACTGGGAGAAGGTTCTCTGGACCGACGAGACGAAATTGGAGCTTTTCGGGGCAATGGACCAGCGCTACGTTTGGAGACGGAAGAACGAAGCGTATAAGGAGAAGAACACTCCGCCCACTGTGAAGCACGGCGGTGGATCCATCATGTTCTGGGGTGTTTTGCTTCATCGGGAACTGGAAAACTTCATCGCGTAGATGGAACGATGGATTCGCTCCAGTACCAGCAAATACTGGCAAAAAACGTTGGGCCTTCAGTGAAGAAATTGAAGCTCGGACGCAATTGGACACTCCAGCAGGATAACGATCCGAAACACACGTCAAAATCCACAAAGGAGTGGCTGAGGATGAAGGTATGGAACGTGTTGCAATGGCCATCGCAGTCACCTGAACTAAATCCCATAGAAAATCTATGGTGGGATTTGAAAAAGGCCGTTTCCCCACGCAAGCCCAAGAACCTAACCGAATTAGAAACCTATGCCCACGAGGAATGGGAAAAAATCCCAAAAGAACGCTGCCAAAAGCTTATAAATGGCTATAAATCACGGCTGCAGCAAGTTATTACGGCCAAGGGGTGTTGTACCAAGTATTAACCATGTCTGTTTAAAAGGGTGTGAACAATTTTGATTTATAGGAAATTAATAAAATTGGTATATGGGCTTTAGTTCAAATAAAACCAAACTGTTATTTGTCTTAATAAACTATTAAATGTCTTCTTTTGTGTTTATGTTATCTAAGAAAGTGATAGAATATATATTTCTTACCAATTCATTAAAATTGAGAGGGGTGTGAACAACTTTGATCGTAACTGTATATATATGTGTGTGTGTGTGTGTGTGTGTGTGTGTAATAATAGGGGATCTATGGGCGTATATATAGTTGGGGAGTGTATTTTCGTTTGTGTGCGCCAACTAGCGGATTTCGAGTTCTATGCCGTGATGCTACCTTGAACTCCCATTATGCACCTGGATCTTCCAGGTGTAGGATGCTGTCTTTTCAGCTCTCTCTCTCTCTCTCTCTCTTTCTCTCTCTTCCTCTCTTAACCTCTTAACGACCAAGGTTTTTGTAGGGTTAAGTTATGAATGCGTGTATTGGAAACGGTACAAATTTGACCCAGTGGTCCAAAAGAGGTTAAGTTAGGTATACCCCTTTGGGGGTGAGGCCGTCCCAACTTCTCCCTCAAAGAGGTTAGGTTAGGCTTCCCCCCCTTTTTTTGCACCCTGGGGTTGGAACTGTGGGAGGCGAGGTTGGCACCTTGCAACAAGGGGGAAGGGGGTTGGCACTTGCACTCATTTGATCAACATTGCAATTGCATATGCACTCTACCATTTTTCAGGCATACTACTTATACGCAACATCTACCTTTGGAGTGAAATTGAATATAGAGAAAGTAAGAGGGTACCAGAAAAGTGGTTGCTGTCAGTCGCCCCAGACAGCTGAGTTTCAGTGAGGAAAAGAAAATGAGGTTTAGAGGAGGAAAGGTGGTGTTGAAGAGATTGAAAATTTGAGAAAAGACCACGAATGTTGCAGAAGTTTAAAAAAAGTTAATCAGACAGAGGTCCAGAACATCTCGAATGGGCGGTAGCAGATCCACCCCTCTACCCGGGTCTGTGTTCCCGGTATCGGCAGGGGGGAGCCAGAAGTGGGAACATTTATGGTCCCCACCCAAGTGGATTCCGAGAATCTTGAAGTTGATGCCATTTTTTTTTAATTTTGAAAAGATTATGTGGTGTGTAAGATGCATGTGCATGTAGTGAGGAATAGGGAGAGATGTGTGTTTTTGAGAGCATGCTGGACTGCTCAGGGTAGATGAGACACGGAAAAAGATCAGTTAAGGGGGACAGTGACAGGAGAAACTGGAGTTCCAGCACTCCCTAGCTTCTGTCTAACGTCCCCTCCAGAGTACTTCCCTGGTCGATTGGTGTCTACAATCTCTTCCTTATACCACTTATCCTATACCACTTATTGAGAAGTAAGGGAATTAAGAATTAGCAAAATTAAACAAAATTAGCATAACAATGAATACGTTCTCTCAATTAAATGGAAATTTCAGTTTAAGAAAGTTTGTTACAACGGAGTCACATTGCAAAGGGTCTATTGATATTTCGGTCTTTTCCTTACCCTCGCCTGCATGATGGTTTGAAGGGATTCAAAGTTTCCAGAATCATTTGCAGTCAGTAAGGGATGGAGCGAATATAAATTAAAATGTATATTTGCATTTTCCACGTATTGTATCATAGAAATACAGCTGAAAATATGCTTTAATCCTCAGAATTAATAAACCTTCGCTTACTATGTATATACAGTATGTATAGCTTGTTTATAGTCTCATGTTTTTCATTTCCTCACTCCCAGCCTGCTCCTCCATTCTCTGCCTCTTGCCATAAAAAAAGCAAAGGCGTGGCATAAGGCTAATTTTGCACCAATATAATTAAATTTTCAATATTTTTCCCATAGGGTTTTTCTTCGGCAAACTTTTTTCCGGAGCTGTATATATTGTTGAATCTTTTGGGTGGTCAACTCGTAGTTTATTATTAGACACTTTTTTGTGATGTTCTCTCTCTCTCTCTCTCTCTCTCTCTCTCTCTCTCAAACCAAGAAAACTAAGTATTTTTCTTTTTTTTTTTGGCTTCCAAACAGCGTTTTGATGAAGGCATCGAATCTGGACGAAATTCAGACAGGAATACTTGAGGGCTTGAATCAACTGCGATCATTGTAAGTATGAGCAAATAATATTTACTTGAGGTATAAAATCAAAATTGACAAATTCCAGATTTACCTCACGAAAGGATATTGGTCATAAGTGCCGTAATTTTAATAATTATTTGCTCTGAATAAGTGTGTGTGTGAGGGGGGGTTCTCGTCTTCCCTACGGAATCGCGACAGTCTTCAGAATACACACAGAGTCCATAAGTAGAGTTGTGGTGGTTTATCTTTATAAATGCTATATTTTATCGTAAAAAAAAGGGGTTAGGTAAGGTTTGGTTAAATTTAAAATTTATTATGCCTTTTTAGATAGGTTAAATGTCGCGTTACAGAGTTAAATATATGAAAATGCTCTGGTTGTGTGTGTGTGTGTGTGTGTGTGTGTGTTTTATACAAGACTAGAGTTGCTTTACTCCTTTCAATATAGCTTCAGTTGCCAATCTTTCAATAAATCTTGTCTTCGTAAAGAATCTTAACAGCAGCTAAAAAATAGGATTTCATATAACTGTACATAGAGTTGACACATATATAGGCACCCATTTATTCACAGAACGCTTTATTATTTCATAATAACATAAATCAATGAAGTTACTCAGTATTTGGTTGATTTCCCTTGAGCTACTTTTAATAGAGAAATGCGGTCAGGTATGGATTTAGTGACAGCTGAATTTTTCTCTTAGCGAATTTTGTCCCATTCCGACTTCAAAATGTCAATCAAGTCTTGTCTGAAAGTGGGTTTAGTGGACGTTTTCCTCAATGCCCAGCCTAAGAGAGTCTACACGCGTTAAGTGGGATTCATGTCTGTCCACACGCATTAAATGGGATTCATGTCTGTTCACACGCGTTAAATGGGATTCATATCCGGCGACTGACGCGGCCATTGCAGTGTAATGGGTGAAATAACGGTTTTTATTTATGTGATAATATTCATATCTCTTACTGCACTGCATAATGCATTCTATCTTCATTACTCTAATTTCCTTATTCTGTTCACTGCGTTCTAATTTATAACGTTCCACTTTATAAATCATAACGCAAACTTTCTGATTAAAGAAACGAACTGGCAATTAGAATATGTGTATAAATGGATGTGTGCTAATAAACTTTTATTAAACTTGACAAAGTCATTTTATATGATTATTACCACAAAACATATAAATACAAACTATCAAATAAAAATTTGGAATATTACTCCTGCAAGGGTGAATGAGGTTAAAGTACTTGGCATTAACTTAGACGAAAAACTAAATTTCAAACATCATGTACAACATATCAAATCCAAAATATTAACATTTATCTTCGTATTATTTAAACTAAAAAGACACTTCCTCAAAACACACTCGTTACCCAATATTATTTCTTCTTCCATCCACATTCATTATACGTTTTACATTAAACATGGGGTAACTCAAAGAAATATATAAAACATCCTTTGGAAGTAATTCGTAAAATGTGTTTGCGAACTCTCTCGAATAATGAAAACAGACAAAATCACACTTCCTCAATGTTTAAAGAGCTAAATATTTAAAAACTAAATGACTTATATAAATTCAATATTGCTGTCAATATGTTCAAAGTTACCACTAAAAATGAATGTACATCACCAATTGAAAAAGCAATCATTCCCCATCAAATACACGATCATTATAACCCAGACTGCCCAGTGATTTTATACACAAACCTAACTATAAAATAGAAACTGCAGGAAATGCACTCTCTTTCAAAGAAGCAGATGTATGGAATGCAGATGTATCGGCAGAGGAGAGCCAGAAGTGGGGACATTTATAATCCCCTCCCCAGGGGAGTCCGAGGCTCTTGAAGTTGATGCCATATCAGGCAGGTTCCATCACTAAATGTGTTTTGCAAATCACTAAAAAAGCACTTCATTAGCTCCTACTGGTGTATAAGTTCACTACTGCCATTTTCAGTAATCAATTTTGTAATCAACTATTTAAAATATGCTAATTTCATTGAGGATCTTTAATTTTGTAATCTATTCTTTTTCTATATTTTTTATTAAAAAGCATTTATTTTCTACTAAGTATACAATAAATCATTTAATTTAAAATTATGTAACATTTTGTAAACTTTAAATAAAATAAACAGTCAAGTTTCACAATTATGTATGTAATTGTAAATATTAAAAGTACTGTATTTATGTTATCAATAAAGGCTGTTCAGTATTCAATGTTTACTCTTATTATTGCTATTATTATTATTTTTTGTTGTCATAATTACTATTACCACTTTCACTACTTTATATAAGGTGTTTCAGGAGGAAAAGTCAATACTTCGGGAGGTCATAGTATCGGTCATTGCGAGAAAAAATGAAAAAAAGTTCATATGAACATGTGTCTAATTCTGAATGGTTACGGAGACACAGCTGTTTGAATCTGATGCGCGCGCAGCTCTTCCTCCCCCTTCCCTCCCCTATAACCTTGAACCATGTAAGCTGTAATGTAAGCATGTAACATAAGCCAATCGACAGCTGACTGTTGTGAGTGACATTGTTTGATGTTTGAAGCAGTGTTAAGAATGCCACACACCTTCACATATGCCGAATATGCAGATATGGTGTAGTCTACGGTTTTTGCGATGGAAGTGCAACAGCTGCTGTTGCAGAATACCGTCGACGGTTTCCGAACCGCAGAATTCCTGATCGAAGAGTGTTTACCAGGGTTTTCAACACATTGCGTGAGATTGGTACACTTCCCAGTGCTCATGTTTCATCTGAACGTGAAGGTCAACAAGATGTGGATGAAGTGGAAAACATTCTTCAGTTGGTAGAGCGTAGTCCTACTACTAGCTCACGAAGAATTTCTACACGTCTCGGTGTACCAGTGTATCACACACAAGAGTATGGCGAACATTACGTGAGGAAGGCTTGCATCCATATCATGTACAACGTGTACAACACCTTCAACCAGGAGAAGCTGCCATGCTACTGGAATTTTATCACTGGGTAAATGCTAATCGCCGATTGCTTCGATTAATACTGTTCACCGATGAAGCTACTTTCACCCGTGACGGTATCAACAACACTCGTGACTCTCATTGGTAGTCAGACGAAAATCCAAATGCCATTGTAGAAAAAAAATTTCAACATCGCTTCTCTGCCAATGTGTGGTGCGGTATCATCGATGATCAGCTGATTGGCCCTGTTACTTTAGAGAATCGTCTTACAGGACAAAGTTATCTAGAATTTCTACAAAATGAATTGCTAGGACTATTGGAGGATGTTCCTTTGGCTACACGCGCTGGTATGTACTTTCAGCATGACGGAGCTCCTCCACATTCTACCCGTCTGGTGATGCAATACCTAAATCAAACTTTCCCTGGTCGATGGATCGGCCGCGTTGGTCCCACTCAATGGCCACCAAGGTCTCCAGACCTCTCTCCGTTAGATTATTGTTTGTGGGGGTAGGTGAAAAGTCAAGTTTAGAAAAGAAAGGTGGATACACGAGACGAATTGCTCGCGCGCATTTTAGATGCCGCTGCCCGCATAAAGGAACGTCAAGATCAACTCAGACGAACAACACGCGATCTTCGCACACGAGTTGCAAAGTGCATTGAGATTGACGGTGGGATTTTCGAAAACGTATTGTAAACTGTAACAAATTTGTCATTTCTGTATCTGATACCACTCAAAATGCCAATGTTTAAACATTAAATGTTAGAAACAGTAATTAGTTTCTCTTTCTTGATTACCAATAACAATGCTTTTGTATTTGTAGATTCAAACAGCTCTATCTCCGCAACCATTCAGAATTAGACACATGTTCATATGAACTTTTTTTCTTTTTTTCTCACAATGACCGATACTATCACCTCCCGAAGTATTGACCTTTCCTCCTGAAACACCCTGTATAATATTGTCTACTAAATATGCAATAAATCATTTAATTTAAAATCATGCAACATTTTGTAAACTTTATATCGTATTTATTATTATTATTACTATTAATACTATTTTTTGTTGTCTCTATTACTATTACTTGCCACTTTCACTATTTTTATGTAATAAATATGGTAAATGACATTAATTCTGCCTGAAAAGCCTCGATGCTTCTAAGGGCATATTCAGATTAGAGTACTGTGAATATATTAATGTTATAACAAATATCTAAAAATTGTAAAACTCTGTCACTTTTATTCTTCTCTGAATAAAGTTTGAATTTAAATTTAAATTTGAATTTTTAGTGGCATTCTTTTAACTGATTCTAAATTCTCTACTCGAAATGGTCGCGTAGACGAGATTACCTCTTCTCTCACCTTAGGCCTCTCTCTCCTTACCAACTTGTATTTTGTATGGAAAAAGTTCTAATTTGGAAAGGGGGTGGTACCATGCAACCGTTTAAACCTCAATGTTTGAACTTCTCTTTTTCGAGTGGTATAAAGTACATTTGATTTCGTTTAATATTTGCTCATTATAGCGAGTAATTATGCTAAGAGGAAAATTGAAAATCTGGAAAAAGACGGTAGGAGCCGAAATTAAACGTTTTAACTCAGCCTGAAAACTTTTGAATATCCAATCCTGTAGCATGCACTAAAACTGTTCACCACCCTTTCGGATCAATGTCTGTTCACGCTCAGAGTTGCCGGAATGAAATAATGGAAGAGTATGCCACATAAAATTTTGTGTTCATTACCTGGAACCGTCATAATCTCATGCCTCCTACCGGCGTTTCACCAATTTTTTATCATGACATTGTCGTGATTATTTGCTAAAACGAGAGATATCAACGTTTGGTGAAATTTCCTGCATACCACTCGAAGGGAAAAATTTCAAACTTTAAAATAAGGCATAACCGGTTGCTACAGGTCTCATTTTTAAATAGACCAAGGAACTCTTCTGAGAAAATTAAATCCACTATTTACGTCGGACCGAATACATCAAAAAAGAAAAAACTATAGTACTTGCCATTTACCATTACTTATTCGGATTATAGTGGATTTAATTATCCAAGAGTTCCTTGTTATGCACAATCTGTGTAACATAAAATTTTCTCATGGGACCATTCTGAGTTGAAGCATATATATATATATATATATATATATATATATATATATATATATATATATATATATATATATATATATAGAGTGTCTCACAACCGGTCTGCCATACTTTGGGGGTGATTTGGGGGTGATATCGAGTAAAAAAGTTAATACAACATCGGTGCTATTTCCAACCGTTGCGGAGCTACGGACGTTTTAAGTTGCACGGAAAAAAATAAACGAGATTTTTAATCTGGTGTATTTATTGTTACATTTTATGAGATACACCTTATAAATGTTCAACATGTTCGCCTCGGTTTTCAATGCAAAGCCTTGCTCGTTCCAAACAAGAGTCCACTGCCCATTGAATCATTTCGGGGTGTTCTCGTTATGTAAGCAGCGGCATCCATAATCCGACGCAAGAGTTCCTCTCTCGTTTTTACTTTGGTCTTGTAGACCATCTCTTTCATAAGACCCCATAAAAAGAAATCTAACGGGGTTAGGTCCGGAGATCTCGGGGGCCATGATATTGGGCCAGCACGACCAATCCAACGATTCCCGTACCGCTGATTCAAGTAATCCGGAACATGACGACCAAAATGTGGTGGCGACCTATCGTGCTGAAGGAACAATCTGCGCCTTGTCTCCAAGGGCACGTCCTTCATCATAAACGGCAATTCGTTAATCAGGAAGTTCAGATAATTATCAGCAGTTAATCAGTGTTCCAAAACGAACGGTCCAATCAGTTGATCTCCAATTACATTGCACCAAACATTCACTGAGAATCGATGTTGAAAGTTTCCTTCAACGACACCGTTGGGATTATCGGCGGACCACAAGTTAATTTCATCAGTAAACACTATGCTATTAAGAATTTGGCGATGCATAACCATCCACTGGCAAAATTGAACACGATTATCGTAATCATCCGGTTGAAGAGCTTGCACAGGTTGCAAATGATAGGGATACAAACCCTCATCATGCATGGTTCGCCATACACGCGATGCGGATTCACCAATTCGTCTAGAAATCCTTCGAACACTGGTAGTTGGGCTACGTTGTACTAGGTCCAGTATGCGCTCCTCCACAGCAACGGGCCGACGTGCTACATGTTCTTGGTTACGTGGAACAATTGTCCCTGTTTCCCTTAATCTCTGGTGTGTGTCACTAAACACTTGCCTGTTTGGTATTCGACGGTTCGGAAAAAGTCTTCGATATTCCTCAACTGCCGCTCTGCTGTTACCATCACAGAATTCGTAAATGAAATAGATATCAACGTATTCAGCGGGTGTGAACTGTTGATTCATTTTGATTGTTCATCTTAGCGCAACACAGTGTTTCGTACTACAGATCAGAACCAACTGAAAGAAAAAACTGAGGGTTAGTAGTGGTAACTCCGTTAACCGAAACTACCACCAGTGCTACCATCTATCGAATTACACACACGTTAGGATTTGTTGTTTGCACATCTTAAAACATCCGTAGCTCCGCAACGGTTGGAAATAGCACCTATGTTGTCATAACTTTTTTACTCGATATCACACCCCAAATCACCCCCACAGTATGTCAGACCGGTTGTGAAACACCCTGTATATATACTGCATAATGTTAAAAATGATAAACGAATCTCCATCAATAATTTATCAACTTTTAATTTCTTCATTTATTTTTCATAATAAACTTGTTGCTGATAATTCTAATGTTTATAAATTAGTCGCTGATTTAATTTTTAAATTTATGACCTCAGTACTGAGAGTCTTTTAAACATTTTATTCTTTGTTCATTATCAGAATAGTTAATATGTTAGAGTTTATGATCATTTTCGTACAGTGTTTTGTTCTGAACCGTGAACTTTTTATTATTATTTTTATTTTAATAAAGAAGCCACGGTGGTGTGAGACAAATCAGTGACTGAACTTGAAACCAGAACTTGAAACCATCTATGTATTTCCTAGCAAAATTATGCTACGTCAATATCGCGTGAAATATAACAAAACAAGAAACTAGAAAGATTCTTGTTAGACCCCAAACCTCGTCTTAGCATAAAACGTCTGATTGGCTTACACTGACCGAAATTCAGGCTATTCTTCCTTGGCTTAAGTCCAACCCACTTGCTAACTTTAATCGAAATCGTTCGCAACCGATTGGAGCGTTTACGCAGTACCCCGTTTACGTTATTAGGGAATAATACGTACAGTATTTCACGCTGAAATCATGTATATTTTGTTTTAATCCTCAAGTCAGATGTCTGAAGTTTATTTGTGCAATATTCGACGGATCACCTGAAGATCAGGGCCCCCAGCCTTCGTTAGTTAGCCTTATAAGGCTAACTAATTTTCAACTAATTACCCTTGACGATTGGTTAGATTAAGTCGTGATATTTCGTTAGTTAGCCTTATAAGGCTAACTAAAGAAGGCTGGGGGCCTTGATCTTCACGTGATCCTATTCAACAAACGTCCAATTTCTGAAAAAAAATTACAATTCGCACTATTTTCCAGTTACTTTTTGGTAATCTTTTAGGCACTCCTTTATATTTCTGTAATAAACCCTACTTAATGTGAACCTTGAAACAATGCGAAAGATTATAAAACATTTTGTTTTCCTTTCGTTCAGTCATCAGCCTGGATGAATAAGACGAGTGGACCACCCGGATAAGAATGGAACTCTGTTCTTTAGTGTTAAGTCCTAATTATCTGATAATATTCTCTCCAATAGATGGTGCGTTTGGCGTCAGTTGACTACTTTTAAAGTTAAAAACTTTTAAAACCAATAAATTTCCACCCTGGAAGACTTAGACACAGCTTATTCGATAAAACCCAAGTTCTTTAGTAAGAAAGATATAATTACAGGTTAACATATAGCTCACCACAAGCTAACTAAGACAAGTTTTCATATGTGGTTATTTTTCCGGATAAATGAAAGTACTTGCGTCACGAATAATTTAATCGGTTTCATATCTCAGATTTTTCTCGAATATTTCGTCTATAAATCCGACTTAGTTTAATCGAGGAAATTGGCACCAAATTCACAAATATAAATTCCGTTTTTCTTCGTGAAACGTTTAAGAGTGTAGCAACTTAACCCCCGTCAGGAACCTTCAATTTACCTACGTTGTTGGAACCATAGGGTCTATATGACCCCAGGCGTAAAATCTTGCAAAATGTTGCTATAAAAAGTCTGTAATGAAACAGTCACATGAAGGACACGTTGTATTTGATATATAAGAACTGTTAACGAATAATATCGGATAAATAATAAGAACTGTTGCATTTCTCTAACTTCTGCTTCCTTCAACAATCAAGATATGGCATCCATTTACCTGAATTATATCACAGGCATGCGAATGAGAACTTTGTGAGAGTTGTTTTCTTACTAATAACTATGAAAATAAAAACCCACTCTAATAGACAGAGTTTATTTCCACAACAGTTTCAACGCCCACTGGCATCCTCCTCGGGTGGATACAGAAAAACGAATGAACCAAAACAAGAGGGAAAAACAGTCCAGGGACCGACCGTTAAGAAATTCGCACCTAGGTTAGATCTCATTCTCCCGACACCGGAAGGGCATTTTCATTAAGTACATTCGCACAAATTTAAAACTATCTTCCTGTTCTAAACATACAGATTCTATTATTTTTATTTTATTTTTTTATTTTTATTTTTTACATAATTATTACATTTATTATTAAATTTATTACATTTAATATTGCATAATTATTTATTACAGAAATTATAAATTTATTATTACATTGGTTATTACATTGTTGTTTATTACAGTATACAGAACTTATAAACCGAAAAACGAATGAAAAAGGCGATTAGGAAACAATCCAGAGACCATTGAGAAATTCGCACCTAGGTTAGATACCGTTCTCCCGACACCGGAAGGGCATTTTTATTACAGGGTCCGCTTATAAGTACATTCCCACAAATTAAAACTATCTTCTTGTTCTATACATACAGATTCTAATATTTTGACATAATTACTGCATTTATTATTGCATTTACATTTTTTTAACATTTATTATTATTACCTTTACCCTAATTATTAAATTTATAATATTACCTTTATTATTACATCTGTTGCATTTATATTTATTTCCACATTTATTACTTCCATTATTACATTTACTAAAAGCGAGTAAGGAAACAATCCAGAGACATTTAAGAAATTCACACTTAGGTTCGAACACGTTCCCACGACTTGGTAAGGGATTTTTTGACCAAGAATCTCATTAAAGGGTCTAACTTATAAGTACCTTCGCACAAATTAAAATTATCTACTTTTTCTATACACACAGATTCTATTATTTTTCTTTTGACATAATTATTACATTTATAAAGCACCTTACTTGATTCCCAATCTATAGCATGATTATTTTGGCTGGCGTGATAAAAAATGGCATTATTAGTATTACAACTTCTGAAGGCATATTTGTGTTCTTTAATACGGGTTTCAATATTTCTTCCAGTTTCTCCCACGTATACTAAATCACAACTTTTACAGGGAATGCTGTAGACACAGGCTTGTTCCTCTTTTGCAACGTTATTCCTAACCAATTTACTTTTCACAGTAGACGAATATTTGAACGCCAAAGCAAACTTAAAATCTTTCGTCAACGGTTTTACTCTTTCTAAGCCGGCAATGTAAGGCAAACTCACATATTGTTTTTGGTTAACTGAAGGTTCCCGAGGGGCATAAAAAGATTTTCTGGCTTTAAAATACGCCTTTCTGGTAAGCCAAGCGGGATATTTTGAATCCTTAAAAATGTTCCATATCTTTGAATTTTCCAGGTCCAGCAAATGTGGGCTACAAATCCTGAGTGCTCTTAGAAACATGGAAGAAATAATTGAGCTTTTAAACCCTTCATCATGATATGAAAAATAATGAATGTACGAATTACAATGAGTAGGTTTTCTATAGACCGTGAAATTGGGCTTTAAAAAGAAAGAAGACTATTAACATCAATTACATATTCATCTTTATTTGTTCTGAGTTTTCTTGTGAGATCTACGCCTTTTAGTTTCGAATGTACGCACTGTTCCTTTTCTTTTATGTAGTACTTCTGGAGTGTCCCGTTTCAACATCCAGCAGTAATCAGCCATCATGCTGATATCCCACCTTCCCTGATATCTCTTCTCCATTTCTTTGATGTCTTGGTGAAACTAAGCATTTATAAGTATTTATAGGCAGTAGTTTTTAATAAAAATTTAATGAAAATTACTTACATATGTAATATAAAATGACATTTTATGAAAAATAAGTACGTGATGGCGAAAAATGAATATTATTTTCGGAATCAGCGTGCAAAAATTACTATATAAGTGATAAAATATTTCGGACAACAAAACCATCGCAGGCCTGTGAATTATTAAATGATATATATATATATATATATATATATATATATATATATATATATATATATATATATATATATATATATATATATATATGATACACAGACCGTGCATGGAGCAAGGAACTCTTCTCGGGTAATTAAATCCACTATAGTCCGAATAAGTAATGGTAAATGACAAATACCATAGTTTTTCTTTTTCATGATGCTAGCCACTCGCAAAGAGGTCCCAAAAATATAACTTCCCTCACCAGCTATCTGCAAAGCAAATAGGATCCAGCTTTGGGAGGGGATCTAGGGTTTAAAGCAGCCTAGTCCAGCTGCATTTAGAACCTCAATATAAGCAAAAGACTCGCTGCCTTCACGTCAGATTGAATACATCAAAGAAAAAGTGGTAACTATTATATTTTTAGCCAAAAACCAAAACTTAAACCTCAACTGGCAGAATTGAGCGTCCACTTTTGAAGGCGCATAACAAGTCCGTTTCAAGATGGGAATGAACTCAGAATGGTTCCCTGAGTTTTTTTATGATACACACAGACCTTGCATGGAATAAGGAACTCTTCTAGGATAATTAAATCCACTATAGTCCGAATAAGTAATGGTAAATGACAAATACGATAGTTTTTCTTTTTCATGATGCTAGCCCGACGTGGGCAACGGGTCACTCGCAAAGAGGTCCCAAAAATATAGCACGGTCTGTGTGTATCATAAAAAACCTCAGGGAACCATTCTGAGTTCATTCCCATATATATATATATATATATATGAAAATAACCACGAAGGGAAAAGGAAAAACAGAATGGTGCTCAAGCGCTTTCGTCTAATGACATCCTCAGGAACACTGAAATAAATAACAAGTTCGAGACTATATATAGGTTACAAAAAAAATAAAAAATAAAAATAAAATAGAAAAATAAATAGAAAAATAAAAATTGTAGGAGGAGCACACAAATTTATAAGGAAAAACTACTTTGCCCGTCTTGTCTAAATCCGTTCTGAACAAATTCAAAACAACAGAATCAAGCTAAAAAAGACCCTGGCTAATGTTAAAATTAATTATTTGTAAGTTGAATAATGGCAGACTCAAGAATATTTCTATTAACAATGTTGCTTGAGTGAAACAAAATTGAAACATTATTCCAATCAATACAGTGGAATAACTCTGATAAATGGACGAAAAGAGCACTGGACGACTGTCCCGTTCTAACGGAATATTGATGCTGTTTTACACGTGTGCAAATCCTTTCCCGTCTGTCCAATGTAAAAGGAATCACATTGTTTACAATCAATTTTATAGATAATGCCTGAATTATTGGTATGGCTATTTTTTACTATGATATTTTTCACAATATTGTCATATGAAAATTCTACATTAATATTCAAAAGTTTAAATACATCAGCAATGCCTAAAAAGCCTGGGGAAAATGGAATTATTAAAATGTTCTTCAACAAAGTGCGAGGGTTATTATTCACACAATAGAAAGTTCGTTTTGCCTTGTTAAGACAAGATTCCAAAAAAGCAGGTGGGTAACACAAATCACTTCCAATACTGTTGATTTTTTCTAATTCGGCATCCATGTATTCCGGACTGGCGATCCTAAGACCGCGGAGAAACACTGAAGAAAATATGGCTTTCTTGATGGCGTTCTTGGTGGCTTTCTTGATTAGAAAAAATCAACAGTATTGGACGTGATTTGTTTACCCACCTGCTTTTTCGGAATCTTGTCTTAACAAGGCAAAACGAACTTTCTATTGTGTGAATAATAACCCTCGCACTTTGACGAAGAACATTTTAGTAATTCCATTTTCCCAGGCTTTTTAGGCATTGCTAATGTACTTAAACTTTTGAATATTAATGTAGTATTTTCTTGACAATATTGTGAAAAATACCATAGTAAAAAAATAGCCCTACCAATAATTCAGGTATTATCTATAAAATTGGTTGTAAACATTGTGATTCCTTTTACACTGGACGGACAGGAAAGGATTTGCACACACGTGTAAAACAGCATCAATATTCCGTTAGAAGGGACAGTCGTCCAGTGCCCTTTTCGTCCTTTTGTCAGAGTTCTCTCACTGTATTGATTGGAATAATGCTTCAATTTTGTTTCACTCAAGCAACATTGTTAATAGAAATATTCTGGAATCTGCCATTATTCAACTTACAAATAATTTTAACATTAACCATGGACTTTTGTCGCTTGATCCTATTGTTTTGAATTCGTTCAAAACGGATTTAGACAAGAGGGGCAAAGTAGTTTTTCCTTATAAATTTGTATGCTCCTCCTACAATTTTTATTTTTCTATTTTATTTTATTTTCTATTTTTTTTTGTGACCTATATATAGTGTCGAACTTGTTATTTATTTCAGTGTTCCTGACGATGTCATTAGACGAAAGCGCTTCAGCACCATTCTGTTTTTCCTTTTTCCTTCGTGGTTATTTTCATCATAAATATTATTCACGTGTTACTTTCGTGAAATAATTTTCAGATATATATATATATATATATATATATATATTATATATATATATACAGGGTGGGCCAAAAGTCTGGATCCATAGGAAAATATTTATTTTAATACATAAATTACAACAATGCGTATCCGTGATACTGTACAGTGGTTCGTACTCCAGTATAAACAACAAATTATAACAAATGCTCAAATTGGCGGCCTCTGACATCGAGACACTTAGGGATGGAATTTATGATTTTTAATAATTCTTCGAATTGAAGTTCTCGAGATGCGTGTTTCATTTGATAATCTTCTTGTTGACTTTACTGGACTATTCGTTAAAGTTTCACATACCATTGCAGAGGTATTTTCATCAGTTGCAGTTTTTGGACGACCAGAACGCCGTCGATCATGTACACTTTCTGTTTCTTTGAAACGTTTAAACAACTTGCCAACAGTCGCATGTGTTACTGGATGCTTATCAGGATGATTTCTATTGAATTCGGTAGCAACTTCTCTGTGTGTAGCGCCCTGTCTTGCGTACATGAGCACAAGTTCTACCCGGTCTTCTGTTGTTAGATTCGAAGCCATTTCTGGGCTGAAATAAAAAAAGTATTTGAGTATTTATACTGGAGTACGAACTACTGTACAGTATCACGGATACGCATTTACGAGTTAAAGTTGATATTCATTTTAAGTATTTACCATTTGTTGTAATTTATGTATTAAAATAAATATTTTCCTATGGATCCAGACTTTTGGCCCACCCTGTATATTACATGGTGTCCATAAAAAAGAAATAATGAATATAAAAGAAATTTTAAGCTTTAAAAAGAACAATAAACAAACCAGTTAACATGTGTGAGGCATAAATTTTCAACGTATTTTTCATCATTACTCAGACACTGTTGTAATCTTTCGAAAGTGGCGAAAACTTTTTAAAGTTCCTGAGAGGTTATGACGATTACCGCCTGCTTAATTCTTTAAGGTGTTCTGAATCTTCAAAGGTTTAGTTGCACAGACATTAGTTTTAATCATTTCCCGATTATGAGAATCTTAAGGGAAAAAATCAGATTTTAAAGATGGGAAGTAAATTTGAAAGAATAATTTCGAACTCGGTGAAATGCTTTGGATACGTTCAATCCACCGCCTATTCAAAAAACGCTTTTCTTTCTTGCCACAAAAAGCGAATGACACAAGTCAATAGTATCAACAGTACTTTATTTCCTCAACGAACTTTCAGTGAAGGTTCCCATTTTCTACTCTCTCTCTCTCTCTCTCTCTCTCTCTCTCTCTCTCTCTCTCTCTCACTCTATCTATCTATTTACAGCGTTATTAAGTCGCAACACAGTTTCCCGTCACAACAGCGAAGTTAAGCGGCGTTGGGTCTGTTCAACAGTTGGATGGGTGACCGTCCTCTGCGTTCAGATGATGTCGCGACCAGTGGTTCGGATCCCATGTGAAGCTGTTGGTCCCCTCCATCATATAACCTTAGACGTTAAGAAGGTTAAAGAAACCCAAGACACCCTCTTTCTCGCTTCCTTTAGAAACTGTTCTACTAGTGTTAAGCTAAAACTATTCACTCAAGTGATATATACGAGTGTATATATATTAAGGTAGGTTGATTTTCCGCATTTCTTTAGATATCGACTTTGGACTAGTCGAGATAGTCAGGGCTTAGTATGATAATAACTGACAAAACATTTCAGATCCCTAGCTTTAACCGTTTTTTGAGGAAACCGTTTCAAAAATCGTCAAAAAATTGTACCGAAAAATATCGCATTTTTGCAATTTTCGGCCGAAAGAAACGCTATTTTCATAACAAAATCCTGAAAAAAGTTACAATTTTATTCAAAAAAAGTAAAAAAAACATGTACAGAGTCAAATAGACATTTACAGTAGATCCCAAGATCATCATAATTTTCACTGTAAGAGCCCTTAGAAGCAAAGGAAGGCCTCATCTGGCGGCTTAGGGCTTTGGCCAGAATGTGTTTGTGCCTTGATTCGAGTCCATAAACAGTATGGGAAGCTTCAGATGTCAGCTTCACGGCCCTTTCAACACTCTGAGAATGTGAAGGCAGATCAGGCAGCTCCAGCTTGGTGCCATTCAGCAATGCTTCTTGAAGCTCCTGGTCAGAAAATTCTTCTGTGAGAGCAGGTTCACAGATGCCACTTTGAGAAAGGTTGATTGGTTCTAGTAGTATAGCCGCAAAAGGGGAGAGTGCAAGAATGTTGCAGGTTATTATGTAATGTTGCAAAGGGGGTGGGGGTTGTTGCAAAGGGGGTGGGGGTTGTTGCAAAGGGGGATGGGGGTTGTTGTAAAGGGGGTGGGGGTTGTTGCAAAGGGGGTGGGGTTGTTGCAAAGGGGGTTGTTGCAAAGGGGGGTGGGAGGAAACTTGGAGGCGGCGTTATCCCCCAAGAGAAAGGAGGAGAGAAAGGAGGAGAGGTGTTCACCTGGCAGGAGCCAAGTGCACATTAAGACTTCAGCCGAGTTGGCGTTGTTTTATAGGCTCCTAATCAGCCAGTTGGCGTAAATGGCTTGAGTTGCCAGATACCGCGATACCATTGTATACATTATTATAGACTCCTAATCAGCCAGTTGGCTGTAAATGGTTGTCAGATACCTCTTTTTAGCAGTATTATTGCATACATTATTATTATATACGCCTAATCAGCCAGTTGGCTGTAAATGAGTTGCCAGATAGCGCCATGTATTCCGAAGACAGAGTTGCCAGATACCATTGTATACACTATTATAGACTCCTAATCAGCCAGTTGGCTTAGAAGGCTTAAATATTGCCAGATACCTGTTGTATGCATTATTATATTTCGAATACCGGTAGTAGAAGGTATAACAATAAACAACATTGCATCATTCTTTTTATTATAAATATATAGAAAATAAATATACATTTGAGGAATATGCGTATAACAGAAATATATACACTTCAATAGAAATATGTACATAACAGTACAGGAGAAATATACACACACACACACAATTATGGTGATATATAAAATAAAATATACATTTCATATACACTTCAATAGAAATATGTACATAACAGTACAGGAGAAATATCAAGCAAAATATATATATATATATATATAAACACAAATCAATAGAAATATGCGTATAATCGGGGAAATGTCAAGCAAAATATATATATATATACAATTCACTTTTTTTTCAAAATACTAAACTCGGTCTTAATCGAGTTTACAATTACATCATTATTGCTCTGCATTACGCAGTATATGCGGCTTAATATATTCATTAAATTAAAGTATAGGGAAACCTGTATTCGATATGAATGGCTTTCATATCGTTCAGTACTATTTTTGTTCCCACTTTACAACCGGTTGGTAAGTCATCTTTAAACACGTCTAGAATACAATCAAAAGCACGCACAAAGAGTTCATCGTTAGCTACATTATTAAACACAAGTTTATAAGAACGCTTTTCCAATCGAGGGTTTATTTCTACCGACTCGAGCTTTTCAATCGTGAACTCACTCAACATAGCGGCAATTGAAATAATCTTCTAAATCGTTACGACAACTGCGCGTTATATAAAGAAATAGTTCTTCAGGGTGAACGGTGTAGGTGAGCTCAGCCTTGTACCGATCAATTGCTTTGTACCAAAGTTCATGGTATTTCAAAGAGTCTAAACTTTTTAAATAAACATCCAGCACTAGACAATTCTCACCAGCCCTACACTCGGTAAACCCATCGAGCAGAGCAGTGTATGCGTATTCAAGTACTGTATCAAAATAAAACATATCCGTAACACGCGCGTCTAATATAGGTTTCAGTTTACGGAATCCGACGATTTCAAACATTCTGTCGAGGATGAAACGGTTTCGCGTAGGAATAAGAGCGTTATTATCAGAAGCATTCTTCCACATCAGCCTTATATCAATGCACGGCCGATCGTTATTTATACACAACGTACATACAACGGCGTATGAGGGTGCGTCACTAATCTGCTCTCTTCTTGTACCTACGTTAGCAGGTATTTTATAACGATCTTCACTCCACTTCTCAACTATCACAAAGATTCTATTCATCTCCTCGATACTTAAATAAACCCGTTTGTTTGTCGGTCTACATTCCGTTTCCAGTACATAGCTAATGGTACCGGAATTACGCCTGAACATGCGCAACGATTTCGTCACGGACACATCGTACGAGGCGTTGAGAATGCTGCTCAAAGGAAGTTCCATCGTATTCGAAGAGCGCACGTCCACTCGGCTCAAGCTCTGAGATAACTATGAGCAGTGTGAGGCACAGGCAGGAATGGTTCGACGGGCGGCTGACTCGATGATACGTGAATGGGCTTGTTCCGCGAGTCGAATTGTTGTACCGGTACAAGAATATCACTACCAGCCTACGCACCAGACATTTTGGATAAGAACTAGGAACATTTTACTAAACATCTCCACACTCCGGCGCACTATTTGAGAGGAACATATGTTCATATTTTTCCTTTCTGCCCATCAAACGATACTCGTCTCTAAACTCTGTTAAAAATTCACGCAGGGCACTAGCCACAACCTCACTACGAACCTCATCATGATATACGTTAATATAGTGATAAAAATACTTAAGATTGTCCATGATCACGAGATTCACATTTCCAGTCGTAGGGTATGAGTAATCGACATGGTGCAGCATGACGTAATACCGCTTGTCACACCACCCATCAGCAAGACTCATTATCCATACCTGCTGCTTCTCTTCTGCACGCGTTGTTTCTTTTACTTCACGGTGTATGTGAGACTTTATAAAGTTTAGCTCTGCAGTATACTTCAGCACATCGTCTGTGCAACGAAAGCCTTCAACGGTCTCACCAGAACATCCGTAGAGTATTTGTACATCTTGGAACTTCGCACAATCCAATGTGTTTTTAAAAGAGGCATAGGAGGGATGAATAGGAAGTTTTTCGGTATCCACCACATCCTGGCACTTTACTGAATACCATTTCGTAAACGTTGTACAAGCAATATTAAAGGTAGCCATTTGAATACACGTCTGATCTGAATACACGTCTGATCTCTCGGGTTTACTGCGGTCGACTGACCACGCAGGGACTCCCAGATAGTAGCATGACTCACGGTCTTACAGTGGGCGGAGCTTAGAACTTTCACCTACACACACACACACACACACACACACACACACACACACACACACACAAAGGAGAAAGTGAAACGCTATTTGAAACATGATTTATTTAATAAACGATATTTTCAAGTTATATATACAGGGTGTCCGAGAATTATCTGTACAATTTTTGGCTGTCCAGTGTTGTCCCATTTTACAGAGAATCTCATTAAGTTTTTTCTGATACCAAGTTTTGACAAGTTTTTTAGAAATTCCAGTGTGTCCGAACATTATCTGTACAATTTCATCTTTTAATAAAATTCTTGATAGCACACGTAAAATTCTTAAACAAGATTATTTAGAATCTGTATTTTCAAAAGTTTCTTTTATTAAAGTAACGTTGTTACAAACATTCGATATGTGCACCGTCAATGATTCGCAAAACATCCAATCGATACTCCAAATGTTGTCATGTACGCTGCAGCATATCCACATCAATTCGCTCAATAGCAGCTGTGATTCTTGCTTTTAAAACATCAATGTCTGTCACCCGCGTACATTTCTAAAAAACTTGTCAAAACGTGGTATCAGAAAAAACTTAATGAGATTCTCTGTAAAATGGGACAACACTGGAATTTCTACACTTCATGGTTGACTTTTAATAACAGCCAAACATTGTACAGATAATTCTCGGACACCCGGTATTTACAAATACGATTTAATAAACGAGATATTCAAGTTATATATATATATTTACAAATAGATACGATTATATACAAGACGTGTGAGTTAGAAGCATCATTGGTATCCAAAGGGTACGGTATCATAGGTACCAGGTAACTGGTAACGTTTCCTATAGGTGTTACGGCAAACCATCGTACCCCTAAGTTCCTTCACGCCCCCCAGCTTCTGCGCCCGAAAATTGTGGGTGCCTACAATTAGTTGGTGAGGTTGTTCATCCAAACATACTAGATCCTTCAACGACTCAAAGTTAACAACCTCCCGATTCGCATGGTTGAGCGTAATACCCTTTGCCTTCACGATATATTTCATTTCATCCCCCACCCTGACCCGTACCCCATAAGTCTTAGGTCCTGTTGAGGCAAAAGAGTCGGCGTATGCGTTGTCCCCATACTCATCCTTGATCTCATCAGTGAGCTCGCCGAGGAACTCCCCAATAGTGGGCATGTATTCACCCTCCCTCTCTGTGAATATCACGCTATCTGTATCGGCATACAATACTCTCCGTCCAAGAGAATGCAATAGACCCCAAAGTTTTATACGGGCGTAGGCTGTTGTGAAGCTGGCCACAGGTATGTTTGTAACCCTTGAGGTATCTGTGGCAAATTCAGTGTTGTTGTACTTTATTACGTAAGTATTACCTACATTTACGATCTCCATGACCTCTTTATCGGGGGCATTGGCATAATCCCAGACATCGCTATAACTTTGTGCCAAATGAATGCTCCCTCTGCCGGTATTCTGCGCAAATTTTCCCCATAGACTGTTTAGACACAACTTTGCACTAAAGCGCTTGCCAGGATTCTTTACAATTTGGACACGATCAAGTTGTATACCTTCGCGGTCGCGGTAACGTTGAATATAGGCAGACTTTTCATCTTCGGTATCAACTCCTCGCGGATACCCTGATGCCTCAACCTTATCCTTCAAAAAGGTGTTTATATATGGTGTGAAAAGGTTGGGTAGCTTCTGAAACCTCCACACCTCATGTATCTTCAGTATTCTATAACCATGGCGCACGGCTAGGGCCAACTCAGGACTTGTATATACGCCTCTGATCTTACGCTGGTGGGGTATATGGTTACATTCGCCGTTATCCTCTTCCGCGCACTTAACGCACAGGGGAAACATGAGCTTGTCGTCGATAACGACAGGTAAGATCGGCATCCATAAATTGCGTGGGGGGAGTACGTCTACGAAAGAGATCCCAAAGTAACGATCATTCAAATTTTTTGAAAATTCATAAATGGATGGTAGGCTAGGCCCCACCAGTTTCTCAGGAGCGCCCACGGGGTACGGATTGCTCTTCATCACGTATGGGTATAAAGAACAGAAATCGTAGTAATGGAGCTTCACGCCCTCCGTAGGTGGGAAGTATAGTCTGAAAGGATTTGTACGTCCTCCAAACAAGCTATCACCACATTTGAGAGGATCCAGCACCATTGAACGCTTGATCGCTTTTATTTCCTCACGGTACACCTCGTCTGTCTCCATCCGTGCATGATATTCATGCTCCCACAAGACTTTGTGAGTGAACTGTGATCCTATAAGTTGATCGCGGGTGCGGGTCGATGCAAGACAGTCGGCAGGAGACCTACCGTTGATATCTCCGGTGACTCCGCACTCAGGACGGGGACATCCATGCCACCAGCAACCGTTAAAGGAGTACACAGTCTTCACACCAGTGACACGGTTTTCACTTAACCCATCAACCCAAAAACACGTCCATTAATCTTAATGGTACTTCGCCCGTGTTGCGGGCGTGCTTTATGTATACACCTGTCTGTTGCTGTAGGTGTATGAGCCAGTAAATAGCCTTGTGCCCGTAACTGCGGGGATTGTTTCGGTGAATAATGGCTAAGGTGTCTTTCGGCATGAAGTTATTCTTGAACACCGTAAAACATAATGATGCGATGGTGGTTGCGACTTGCAGTGGATCGCATTTGAAACGGGCTATGTACATCCTTCTAAAGGCCTGGAAACATACTCTAAGCACGCGCACATCATTCACGCAATAACGCTCACATTCATCAGCTATTATAAGGGTTACTTTCATTAAAACTGTCGTAGTATCGATCAAAGTCTTCACGTTCATCCATGCAGTCAAAATAATGTTTGGGGGGTGGTGGGCCTACGTAGTTTAAAGTCTCGCTGGTGAGGAAAGTGTATGGGAAGTATCCTTTGGAAACTTCTGCTGCTACTCCCATCACCTTGGGTAGCTTTGCTAATTTACAAGGTGTGAATAATAAAGTATCTTTAAATTGTACATTGCCTCTTATCTGCATCTGTATTAATTTGTTGCCTCTTTTCAATGGATCACCTGTAAATATCTCAGAGGATTCGTGTTCAAGCAACTCCTTATAAAGGAACTGCGTGTCAAACTTTGCCCCGTTATGGGCGAGAATATACACAGTCATTTTTTTGAACATGTCGGCTAACTTGACAATATAGGACAAAAATAGTTTCACAGGACTATCGCTGACATTCGTTTTAAAAACGTTTGTCCGTTTACCACATTTGGGGCACTCGTCACATTCGATATCCATACACTCATCACAGATAGTCTGGCTCACAAGTAAATGTGGAATTACCTCTTTGGTTTCAGCGTTCGTATATGTTTCTATATCGTAGTATACAGTTATACAGGGGTTATTTTTAGGCTTAGCATCTTTCATATAACATACATGCTTTACTCCATCCGCCTTATATTCCTCCTGGCATGTAGGACAGTGAATTACGTCACACTTGTGCTTAAATTTTCCCCAATTATCCATTGTGTGAAACATACCACATTCACAGATTCTCATTTTCCTGCACGTGCCAATTGATTTATGGAAATCAAAACAGCTATTATTGAAAAATGTGCGTCTACACACATCACAGTCTCTCTTCTCAGCTTCAACTACACGGCTTTCACATTTGGTGCTTTTACACTGCTCACATACCATGTGACATTCTTTACAATGTCTCACTATATCATTCGCAAACTCGAGGCACCCCTTACACAAATCATGATGTTCCCATATTTTCGACTTTTGTCATAACTCGCGTAAAGCCACCTTATATTACGGATGGGGAGATACGTTGTCCCTGACAATCCTAAAATAAGTAGGGGCCTTGTACGATCTCTCACACAGCTTTTAAAAACATACACAGTCCTACGACGATCATCCAACCCAAACACAACTATGCGGACATTCATTTCCTGTTCTACCCTTCTCAGCTCTTCAGGACCCATATTACAGTCAAATTCAAGTTCACAGTCTTCAGCTAGTTTACGGGCATGCTCCACGACTGTAGGCAACCAAATTTTTTGAGTTCGTGTATTTTGTACAGTAAACATACGTGCTAAGAGTACTGCTATAAAGCCGCAACCACGATCGACGTTTATATGCCGTCTATAAATAGCTTGAGAATTGAAGTTAAGAGTATACGGTATGGCACTATGACCCGCAACACGGTATACATGGTCAATATTTACCGTGAAGTTGTCCATATTGAAGGCTATACTACTTTGGGCGGCTTGCATTATACGCCCTAATATATATTCTACATCTTCAGCCGCCAAACGTCTAAATGGCACTATCACCCAATAATCGTCTACATCACCGTCATCTGACCCGAATCCAAAGGACATACTCGTCCTGACTTCACGCTCGTCGCGATTCTGAAGAGCAAACTCTATAATACGCTCTACAACCCGGCGTAGTCCGCGCTCGATACCATTGCTATACATGACTCTAGGGTCTACCCTGACTCTATACCGATTTCTAGTCAAGGCTGGGGTGGGGGCTGCGGATCGCACCAATTCCAGCGTTATACCATCCTCAACAGAACGGGGGGCGGATGAATTTGTGGATATATTAGCGGAAGGTGCTGCTGATGGGGGCCCTGTTGCGTAGGAGGGTTGGGGCTCTATTATTGTAGACTTAACAGAACGGGGGGCGGCGGATGAATAAGGGGATATATTAGGTGCTGCTGGGGGTGTTGTTGCTTAAGAGGTTGAGGGTTGGGGATCTATTACCGCTGCAACAGACGCGTATTTCGGTCGCTTTATACCTGACGTGGGTATCTCATACCTCCGCTTTGGACGTGTTACCGGTATCGCTGGTGAGGGTTCAGGGGAGGAGATCACAACTACACTGTCGTCGAGGTCATCCGTAATGATGGGCTGCTGTACCTCATCGTCATTCACGGTTCTGTGGGAGAAGAAATATAAGGATCAGCACTCAAAATTTGTAATATTTTGTAAATGACTCACTTAGGAGTGTGACGTGTTAGAAATGGACTCTGTAGAAAAATTCAGATTCACGAGCCCATCCACGTGTATTATATCTGGACCTACAGGATGTGGTAAAACTGTGTTTATGCTTAAAATCATTAAAGAAAAGGGGGAGATGTTCTCGAAATTTGTGCGTAAAGTTATATGGTGCTATTCGACGGATCAATCAGTGTTCAACGAGTACCAAGATGACATTTTGTTCCACAAAGGCGTATATGACGTTAATTCGTTAAAGGGAAATGAACATACAATCATTGTAATTGACGATCTCATGTTGGAGATGGATAAAACGTTGCCGAGACATTTACAGTATTCTCCCACCATCTTAACATAAGCGTGTTCTTCATCAATCAGAATCTATTTTTCAAAAATAGATACATGCGCGATGTGTCGTTAAATACGCAATATCTAGTCTTATTCGCACAACGTAGAGATGTATCACAAATTGGGGTATTAGCCAATCAAATGTTCCCGAATCAGCGTAAGGAGTTTTTGGAAGTTTATAAAGAAGCTACAAGCACGCGTTACGGATATTTGCTTTGCGACCTTCATCCGCGAAACACGTTTAGAGTGCTTCTGCGAACGAATATATTTCAAACGAGCCTGAAACGGTGTATATTCCAGAATGACAAAGAGACTAAAGAAATACCGTGAATTAATAAAAATCTATCATCGACTGCCTCGGGCAATGCAGCAGATGTTTATTAAAAATATCGATGCCGACTTTTTAAAATGCATCTGTGAAATCTGTCTTAACGTATAAATTGCAATGTATCAATGAAAACCCATCAGAAGGCTCACCTACGCCGCTACAAGAACATAATACGTGCACTCGCTCGTAAAAGCCAAACTGTAGCGAAGAAAAAGCGAATTATTGTACAAACAGGAGGGTCATTTCTCCCCATCTTATTTTCAGTTTTGGGTCCTTTACTGACTAGATTAATATAATGAAGAAAGTGGTAGTGATTCCCCACGAGGTGTACGCCTCACTGCAAAGAGACACGGATCTAGATCCCCGTAAAAGCAGACTTAAAAGAATGGAAAGCGAATTGTTAGCCCTATTAAACAGTGAAAAAACACCTGATGAGAAAAGAATCTTACCAAGAAGCTCTGCAGAAATTTCTTCACGAGTACGAAAATTATAAGAGCCCTACAGAGATCCTGTGGTTATTAGGCACAGCACGGGGGACGATGGCGACATAGGATCTATACCCGACGACACAGCTGACCAACCAAAAAGATTAGCCACACAACATATCGAACATGTATTAAAAAATACCCTCCCACTTACATTGAGGAGTAAAGGCTTAAGTCTTTATAATCTATTGAGTGAGGATCCCGCCATACAATGGACCGATACAGGGGAGATCATTGTGGAAGGATCAAAGGTACAGGGATCGAATATCGTAGACATTGTCCATGATCTGGTGAGAAAGTGGGATAGGCCATCACCATCAGGATGGAAGCATATTAAAGCAAGACTACAACAAATAAATGTCCCTAAAACGTTGATAGGAAATCTGAACAGGTTAAAAGACTTGGAACATGCAACGCCTGTGACACAATTGAAGGCGCCTTCACCCCTGGCGGTAACACCTTTGAAGAGGAGCAAGAAGAGGTTAAACCAACCCTATCCACGTGCCTCTAAAATACGCAAATGGCTAACGTATTAACTAAACGCTATTATGACATTTCTACCCCATCCTCTTACGGAGGCGTAGATAGACTGTACAGAAGTGTTTACGGAGTAGGAAAAAAAGATGTTGAAAGATTTTTGAGGGAGCAGGACGCTTATACGCTTCATAAGCCTGTGAGAAAAAGGTTTAAAACAGCCAAGACAACGGCTTCCTCGATTGATTCTATTTGGCAAGCAGATTTAACAGCAGAGCTGGGCACTTGCGTTTTTTTTTGCGGTACTGCGGTACTGCGGTACCACCGCACTACCAAACCGGTACCGCATAACGCAGTACCGCAAAGGATCGCTGAAAGTACAGGCTGTACTTTCAGCGATCCTTTGCGGTACTGCGTTATGCGGTACCGGTTTGGTAGTGCGGTGGTACCGCAGTACCGCAGTACCGCAAAAAAAAACGCAAGTGCCCAGCTTTGTTTAACAGACATGCAAAGATATTCTGTGTATAACGATGGTTACCGCTACATTCTATTCATAATAGACGTGTTCTCTAGATATCTGTGGCTAGTTCCTCTGAAAAATAAATCACCTGAAACAGTTGCTAAAGCCACCAAAACGCTAATGTTAAAAGAAAACAGGGTTCCTGGCTATTTTGTACGGATATGGGGAAGGAGTTTATAGGCCGTGCTTTTCAGAATATGTTGACAGAGTTTAATATCAGCTATTACACAACCAATTCTATACATAAGGCTTCTTTAGCTGAAAGAGTTCAGCGCACCATAAAGGAACGCATGCACCGTTATTTTACACATAAAAACACATACAGATTTCTAGACATTCTGGAATCATTGGCATCATCCTACAACCGCTCACACCATCGCACGATTGGGGCAACACCTAACGAAGTTTTAGAAAGAGGTACGCTCCCGAGAAGAGATGGAGCACCACCACCACCACCACCACACTCTGTGCGCTTCAAAATCAATGATTATGTAAGGCTGTCGCGTTCGGGGAATAAATTCGCAAAGGGTTTTGAGCAAGGATGGACACGCGAGATTTTTAAAGTTAGGGCTGTGAGACCTAAAGGTGTGATAATGATGTATTACATTGAAGATTTGAATGGGAAGAAATCTCAGGAGGCTTTTACCGCGAGGAATTGCAGAAAGTTGCGTTTAATTTAGAAAAAAATGTGTTTAAAATTGAGAAAATTTTAGGAAGCAAAGGTTTAGGAAGGAGAAAAATGTACCTGGTGAAATGGCTAGGGTACCCAGAAAGCTTCAACACCTATATAAAAGCTGATGCAATAATGAAGCTTAAATAGTATGCAACATGGCTCCTAACCATTTCTACGTCACACTCCCGTCCTCCTCGTCCCTGTCTGTACACCCTAACAACACGCTAGCCAACTTGTAACAGAACTCCATGGGCACATTGAATTGGGTCGTGATTCGTATGAGGTGGGGATATGCGAAATTCAGCTGGACACCGTCTTTTTAAATATTGAACATAAAGAAACCGTTTTTACGATTCTTAGAGACATTGACGGGTGTGAAAAAGCTGGGGTAGCTATGGATGAAACTATGCGCATCGCACGGACTAAGATTACACGGTATTACAGTACAGAAGTAAGACTATGGCCGGGTCAATATGGTTCGGCCGAGGATGTTGTGAGAGGCTTAAACGTGAGTTTAAGAAACTCAAACCTTACGAATGATTTAGTATATGAAATCGTAAACAACCCTGCACATACACTAATCCTAAAATCAAAGACTAACAGACGTCTTAAAGAACATAGAAAGTTCAAAATTCTAACCAACGGCCGATATAGCGCAGCCTTCCAAAGAGACACATTTCACGAGACACAGTATAACTTGTCCAGATTAATGTATCAATTGAAGATGGAGAAATTGGCTGAAAGGTCCCCAGACATGTGCTATATTTACAGTAATATAGTGGAGCACCAGTTTGTTGGGGATACCCAGGCACTCCTGCTGCGCATTGCTCACATCCCCAACCATAGAGGAAGGAGTTTGAGTATTACATATGACAGGCCCCATTATGTGAATGTCGCAACTAATTTAATAACCAATATCACAATATATATAAGAACGATTGAGGGCGAAAACTTCCCATTCGGTAACGGGAGCTTAACAGTGAAGCTACACTTTCGACGCACTGAGTTATAATGGATAGAAAGCCTTTCACCGTCTATCGAGGGATGCGATACCAGCGCGGTAGTGGACTTGGATCCATTTTTTCATCCATACTACGTACGGCTGTTCCTTTGCTGAAGAGGGGTGCCAGATACCTTGGAAGGAAAGCGCTACAATCAGGCCTTAACACTGCAGAAGACATATTGGCCGGGGCTAAACCTAAAGAAGCTCTAAAAAAACATTTAAAGCGTACACGGAACGAAATCATCAAAGATGCAAAGAGAAAAATGCGTGGTGGCGGGAAGAAGAAGAGGGCTCCCCGGAAGAAGAAGGGGTCACGTGGTATTAAACGTAAAAGGCTATCAAAAAAGAAATGCTGTAAGCGAATGAAACCTATGGTTGACCACTTTTTTGACTGATATAAGCTAAGGATATTGATCTCATGAATCATAGTTTGTTTACCACTTGTCGAGAGAGGAGTCACTATTTCGCCATGGCACGCTTCATCCACCCATGTAGTTCACAATGCTGTAAATCGGAGCTGTCCTTTTTTGAGCTCCGCCAACCCAAGTTTCTATTGAGCACAGTGATTTTATTACAATTAACCCTTTAAACACAATTAGTTCACCGAGTGCACCTATAGAATTCGTGATACCCAGCTCAGGTCCTTACTTTTTTGATCCAAGCTGTGTGCACATGTACGCTAAGCTACGTATAGCCCATTCTGATGGAACGGCCTGCGATGACAAATATGCTGTATACCCTGAAACAAACTTTCTGCACGCCATATTCAACCAGTGTGACGTATATTTAAATCAGACCAACATATCGGCAGGCACGGGGTACTATCATCTACGAGCCTATTTGGAAAATGTCCTCAACTTTTCCAAAGAAGCGAAGGCTACCTTTTTAAGTGCGGAGGGATATTATCAAACTAAAGATGAAAATAGTATAAAGGACAAATTTAAAAATTCTAAAAAGAAAATATACGAGTGTTTTGGACGGTTGCACACAGATTTCACTTTCCAGGAGAAGTTGCTTGTGAACGGGGTGGATATGAAAATAAAGCTCACCCGCACGAGTCCTGAGATCTGCTTAAATCTGGATGCGAATCAAGAAGAGGGTGCAAAGTCCGTTGTGGTTCACATTATGGACACATACCTCCGCGTACGGCGAGTGAAATTAAGTTCACCAAAACAACTAGAAATTGAGAAAAATTTACTAAACGCTACAGTGAAATATCCTATTAACAGAGTGCAGATCAAACTATATACGGTTCCTGCAGGGTTGGCATCGAAGCAGATAGAAAACATTGCCCTGGGAAATCTTCCTAAAAGGATATTAATCGGCATGCAGGACCACGCTTCGGTGAATGGAAAATATAAAAAGAGTGCCTTTAAATTCGAGAATTTCGGACTTAAAAATATAACTCTATACGTTAATGGCACTGCTTTGGGTGGAACAATGGGTACGGACTATTCATCAGACGCTGTGTTACCTCTTTGTGCCAGAGCCTATAGTAATCTGACCCATATTGCAGGTGATTGTGATGAGCTTGGTAATGGGGTAACGCAGGAAGAATTCATTGATCAATTTAACCTTTATCCGTATGACATTACACCTGACTTATCTGCTAGCGTAAATACCCATTTAACACCACAGCAGAGCGGTAACATCTCAGTGCGGCTGGAATTCGCCAAGCCTATAGACGCTCCTATTAGTGTACTAGTATATCTCGAATCGCAAGCCCTAATAGAAGTAGATAGATTTAGAAGCGTTATCACTGACTTTTAAAATGGATGCTAATACACTTCAGAAAGTAATGGAGCGAGTCACACGTTCCAAATTTATCGGCGTGTTTGCGAAGAATGAAACATTGAGTTTGCCAAGTACGCGAGAATGCGGTAGTCTTATTGTGAACACAGACATCATCGGTAATGAAGGGATTCACTGGATCGCTGTCTATTTTAAAAATAGACAGCGCCTGTACTATTTTGATTCACTCGGTACTCAACCCTGGAGTGACCCTATTATTGTAAAATTTCTCGCTCAGTTACATATTCCCGAAGTTGTATGGAACCCATTTCGTATGCAGGGATATTTTACTAATGTTTGCGGAATGTACTGTGTCTCATTTCTCATGCATATGTCAAATGATAAAGAATTTATAAATTTTTTAAATTTATTTGACCCGTGTCACACTCACCGAAACGATGAAATGGTATGCAGACAGATAAAAAACCGTTTTCCAATTGTACGTACTCGTTGTATATTATAATGTTTTTGTTCGTATATTTGTAACGGTATATTCGTTTATTGTACTGATTTCTTTCATTTAATAAATTTATGAAAATATATTGTGTCTTCTTATCCCAAAAAGATCGAAAAACACTTACATTATTTCGGTGTGACATTGTTGACTGATCAGTATACCCTCCCTATTCCGAGATTCTTCAAAAGATTGTATAACTCGTGTCAAATCCTCATCGGACCTTAAAGGAATAATGAAAACATATACAGAGTATACAGACAGACAGATCCCCATTATGTGAAGATATCTTTGGTTCGAGGAGTGAACGCCATAAAAATTTCTATTTTAGCATAATGGGGAAATAACACTGATTGACATTTTTGACTAGTATCTATTTGACGAGATACTACAACTTCCGTATATATATAAAATCGAATTATGGACACTTACATTTCTATGGTAGTCCCTTGCGTCGGGTTGTAAGGAGCGTCACTGCAAATATCTTCTACGGTTTGCGTTGAAAATAATAATTCGCCACAATCAATCGCATTGAAAAGACTAATTGTGGTTAATGCTGCAGTATCACTTTCTTCATACAAATCTGGGGAGACGTACAGGTCCATGGTGGAGGAATGATTATTCACTGATGCGAAAATAGCTACTGTTACTCCCAACTGAAAATATCCCCTTTTATATGCACATTCGCCAAGCTCCGCCCAAAAGACCAGATGTTCGTCGTGATTGGCTGCCGATGTAGCTGGGTGGAGCTATGACGTGTACCATTCCGCTATAACGGGTACGGACGAGTAATTGCATCTTTATATTTTCACAATAGAATTAATGCTTTATTCTCCTTTGAAAATTATTTGGTGATTCGTATAGAACTTTTGATATTGATTCCAAATATGGTTTCAGAAGTTTTCTATCACCCATAGTTTTCGAGAAAATAATATTTCCATTTACTCAATTTCCCGCATCATTAGTCACTAATGTAATCGAGAGGGTATAAAGAAATATATCATAATTATATTTAAAATAACATTCGGTTTCAACGTTAAACTGTAGGTCTAAGGTGGTCATTACACATAATAAAATAAAGTGGTTGGCAGATAAATGGGCCCTACGTGTCCTAGTGGTTAAGACGCTGGGGCTGTTGATGGTTCCACGTTAAACTGTAGGTCTAAGGTGGTCATTACACATAATAAAAGAAAGTGGTTGGCAGATAAATGGGTGCCCTACGTGTCCTAGTGGTTAAGACGCTGGGGCTGTTGATGGTTCCACGTTAAACTGTAGGTCTAAGGTGGTCATTACACATAATAAAAGAAAGTGGTTGGCAGATAAATGGGTGCCCTACGTGTCCTAGTGGTTAAGACGCTGGGGCTGTTGATGGTTCCACGTTAAACTGTAGGTCTAAGGTGGTCATTACACATAATAAAAGAAAGTGGTTGGCAGATAAATGGGTGCCCTACGTGTCCTAGTGGTTAAGACGCTGGGGCTGTTGATGGTTCCACGTTAAACTGTAGGTCTAAGGTGGTCATTACACATAATAAAAGAAAGTGGTTGGCAGATAAATGGGGCCCTACGTGTCCTAGTGGTTAAGACGCTGGGGCTGTTGATGGTTCCACGTTAAACTGTAGGTCTAAGGTGGTCATTACACATAATAAAATAAAATGGTTGGCAGATAAATGGGTGCCCTACGTGTCCTAGTGGTTAAGACGCGGGCTGTTGATGGTTCCACGTTAAACTGTAGGTCTAAGGTGGTCATTACACATAATAAAATAAAGTGGTTGGCAGATAAATGGGCCCTACGTGTCCTAGTGGTTAAGACGGGGGCTGTTGATGGTTCCACGTTAAACTGTAGGTCTAAGGTGGTCATTACACATAATAAAATAAAGTGGTTGGCAGATAAATGGGCACCCTACGTGTCCTAGTGGTTAAGACGCGGGCTGTTGATGGTTCCACGTTAAACTGTAGGTCTAAGGTGGAGTGGAAAGCTGACCTTCGTCAGAATGAACAATTCGGGCGGAAGCTAACCAAAGGTTATCCAAAGGGTATATATATATATATATATATATATATAATATATGGGATGAAATTCACAATAAACGTGAAATGAATGAATGCTGAAACAAGGAGGCGAGGTTTTGCTTGCGAGTTGGGCAGATTCTCGGAAATCCTTTCCTCTATCGGATTATGTTTTGGGTATTTCCAACTTTCTTCGTTTCTTTAAATTTCGTTTTTCAATTTTCTTCGCAGGGAATTGAAAAACGAAATTTAAAGAAACGAAGAAAGTTGGAAATATTTTAGAGATCTGGTTTTAAAGCTTTTGTTAATGAAGAATATTAAATATACTCGTATTTATAGTAAATATTGATGTAGTTTATGATAATACAATAACTAAAATTTTAGTTATCTCATTCACATGAATTGGAACTCTTTATTCACGTTGCTATTAGTTGGGTATCCCTTATAAAAATCATTTCTGTCTAACGATTTTTATTGGGTAACTTTACTAATTCTATTAACGCGTAAATTTTCTGAAACATGAAATCATTGTTCAAAGGCTTTATTTGCTGGATCTATTTAAACTCCTTCGCGTGCAGTTTAGGTAGTTACATTTATTCAAGTAGAGTTTGCAACCTCTCCTTTCTTCAAGCGAATACTGCAACGTTATACATATTGATGCAGCTTAGATAATTTTTTTGGTTATTTCCAACTTTCTTCGTTTCTTTAAATTTCGTTTTTCAATTTCTTCGCAGGGATGAGACTCATGTGTTTCGAATTGCATCGTTCTATAATTCTGTTTTCTATGGGGTTGGATAACTACTATTGTACGTCTTTGAATCTTCCAATTGAATATATATATAAAACATATTGTTATTTTATATGTTGATTCTTCCAACTGATTAACTATATATATATTGTGGTTTACGTATAGTTTAAAAATAATATACGTTTGGTATGATTTTCATAATAATATATATATATATATATATATTATATATATATATATATATTTCTATAATTCTGTTTTCTATGGTTGGTTGGATAACTACGTTATTTGTTTCGATAAGTTCAACTTCAAGGAAGCTCAAGTTAATGTTATATTTTGCATATAATCCGCTATATACATCTATTGTAAAACACTATATACATCTATATGTCAATTAAGTGTGTAATTATTTAATTCATCTACCATATTGTGGTACACAATGCTTATTAGAATACATGGTGCGATCTGGCAAATCAGCACCCCAATACAAGGCGTGATCTGGCAACTCAGCCAGAATAGAGGCTTATAAAAGATCGAGAAGCTGGTAAATACTCATTCCCAGCTCGGCTCCAGCCGAGCAAGGACCTCTGGTCCTTCTTTTTTTGGCCCTTTGGTAAACCCCTTAGTGGCCTCTTAGGTTAGGAAAACGAAAATAATATGCCTTGCTATCAATGGCAACTACTCTCTCTCTCTCTCTCTCTCTCCTACAGGCGTCTCTCTCCCTCCTTCAGCTCTCTCTCTCTCTCCCTCCTTCAGGCGTCTCTCTCCCTCCTTCAGCTCTCTCTCTCCTGCATGTGTAACTACTGCATGTGTACCTCCTGCATGTGTGCGTATGTGTGTGTACCTCCTGCATGTGTACCTCCTGCATGTGTACCTCTCCCCCTTGGCTGATTAGGCGTATATAATAATAATGCATGCAATAATACTGCTAAAAAGAGGTATCTGACAACCATTTACAGCCAACTGGCTGATTAGAAGTCTATAATAATGTATACAATGGTATCGCGGTATCTGGCAACTCAAGCCATTTACGCCAACTGGCTGATTAGGAGCCTATAAAACAACGCCAACTCGGCTGAAGTCTTAATGTGCACTTGGCTCCTGCCAGGTGAACACCTCTCCTCCTTTCTCTCCTCTCTCTCTCTTGGGGGATAACGCCGCCTCCAAGTCCCCCCCCTTGCAACAACCCCCTTTGCAACAACCCACCCCCTTTGCAACAACCCCCACCCACCTTTGCAACAACCCCACCCCCCTTTGCAACATTACATAATAACCTGCAACATTCTTGCACTCTCCCCTTTTGCAGCTATACTACTGTTCTGACCAGTGGGTAGCTTCAATGTTGATGGCTGTGATCTTCTTCAGCCTCTTCTTGGCTGGCTTCCCACTTCTGAAAGAATAATAATTAATTTATTTTTTATTCCAGTTTAAGATTTAATCCCTATTAGTCTCAGAATTGCTGATTTAAATTAAACTTAAATTAAAAAAAAAAAAAACCCGTTCTATAAATCCCCATAATCGAATTTTTTTTCAGAAAGAAGGTAAGATTATTTCCATTATCAGAGGAGAAGGGGGGAATTGGGATAAGAAAATGTGAAAAAAAATTCGATTATGGGGATTTATAGAACTCGGGCCTTTTTTTTATTAAATAAATCCCCATAATCAAATTTTTTTTTCACATTTTTTTAAATTAATAAATGCTTACCTGATGGACAGAATTTTCTTGAGAGCAGCTTCTCTCACTTCCAAGTCATCAGACTTCATCATGGAGTACAGCATATTCTCGGGCAGCAAGGCAAAAGCATTGTACTTCAGGTTCTTGAAAGCAACACCCTGGATTTCTTCAGACTGCTGCTTGATCCTCTGGATCATGTTGAAGATGTGCAGCTGCTGATTGTGGAACTTGCTGTCCCTTTTGATCTCAAACCAACTGACTGCATACACTTCCACAATGAACTTGATGGCCTGGTAAAGCTTATTCTGTAGTTCTGGAGGGTAAGCACCTCTGGTCCACAGACACATCAATCTAATTGACAAGTGCAGATTATGTGCTGTGTTTGACAATTTTCTTTCTTGCACTTCACAGCATTGTCATCACAGGGATGAACAGGTAGCTTACAGGTGCAAGCAGAAATGTCAAAAAGTTTATCCAGCTTTTCCTCCAGATTCTGCTCCTGGACTGTAGAAAGAGATTTCCTGTTTATCTCTTTTGCTTTCTTGAAGCACACTTTATCCACCAATTTCACTACATAATATTCCTCTTACAGGGGCAGCCGCGGGTTCACTGCCTGCCGGATCTCAATCACATCCTTTGCTATCATTTTAGCAATATCATAGTCTTTCAAGTCCGGGTGGTTGTTTTGGAGGAAATAACTGTACTGAATAACTTGGCGGAGGGTAGGAGGCTCTGTTTTATCCAAAGGGGAAGGCTGGCAACTGAATTTTTTGGCATTATCACTTCGAGTTAACACTGCAGACTTCCGTTTTTTACCCATTTTTATGAAATATCTGAAAATAAACACAATTAAATGAACGCATCATAAAATAACTTAATTTAATACACATTTTATAGGTAAATATCATTAAAAAATACAAAATAATACACTAATAAACATCTATAATGTATTTACAATAAGTTTCAAGCATCGTTTTGTTAAAAAAGCCGAATTTTAATTGATTATTTTGATGAAATAAGGTCGGATATTTTGTTTGTTTACATTGCGCGAATGCCGCGCGCGCGATTTTATGCGTAAAATTCGGCAATTTTACAACTTAAAAATAATTAACAATCCTCAAAAAATACAATCATTTTCACAAATATGAGTTGGTGCAACGTTTTTTATACATTAATACCTTTCTATCTAGACTAGTCCAAGATCACAGTTCCAAAATCAACCTACCCTAAATTATATAATATATATATATTTTTACGGTTAAATAAAAGTTTAAATTAAAGTTCTTAGGCGTTGTAAGCATCGATGTTTCCCCTTGAGGCCAAATAATTTTATTTAGTAAACTCTTAATGGAAAAACATCAGCTTATCAACTTTACAAACTCTCATATATATATATATATATATATATATATATATATATATATATGGCCGGGTTGAAATTTTATATTGAAAAGGGACATATTGTGAGGGGTTTGAATGGAACACAGGAACCCCCTCATAAATTATTTTTGCTATTTAAATACCCCTGGCACAATTTTTCACTTTTTGACCTATATTGAAGAATATTCCATTTATACGAGACTTACTCTACATTCAGGTTTTTTGATGACATAAATCTTTATTAACGTATATTATTTTATTTAATAATGTACAGTATTAGAAAAATTAATTAAGTACAACAATATATTCAGAAGAAAAAATTAGAGGCATAATAAATGTGCTAAAATTCAATTCACTTTTTCATTGTTCCTTATCACATCAACAGGGGAGAAACTTTCAATATCATTAGGAAATTTTATTCCATATGTTTCTTACTCATTCCATTGGGCTTTCCATTCAAACTTGGGCAGTTTTCGCCTTGATTCTAATGAGTTTAAGATAAACTTTTGACGGTTGTCATATCTTATTCTTTCCTGACCGCGTTCGGAACTTTCGCCGCCGGACTTTTCGCCGTAGGAATTTTCGCCGCAAGGAATTTTCGCCGCAAAGAATTTTCGCCGCCGCAAAAGAATTTTAAAAAAATAAAAAATAAGTTGACGATTGGTTAGGTTAAGTCGTAATATTTTCGTTAGTTTTAACGTTTTATTTGATGGATTCATTTAAAAAATGTCTCCTAAAGATCCTAGCGTAGTTTACGTTCTATTATGTACTTTTGCAACATATCCATATTCTTTTGCCTCCATTTTCTAATATTTCTTGATGAAGTTGCAATTGATGGCATTAGATAACAACCTGCATCATCTAGGCTTGCAGAAGCATCGGCAATTAGTGATCTTGCAGATAACTGGGAGCGTGTACGGAAAATTCCAAGTCGGAATATTGCCAGGCGGAAAATTGCCAGGCGGAAAATTGCCAGTGGGGAAAATTGCCAGTGAGAATATTGCCAGGTGGAAAATTGCCAGTGACAAAAATACGTAAAAATTTAGAAAGTAAGAAATAAAGTAATTGAGAAAAAGGACGTGTGTGTGTGTGTGTGTGCGTGCGTGTGTGTGTGTTCCAGCCATAACTCCAAAATGGAAGCAGTTACAAACATGAACCTTCACACACATATTGATTAGGTCCCCAGGTTGTGCACCTGGGTGTTATTACATAAATAAAATAATTAAAATTACTGGGCCCGAAGGCCCCAGCACCGCGATTAAACTATATATATATATTATATATATATATATATATATATATATATATATATCGAAACCTATGGTAAAATTATTGAATACCCGGTTAGGTTCATTGAATGCCAGGTTTGGTCCTCTGTACGCCCTTGACGATTGGTTAGGTTAAGTCGTGATATTTTCGTTAGCTTTAACGAAAAGGCTTTAGCTCAGACCAAGAAATTGCACTTCGAAAGAGGGGAAGAGAGACATACTGCCAAAAAGTACAAAAATATCAATGACAGATTGGAGAAAGTCATCCGTCAGTATAATGAAGATAAATTGACATTTCTTCGATCTATTGCTTATAATCTTCATACTTTTTGAGGCTTTCCTTTCCTTAACAAGTTTTAGCATTTTAAAATTTTAAATAATAATATTTTAATAAATAAATCCTTTTTTGTGAATTTTAGTTTTTTTCTCACTGGCAATATTCCGGCTGGCAATATTCTCACTGGCAATTTTCCCCACTGGCAATTTTCCGGCTGGCAATTTTCCGCCTGGAAATTTTCCGGCTGGCAATGTTCCTACTTCCAATTGGGAGTTAGTAGCAGTCGTTTTCATACTTGCTATTGTGGCGTACACTTTAGGCTTTGATGGGTTTGCAGAATGACTATGCTCACCAAATGTTTTGCAAATTACTATTTTAGCGTCACTTTCTAAAATTGTATGCACTCTTGCCTTGCAGTTTTTTATTTCACACTTCCAATACGATTTTATAAAACTTTGACAGTATCTGTTATTGCATGTGCAGTATCACTTTAAACCATCAAAAATGGTTTTTAAAAACCTAAGGGTTCAAAACCTTTGAAGTACATGAAATCACTTATTTAAGAGAATGAATAAATGAAAATTTCCAAGTCATCCAAACCCGACGTATTAGAGAGTTCAGAAAATTTGGTAGGCTTATATTTATATATCTATACAAATTATATATTTTGCGGCGAAAATTCTTTGCGGCGAAAATTCCTTGCGGCGAAAATTCCTACGGCGAAAAGTCCTGCGGCGAAAAGTCCGGCGGCCAAAAGTCCTGCGGCGAAAATACCTAGATTGTTTCCTGACATGCCTTTGTTACTAGGTTCACTGCCCTTTCCACACTTTGACTGTGGCATGGAAAAGAAGCTATCTCTAGTGGCTTACATCGAGCCTGTAGTAGCTCATCGTCGCTAAAATTAGTTAGCAGCGGTGGAGGACTAATGATCTCTTTTTGCCAATCGATCATCTCGGTGTAATCAGTAGATTGGAAATTGAGGGTTCGAGGCAACTCAAAGTTTCTGGTACCTGAAAATCCTGTTCTTGAAAGGATGATTTTCTGAATAGCTTGATCCATAATTTCTAGTCTCTTGTCAGTTACCAGTAATATGAGTATATTTTCTGGGTGGGCAAAGTAGCCGTTCTTCTTTAATACTGGTTCTATGATTGATCTATGTTGTTCATCTAAATTTCGAAGCAAGCACATTTAATGCCAAAAGTTATATGCACCATCAGTTGCATTAGGATGAGATTTTATCCAAAACCACCCTGAAGCATAGGACTGCATAATAATCTTGACTATATCTTGAAGGTTTTTATCTGGATTTGGCGTTGAGATATATAATGGAAGGACCCTGTTGGCTAGAGTTAGCCAGCGAGCATGGTGAAGGGTACCTGGGGATCGACTGGACAGATCTTGAGAAGTGTCTCCAGTTTGCACTGCCAGACACATATAGAGATATCTTTGATCACTGCTTATCTCCTTCACAACATTTGCTGGAATTTCTTTAATGTTTCCCTTTACGCGAGAATATTTGACTACCTCCAATTTTGTTAAATCTGTTTTCAGTTTATTCCCAAATGAACCCACAAAAGTATTTGAACCTGTTGTTTTACCATCAATGGCTTTGTAGACATGCATAAAAGGCAGCTCATTCAAATGCAAGAGGCACACCAACCACTGCACTGGTCTGTTAAGATGAAATTCAACCAGTTTTATGGCTCCACCAATTTTTCCTATATTTACAGGAGTACCATCACACAGTAAAGCTTTGATAGTATCTGTGCTGTTCGAGTCTGTAACAATAGTTATCAACTCTTCTGCTATGCAGCGAGCAGTTCCATTATCTAGTGTGACATGGTCTACATAGATGCTTCCAGGTTCTTTCACAATAACATAGTGTCCTTTTTTTCTTTCCACTTTTAGTTAATGTGTTATCTTTCCTTCCATCAAATCCAAGACACTCCATCTTCAGAGTTTCGGATTTAGACCTAAAATTATTTATTTCACCCATGCGATTTCTTTCTCTTTCTAATTTCTTTCTGTCAAGCATGTTGTTGTGGTTAAGGCTCCCCATATCTTTTAAAGCTGCATTGACTATTGCAGCTGCAGCTCTACAACTTACACGTTAACGATCTGCTATTAATGCTAGGTTTTTATAGGAGTGCCTGTTCTGAATATTCTCAGTCAATTCTAAATCGGCCTCATAATCTACATCCTGACTCTCTGAATCTACATCCATGTCTTCTTCGGTATTTTCTGTAAATTCCGATGGTAAAACATTGGTGGCTTCAGTCATTTCTTCTTGTGCTTTTAGTTGACGGTTTTGTGCTTCTTGGGCTCTTGCTAAAGATCCCTTCTTTGTTGAACTAGCTATGCGATCAATTGGTCCTAACTGATTTTTTCTTTGTTTTTGACCCACAAAAGACTCCCATTCTGCCATCGGTATTTTATCCTTACACCTGCACGATTTCCTATCAATTCCCTTATCATAGCATTCACAAGAAGATATATCAAACATTTCATCATACTGAGCTACTTTTAAGGCAAACTTTCATTTCTTCGATGTAACGGCACCTTGTGCAATTTTGAGGCTCCTTCTATTAGTCGACTGACCTTTGGTGTTAATTGAAGGAAAAGAAAATTTCATCCAAATGTCTTCAATATCTTTTTACGACAACCCTGTAACAATCATTAGCAGTTGCTGATCCTTTTGATCTAGCTTCTTCACGAAGGCGCACAAAAAGGTAGTGTCTCACAACATCTGCTTTTGAAGGAGTCATGGCTGCTGGGAATTCCGTAGGATATCAAAAGGCTGCATTTGAGGACTTGCTTCTAGTAGTCATAGTTTATATTCAGAAGTAAAATCAAATTATATTTAATTTATAATTTATGATAATTCAAATCATAATTAAAGCAAATGCAAATTATTTCTATTTATCTGAAAAATTATTTCAATTTATTTGAAACAAAAATATCAAGCATTAATAAATGCAAAAAACTTCACTTTTTTCTACGTGAAGGTCAAAATATGAAAATAAAAACCCACTCTAATAGACAGAGTTTATTTCCACGACAGTTTCGATGCCCATAAGATTAATATACCACTCCGTCCCATTATTTCACACAGGGGTTCCTTTAGTTACAGGTTATCTAAATTTCTTGCAGATAAATTATCCCCATTAGTTGGTAAATTTTCAGGCTCGCACATCACTAATTCCTGTGACTTTATTAACAAAGTTATGTCCTTAGATGTAAAACGGGGAAGAATGATCAGTTTTGACGTTGAGTCCTTGTTTACGAAAGTTCCCATTGATGATACTTAGTTTTTTAGATAGAAAATTGCCAACATGTAACGTAGAACTAGGCATGTTCACATCTGTATTTTAGAACTGATAAAACTCTGTCACCAATAATGCCTTCTCCTTCGGTGAAGAATTTTATTTGCAACGTTTTGGTATGGGAATGGGGTCTCCTTTATCCCCAATACTGAGTACATTATACATGGAATACTATGAGTCGGAATTGTTGCAAACAATATGTCCCAGGAATCTAATTTGGTTTCGTTATGTAGATTTTTTCTCATTTTGGCCTGACCACTGGAACAACTTTGACACTTCTTTCAGTCATTAAATAATCTTGTTCCCTCTATTAAATTTAAATATGAATGGGAGAACGACAAACAATTATCTTTTCTAGATGTTTTGGTCATTAACGAAAGCGGAAAGCCCAATTTCACGGTTTATAGAAAACCTACTCATTGTAATTCGTACATTCATTATTTTTCATATCATGATGAAGGGGTTAAAAGCTCAATTATTTCTTCCATGTTTCTAAGAGCAGTCAGGATTTGTAGCCCACATTTGCTGGACCTGGAAAATTCAAAGATTTGGAACATTTTTAAGGATTTAAAATATCCCGAGTGGTTTATCAGAAAGGCGTATTTTAAAGCCAGAAAATCTTTTTATGCCCCTCGGGAACCTTCAGTTAACCAAAAACAATATGTGAGTTTGCCTTACATTGCCGGCTTAGAAAGAGTAAAACCGTTGACGAAAGATTTTAAGTTTGCTTTGGCGTTCAAATATTCGTCTACCGTGAAAAGTAAATTGGTTAGGAATAACGTTGCAAAAGAGGAACAAGCCTGTGTCTACAGCATTCCCTGTAAAAGTTGTGATTTAGATCATTTAGTATACGTGGGAGAAACTGGAAGAAATATTGAAACCCGTATTAAAGAACACAAATATGCCTTCAGAAGTTGTAATACTAATAATGCCATTTTTTATCACGCCAGCCAAAATAATCATGCTATAGATTGGGAATCAAGTAAGGTACTTTATAAATGTGATAATTATGTCAAAAGAAAAATAATAGAATCTGTGTGTATAGAAAAAAGTAGATAATTTTAATTTGTGGGAAGGTACTTATAAGTTAGACCCTTTAATGAGATTCTTGTTCAAAAAATCCCTTACGGAGTCGTGGGAACGTGTTCGAACCTAAGTGTGAATTTCTTAAATGTCTCTGGATTGGAATGTTTCCTTACTCGCCTTTAGTAAATGTAATAATGAAAGTAATAAATGTGGAAATAAATATAAATGCAACAGATGTAATAATAAAGGTAATATTATAAATTTAATAATTAGGGTAAAGGTAATAATAACAAATGTTAAAAAAAAAAATGTAAATGTAATAATAAATGCAGTAATTATGTCAAAATATTAGAATCTGTATGTATAGAACAAGAAGATAGTTTTAATTTGTGGGAATGTACTTATAAGCGGACCCTGTAATAAAAAATACCCTTCCAGTGTCGGGAGAACGGTATCTAACCTAGGTGCGAATTTCTCTGGATTGTTTCCTAATCGGCTTTTTTCATTCGTTTTTCGGTTTATAAGTTCTGTATAATAAACAATAATGTAATAACCAATGTAATAATAAATTTATAATTTCTGTAATAAATAATTATGCAATATTAAATGTAATAAAATTAATAATAATTTCAATAATTATGTAAGAAAAATATAATAGAATCTGTATGTTTAGAACAGGAAGATAGTTTTAAATTTGCGCGAATGTACTTAATGAAAATGCCCTTCCGGTGTCGGGAGAATGGGATCTAACCTAGGCGCGAATTTCTTAACGGTCGGTCCCTGGACTGTTTTTCCCTCTTGTTTTGGTTCATTCGTGTTTCTGTATCCACCCGAGGAGGATGCCAGTGGGCGTCGAAACTGTCGTGGAAATAAACTCTGTCTATTAGAGTGGGTTTTTATTTTCATATCAAGCATTAAACAACTTCTCATGTAACATATAACAACATTAAACATATGCAAATATGAAGGTAAAAAAGGGAGGAGGGGCATGTGATAGGGTGTAGTAGGGTAGCATATGCTTGATTTTTTAATATTTTGTTAAAGTGATAAAAAAAACTATTCTCACACAGTGTACTCTTTAAGAAATAAATTTTTTTTCCATTTAAATATATGAAAATACGAGGGTAGCAGGGGTAGCAGAGGTAGCACATGCTTGATATTTTAATATTTTAAGATGATAAAATGGAACTTCTCACATAGTGTACTTTTTAAGAAATAAAAAAATTCCCATTTTCGACCCTGCCTAATATATATATATATATATATATATATATGTGTGTGTAAAAAATGTCCTCCCTCCGACAATCGATGGGGTGTCGGGGGTAGGATGAAATTGCAAAGCTGTGGAAAAACCACTACTCTAACATTCTAAACAGTGTGAGTAGGGATAATTTTAAGATAGATTGCAGCGAAACGACTGTGGGAGGGACAAGGGAAAATACTTTGATATCATTTTCTGAAGTAAAGAGGTTAATTAAAGAGTTAAAGACTGGTTCTGCGTCAAGGGTAGATGACTTATCGAATGAGCACTTAAAATATGCCAATGACGTAGTATGTCTGCATATATCATTGCTCCTATCAGCCTACACCCTGCAGAGTTCATGAGGGTATGTATCTTGCCCCTGGTCAAAAATAAGTACGGAGACATTCTGTTCAGCAATAATTACAGGCCTATTTCTGTCGCTTCCTGCTTCTCGAAACTACTAGAAAAACTCTTGTTACTCCGATTAAATGATTTCCTATGGACATCTCCTAATCAGTTTGGTTTTAAAAGGTCACACTCAACTGACCTGTGTAGCTATGTACTTAAAGAAACAATATCTAAATACATTGACAGTAATTCAACTATTTATAGCTATTTCCTAGATATAAGTAAGGCATATGATAGGGTGAACCACAATATTTTATTTGAAAAACTAGAAGACAGGAAGGTTCTCATGTACATATTAAACGTATTGAAATTTTGGTATTCCCACCAATCTTTCACCGTTAGGTGGGGCAATGTACTTTCCGAGTGTTTTGGCTCCTCTTGCCGGGTGAGACAAGGCTCCTTGCTCTCCCCTATGCTGTTTAATGTGTATATTGACGGATTAATTGCTTCACTTAATGCGGCAACAGTGAGATGTTGTGTAGATAACACAAGGATAAATAACTTAGTTTATGCCGATGATATGGTGTTAATAAGTCCCTCTGTTAAAGGTCTGGATCGGCTACTAAAAGTCTGCGAAGGGTATTCGCAGAAACATGATATTCTTTTTAATGTTACAAAAACTAAGGTTATGCAATTTCATCCTAAAAGCTGTAATCAGCCAGCTGATATAAGGTTTAAAATGAATGGTGAAGTAATTGAAGAAGTACAAGAGTTTAAGTATTTGGGTCAAACTATTACCAGCTCCTTGAGTGATGACTCGGATATAAGAAAACAAACTCGAAGCCTGTGTGCTAAAGCGAATATGACCATAAGGAACTTTCGATTTTGTACAAGTGAAGCTAAATACACTCTCTTTCGTACTTTCTGCAGTAATATATACGGACAGCAACTCTGGGTGAATTATAAAAAAGGTCCTGGCAGAACCCTAAATTTGTTGTATAACAGGTCTTTTAGACTCTTACATAAATTATCCCCGATATGCTCAGCTTCGCAAATGTTTGCTACCCGCAATGTCCCAAGCTTCCCGGAGGTAACAAGACGTGCTCAATACAGTCTAATGCAAACAATTAAAAATCAACCAACCCGATTATCCAAGCTATCCATGAGTCCTGCCATTTATCCTCTAAGCTATGGAATTCTTGGTATGAAAACGTTTGTCTGTAGCTCACTTAACTTCGACATTACAGTATTATTTTTAATCAATTGTATATATTTCTATCCTTAGTATGTGAACTGTCATTGTATTAATAATATTTGTCATATGGATTATAGTGTGCCAATAAACCTTTTCATTTTCATATATATATATATATGATACACACAGACCGTGCATGGAACAAGGAACTCTTCTGGGATAATTAAATCCACTATAGTCCGAATAAGTAATGGTAAATGACAAATACCATAGTTTTTTCTTTTTCATGATGCTAGCCCGACGTGGGCAACGGGTCACTCGCAAAGAGGTCCCATAAATATAGCTTACCTCACCAACTCTCTGCAAAGCAGCCTAGCCCTGCTACATTTAGAACCTCAATATAAGCAAAAGACTCGCTGCCTTCACGTTAGATTGAATACATCAAAGAAAAAGGGGTAACTATTATATTTTTAGCCAAAAACCAAAACTTAAACCTCAACTGGCAGAATTGAGCGTCCACTTTTCAAGGTACATAACATGTCCGTTTCAAGATGGGAATGAACTCAGAATGGTCCCCTGAGTTTTTTATAATACACACAGACCGTGCATGGAACAAGAACTCTTCTGGGATAATTAAATGCCCACGTCGGGCTAGCATCATGAAAAAGAAAAACTATGGTATTTATCATTTACCATTACTTATTCGGACTATAGTGGATTTAATTATTCCAGAAGAGTTCCTTGTTCCATGCACGGTCTGCGTGTATCATAAAAAACTCAGGGGACCATCTGAGTTCATTCTCATATATATATATATATATATATATATATATATATATATATATATAAGTATATATTATGTGTGTGTGTGTGTGTGTGTGTGTGTGTGTGTGTGTGTGTGTGTGTTTGCGTATGCGTGTATACTTAAACGATTTAGAGGATGGGATATACAGAAGATCTCAAATTTGTGGCCTGGCCAGAGAAATGGCAAATACAGTTCATTTGCCATAAATAGAAGGTTTTTCATATAATGTTATAATGTTTCAGACCAACAAGGACCCTAGTATCCACTTATGGCTGGTCTACCTAACCGTGTTTGTAATTATGTATTGCGCATTTCCTCCGTAGTGGTGGAAGGGACCTGCAATTTTAAGTGGGTTCCGAACCACAAAAACCCTAATTTTACTACCGTAAAACTATATCCAATCTAACAATATGGGCATCTAATCGATTTTTAAACATATTTATAGACGTGCTACTAATTACTTCTACCGGCAAACTCTTCCAGCTATTTACTATTCTATGCGTAAAAACGTTTTTGGCAACTGCTGTCTCGAACCTTCTACTTGTTAGCTTACACCCGTTATTTCTAGTTCTTCTATATTGTGCTATTTCGAAAAAGCTCTCTATTTACGTTATCGAACCCAGTCATAATTTTAAAAACTTGAATTAGAGTACCCCTCAGCCTCCTAGTCTCGAGTGTAGCCAGTTTTAACTCCTTAAGCCTATCCTCGTACGACTTTGACCTAAGCGACGGAATTATCTTAGTTGCTCGTCTTTGAACTCGTTCGATTTTGTCTATATCCTTGCGCATATACGGATTCCAAAATTGGATCGCATACTCGAAATGAGGTCTACAGTAACTAATGATTTATAAAGAGCAACAATAATATCGTGCGATTTGTATTCAAAATTCCTAGCTATAAAACCTCGCACTTCGCCTTGTTGACTGCTGCTGTACTTTGTTTCGCTACTTTCAAATCACCGGTGACTATAACTCCTAAATTTTTTCCTGATCTACGCTTGCCAACTCCTTCCCTGACATACTATACGCAAAATTACCGTTACGCGAACCTATACGTAAAATTTTGCATTTATCGACTTTAAATCTCATTTCCATGTGACCAACCAATCAACGATTTTATTCAGATCTTCCTGGATTTTACCTCTAGCTTCGTCATTTATCGCCCTACCACCCAACTTCTGTCGTCCGCAAACTTTGAAACTGTACTGATTAGGCCAACATCTAAATCGTTAGTATGTATAAGAGAAAACAAGAGGCCCAATACAGAACCCTGACGAACGCAGCTCGCTACATTAGCCCAAGACGACTCCGCTCCATGAACGATCACCCTCGTGATCACCACATTTCCTCGCAACCACTCTTCCATCCAATTTATTACTACACCCCTGATCCCATGAGCCTTAGTTTTTTCAACGAGTTTTTTATGCGGTACGATGTCAAACGCTTTTTGAAAATCTAAATACGCTACAGCTACTGCCCGATGTTTATCGTAAACTTCAACCATGCTTTGGAAAAATTCTAAAACATTAGTTAAGCAAGATTTGTTTCGCCTAAAACCGTGCTACGTATTTCTAATCAAGTTATCCAATTCTAAGTGTTCGACTATACGATCCCTAATTATCGGTTCCAGTAGCTTACCTACAACAGACGTTAAACTGATTGGCCTATAATTTCCCGCTGCACCTTTATTGCCTTTCTTAAAAATAGGCGTTACATTTGCTAACTTGAAATTATCTGGTACGCACCCCTCAGAAATAGATGCATTAAAACTTTTTGTTAACGGCACAACAATGCCTTCTTTTAATTCTTTTAGTTGTATGGGATATATGGAATCCGGCCCAGGTGATTTAAGCACTTTCATTTTTCAAATATAGAGCAGTACCTCTCTTTCACTAACCACAATACTATCTGAAGTATTACCATTATCGAATGGTATTATGTCTATGACCGTAGGGATATTCGTTACATCTTCTATTGTAAAAACTGACGTAAAAAATTCGTTTAACAGAGTAGCCATTTGCTTGTTCTCGCAAACTAGCTCACCGTCAGAATTTCTCAACGGCCCCAACACGCTCTTTACCGGTTTCCTGTTGTCAACGTATTGGAAAAATCACTTGGGGGTTTCTTTGCCGTCACGAGCTTTGGAAATTTCAAAATCGCGCTTGGACTTTTTTATTACACTTTTCGCTTCACGCCTTAGAGATATATAGTTGTTTCGTAACCACAAATTGTCTTTATCGCGCTTATGTAGCCTATAAGCCCTATCTCTACTCTTTATAATATCCCTTACTCTAGAAGTAAACCACAAGGACTTGTTATTTATGATACTTTCGCACGCTTAATCTTGTACGGTACACATTTCTCATTTATAGTCCTAAACACTGTTTCAAACGATTCCCACATTATTTTTGCGTTGGAGGTCCCCATTACGTTTTCCCATTCGACGCGTGACAATTCATTTCTAAATTTACAAAAGTCTTCGCGCTAGAAGTCAGGAATTTTAATCGAGTTAGGTGGTTTCGAGTGACTTACCAGGAGGACAAACTCTACCATATTGTGATCCCTATTGGTTAACGGCTCTATTACTTAAAGATCAGTGATAAGCCTATCATCTGTAGTTATTACTAAATCTAAAATACTGTCCAACCTCGTAGGTTCCCCAACTTTTTTAATAAGAAAGCTATCCTCGTGAAAATTAATTAAACAGTTACCTTCCGAGTCTCCCTGCATTGTATCGTAAGTCACGTTAGCGCAATTAAAGTCACCCATAATTAATTAATGCTTGTTCGCTACCTATTATTCTCTTTAGTTCACGATATAACGCTTCGTCCGTATCGGAGAAAACAACAGAGAATTTGGGTATGAAATGGGTGGAAATTGGTTGGAGACTGTATAGACGAGGAAAGAGATCTCGGAGTAATTATTAATGAAAATCTCAAATCTTCCAAGGCAATGTCTAAAAGCTTGGAACAAAGTTTCTAGAATACTGGGCACATAAATAGGAATGTAAGTTACAAAAGTTAATGACCAAACTTTAGAATCATATGTTAGGCCACATAGTTTCCTCATTTCAAGCAGGATATACAGTAGATATGTTAGGTGTTTAGTGTAGAGCAACTAAACTTGTCCCTGGTTTGAGGAGAAAAAAATTGTAGGGGCAGAGCAAAGGAATTAAATGTTCTCTTTTGAAAGAAAGTGTATTAGGGGTAACTTTATTTAATTATCCAAAATGTTTGCAGGGTGGGTATAAAATAGGATAAATATAAAGCATTACATGAACAAAATCGAATTTCGTAATGTCGACGTTAGACCTTATACAAGTTGGCATTATAGGCCTTATGGCCTGGGTGCTCAAACCCTGGCACATTGTGACTCTGACGATGGCACATGGACACTCATCAAGGCAAATGAAAAATCAATGGTTATAATGCTGCGCCAGCCTGAATTCAGAATGCCCTGATGTAAGCAAGAAATTTGAGAATTTTCTGAGTGGTAATTGGCAACTCTTCTAAGACTGCCTGGAGCACTTGCGCAATAAGATTCAATTTGTCAGTGCGTCATATTTGACAAATTAGCTGGAGGGAAGCAAGTATACAAGACTTTGTAATGTAGGTACCGTAAATAAAACGTAAAATATAGTTATGAAATACACACGACATTTATTGCTTTACTAATAATGCAATTTATTTGTACAATATAAAAAAGTATATTAATTTAGGCCTATTCGACATTGTCATAGTGACACATTAAGTTTTGCATTTTGGAAAAATGGCATAAAATAGTGCATGATTGTCGTAAGTTTGAGCACCACTGCCTTATGGTCTTATATCGACATTATGTAGGTATATACATTTCAAATGAAAATGATAAGTTTGTTTAATATTTTAACTGAGAATGACTAAACCATACATAAATTTAAGATTTTCAATAAAAATTACTAACCTAACCTAGCCTAGCCTAACCTAACCCGGCATAATGTAACCTAACGAAACCGATCTAATCTAAGCTAACTTAATATTATGAACTTAGCTGACATGCATAAAGTCGATCGAGATTTCCGACAATATGCAAGTTCAGAAAATTTGGTGTTGGCATTATGCATGCCGACATTGGACAGATCGACATTGTTCCTCTACCCCGACATAAAAAATTATTTTCATTAGAAACTGACAACAGAACTAGGGGTCAGAATAAAATAAAATGGAAGAAAGCTTGTAGATTAAATCTACATAAATATTCCTATAGTTTTAGAGTGATGGATTTTTGGAATGATTTACCAACTACAGCTGTAAATAGTTGTACTTTAAATAACTTTAAGAAGGGACTTCAGGAATTTTTGAACCAAAGAAAAACCTTGCAAGGAGTACAAAGGTGAGCTTAGTTGATAGTAATATAATCCAACGGATGGGGATATAATAACATCAATTTATGACTAACAAAAAAGGGCGGGATGGAGCTTGTAAATGAATGGGGTTTTTGTATGCATTTGAATGACACATTCTCATGGATCTAAGACTGGTTTGTGAGAAAACCTTGTAAATAGGTGGAATTCTTTGTACAATTCTAGTAATATGCCGTAAAACATCACAGTATGTACAGCATCTAGAAGGTGGTTTCGTCCTTATTCTTGACAGGAATAACCGAGAAAGGCCTTGGTAGATTTGAGTTATCGGGTTCCCCAGGGAGATCTGAAACTCATTTAGGCTGCCGGCCGCAACCAAATATGTAATCTTGCCTGCGGCCCGCGGGGATATATATATAATATAAATATATATATATATATATATATATATACAGGGTGTCCCAAAAAAACTATATACTCTTTATAGCATCATATATTTTATAATTTAAAAAAACCCAAACAATATATTGTTATAGCAATTGCCAATGAAAGGTAAATTAGTAATCTAAGTGATCAAAATGTTATAGCGAGTTGTTTGCATATAAAATTAATTAACTACGCCAAATGCTCAAAATGTTCTCCGCGGCATGAATGCACTTTTGAATGCGTCGACTAACTGATTCGCAGACATGGACTAATGTGGATGCTGTGATGGTCCCGCACTTTTCCCTAATTGCATCCTTAAGGTGTTCGAGTGTTGCAGGTCTTGTACCATAAACTGCATCCTTCAGGTAGCCCCACAAGTAAAAATCAAGTGGAGTCAAGTCCGGTGAACGTGGAGGATACTCAACGCTTCCTCTTCGTCCTATCCAACGGTTAGGCAACGTTTCATCGAGGTACCTTCTGACATCACAATGATAATGAGGGGGGCTCCATCTTGTTGAAAGTAAAAGTCGTCGTTTCCAAACAACTTCCGAACTGCAGGTATAATTTCTGTTCGCAGCATGTCCAACCAAACCCCTGGATGATAAACCACACCATGCTGTTAATCCTGGTAAATTAACATGTTTATCCACATAAACGTGTGGATTATCAAGTGACCAGTACCTGCAGTTGTGTCGATTTACTGTGCCATTCAGCTTGAAGGTAGCTTCATCAGACCACACGATTTTGTTGGCAAACTGTACGTCTTCGGCTTCCATTGACTAAAACCATTCACAAAATTCGAGTCTGCGATCAGGGTCATCTTCAGTCATGGCGTGTAACAGACTTGGAATGTAGCTTTTCCATTTTGCCGACTTTAAAATCCGGTGAACACCTGATTTGCTGATTCCGGTCTCACGGGCGCATTGCCTAACTGATTTCTGTGGCAATTCATTAAATTTTTGCAACACTAAAATGGAGTTTTCATCACTCGCACTTGATTTGCGTCGTCCAGATCTTCGCTTGTGCATATCTTGAGCAGATCCCTCTGCCTCAAACTTGTCACGGGTGCTTGTAATGGCGAGACGTGTCGGTTGCTTTGTACCAAATTCCAGGATCCATTGCCGCTGAACTTCGGACACATTCTCAAATTTCCAATACCATTTCAGAACACTTTTTCGTTGCTCCAGTGTCAAACGTTTACGCAACATGGGTTCTTTTGCTGAACTGAATAAAGTTGAATGCTGTAGAGTTTGTATTGTGGAATGAGTGCGCAGGCTGAAGTCCGAAGCAAGCTAGTGAGTGACTAGACTACGTTCGGTCCATAGGCTTCGCCATTACAAGACCTTTGATAAAACAAGGCCAGGCTTAGTCGACGCATTCAAAAGTGCATTCATGCCGCCGGAGAACATTTTGAGCACTTGGCGTAGTTAATTAAATTTTATATGCAAACAACTCGCTATAACATTTTGATCACTTAGATTACTAATTTACCTTTCATTGGCAATTGCTATAACAATATATTGTTTTTTTTTTTTAAATTATAAAATATATGATGCTATAAAGAGTATATAGTGTTTTTTGGGACACCCTGTATATATATATATATATATATATATATTATATATATATATTGATGCAAACCCACAAGGAAAAAAATGATTTGCACCATTCATTCATTTCACATGTTTAATTGTGAAATTCATCCCATATATATATATATATATATATATATATATATATATATATATCTCGGGTGGGTAAAAAAAGGGAGACTTCGAACTTTGGCTATAAAATCCTAAGTTATGGTCAGATTTCAATATTTTTTTCACGCCCCACAACTAAGTAAATTTTCTATATAGTGAACAGATTTCAAAGAAAACTAATGAAAATTACGGATTTATTGAACATTTCTTTATGTCACTGGAAATTCTCCATTTACACTACTACTGCATTGTCGGGTCGGCAAAAAAAAAAAAGGGAGACCTTTTAAATTCTTCATATCTCGGCAAATACGGTACATAGAACCATGAAATTTTAGTACGTTAGTAATAGGTAATTTTTTGGTTTGTATGCCATCTTTTAGTATTTTAGACGAGAAATTGGATTTATGGCGAATATTCCAGAAAAATCTTGCTAATCATAAGTTCAAGTTGATAATTAAAGCGATTTTAATTAACGTAAGCTAACTGCAGGAGGTTTGGACAAGCTTCTCAAGAAAATCGATAAAACAGGAGATATCAAAAGAATACCAGGTAGCGGTCTTAAATTTGGTCACCAAACAGTTCTGATTACGGCCTTTGTGAAAATTTGTCACAGAGAATTTATCGAGTCAAAGTAAGAAATGTCGCTCATTTACGACAGCTTCTTCTGGGAGCTACCACAAGAACAAATCAATAAATCCATACATGAGTTCCGTCCTAGACTGAAAAAGGTTGTAGAAGGTCGTGGTAAACATATCGAGCAGTTTTTATAACATAAAGGTAGCACCATATGTGAGTACTTTGTACTTTTTATTTGCACATACAATGCAGTAGTAGTGTAAATGGAGAATTTCCAGTGACATAAAGAAATGTTCAATAAATCCGTAATTTTCATTAGTTTTCTTTGAAATCCGCTCATTTTATAGGAAATTTACTTAGTTGTGGGTTGAGAAAAAAAAATTGAAATCTGACCATAACTGGATTTTACAGCCAAAGTTCGAGGTCTCCCTTTTTCTTTTTTGCCCACCTGATATGTATAAAGTGTAATTGTTATGATAGTTATGGAGTCGCCTACATTTCTTTATTGAATGTTTGGGCTTGTGAAGCATATTTAAAAAGGAATATTCATATTTTCAAATTCTTCTTTACTGATATGTGGAGTAAAATTAATTCGATTTTGTGCAGGCCGCACCGGAAACACTCAATGGCCGCAAGCGGGCCTCGGGCCTCGGGTTTGGGACTCCTGAGTTATCCTTTTGCTTCTTATGCTCTTATGTGCAGCCCCGGACAAAATTTGCTGTATCTGTACTTTATAAATGACAAAATTTACTACACTCTAGTTATACTGCGGGTGAAGAAATGACAATTTTACGAACTCAAAACATAAACTAGAATTACCGATCCATCGAACAAGATATGATTAAGGGGGACATGTCAAAAGGTGTTTTGAAATAACACTTAAAACCAATGTCAATACAAATAAGGAGAGATCGGTCACTTTCATTCTTTGGTAACATTATATTAGCACAGGACCTGATGGCCTATAGACACGAGTAGTATGCCCGCGTTTGGTTGGAGGAATTTGTTATAATGTTATAATGTTATAATGTTTCAGACCAACAAAGACCCTAGGATCCACTCATGGCTGGTCTACCTAACTGTGTTCGTAATTGTGTATTGTGCATGTCCTCCGTGGTGGCGGAGGGGACCTACAATTTTACGTGGGTTCCGAACCACAAGAACAAAAGAACATAAGAAATTTTTATAGTACTATCCACAAATATGTTACACTCTATATCTATTTATAACCGACATGCAAATATATCAGATTCAAAGAATCCAGTCAATTTCATTACGGTATCCATCAATACCAGTACCTTGCCAACCAAAAATAAGTCACGGTCCATGCCACTTGCGGACCAAGTCACAATTTACAACCATATACATTTCCATAATATACTTAGGAGGAAAAGTGTAGGTGTGGCTGTAAAAACTGTACAGTAATGTAGAAATGTATGTGCACCCATTTTGGGTCTCCCATTTAAAGGTGTTTGTGGGGCAAGTGAAGATCATGAGTTTTTCAATACCTCATAGTACTATGGGGGCACCGCTCGGCAGAGGAATCTCTTTAAATGGGGTGTGTAAGGACAGAGAGTATCCCCTAACCCAAGATGCTACCTCCCTATATCCCACAACACTTGTGTTGAGCTGTGGGATCTATCACCACAAAGCCTTAATTTTACTACCTTAAACTATACCCAATCTATCAACATATGGATCTAATCGATTTTTAAACATGTTTATAGACGTGCTACTAATTACTTCTACCGGCAAACTATTCCAGCTATTTACTATTCTATGCGTAAAAAAGTTTTTGGCAACTGTTGTCTCGAACCTTCTACTTGTCAACTTACACCCGTTATTTCTAGTCCTATTATATTGAGATATTTCTAAAAAGCTATCTCTATCTACGTTATCGAACTCATTCATAATTTTGAAAACCTGGATTAGATCACCCCTTAGCCTCCGATTCTCGAGTGTGGTCAATTTTAACTCCTTAAGCCTATCCTTTGAACTCTCTCGATTTTGTCTATCTTTGCGCATATGCGGATTCCAAAATTGGACCGCGTACTCCAAATGGGGTCTAACTAATGATTTATAAAGAGGAACTATAACATCGCGCGATTTGTACTCAAAATTCCGAGCTATAAAACCTAACACTTTGTTCGCCTTATTGACCGCTGCTGTACTTTGTTTCGCTACTTTTAAATCACCAGTGACTATAACTCCTAAATCTTTTTCCTGCTCTACGCTTGTTAACTCTTTCCCTGACATACTATACGCAAAATTATCGTTACGCGAACCTATATGCAAAATTTTGCATTTATCGACGTTAAATCTCATTTGCCATGTGACTGACCAATCAACGATTTTATTCAGATCTTCCTGGATTTTACCTCTATCTTCGTCATTAATCGCCCTACCACCCAGCTTCGTGTCATCTGCAAACTTTGAAACTGTACTGACTAGGCCGACATCTAAATTGTTAATATATATAAGAAAAAGCAAGAGGCCCAATAGAGAACCCTGAGGAACGCCACTCGCTACATTAGCCCAACACAACTCCGCTCCATCAACAACCATTACTCCGCTCCATCAACGACCATAATTTGGGGTGCTTTGAAACTTGCCCCTGGAGGGCCCCCTTAAGGCATTTGCCTCCGTTATAAGGGGCCTCGCCCTCTTCCTTAAGTTCCTCACCTCATTTATGGGGTCTCACCATCCTTAATGAAGGGCACTCCCCTTGAGGGCTCCTTGCGGGGCTCCCTTTCTTCTTGGGAAAAAAAATCAGCCCCCTTCATGGTCTTTTAGGAGACAAAAGCAGACAAAAACAGAGTTTACACTCAATTTTGAACCTTATACCCTTAAACAATAGAAATGAAAACTTAAAATAAATATTTGAAAAAAGGGCTTACCAAACCTATATGAGATGCTGTATGGATCTCAAAACATAAAATAACTTGTATTGTGCTCTCGGAGCCATTTCTAACGTTTAGCTAAACGAGTCCATTTTTTCTTCAGGTTAAATATAGATGTTACAAAAACAGACTAATAATAGTCTATTTACTATTCAAATTCTGAGTTAACATTTGCATTATATGAAGTTAAATAAAAATATTTAATAAAATTAAAATAAACCACATTTTATTTTCAATTATAGGGGTAACTTTTGCCTTTTCTAATTAAAATTAATTTATTCTACACTATTATGAAATGAACTGAAAAGGTTTATTGGCAGACTCTAGTCCACATCAGCCGTATATCAATGCATGGCCGATCGTTATTTATACACAACGTACAAACAACGGCATATGATGGGGTGTCACTAATCTGCTCTCTTCTTGTACCTACACCTGCAGAATTTTATAACGAGCCTCATTCCACTTCTCAACTACCACGAAGATTCTATTCATCTCCTCAACACTTAAATAAACAACATTCCGTTTGTTTGTTCGTCTACAAGTCGTTTCCAGTACATAGTTAATGGCACCGGTTTTACGCCTGAACACACGCAACGACTTCGTCACGGACACATCGTACACGGCGTTGAGAATGCTGCGCAAAGGAAGTTCAATCGTATTCGAGGAGCGCACGTCCAGTCGGTTCAAGCTCTGAGATGACTATGAGCCACATGCAACGGATCGGCTCGATGGGAGGAGTGAGTCACACCATAAGCTAATGAAACGTGTACAGCGGTGTTCCAACATGAATACTTGCATCCCATTATATTGGGTTGTGTTTTGAGAAGTTTTCCGATACATGCAGTAATGCCGGTTTTAATGTTTTAACACTCCCACTCCCCAGAATACGCACTGGACATTTTTGCATAGGGGGATTTTCACGAACTAAACACATTTTATTCACACTCCGGCGCACAATTTGAGAGAAACATATGACCATATTTTTCCTTTTCGCTTAGCATACGACACTCGTCTCTAAATTTTGTTAAAAATTCACACAGGCCATTAGCCACAACCTCACTACAAACCTCGTCATGATATATATTAATATAGTGGTAAAAATACTTAAGATTCTCCATGATGACAAGTTTTACATTCTCAGTCGCAGAGTACGAGTACCCGGCATGATGCAACATGACATAATATCGCTTGTGATACCACTCATCAACAAGACTCACTATCCATATCCGTTGCTCCTCTTCTGCACGTGTTGTTTCTTCTACTTCACGGTATATGTAAGCTTTTATAAAGTTTAGTCCTACAACACAGTTCAATACATCACTTGTACCACGAAATCCTACAATGCTCTCGCCAGAATACCCGTAGAGTATTTGTACCTTTGCTCCTTCGCACGATTCAGTGTAGCCTTAAAAGTATCAAAGGAGGGTGGAATAGGGAGTTTTTCAGTATCCACCACATCTTGGCACTTTACCGAATTCCACTTCATAAACGTCGAGCACGCAGGAGAATACACGTCTGAGATCCAGGGCTTGCTGCGATCAACTGAACACGCAGGGAAGAGATATGCCCAGATAGTAGCAGGAGTCACGTAGCCGATCTTACAGTGGGTGGAGCTTAGAACTTTTTCCTGTACACACGCTGGGCGGAGCTTAGAATTTTCTCGTGTGTACACACACACACACACACACACACACACACACACAAAGGAGAAAGTGAAACGGTAATTGAAACACGATTTATTTAATAAACGAAATATTCAAGGTGTATATATATTCACAAATACGTTTAATAAATAAGTTAACAATAGACATATCAAAGATTATGGTATCCAAAGGGCACGGTATCATAGGTACCAGGCACCTGGTAACGTTTCCTATAGGTGTTACGGTACCCCTTTGTACCCCTAAATTCCTTCACGCCCCCCAGCTTCAGCGCCCGAAAATTGTGGGTACCTACAGTTAGTTGGGGCGGCCTGTCGCCCTCATCATCATCCAAGCACACTAGACCCTTCAACGAATCAAAGTTAACGACCCGCCGATTCGCCCCATATCACACTGTCTGTATCGGCGTACAAAACCCTCCGCCCAAGAGAATGCAATAGGTCCCAAAGTTTGATGCATGCGTAGGCCGTTGTGAAGCTGGCTACAGGTATGTTTATAACCGGTTAGGTATCTGTGGCCAATTTGGTATTGTTGTACTTCATTATGTAAGTATCACCTACATTCACAATCTCCATGACCTCTTTATCGGGAGCGTTGGCATAATCCCAGACTTCACTATAACTTTGTGTCAAATAAACGTTCCCTTTGCCAGTATTCTGCGCAAATTTTCCCCAAATACTGTTTAGACAGAACTTTGCACCAAAGCGCTTGCCAGGGTTCTTTACAATTTGGGAAGGGTCAAGCTGTATACCTTCACGGTCACGGTAACGTTGAGTATAGGCCGATTTTCATCTTCGGTATCAACTCCTCGCGGATACCCTGATGTTTTGACCTTATCCTTGAAAAAAGCGTTTATATATGGCGTGAAAAGGTTGGGTAGCTTCTGAAACCTCCACACCTCATGTATCTTCATTATTCTGTAGCCATGGCGAACAGCTAGATCCAGCACTGGACTTGTATATAGACCTCTGATCTTACGCTGGTTAGCTGTATGATTACATTCCCCATTGTTCTCCTCTGCGCACTTCACGCACGAGGGAAACATGAGCTTGTGATCGATAACGACGGGTAAAATCATCATCCATAACTCGCGTGGGGGGAGCACATCTACGAAAGAAAGGCCGAAATATTACCCGTTCAAATTTGTTGAGAACACCTCGATGGTGGGCAGGTCAGGTCCCACCAGTTTCTCAGGTGCACCCACGGGGTACGGATTGTTCTTCATCACATAGGGATATAAAGAAGAGAAGTCGTAGCAATGGAGTTTCACGCCTTCCGTAGGTGGAAGGTATAGCTTGAAGGGATTTGTACGCCCTCCGAACAAGCTATCACCGCATTTGAGAGGATCCAGCACCATTGAACGTTTGATCGTGTTTATTTCTTCACGGTACTGTCCATCTGTTTCCATCCGTGCATCATACTCATGCTCCCACAAGACTTTGTGAGCGAACTGGGAGCCTATAAGTTGATCGCGGGTGCGGGTCCACGCAAGACTGTCGGAAGGAGATCTACCGTGGATATCTCCTACGATTCCACACTAAGGACGGGGGCCTCCGTGCCACCAGCAACCGTTAAAGGAGTACACAGTCTTCTCACCAGTGGCACGGTTTTCACTTAAAACAACAACCCAAAAAACACGACCATTAACCTTAATGGGTACTTCCCCCGCGTTGCGGGCATGCTTTATGTATACTCCGGTCTGTTGCTGTATGTGTATGAGCCAGTAAATAGCCTTGTGCCCATAACTGCGAGATTGTTTCTGTGAGTAACGGCTAAGGTGTCTTTAGGCATGAAGTTATTCTTGAACACCGTAAAACATAATGAGGCGATTGTGGTTGCGACTTGCAACGGATCGCATTTGAAGCGGCCTATGTACATCCTTCTAAAGGCCTGGAAACATACTCTAAGCACGCGCACATCATTCACGCAATAACGCTCACATTCATCAGCTATATTATAAGGATGAGATTCATTAAAATTGTTGTAGTATCGGTCAAAATCTTCACGTTCATCTGTACTCATACATTCATAGTTAAAGTAATGTTTGGGTGGAGGTAGTCCTACGTAATTTAAAGTTTCACTAGTGAGGAAAGTGTAAGGGAAATATTCTTTTGAAACTTCAGCGGCTACGCCCATCACCTTGGGTAGCTTTGCTAATTTACAAGGTGTGAATAATAAAGTGTCTTTAAACTGTACATTACCTCTTATTTGCATCTGTATTAGATTGTTGCCTATTTTCAAGGGATCACCTGTAAATATCTCAGATGACTCGTGCTCAAGCAACTCCTTATAAAGGAACTGTGCGTCAAATTTTGCCCCCTTATGGGCGAGAATATACACAGTCATTTTTTTTAACTTGTCCGCTAATTTCACAATATAGGAGACAAAGAGTTCCATAGGGCTATCGTGAGCATTCGTTTTAAAAACGTTTGTCCGTTTACCACATTTGTGACACTCATCACACTCGATCTCCTTACACTCATCACAGATATTCTGGCTTACAAGTAAATGTGGAATAACCTCTTTGATTTCAGCGTTCGTGTATGTTTCTATATCGTAGTACACAGTTATACAAGGGCTATTTTCAGGCTTAGCATCTTTCATATAGCATACATGCTTTACTCCAACCGCCTTATATTTCTCATGACATGTAGGACAGTGAATTTCATCACATTTACAGTATGCTTGAAAATCCCCGAATTATCCATCATATAAAACATACCACATTCACAAATTCTCATTTTCCTGCACGTGCCAATTGATTTATGGAGCTCAAAACAGTTATTATTGAAAAATGTGCATCTACACACATCACAATCCCTCTTCTCAGCTTCAACTACACGGCTTTAACATTTGGAGCTTTTACACTGCTCACATACCATGTGACAATCTTTACAATGTTTCACTATATCATCCGCAAACTCGATACACCCCTTACACAAATCATGACGTCGTCCATATTTTCGACTTTTATCATACATACATTTATCATAACTCGCGTAAAGGCCCCTTATATTATGGATGGGGAGATACATTGTCCCTGACAGTCCTAAAATAAGTAGGGGTCTTGTACGATCTCTCACACAGCTTTTAAAAACACACAGTTCTACGACGATCGTTCATTCCAAATAGAACTATAAGAACATTCGTTTCCTGCTCTACCCTTCTCAGCTCCTCAGGACCCATATTACAGTCAAACTTAAGTTTACAGTCTACAGCTAGTTTACGTGCACGATCCACTACCGTAGGCAACCAAATTTTTTGGGTTCGTGTATTTAGTGCAGTAAATATACGAGCTAAGACTACTGCTATAAAACCGCAACCACGATCGACGTTTATATGCCGTCTATAAATACTGTAGCCTCAGAATTGATGTTAAGAGTATAAGGTGTGGCACTATGACCCGCAACACGGAATACACTGTCAATATTTACCGTAAAGTTGTCCATATTGAAGGCTACACTACTTTGAGAGGGATGCATTATACGGCCTAATATATACTCTATATCTTCAGCTGCCAAGCGTCGGAACGGTATTACTACCCAAAAACCATCTACATCTCCGTCATCTGACCCGAACCCGAAGGACAGCCTCGTCCTGACTTCACGTTCGTCACGGTTCTGAAGGGCAAACTCTACAATACGTTCAACTATGCGCCGTAGTCCGTGTTCAACACCATTGCTATACATGGATCTAGGATCAACACTGATTTTATACCGATTTCTAGTCAAGGTTGGGGTGGGAGTAGTGGTGCGTACCAACTCGAGTGTTATACCATTCTCTACAGAAGGAGAAGCTCTGCTGCTATGGAGGATGTACCCGGAATTGAACAGGAATAAGGAGGTATATTTGAGGAAGGTACTATTGTGGGTGTTGTGACGTAAGACGTAGAAGGTTGGGGCTCTATTACTGGTGGTCTAACAACCGGCGCAATCCTGGCGCGCTTTATACCTGACTTAGTGGGCTCTTCATCATGCCTCCGCTTTGAGCCTCCTGCTACAGGTATCGCTGGTGAGGATTCGTCAGCGGAGATGGATTCTGTGATCACAACTACACTGTCGTCGGGGTCATCTGTAATATCGATGATGAAGTGCTGTACCTCATCGTCATTCACGGTTCTGTGGGAGAAGAGAAAAGCAAGACTGTATAATACAAGGATCATCACTTAAATATTTATTATATTTTGTAAATGGCGCACTTAGGAGTGTGACGTGTTAGAAATGGATTCTATAGAAAAATTCTGGTTCACGAGCCCATCCACATGTATTATATCTGGACCTACAGGATGTGGTAAAACTGTGTTTATGCTTAAAATCATTAAAGAAAAGGGAGAGATGTTCTCAAAATTTGTGCATAAAATTATATGGTGCTATTCGACGTATCAATCAGTGTTCAACGAGTACCAAGATGATATTTTGTTCCACAAAGGTGTATATGACGTTAATTCGTTAAAGGGAAATGAACATACAGTCATTGTAACTGATGATCTCATGCTGGAGATGGATAAAACGTTTGCCGAGACATTTACAGTATTCTCCCACCATCTTAACATAAGCGTGTTCATCAATCAGAATCTATTTTTCAAAAATAGATACATGCGCAATGTGTCGTTAAATACACAATATCTAGTCTTATTCGCGCAACGTAGACATGTATCACAAATTGGGGTATTAGCCAATCAAATGTTTCCGAATCAGCGTAAAGAGTTTTCGGAAGTTTATAAAGAGCTACAAGCCCGCGTTATTAGGCTGTGCCAATTTTGGGGGTGAAATGACTAAATTGAAAATCATGTGATTTGGTAGCAATTTAATGTAATCATTTGGCATACAAAATAATAGCCTTGCTTCAAAAACAATAAAAAATAACTCCTACCTACATCAATTTTAATTCAAAAATTCCATTTTTCCGTAAATTCGTAACAAAATAACAAATGTGCGCAAACATCCTATCAACATTTAAAGTGGCAATAAGATATCATTCAGAGCCTTTATTTGAAAGTAACCAATGCATTCATGTCCTTTTTGCTGCGGTTCCTTGACATCAGCATTCGGCTTGCTATTTGCGCTTTGATGTAGCCTTCTCGCCTCTCGTGACTGTAAACTTGACTAGCTGCTTCAGTGACCATTTTCACACATCTCTCCATACTCTGAGTGTGAGAAGGCCACTTTGGCACTTGCATTGGGGCCTCTTTAAGTTGTGTTAAATCTTTGTTTGTTATACATGTTGTCAGTGGTGGCTCCAAACTTCCGAAATCAAGTTAACTAATTCTGACAATTTCGTGGCATTGACGTTTATCGGAGGTACCTTTCTTGTCTGAACAGAGCAGTCTCCCAGCTGGTCATCATTTAGTGATGTTCCTCTAAGCTTTAGAATGATTTCCACAGCCTCAGTTCGCTCTTTGATACATTGGCTGCTGAGTATTGCTTGCAAAACTGCCTCTGGCCTAGCATACCAAGCGGACCTTCTCACCACAGGTAACACGATGTCCACCGCTACTTTCCTTTGGGTTCTCAGTAGCTGTAATTGAAACAAGATGTGGTTGGGCCCCTCCATCCACATTGGATTAAGTTTTACATTGAACCAGTGAGGAAGATAAAACCCAATAATAAATTCACCAATCAACATCAAATTCTGTAGCATTTTGCTCTTCAGTGCATGTTTGGAAACCCAAATCCTGCAGAAACGAATCGCTGTAGTTAACCAACGACTTAATTTACGGGTCCAATCTCCAAGAGAGCCAGATTTTGAGGCAACTCTCCTGATCTGATTGCTTGAACAATACGATAAGCGTAAGATTGATCCCTGCTGAGGTCTTTCATAACTTCTTCAGACAACACTGGAAGGGGAGGGCCTACTTCGACCTTTCGAAATTTTGTATTTATTTCTAATTCCGTTGCTTCATCTAGCATGTTGCCAAGGGGGCCTGACCACTTGTTGTTGCTCTTTGTAGGACCATCAAGTTCCTGGATGAAACGACGAAGAGGTAGTTCCCCTGTGTGCAAATCACATACAATCTAAACAAGCCTTCTTCCAAGTTTTTTCTCTAAATGCGTCATAACACCGCCCTGCCATCCAATGTTCACCGCAGTTGAGTCTCCACCAACAGCCTGCAGTGAACTGTCAAGTCTTCTTTCTTGAAGCCAACATATTATTTGATCAGCAATTGCCTCTGCATGTTTCTTGCCTTCTACTTCTGCTTCAGGAACAAAGTGAAACAAATAGCGGCCACCAGGTTCAGAACACACAGAGTAGTGTTCTTCTTTGATGAGACCGGGAAACTTTCTGTCCATTCCCTCTACCTCTAGGAGAACTTTTGTTTCGTCTCTTCTTCCATCAAACAAAAGGCAAGAGAGACCTTCCTCCTTCAAATCTTTTCATGCTGATCAGATATTTCCTTCATTATTTTTTCTTGTGCTCTTCTTATCTTATTATGATCTATCATTAAGGATGTATCCTCTCGGCTGATGAGGCCTGCATCTATCCAGGCGGCAGTGGCAATCTCTGCAGTCTCTCGTAGTCCCGTATGGTGGCGAATACTGGCAAGGGCAATGTTTGAGATGTCTTTAGTGTTGTATTTCATTCTCTTCGGCGAAGGTTCAGATGGCATTTTGGAGCTATCATCTGATGTTGCTTCTTTCTGTTCATCTGAAGAGCTTTCAAAGAAGTGAGAAACCTCTTGATAGAGCTCTTCAGCTCTTTGGGTGGCTTCTTCACTCTTCTTTTTCTTCCTTTCTTCCCTCTCTCGGATTTTCTCCTTTTCTTAGCAATAACAATCTGTTTTTGGTTTCTGAATAATCTGCCGAACCAATCTGCATACTTCCTTGGCCTCCTGCCTTTGTTCTCTGCGCCTTTATGAAAGCCAGCTCCAAAACAAGGATCTTCTTCTCACGAGGACAGCGACAATCAATGTGAGGGTGATGTTCTCTTCTGCATGAGGGAGAACAATTGGCTTCAGAACACAACTCTATGGGACACTGGCAGTTAAAAATGTCAAGTAGTGTATCAAGTGTGTGCAGAAATTTATTTTTATTTGCTAGTTTTCCTTTACCAAGTGATGTCTCAACTGCTTCGTGCCACAGCTTTGTTAATTTTAGCTCAATAGTTCTATACTGATTGAGTACAGGTGGTTTGAATAACATATTAGCTTTTTTCCACGGATGCAGAAGAGGGGGAATCATGTCCCTTATGAGCTCTTTCTCTGTGTAGTTCCTTCTATCCTTTGTATTTTGTTCACGAAGGAGTAACCCTAGTCTCAGCATGTCTCGCACTGTTGGTAGTTCTGATACGGGAAGCTCCTTGCCTGTACTGACTAACAGGCTCAAGTGGCATGACGACTGACCTCTTGTCTTCAATTTTGGCATCTTAGGAATATCTGAAAAGAAAGAAAAACATTTAAGTATTTTATATTAATTACGATGTTTCAAAGTTTAGTCATTCGATGTTATAAAACTCAATAAAAAAATATTTCATGGGATTACAACATAATTAGACAGAAGAATATGATAATAATAAACAATTGTAATAATCAATAATCCATACTTACAGTTAAACTGTAGTATTCGTCTAGTAGAATAACTATGAAGTAGGTACAAGAGCAATAACAGCAAACCACCGTCTATGACATCTAAGAGGCAACTGAGGACTGAGAGTGAGGGACAGTTCTATTCATGTTGTGACTTGTACATTGTACAACAACTATATGACCTTGAAAAAACTCCATATGGGATCAGTGGGATAATTCTGTGAGAGATGAATAGTTAATCAATTTGTGTCCTATTATTTAGTAAAAGAGTCAATTTCTGAAACTTTAAGGTAAAATTGATGTAGGTAAGGGTTATTTTATTTCATTTTGGTTGGCCAATTTCAAGTTTTGACATGAAAAGACTATATTTTCACTACCAAAATTGATTTGAAAAAAGTTGACAAAATTGACACACCCTACCGCGTTATGGATATTTGTGCTTTGCGCCCTTGATCCGCGAAACACGTTTAGGGTGCTTCTAAGAACGAATATATTTCGAAACGAGCCTGAAACGGTGTATATTTCCAGAATGACAAAGAGGCTAAAGAAATATCATGAATTAATAAAAATCTATCATCGACTGCCCCGGGCAATGCAACAGATGTTTGCTAAAAATATCGACTCCGACTTTTTAAAATGCATCTGTGAAATCTGTCTTAACGTTATAAATTGCAATGTATCATTGAAACCACATTAGAAGGCTCGCCTACGCCGTTACAAGAACACAATACGTGAACTCGCTCCTAAAAGTCAAACTGAAGGGAAGAAAAAACGAATTATTGTACAAAGAGGAGGGTCATTCCTCCCCATCTTATTTTCAGTTTTGCGTCCTTTACTGACTAGATTAATATAATGAAGAAAGTGGTAATTATTCCACACGATGTGTATTCTTCACTGCAAAGTTCAAAGAATCCAGACACGGATCTAGATCCCCATAAAAGCAGGCTTAAAAGAATGGAAAGCGAATTGTTAACACTATTAAACAGTAAAAAAACCTGATGAGAAAAGAATCTTATACCAAGAAGCTCTGCAAAAATTTCTTCACGAGTACGAAGATTATAAGAACCCGATAGAGATTCACGTGGTTATTAGGCACAGCACAGGGAACGATGGACATGGTGACATAGGACCTGTACCCGACGATAGAGCTGACAAACCAAAGATTAATGGGTCGGCCACACAACATATCGCGCATATATTGAAAAGCACCCTCCCACATACATTGAGGAATAAAGGTTTAAGTCTTTATAATCTATTGAATGAGGACGCCGCCATACAATGGACCGATACAGGCGAGATCACTGTGGAAGGAGCAAAGGTACAGGGATCGAATATCGTGGACATCGTCCATGATCTGGTGAGAAAGTGGATAGGCCCTCACCATCAGGATGGAAGCATATTAAAGCAAGACTACAAGAAATACATGTCCCCAAAATAATGATAGGAAATCTGAACAGGTTAAAAGACTTGGAACATGCGTCGCACGTGACACAATTGCAGACGCCATCACCTCCGGCGGTAACACCTCTGAAGAGGAGAAAGAAGAAGTTAAACAACGGTCAACCCTACCAACGTTCCTCTAAAATACGCAAATGGCTAACATATTAAGAAGTCGTTATTATGACATTTCTAACCCAGCCTCCTACGGAGGCGTAGATAGACTGTACAGAAGTGTTTACGGAGTAGGTAAAAAAGATGTTGAGAGATTTTTGCGGGAGCAGGACGCTTATACACTTCATAAGCCTGTGAGAAAAAGGTTTAAAACAGCCAAGTCAACAGCTGCTTCGAATGACTCTATTTGGCAAGCAGATTTAACAGACGTGCAAAGATATTCAGTGTATAACGATGGTTACCGCTACATTCTATTCATAATAGATGTATTCTCTAGATATCTGTGGCTAATTCCTCTGAAAAATAAATCACCTGAAACAGTTGCTAAAGTCACCAAAACGCTGATGTTGAAAGAAAAGAGGGTTCCTGACTATTTTTGTACTGATATGGAGAAGGAATTTATAGGCCGTGCTTTTCAGAACATGTTGAAGAGTTTAATATCAGCTATTACACTACCAATTCTATACATAAGGCTTCTTTAGCTGAAAGAGTTCAATGCACCATAAAGGAACGCATGCATCGCTATTTTACACATAAAAACACAGATTTCTAGACATTCTGGAATCATTGGCCTCATCCTACAACCGCTCACACCATCGCACGATTGGGACAACACCTAACGAAGTTTTAGAAAGAGGTACGCGCCCAGAGGTGAGAGAAGATGGAACACCACCACCACCACACTGCGCGTTTCAAAATCAATGATTATGTAAGCTGTCGCGTTCTGGAAATAAATTCGCGAAGGGATTTGAACAAGGATGGACACGTGAGATTTTTAAAGTTAGGGCTATGAGACCTAAAGATGAGATAATGATGTATTACGTTGAAGATTTGAATGGGGAAGAAATCGCAGGAGGCTTTTACCGCGAGGAATTGCAGAAAGTGGCATTTAATTTAGGAAAAAAATGTGTTTAAAATTGATAAAATTATAGGAAGCAAAGGTTCAAGAAAAAGAAAAATGTACCTTCTAAAATGGCTAGGGTACCCAGAAAGCTTCAACACCTATATAAAAGCTGATGCAATAATGAAGCTTAACCCTTTAAGACCTGAATTTTTTGTAGGGTTAAGTTATGAATGCTTGTATTTGAAACGTTAACAATTTGTACCTTCAGTCCTTAAAGGGTTAAATTTCATTTGCCATGTGACTGACCAGTCAACGATTTTATTCAGATCATCCTAGATTTTACCTCTAGCTTCGTCATTAATCGCCCAACCACCCAACTTCTTGTCATCCGCAAACTTTGCAACTCTACTGACTAGGCCAACATCTAAATCGTTAATATATATAATAAAAAGGAAGGGGCCTAATACAGAAACCTGAGGAACGCAGCTCGCTACATTAGCCTAACACGACTCCGCTCCATTAACGACCATCCTCTGTTTCCTACCTCGCAACGACTCTTCTATCCAATTTATTACTACACCCCTGATCCCATGAGCCTTAGTTTTTTCAATGAGTCTTTTGTGCGGTACGGTGTCAAACGCTTTTTGAAAATCTAAATACACTACATCAACCGCCCGATGTTTATCGTAAACTTCAACCACGCTTTGAAAAAATTGTAAAAGATTAGTTAAGCAAGATTTGTTTCGCGTAAAACATGCTGCGTATTCCTAACCAAGTTATGCAATTCTAAGTGTTCGACCATACGATCACTAATTATTGATTCCAGTAGCTTACCAACAACAGACGTTAAACTGATTGGCCTATAATTTCCCGCCGCACCTTTATCGCCTTTCTTAAAGATAGGTTTTACATCTGGTACGCACCCCTCAGAGATCGACGCATTAAAAATCTTTGTTAACGGCACAACAATGCCTTGTATGGGATATATGGAATCCGGCCACGGTGATTTACGCATTTTCATTTTATCAATATAGTGCATTACCTCCCTTTCACTAACCACAATATTATTCAAAGTATTACCATTATCAAAAGGTATTATGTCTATGACCGTAGGGATGTTCGTTACATCTTCTATACAGGGTGATTCAAAAGTCAGGTTACATAGGGAAATACTGTATTATGTAATGATACAGGGGAATAGTCACATCACATGTTCGATATGGCCACCGTTAACGGCAATACACTTATGCAGCCAGCTAGGAATATCACATCAATGCGCTCCTCCTTCGATAACATCTCATAACTCATTTACCTGCAAAGAAACAGAAAAGCCCTATGTAACCTGACTTCTGAATCACCCTGTATTAAAAACTAACATAAAAAATTCGTTTAGCAAGGTAGCCATTTCCTTGTTTTCAGTAATTAGCTCTCCGTTAAAAATTTTCAACGGCCCCAAGACACTTTTACTGGATTCCTATTGTTGACGTATTGAAAGATTCGCTTGGGGTTTTCTTTGTCGTCACGAGCTATGGAGATTTCAAATTCGTGCTTCGACTTTTTTATTACACTTTTCGCTTCAAGCCTTAGAGATACATAGTTGTTTCGTAACCACAAATTGTCTTTATCGCACTTATGTAGCCTATAAGCCCTATCTCTGCTCTTTATAATATCTCCTACTCTAGAAGTAAACCACAAGGGCTTGTTTACTTTCGCACGCTTAATCTTATACGGTACACATTCCTCATTTATAGTCCTAAATACTGTTTCGAACGATTCCCACATTAGTTTTGCGTTGGAGATCCCTATCATGTTTTCCAAATTGACGTGTAACAATTCATTTCGAAATTTACAAAAGTCTGCGTGCTGGAAGTTAGGAATTTTAGTCGAGTTCGTTGGTTTCGAGTGACTTACTGAGGGGACAAACTCTATCATATTGTGATCGCTATTGCTTAACGGTTCTGTTACTTGATGATCCGTGATTAGCCTATCATCCGTAATTATTACTAAATCTAAAATACTGTCCAACCTCGTAGGTTCCCCAACCTTTTGAATAAGAAAGCTATCCTCGAGAAAATTAACTAAACGATTACCTTTTCCGCGTCTCCCTGCATTGTATCGTAATCGTAACTCACATTAGCGCAATTAAAGTCACCCATAACTAAGGCCTGCTCACTACCTATTATTCTCTTTAGTTCACGATATAACGCTTCTTCCGTATCAGCTGTTTGATTAGGGGGCCTCTATATAACCGCAACAAGAAGTTTGAAATCGTTCAATTTAAGTTTTGCTATAGTCGAATCTATCGGTTCTGAAATTCTGTGCTTTACTTCTATAACGTTCGCAATTTTATCTTTGATATACAACATAACACCGCCGCCTCGCCTACCTATTCTGTTTTTAACAAAAAGTCTATAGCCTCTAATTTGATACTCCCCTAGAAAGTCACGTGTTTCAGTGCTAAACCACGATTCATTTATCGCAATTAAATCATAGCCTTTACAAGCAATTAAAGAAAAATTTCGTTTATCTTATTTCGTAGGCTACGAGCATTTAAGGATAGAACCTTCAAATTGTTTATAACCGCGATACCTTCGCAAGCGCAAGGGAAACTTGAGGAAATTACGGCGGCACCGTTCGAGTTACGGCAGCCTGAAAAGAAGAGACAGTATTATGAAATAGACTTCCTAAACGCGCAGCTCCAACGTCATTAAGATGAAGTCCATCTCCGAGGAACAAGTCCCTCCTGCCGTAGAAACTGTTCCAAAAATTCGCAAAATGCACTCCTTCCTGTTGCCAAAGAGACTTTACGTTATTGTTGATATAGGTTGCCTTGCTGTAGAAATCGCTACGTTGGATAATTCGAGAAGTATACCTGTTAAAACTAGCCAGCAGCTCCTCCGATCTAGAATTAAAACGTTATAAGTACCGACATGAATAACATACGTTGTGTCCTCAGAGGTTCCGTCTGTAAAATGATCAACACTATTAGTTATATCCTCCACCCTTGCACCAGGGTAGCAGTAACGGCGCCTACGACGAGGATTTCTCCAACAGGATTCCTCGAGTTGCCCTCGAACAATGGAATCGCTAATGAGTCGTATTTCCTGTTCCGGCATTTTCGAAACTTAAAACAAAAAACTTATTGTTTGTTATTACTGGCAGTGAAGTCTTAGGTTTTCGCAATGGGGCTCCATTACGCACTTGAACGAAGAGATGGGAACTAGGGGAAGAGAGAGGGCTATTATTACTATTCATATTATTAGTAGAAACTGAAGCAGGAGGGGTCGTAACTGAAGTCTCAAGGGATTCTAATTTTGCCATCAGGAGCATCACCCTTTCTTCAAGCCTCACACTGGCCTCCCTCTCACGTTCTAACTCGTTCCTCAGCGCTTCCATGCTTGAGTACCACCTGCAAACTAACTGTTCATTATTACACTGGTCTACAAATTTTAAAAAAGTTTGTGCTTCGGAGATAAAATGTGCTTCCTATTATGGATTTTGGGGTGCTGAAAACGAATATGACCATAAAAACAGTCGATTGGCTACAGTTTCCAAGAAAATTTAAGTTACACATTTTGCGTATATGTATACTATATATTAGTAACATACCTGTATAATGCAGTCACTTATATTGATTCAACCCGTCGCTTCTTTGCTTGTCTCTTGTGTTCAACTTCTGGAGCATCTCTTGTTATTGCCAAGCAGTAGTCTGCTAACACTGATGGACTCCATGTCCCCTGGTAGCGTTTCTCCATCGCTGAGATATCCTGGTGGAAACGTTCACCATGTTCATCGCTGACTGCTCCGCAGTTGGCCGGAAAAAACTGCAGGTGCGAATGGAGGAAATGTATCTTTAAAGACATATTGCAGCCCATTTTTTGATAGGACAACAGCAGGTTTTCCACCAGTTCCCTGTAATTGTCAGCTTTGATATTTCCGAGAAAATTGGTTGCTACTAAACGGAAAGCATTCCACGCTGTCTTCTCCTCACCACCTAGGATACGGTCGAACTCCTCATCTCTAAGAAGCTCGCGGATCTGTGGACCAACAAATACACCCTCCTTGATTTTTACTTCACTGAGCTTTGGGAATTTACCACCGAGGTACTTAAAAGCTGCCCCCGTTTTATCCATAGCCTTAACAAAATTTTCATGACGCCCAGTTTGATGTGTAAGGGTGGTAACAAAATCTTGCTCGATTCTACAAGTGGAGGATACTGAACATTTTTTGTTCCAGGTTCCAATGAGTGTCGGAGTGGCCAATCCTTCTTGATGTAATGAGAAGTCCTAGCCCGACTATCCCATTCACTCAGAAAAGAGCAATACTTAGTGTAGCCCGGCTGCTGTCCAAGCACGATAGCAACAACTTTCAAGTCACCACAAACCTGCCACTGATGTTTGTCATAGTTTATGCAGTTCAAAAGTTGCTTCATGTTGTCATATGTTTCCTTCATGTGGACGGCATGACCAACTGGAATTGATGGCAATACGTTGCCAACATGCAACAAAACAGCTTTTAGACTCAACTTCGATGAATCAATGAACAGTCTCCACTCATCAGGATTGTGAATAATGTTGAGAGCTGCCATCAGACCATCGATGTCGTTACAAGCTACAAGGTCACCTTCCATGATGAAGAATGGGACAAAATATTTTTGACGGTCACGAAACTTACACACTAACATTTTCAGCGAGGAGATTCCACTGCTGCAATCTGGAGCCCAACAGCTCTGCCTTACTCTTTGGCAGTTCCAAATCTCTGATAAGGTCATTTAATTCATTCTGAGTTATCATGTCCGGTTTAGAAGATGTCAAGTTATAAACAAATTCAGGGTCTTGTGAAGTTGAAAGCTCACAAGTTTCGCAGGTTCCTTCATTCTCCTCGTCCTCTGACTCCAGGGAGAATGTGTGTGGGGGTTCATGAACGGGTAGTCCTTCGCCGTGAGGTACCGGGTGTATAGCAGAGGGTATATTCGGATATTGTAAAATCCACTTTTTCTTCTTGCAAATACCTTTCTTGACTGAAGGCACCATGTAGAAGTAACAATTGCAGTCCAGTTAGTAGGGTGCAGGGTTGCCTGATATCTTTATAAATAGAGCCAATTGGCAATTTTAGGCATCATTTTCGTATTCCGAAGCATTTTGGCTGTAGACCAGTGTTATTAGCCAAAGTAAACGCGTAGGCGGCAAATTTCCCTTCACAGCGACTGCAAGTACTTGACGAGGGTGCCTTGCTATTAATTAATTAAAAAAACAAAAAACTGGCGTTTGGAAATTACTAAATTGCAACGTAGGTCTACCGCGTGCTTATTGTGCAGTCAACTGCGCAAGCCCGCAAAAATGTTCTTGAAACGCAGAAACAGGTTTTTGTAGCACAAATTTATACTAAATGAATATATACTTAATTAAGCTACTGACGAAGGATCTGTAAAAGAAAAAGTATTAATAAAACTTATCTCTCCGTTATTCGACCGAGGTGACCCACAGAGGTGACCATACCCTACTTAATGATTCCCGTAGCAAGGCAAAATGAACCTTATTAAACCTCGTTTTCTAATAGATTCGAAAAGCAAAGAAGGCAAACAAGGCAAAATGAACTTTATTAAACCTCGTTTTCTAATACATTGGTTTAATCAAATAATATAGTACTGAATAAAGTCAATAAATGAAATATATTCGTTACTGAATGATTAGTACACGATGTAATCTAGTTAAGAATGCACCAAACACTATTTTTTTAAAGACACTTCAACGAAACCCATTTATTCAATTGGTAACACTGGACACTCGATAAAACACGTCTGTTCACAAGGAAAGACTGATCACTTCATATATATATATACTGTATATAAATTAAGATAATTAACGTTTATTTTTTTAGTTTAATTACAGTATTCTTACCTGAATATGCTGTTGGGAAGTATGACAGCTTTCAGGCAAAAGCCTTTGAGATTCATTTTTATTTTTACAGAGGAAAATGTCAAATGTATCATAAATAGAATTTTTGAAAAATAAAATAATGTTGCATTTAGTTAACTCTGTCTTTACAAATAAAAATTAAAATAATCTTTGAAATAATAGAAAATGATGACAGAAATAATAATAGAAATAATAAAAAATGATGACAGAAATAATAATAGAAATAATAGAAAATGATGACAGAAATAATAATAGAAATAAGAGAAAATGATGACAGAAATAATAATTGAAATAATAGAAAAGAAAAATGATGAACAATACAAATCATGATACAATCTTAAAGTTACAAAGATTCAGATGAGTGAGGCATATTATAACTATGGCGTAATATATTGAAAACTTTTAACATGTAATTTATATGGTTTATAATTGCACCCATTTTAAGATTGTGAATTTTGCATATAATATAATAGGTGATTTTCATTGTTTAGTAATATTGGATCTGATACCGCCCATTCGAGATGTTCTGGGCCTCTGCCTGATCCACTTTTCATTAATTTCTGCAACATTCGAGGCCTTTTCTCAAATTTTCAATCTGTTGAACACCACCTCTCCTCCTCTAAACCTCATTTTCTTTTCTTCACTAAAACTCAGATGTCTGAGACGACTGACAGCAACCCCTTTTCTGTACCCTCTTACTTTCCCTTTACTCATTTTCACTCAAAGGTGGATGTTGCGTATTGTACGCAATGGCCTAACTTGTTCTTGTATTCACAAACTCGAATCTTCCGAATTCTATACCCTATGACTACGACTGACATGCCAATCTCAAACTAAATACATCTGTGCTGTCTACCTATCTCCTAATTCTACTAACTATCCAAAATTTTTTGCCTACCTCACTTCCAAAGTGGAATACATTCTTTCCCGCTCTCCCTTTGCTGAAATCTCTATTTTAGGTGATTTCAATGTTCACCACCACCTTTGGCTTTCCTCCCATTTCATTGACATCCCTGATAAACTAGTTTTCAACTTTTCTATCCTAAATAACCTAGAGCAGATTGTACAGCACCCTACTCGTATCCCCGATCGCCTTGGAGATAGGCCCAACATTCTCGACTTATTTCTTACCTCTCATCCTTCTTTTTACTCTGTCAACTTTTTTTTTCTCCGTTGGGCTCCTCCGACCACAATTTTATATCTGTTTCCTGTCCTATCGCTCCAATTCGGCCTTTGGCACTTTAGTGCCGCTGATTGGGAGGGCCTTAGGCAGTACTTCTCTGATTTCCCATGGAATGATTACTGCTTCCGTGGCCGAGTGTGCTGAGCGCATCACAGAGATGATTCTCTCGGGCATGGAGGCGTACATTCCATATTCTATTCCTACTAGTAATGCAAAAAAACCTTGGTTTAACTTTACTTGTTCTAATGATATTCTCAACAGAGAGGTCTTTCCGAAGGTACCGTCGCCATCCAACTCCTGATTCTCACTCAGCTTATATTTCTGCCCGGAATCATGCAAAATCTGTTCTCGACTCGACAAATATTCTTTCATCAGACAAAAATGTGAAAACCTATCCAATTCTAATTCTTCTCATTCTTTCTGGCATTTAACTAAAAACCTTTACAACAACTTTACTTCCTCTTCTTTCCCTCCTTTTTTCCATTCCGATAGCTCAGTTGCCGCCTCTTCTCCCGATAAAGCTGAACTCTTCGCTCAAAATTTCGCTTCCAGCTCAACCCTGGACGATTCCGGTGCTGTTCCTCCATCTCCTCCTCCCTCTGACTTTATTATGTCTGAAATTAGAATTTCTTCCAAAGCTGTTCTTTCCGCCCTATCTGAGCTCAAATAGGAAGGCGTACGGCCCTGATGGTGTTCTTCCTGTTGTTCTTAAAAACTATGCTGCACTGCTAACACCCTGCCTAGGCAAACTCTTTGTCTCTCATCTGGTACTTTTCCTTCCTGCTGGAAGTTCGCTTTCATTCAGCCTGTCCCAAAGAAGTGTGATCGCTTTCAACCCTCCAACTATCGTTCAAATGCTTTGATTTCTTTCCTTTCTAAAGTTTTTGAATCTATCCTTAATAGGAATATTCTTAAACATCTCGCTTCTCACAATCTTCTTTCAGATCGTCAGTATGGGTTCCGTAAGAGACGCTCTACTGGCGATCTTCTTGCATATCTCTCTGACTCTCTGACACTTTTCCTCTTTTTCTGAATGAATGTTAACCCATGAGTGATAGGTGTTGCTCTTACTTAACCCCTTATTCTCTTCTCTTCTCTTAACCCGCTACTCTTTCCTTTCTCTCGGGCTAACCTTAGAGTGGATCTTAGGGTCTTTGTTAGCCTTAGCTTCTGTAGATCTGTAGATCCTCCTTTCCAGATTTCGGTATACGAGTATATACACACATACATTAGTAAGAGTTTATAAAGTGTTTCTTTAGTGAGTTGCGAAACGAAATTAGTGATGGTGCTTGTCTGATGTTTATGGGTATAGCGTTCCAGATGTCTGGCCCTCTGTAGGAGAGAGCATTTAATGTAATTTGCATGGAATAATTTGGTTTATGTATGAAATCATTGGGAAGCCTTGTATTATGATTATGGTTGAACTGATGGTGGGTAATCGCCCTGTGAATGGGCGAAGTGTAGTTTCTCTTATTAGCAACTTTGTACCGACAGTAAGTTTAAACAGGTCATTTAGTTTTAGAATATTTAAGTTTCTGAATATTGGAGAGGTATGAGATCGTCTGTTATCGTTGTTTGAGAGAGTTCGTAAACATTTTTTATGGATTACTTTTTGTGGATATAGTATATAATTCTCTGTACTACCCCATGCTGTGATTCCATATTGCAAGGTGGATAGATAAATGAGTACATAATACAGTGTGAGGAGGGCATTTTGAGGAATTGTTTTTTTTTTAGTTTAAACATTATGTAGAGAAATCTAAATATTTTTTATTTGATATGTCGTATGTGGCTTTTGAAATTTAATTTTTTATCTACCTTGAAACCAAGAACTTTAACTTCATTTACTTTTCCAAGAGGAGTGTTTCCAATTATATATTAATGGTGTGTGCATGATTGCAGTTTTTGTAGTTACGATCATACTCTATATGATGATTTTGTCAAGTTTAATAAAAGCTTATTTGCACACATCTATTTATAGACATGATTTAATTGCCTGTTCACTTTGTTCATTAGGTACTTGATATCGTGGTGTGTAGAAGTGAGCTTTGTATCATCTGCATATTGAATACAGTCTAATGCTGTTGATTGATAAAAATCATTTACATGCATTAAGAAGAGTAAGGGTCTAAGGATAGATCCTTGTGGAACCCCACTTTTCAATATAGCATATTCTGATGAAATGTCATTTACTTTAACATACTGGTGACTACTAGAGAGATATGACAACCAATTTAGCATATTTCCCCTTATGCCATATGTGTTTAATTTGTGAGAGCGTATCAAAGGCTTTCGGCAGGTCAAGAAAAACTAAGATTGTCAAGCTGGTGGCCCCGCCTCTACATCATACGTTTTAATAGATATTTTCTAATAGCATGATGGCGTCTTCTATGGTGTGGCCTTCTCTAAACCCAAATTGTTTATGTTATGATGTCGTATTTGGCTAAAAATTTTATTAATGTATTGTATACAATTCTTTCAAATACTTTACACAGAGTTGGTAAGACGGAGATTGGTCGGTAATTGGATGGAGAATCAGGGATGCCTGAGTTGGATACTGGACGAACCTTAGCTATCTTCAGGTGATCAGTGATACACGTTGTACTATTGACTCATTCATAAGTCTTCTGAGTTGGGGTTTTATATCATCTGATATTAGTTTAAACGCGTATATTTTCACTGGAATTAAACTGATATCAGCGTTTTTATTTTTTAAGTTTTTCAATGTAGCTGATGTTTCGTTTGGCAGAATTGGTTCAAAGAAGAAAATATTGCTGCCGTATTGCTTCCTATTCTCGAAAAGAAATTGTTTAATAAATTGGCCATGTCTTTGTGATCACTGTGTGAAATTCCATCCTGTGTTAACGAATTTACGGGATTTGTCTTTTCTTTCTGGGCGTTAACTAAAACCTTTAAAGTATTCCGTAATCCTTTAGGATTAGATTTTTGTTTGGTAATTTTAGAACAATAAGGGTCCGCTTTTGTGGTTTTTATGAGCGAATTTAGTCTGTTTCAATAATTTCTATATGTTTGTTCATTATAGCTAAAAAATCAACTTTGTCTTTAAAACACTGCTCCTTCGAAATGTCCTTTTTATGTCGCGTTATACTGAAAAATATTTTCAAAAACATGTCATTTCGCTGAAACTAATAATACTAATATCTAGTTCTGTGTTTTGACCATTTAGGATTCTGTTATTCTCAGGCTGTAGAAATTTTCAGTTTTAAATGTTATGCGACAGTTTTCAACAATTACATTTGTAGGCTGTCTTTTATGTTCAATTTTAAAATGTTTATGAATTTTACTAGGTTTGTATTCATGTTATAATGTTCTGAGTTGCCGTTTCTTCTAATAAAACTGAACTTTTTGCTCAAACTTTCGCCTCAAACTGAACCCTGGTCGATTCCGGTGCTGTTCCTCCATCTCCTCCTCCCTCTAACTTAATTACTGTATGTTTGAAGTTAGAATTTCTTCCAAAGATGTTTTTTCTTCATATATATATATATATATATATATATATATATATATATGTTTCAACCTTTCAAATGTTCCGCGCGATGATTCCTCATTTCATGAAGGTCAAGCTTGTCGCCCCTCCTCTCGAGTTGGCCTGGTGAAGTAGTGAGTTGGTTTTTTGTACTTTCCAGTCTCTACCTCACATAGCCAGGTACGCCCGCCTCATCGGGGATTGTTCTGAGCCAGGCGTCTAATCTTCTTTTGAAGATGTCCACTGCAACCCCACTCGTGTTCCTTAGGTCTTTGGGCAGCTGATTAAACAGTTTTGGTCCTCTTGCAACAAAGCTATTTTCTTTCAGGGTTAAGGATGTTCCCTATCTAGCCTTTAATTTGGGAACACGACACAGTCTTCCTTTTCTACTTTCCACTGTTGTTTAGGGAGTTACAGGATTCAGAGTAAGATTAAGGACTAGTTTCTCCATTATTTTCCAAGTGTAAATAATGGTGTATATCTCTCTCTCCTCCTTTCCAGTGAATATAGATTTAATTCGTGTAACCTTTCCCAGTAAGTTAGTTCTTTGCACCCCTTGATCTTGGCTGTGAAGCTTCTCTGAATCCCTTCTAGTTGTCTAATGTCTTCTTTTTTATATGGGCATGTTAGGACTGAGCAGTATTCCAATTTGGGTATAATCAGTATTTTCAGTAGAGGAATCATTATATTCCTATCCCTTCGTTTAAAGGTTCTCAGTATCTGCCCAGTTATTCTCTTTGCTCTGTTTACTGCTATTATATATATATATATATGCAAATAACTGCAATGACCGCGCAGTATATAAATGAATAGAAACGACATAAGTATTAAGGAACGTTTCTGCACACGAGGGAGAGATAACGAATAATGAAAAATGAGGCGAACCGCCTGGGAATCGAACCCAGGGCCTTCCAATTGCCGGTCGGACGCTCTACCATTATGCTACGGACCTCACTCAATCACAATCGAAATTCTCCCAAATAGGGCAGAAACCAATGCCCTCAGAGAGCACCCTCGCAAATCGTGAATATGCGCAAATAACTGCAATGACCGCGCAGTATATAAATGAATAGAAACGACATAAGTATTAAGGAACGTTTCTGCACACGAGGAGGAGAGATAACGAAATAATGAAAAATGAGGCGAACCGCCTGGGAATCGAACCCAGGGCCTTCCAATTGCCGGTCGGACGCTCTACCATTATGCTACGGACCTCACTCAATCACAAATCGAAATTCTCCCAAATAGGGCAGAAACCAATGCCCTCAGAGAGCACCCTCGCAAATCGTGAATATGCGCAAATAACTGCAATGACCGCGCAGTATATAAATGAATAGAAACGACATAAGTATTAAGGAACGTTTCTGCACACGAGGAGGAGAGATAACGAAATAAGGGCATTGGTTTCTGCCCTATTTGGGAGAATTTCGATTTGTGATTGAGTGAGGTCCGTAGCATAATGGTAGAGCGTCCGACCGGCAATTGGAAGGCCCTGGGTTCGATTCCCAGGCGGTTCGCCTCATTTTTCATTATTTCGTTATCTCTCCTCCTCGTGTGCAGAAACGTTCCTTAATACTTATGTCGTTTCTATTCATTTATATACTGCGCGGTCATTGCAGTTATTTGCGCATATTCACGATTTGCGAGGGTGCTCTCTGAGGGCATTGGTTTCTGCCCTATTTGGGAGAATTTCGATTTGTGATTGAGTGAGGTCCGTAGCATAATGGTAGAGCGTCCGACCGGCAATTGGAAGGCCCTGGGTTCGATTCCCAGGCGGTTCGCCTCATTTTTCATTATTTCGTTATCTCTCCTCCTCGTGTGCAGAAACGTTCCTTAATACTTATGTCGTTTCTATTCATATATATATATATATATATATATATACAGTATATATATTTATATATGTGTGTGTGTGTGTGTGTCTTCAAATTGCTTGTAGGCACGCTCGTGAAATTTGATATTTGCAATAATGTTATTAGATTCATTGGAAGTAGCTTAACCATTCTTTAGAAAGCTCTTAGCAACAGCTGATTGGTCAGGAAATTAGTTTATTTGGGAGGAACCAATCTGGTTATTAGTTTATTTGTGATCGGACTCCGGCTGACTTGTTTTTATTTGGTATATAGGGCCTACTAGGGTTTCTCGTTTTCAGGGGTTTTTTTACTATCCCGGTTTTCCACCGATCCCGGAATTTCCCGTTTTATAAAAAATATTGATAACAGTGTCTTAAAATGTTTAAGTATTAGATAAATCTAGATTAGTTTGTTACACTAAATATTCGTGTTTCCACTGCCTTTGGGAGAGCAGAGCAGATGGTGAGCACTTTGTCAAAAAGGAATTGCCCGTGAGAAATGAGCTTAATCCAGGCAAACACAATGTTCTTAACGAAGCTCTTGTTCCAACAGACAAAATTTTGCTATCCCTGCTGCATATCAAGCTTGGTCTTATTAAGCAATTCATCAAAGCTTTGGATGCTGAAAGTGATGCTCTTTATCATATACGTTCAATGTTTCCAAAACTTTCTGAAGCTAAAATCAAGGAAGGCATATTTGTTGGACCTCAAGTCAGACGCATGTTAGCATCTAAAGAGTTAGAAGAAAAAATGACAGCTCTTGAAAAAAATGCTTGGCAGCCATTTCGGCTTGTAGTCCATGGATTTTTAGGTAACAAGAAGAACGACAACTACAAAGAGCTAGTAGAAAATCTACTCAAACACTTTCAAAGGTTAGGTTGTAGAATGTCCCTGAAGTTACACTATCTGGACTCTCATTTAGAATTCTTCAGACGAAATTTGGGTGACGTAAGTGAAGAACATGGTGAACGTTTCCACCAAGATATCCAAACCATGGAGAGGAGATATCAGGGAAAATGGGACGAAGGTATGGTGGGGGACTATATCTGGTGTTTAATACGAGATAATCCACGGGACTACAAGATAAAAAGTTGCTCAAATGTACATTTTTAAGCATTATCCGTTTAGATTTGTGAGCATATTTGTGTGCATATTATATTTGCGTGCATTATATATGTTACGCCCAAACATCGAAATCGCTCCGTGAGCGAAAAAAACAGCCACAACGCGTTGTGGATGCACCTAAGTGACCACACACCGATGTTAGATATTTTTTCGCTTCATGGCCGTTCTCAAACAACCGCAACGCGTTGTGGACGATTCGGATATGACCACAACGCGTTGTGGACGATTTGAAACGAGCATGCACCGATGTCTTTTATCAAACTCTATTTAAACACGACGTATATTGAAATGATATAAACACGACGTATATTTATCGACGTATTCATCGATTAAAAAGCAAAGTTAAGCAGATATGCTCGAAAAAAGATAAAGTCCTTCAAAAAATTAGTATCAATAATTTTCCCGTAGGTTTCGATTAATTTTAAGCAACTTTAGAATGAGACGTAAATGTAAAAATTAACCAACTGGTTAGGTTAATTGAGTACCCAGTTAGGTCAACTGAGTGCCCGGTTAGGTCAACTGAGTACCCGGTTAGGTTAACTAACCAATCGTCAAGGGCGTACAGTTGACCTAACCGGGCATTCAATTAACCTAACCGGGCATTCATTAATTTTCAAATCGTCCACAACGCGTTGTGGTCATATCTGAATCGTCCACAACGCGTTGCGGTTGTTTGAGAACGGCCATGAAGCGAAAAAATATCTAACGTCGGTGTGTGGTCACTTAGGTGCATCCATAACGCGTTGTGGCTATCTTTTTCGCTCATTGAGCGATTTCGATGTTTGGCCTAACATATATACACATTGTATACCTATTATATATATATATATATATATATATATATATATATATATATATATATATATATATATATATATATATAATATATCTTTAAACATGAAATATGTTTATTTTCCTTTCCTTTTCTTCATTGTGATTTTGCTTCCTGATAAGCCACTAGGTACAAAAAATAGATTATGGTTTTCAGAAGAAACTAGAGTTTTCACGAGAAAACTAATGCAATTTTTTAATTCAGCGCACTCAAAAACATAAAGAAACACCAAAAAAATAAGATAAACAAATTTTCCAAAATTTTGTTAAATAGTGTTATAGGCACTATTCGAGTTGTACAACGCAGCGTGATTTGTGCTATTATAAACTTGTCATCATAGTTTTTATGTTTGCATTTTCTAGATACAGTTGTAAATTAACGTAAAACTATTTGAAATAACGTTTTTAAAATACTTTGTAAAACCCGGTAAATCCCGGGATTTGCTGCGCTTGTCCCGGGATTTAAGGTTATCATTTTCCGCCCTGGATCCCGGTTGAGAAACTCTAGATATATCACTTGCTAATTCTCTCTCCAATAAAAATATCAGAATTCAAACTCTTTTCCTTAATTTGGCGCGCGCGCACACACACACACACACACACATTATATATATATATATATATATATATATATATATATATATATGAAAATTATTTCACGAAAGTAACACGTTCCTGAGGATGTCATTAGACGAAAGCGCTTGAGCACCATTCTGTGTTTCCTTTCCTTCGTGGTTTTATTCATCATATATATATATATATGTAATCCGATACTGAATTGAAAAAATTGAATTCTGTAATTGAGAAATTATTGTATGACATCGAATTAGAACGTTGTGAATATACAGTAAATCAGAATTAATTTCGTGTCACCTCTTCGAAATGAGTTTTGGAGCAGTTTTATTGCTTTTAAAGTTTCAGCGAAAGAGGAACTAATGATGAAATGGAATGTTTTTTTCGTATATTTGCATATGTATATAAAACAAATTTAACGTTCATTTAAGACACGGTAATTACCGGTAAGTTTAAACAAGTTTCCCACTCAGGAATAATCCATAAGAAATGTATGATGTAATGAATGAATAATTAAAATTAACTTATGAGAAAGATGAAGTAATTCCACCCTCGAAAGTTTTCTCCATTCATGTTTTAGTTTTTACTCGTTAAAACTTCTGAAAAGTTAAGTTTTTGAAGTTTTACAAAGTTTTATTTTATTTTTCATTTTATTCCTTCTTATACTTTAATTAGATCATATTAAGGTTGAAATACTGAGAACTCGTGACGGCAACTCAAAAGCGGATTTCCTTCATCAGTTTTAAAATTTTGACGTTAAATTTATTTGCGAGATAAAAATCATTAAAAAAATGTTATTTAAAGTTCCTTTTTCAAAGCAACCTTACGAATAATCAAATTGCATCAAGCTTTAATGTTGAAGAAAATATAACTTTCGTTTTGATTTGTATTCATAACAGCGATGAAATTCCTTGGCAAATGGAAATTTCTTCCTTCACATAATTCGGTTTTTTAAATTCATGTAACATCGGATTTTTGGTGATTTTTCAAAGCAGTTCAATATAATGAGATATATATATATATATATATATATATACGTAGAGAGAGAGAGAGAGAGAGAGAGAGAGAGAGAGAGAGAATCCTGTCCCCAAAATATGTCCATATTTTTATTTGCCCGTTATTTTATAATGGATGTATATTTTATTATTGGGGTTTCTTCTTCAGAAAGGTAACATATTGTGGTTTTTATTTGGGTCCTCTTTAAGGACCTAGTCTACATGGAATAATATAACTGAACCCTCAAATAGTGATGCTACGTTTGGATGCTACAATAGTAACTGAGTAACTTTTGCAGAGAACATGGGTGCAGAGATCCACTCGATATAAAGACAAATGTCACGAATTATTGGAAAATTTCAAATAAAATGAAATGTAAGCAATAAACATAAAGATAATAGTGGTAGGAGATGATTCCCGATTTACACGTAAATATGGTTCATGAAATTATTGCGCACAGTTCGCAGCTGTCAATTCGACGTTTGTCAGCAGAAGTAGGTATTTCACAAACATCTGCACATCGTATATTTCGTACCAAATTAAACCTTTTTCCCTACAAAATTCATTCGACAGCTTCACTAACTAATGTTCAAAAACGAAAAACGAATGGAATTCGCAACATGGATGTCAGCAAAGCAAGACGATCCTGAATTTTTAAAACACATCCACTTCACTGATGAGTGTTATTTACATCTGCCTAAGCAGATTAATAAACAAAACTTTCGTTACTGAGGAAGCCATGCTGGCGCTCCATTAGAGCTTCCACGTAGTGTTGCTAAACTCAATATTTGGGTTGCTGCTGGGTAGTATGGTTAGAAGGTCCCTACTTCTTTGAGAATGAAACTGGAAAAGCAGTAACGGGAACACAAAATTCATATCGTCAGATGCTACAAGATTTCTACTTGCAGTTTGTCCCGTAAAAGAAATAACTGCATTACCCCGGATTCACAGTGGTTTTAACAGGATGGAACACTTCCACATACACTGCTTGTGAAACTCTCAACTTTTTGAGGAAGCATTTTTCCGGGGGACGAATCTCCCTTCATGAGCCAGTGGAATGACTTCCATACTCGTCTGCCCTCACACCCACTGACCTTTTTTGTGGGGTTACATGAAAGACAGGATCTATTCTACCAAGCCTAAGACACTTGAAAACCTAAAGACCAAAGTTTGTGAGGTAATGAACAACATTCCAGCTGAGCTATTTCCAAAAATGATGTCAAACATTTGTGTAAGGTTGAATATTGGGTTAGAAAAAAGTGGCGATTATACTGAACATGTTGTTTAAATAAGGTTAATAAACTTCTATGTTTTACTGTACGTACCTCCTTTTTTTTAAGCTTAGAAAATTTATTTAGAAATAGGGACATATTTTTGGGGACACTAGTAAATCTATATACTGTATATTCGTATATACACCGTCTGCCAAAAAAAAGGGTTCACTCTAAAAACATCCATGGAATCAACATTTTTCAAACAATCAGTATGAACCTTATACACGTAAAAAATACATAAAACATCTACCTGTAAACCAAACTTCAGTTCAAAGCTATCACAAATAACGATTTATTAAATATTTCTTTAATAATACTACAACGGATGCTCGACAAACCAATCAAGAATCCTTTATTTCCATTTTAACTTTTGTAAATTCTAATGTACGATTTTTTGCAGGGTTATAAAATATAGTGAATATGACATTTTCAGAGGAAGATAAGATTATAATTAAGCATTATAGACTAGAAAAGGGATATGGACGAACGAAACTACTCTCCGAATTCCCCAACAAAGGATGGACACTTGGTGGTTCGGGAAAGCTTCTAAAGAAAATTGACGAGACTGGGGATAATCAAAAGAAGAGAGGGAAGTGGGCGACCAAAAACTGTTCGCATACAAGACAATATTGACGACATCGAAGAACGTATATTAAGTCAGGAAAACCAGCCAGGAACGCATATGACACCACCTCGCATATTAACAGAGTTACAATTATCAGGAACTAGTGTGAGACGCATAATTAAACAAGATCTTCAACTAAAACCTTGCAAAAGAGTGAACGGGCAAAAGATTACTCAAACTGATGCATAGAAACGAGTTCAAAGCTCAAAACAATCTTACGGCGAGTAACATGTGATAAACTTTCAAAGGTTTTTTCCACTGATGAAAAGAGATTCACTGTGGAGCCACCTCGGAACAATCAAAATGTTAAAGTTTACTCGCACGTCCAATGTAAGAATGAAATACCTGATAGCAGACTTTTTGCAACCAAAAGTCAGTTGGCATATCAAAGATTCAAAGTTAGGAAAAACATCCATTCATTTTATTGAACCTGGTGTAAAGGTCAATGCCGAGTACTATCGAAATACTCTACTGCGAAACATGCTTCCCGAAATGCAAAATCTGGCCAACGGTGGTTATTATCTTTTACAGCAAGACGGAGCAACGTCCCATACAGCAATAACAACTGTGGAATACTTAAAAAATAACGTCTCAGAATTAATTGAACCCCAGAATTGGCCACCTAACAATCCTGACTTGAACCCTGTTGACTATGGAATCTGGAAAATTTGGTAGAGAGAGTTTACAGGAGCAGGGTGAGAAATGTTGATCACTTGCGTCAGCTTCTTGTGGAGAAGTGGGAAGAGATACCACAGGAGCAGATCGATCGAATCATTGATGAATTTCGTCGAAGATTGAAAAAATTTTTTGAAACAGAAGGGAAAAACATTGAAAATTTTTTCAATAGGAATTCCAAAAGAGTAAAATGTTAATTTGATTTCTTTTGTAAACTTAGGATTTAAGTTCTGTTTCGAAATTCAAAATCCTTTTTATTTTCATGTTTTTTTAATGGAGGCATTCCCTATATTTTATAAATCTTATGATATATTTTATAACTAAAATGAGAATAAAAATTTTATTACCAAAGTTTTACCGCTTTTGTGGAATCCCAGAATTCAAAACTGGAGCGATGTTCACCAACAAAATTTGTTGAACAAAAAAAAATCCTCATTAAATCATTAATTTTGAATATAATAATCTGAAAATTGGTGTACATATATACTGTTTACATAGTTTTGCTCTCTATGGGTTTCATTATGACTGGTCAATAAATGTTGATTTCATGGCTGTTTTTAGAGTGAACCCTTTGTTTTTGGCAGACGGTATATATATATACACAGGGTGTTTCAGGAGAAAAGGTCAATACTTCGGGAGGTGATAGTATCGGTCATTGTGAGGAAAAAAGTTCATATGAACATGTGTCTAATTCTGAATGATTACGGAGATAGAGCTGTTTGAATCTGATGCGCGCGCAGCTCTTCCTCCCCCTTCCCTCCCCTATAACCTTGAACCATGTAAGCTGTAATGTAAGCATGTAACATAAGCCAATCGACAGCTGACTGTTGTGAGTGACATTGTTTGGTGTTTGAAGCAGTGTTAAGAATGCCACACATCTTCACACATGCCGAATATGCAGATATGGTGTATGTCTACGGTTTTTGCGATGGAATTGCAACAGCTGCTGTTGCAGAATACCGTCGACGGTTTCCGAACCGCAGAATTCCGGATCGAAGAGTGTTTACCAGGGTTTTCAACACATTGCGTGAGATTGGTACACTTCCCAGCGCTCATGTTTCATCTGAACGCGAAGGTCAACAAGATGTGGAAGAAGTGGAAAACATTCTTCAGTTGGTAGAGCGTAGTCCTACTACTAGCTCACGAAGAATTTCTACACGTCTCGATGCACCACACACAAGAGTATGGCGAACATTACATATCATGTACAGCGTGTACAACACCTTCAACCAGGAGACGCCTCCATGCGACTGGAATTTTGCCATTGGGTAAATGCTAATCGCCGATTGCTTCGATTAATACTGTTCACCGATGAAGCTACTTTCACCCGTGACGGTATCAACAACACTCGTAACTCTCATCGGTGGTCAGACAAAAATCCAAATGCCACTGTGGAAACACATTTTCAACATCGCTTCTCTGCCAATGTGTGGTCCGGTATCATCGATGATCAGCTGATTGGCTCTGTTACTTTAGAGAATCGTCTTACAGGACAAAGTTGCCTAGAATTTCTGCAAAATGAATTGCCAGGACTATTGGAGAATGTTCCTTTGGCTACACGCGCTGGTATGTACTTTCAGTATGACGGAGCTCCTCCACATTCTACCCGTCTGGTGATGCAATACCTAAATCAAACTTTCCCTGGTCGATGGATTGGCCGCGGTGGTCCCATTCAATGGCCACCAAGGTCTCCAGACCTCTCTCCGTTAGATTATTGTTTGTGGGGGTGAATGAAAAGTCAAGTTTAGAAAAGAAAGGTGGATACACGAGACGAATTGCTCGCGCGCATTTTGGATGCTGCTGCCCGCATAAAGGAACGTCAAGATCAACTCAGACGAACAACACGCGATCTTCGCACACGAGTTGCAAAGTGCATTGAGGTTGTCGGTGGGATTTTCGAAAACGTATTGTAAACTGTAACAAATTTGTTACTTTTGTATCTGATACCATTCAAAATGCCAATGTTTGAACATTAAATGTTAGAAACAGTAATTGGTTTCTCTTTCTTGATTACCATTAACAATGTTTCTGTATTTGTAGATTCAAACAGCTCTATCTCCGTAACCATTCAGAATTAGACACATGTTCATATTAACTTTTTTTTCTCACAATGACCGATACTATCACCTCCCGAAGTATTGACCTTTCCTCCTGAAACACCCTGTGTATATAATATATATACATATATATATACACCTTACCTTATTTTATACCTCATGATGGTTTTAAGCGACAGTTCTGGAGTGACCTGTGGTCGACCCCTCTGCAACATCCCACCTCATTTGCGCGATTTTTAGGCCTCTTATTCTCAGGGTATTTTCCATTCTCGTTTTAATGGCCCCCTGTCTCACCGCAGCTGGGGCAGTATAGAATCTGCCTCTTCTCTCATTCCAGTTTGTTTGTATTACATTTCTAAGGTTAGGAAAGACAACCCTCGAGTATTTTTCATACGTACCGCTCGCGTCTTCTTTCCAGAGAGTAGAGTAGAGACCAGCAGCCTTCACCTTTCGTTTCCTCTAAAAGTCCTTTGTATGGTTTCTATGTTTGCAATGTCTCGTTTTCTGTATGGGCTTGTGAGCACTGAACAATACTCAATTACTGGTAGGACTAGACTTTTCCATAATTTTAGCATGATGTTTGCTTTTCTGTCGTAGAAGCACCTCTAAATATCATAATTTTCATTACGTTCCTAGCTGTTGTGATTGTTAATGTCATAGTGCTCTCTGAATTCTGCATCCTATGACATTATTACTCCAAGATCCCTGACTTGTGGGTTTGGTGTTATCTGTCTGGCTTGCAGAGTTTTGTACCCTTTCTTCTGTACCACCTTGTCGTTACCATATCTTAGAAGTTGGATTTTTTCTTCGTTGAACTTCATATTGTTGTCTTCCGACCACTCGAATAATGTTTCAATGTCATTTTGTAATTTTTCTATATCATTTCCGTTTGATATTTCCTTGCATAGTTTTGTGTCATCCGCGAAATATGATGCAATACTGTTACTAATATGTGCATCAATGTTTGCAATCAGCAGGGGCGTACCTAAAGTATTTGGCACCCGGGACGGATCCTTCCTTTGGCCCCCCCACAAATAATTTTAAAATTTAAACACAGATTATTTTTTTTTTTTTTTGGGGGGGGGGGATTAAGTGCAAACACGATTCCTAAGAAAGCAGAAAACTAAGAGCATTACTAACAAATAACTAGACCACTGACAAAATGAAAATTAACAGTATATCCAGTAAATAAAGCAGTAAAAAAAATTTATTACAACAGAAAAGCTTCAAACAAGTGGTTCTCAAACTTTTTCCAACCAGATACCCATTGAGTTATCAGATTATCAACCCAGACAAGCAGAGACAATTAATTATCAATGTCAATGCATTAACACTAATTCAATATACAGTAGTATGGTATAACGCTAGCTATTATAATTGATATCATTATTTAATAAGCAGTAAGCATTAACAACATATTAAATATGCAATGATACTGCACTGAACATTGTAAAATTGTTGAACTTGACCAAGCCAATAAGTATTAGTACTAATTCAATATAGAATAGTACTGTCGTTGTTGATGTATTATAACATCACGACGATGCATTTACCGGGTATTATAACATCACGACGATGCATTTATAAACACTTAAACATCACTATGATACCACATTGTCAAAAATTACTGGACACTGGTATAAGTACCATGATATTGTTATAAACACCAGCACTTTATGCTTTATCATAATTATTTAATGAAACATACCTCATGTATGAGGAGTCACAGTGTCAAGTGAACAAGACTTGGAATGTCAGTTGCAGCCAGCTGGGTATGCTCAACAAAGTGATGACTAAAACGTCAACAAACGTTCGCCTTTCGATGTAATTTTTATCAAATATTTAATTTTTCGTTTGTAAATTTTGCATTGCCAATAAAAATAAAAATTTATTTTATAGTGAAAATTAACATTAAGCTGTTGTAATAGTTTGAACATTTTTAAATTTTTTTTCTTACTTTGGCGAATTTTTCATTTGGTTTGAAAACTTGTACTGGTATTTCAACTCTCCCGATGGCACCCCCCTCCTAGCTCTCACCCGGGGCGGACCGCCCCCCTCGCACCCCCCTTAATACGCCACTGGCAATCAGTATTATAACAGCAAGGGAACTAATGTTGTCCTTTGTGGGATACAGCTGACGAATTCTGAGGCTTAAGATTTTATTCCATTTACTACCATTCTTTGTGTTCTTTGAGTCAGAAAATTAAATATCCATCTTCCCAGCTTTCCAGTAATTCCTGTATTCTTAGGTTTGTGTGCTATAATTCCAAGATCACATTTACGAAGGCTATAGCAAAATCAGTATATATTACATTTATGTTTTGTCCTCGACACAATGTTTCCATTATTTTCTCGTGGTGGTCTAGTAGCTGTGACAGGCATGATCTTCCAGCCCCGAAACCACGTTGGTTCGGATTGAGTAAATTCTTTTCTTGTTGGCAGCAAGCAATTTTGCCTCTAATTACCTATTCGAAGCATTATTCAAGGTGTGAGGTGAGAGCTGGTAGCTGATAATTCTTAGGTATTGTTACTTTCTTTGAATAAAGGGGTAATTCTTTAATGGAGGTGGAATTTGTCCTGTGTCAAGTGATTTTCTCCATAGTAAGTATTGAGGCTTGAAAATATTCTCTTTACATTTCTTCAGAAACGTGGCACTCCATGTGCCTGGCCTGGTGCCGAATTCTCTCGGTAATTTGTGATAGAGCCTTAATTACGTCTCCTTCCAAGAACTCTAAATCTATTAATAGGTCCATGTCAGAAACTGAAGGGAATGGAACAGGTAATGAGAGCATAAATTCACCATAAAGACTGGTTATTCATGTACATTATTTTACTTAGTATAAAAGCTAGTATGAGGCATTCATGTTCTAATATTTTAAACCTTATCATTCCTATATCCTTAATTACGGAAATTATGGATATTTTATCGATGTTTATATATAACACTGCACACTGGTATGCATATGAAATGTTTTTGTCTGCTGTGAGGGTTTTTTCAACTCATATTATATAATTCGACCATGCTGAATTCGAAAATGACATTGGTTTTCCTCAATCAGGTCAGGTTTTTTCTCTATTGGCCATTTATTATAAGTCCAATTTTATCCCCAGATTTATTGATTTTTTTTAGCTTAAACACTGTAGATACGAGTAATATTATAAGAACACTCGTGAAAAATGAAAACATTGTGTGAATAAATACTTTTATTCATACAATGAATATGGAAAAAAGTTTATTGAGGAAGGAATGAAGTTTTTTTGGCTTTCCGTCTGTGTTTTTCTTCGGGCACGTCTCGCTTCAAACACCAGCAATAGTCCGCCAGCATATTGATATCCCAGTTTCCCTGGTACCTCTCTTCCATTATTTTGATATCTTGGTGAAATCGTTCACCCTGTTCCTCACTATAATCCCCGCAATTTTCAGGAAAATAGTCCAAGTGGGACCACAAAAAGTGCATTTTTATGGACATGCGCGACCCATGAGCTTTGAAAGCTTCCATCAAGTTTTCGACAACGGACTCGTATTCTGGACTTCTACGCTTGCCAAGAAAATCAGTGACAACTGATTTGAATGCCTGCCAGGCATTCTTCTCAGTTGGAGTCATTGCGTTTTCGAACTGAGTATCCTTGATCAAAGTTCGAATTTGAGGACCATCAAAAACCCCAGCACTTAGTTTAGCACCAGATATATGAGGAAATTTACTCTCGAGATATCGGAATGCTGAACCCTCCTTATTCATTGATTTGATGAAATTTTTCATCAAGCCCAGCTTAATATGAATTGGTGGGAGCAAAATTTTTGTTGGTGGTACAAGGGGCACTGAAACGACATTATGCGACCCAGGTTCAAAATTCTCTCTGGATGCCCATTCACGCTGTGCATAGTGCTTCTCATCCGCTCGGCTATCCCATTTGCAGAGGAAACATGGGTATTTCGTGTATCCCCCTTGCATTCCCAATACAAATGCCACAATCTGAAAAAAAATGAAAATATTTAAAGAATTTAGAGAATTTGTTCTATCAGATAAAAAAATCTATGCATTGGACTGTATCACTTCTGTGGGGAAGTTAAGTGTTCTTATACGCTCTCAAATAACCTTTGGAAAAACAACATAGTCAATAGCAATAGTTTACTTATGATATTAGTATTACCTTCAAATCTCCACAGATCCTCCAGTTATGTTGGTCGTATACGAGAGCATCCAGTAAAATTTTCATGTTATCGTAGCTCTCAGTAAGTTGTACGGAATGTGCTACAGGGACTGATGCAACTCTATTCCCATTGTTGAGAAGTACTGCTTTCAAACTTCGTTTAGACGAGTCTATAAATAGCCTCCATTCTGATGCGTTATATGGCAGGCCCAAGGATTCGATTAGCCCCTCAACATTGCAGCAGTACACTAAGGAAGAGGTATTTTCGTGCACTGCAAAAAACTTGCGGAATTCTTCCTCTCGTTTCCTATACCAGGAGAATGTTGTTCCCGGAGCCAGCAAGTTGTCCTCTCGAAGTCGTGAGCCCAAGATCTCGGCAGCTAATTTGGAAAGTCCTAAATCCCTGGTAAGATCATTAAGTTTGGCCTGGTTGAGAGGCCTCGGCTCATTTGAAGCGGTATTTTGAGGTATATACGACTGGGACTGGTCATTGGCATTGGTCATTGATTCATCATCAGAATCATCGAAGTCCAGGGTTTGAGGTGGGTCGGGTATTGGAATTCATGGACCATGGGGTACAGGTCTCATAGCAGAAGGAATGTCAGGGTATACAACAATGTGTTTATTCTTCTTGTTAACTCCTGAAAATAGAAACACAGAAACATGGATAAAAAACTTGCATATGAAATAGAAGAAGCATTCAGACAGTGGCGGTCGTGAGGGAAGGCTGCGGTCTGTAAGATATGAAATAGGTCGATGGAGTCTGTATATTTTCTTTCTTTTTCATTCATATTGTCCCTTCGGGGACAATATGAATGAAAAAGAAAGAAAATATACAATCATTGTATATGTAAATGTAACTTGTATAACAATATGTATGTGTAAATGTATTTTCTATAACAATATGTATATGTAAATGTATGATTACCATTATGGTGAATATTACATTATGGTGAATATTATGTCAAGTTTCATACGAGGATTTCAAAATATTTAAGAAAAATAAATTTATAAGCCCACCTTGGAGGTTTGTCATGCAGAAATAGCAATCTGTCACGTGATCCTTTCCTTCTCTCCAAATCATGGGAATTCCAAAAGGCAAAGATTTCGCTCTGCCTTTGCTCCATCTTCTCAAATTTTCAATGCACGTCTTGCAGCACATATGAGGGGCGAAATTTTTGTCCTGGTCCCCTAGCTTAATTCCAAAGTATGCTCTATACATTGTCTTCACAAATTTAGTGATTTGGGACTGGTTATTTGGCATGGTAACCGTCCCACATATGTAGCAGAATCTATTGGGATCATTTTTACACGCTCTATTCATTATGAAATATTTTATCTATATGCCTGAAAAGTAAAAAAAGATATTATACAAGTGAAACAAGTGATGATAGATGTTACTGTTCCAATTCCGCTTTGACAAAATCACGAAAAATTCTATTTTACTTATGAGGCCATAGCCGGATAACCTGAGCTGATTGAGAAAAACGGATTGCAGATTCGAAATCAGCAGGAAAGACTCTATAAGAATCACTTACAAAACCCTTGACAGCAAAATTGATGCATACCAGTGTAATTTGTCTACGAAGTCAAACTGTATCGTCCACGCACGGTAGTGCGGGGTACAAATCTTTTTTGATCCCGACTTGCCCTTCGCGACGGCTCTTCTGAACGATATAACTTTTTTTCCAAAGAAACTACACCACGCACACTTTACACCAAAAGACAGAGAACGTCGTCGCGAATAATTTGATGTAAACATCAAACAAATTTGTTCACTACAAAAAAGTTTAGAGCAAAGTTTATTTGGCCAAAAGGTTGTTCAGCTGAGAAAGCCGTCCGTCTGCGTGATGCTGGGCGGAACTAATTAGTTAAGAGTTCTAAGCTCCAACCAACGTCACGCCTCTTGTCGGCAGCACGAAAAACAAAATTTCGGCTATTTTACAGTTTGTCTTGTTGGTGGTAAAAAATAATAAATAATTTTGTGCATTTAGTCAGACCACGCTTGTACAAAATTTTATACTTTTTTGTGAAATCGAGGAATGGGGGAGAGGGGAGGGGGTTAATAGGGAGGGGGGTAATGGGGGAGGAGGGGGTATGCAATAAGGGGTGTGGGGGTTAGCCCCAAGTTGCATAAAGGGGGTGAGAGGGTTTTGGGGGAGAGGGAGAATGACCTCCCACAAAGGGGTAATCCTAACGTGCCCTCGCCGTAGGCGAGTTTGCGAAGCACAAGCCCGCCCGTAGGGCAGGGAGCGAAGGCTCTGTTTGTAAACCTTAAAAATAACAGGATAAGAATAACATAAAAACATTTTGCGGCGAAAATTAAAAATTAAAAAGACAAAAAATATTTAGCAGCAGTTGTTAGAAAGAAAGATATATATATATATATATATATATATATATATATATATATATATATGAAGCAAACCCACACGGAAAAAGAAAAATGATTCCAAGGCCTTTAGTGTATTCAGAAGTGCACCTCGTCAGGGAACGGAGTGGAGGCAAGTAGTGTGGGCGCAAAAGGAGAGAGTGCAATGCAATTGAAAATGTTGATCAATGTTGCAAAGGAAATGTTGGCACCAGTGCCAGTGCCAACCCCCTTGTTGCAAGATACCTCCCCAAAGGGGAGGGGGTTGTTGCAAGAGCAACAAAGGTTATGCAACTTGGAGGCGGAGTTATCCCCCAAGAGAAAGAGATAGGAGAAGGAGAGAGAGGAAGAGAGGTGTTAGCTTGACAGGAGCCAAGCGCATATTAAGACTTCAGCCGAGAGGCCGTTGTCTTAATATGTTCATAATCAGCCAGTTGGCTTATCTGACTAAGCTGCCAGATTGCGCTATTTATTTAATTAAAGCATATATTCTGGCTTAACCAGCCAGTTGACTTAGAAGGCGTAAATGGCTTGTTCAGGTGTACATTATTGAGTTGCCAGATTCTGCTATCCAGATATTTTTGGCAGTTGGTTTGGAAATCCGTTTTAAAAGGCAGCCATTTGCTGTAACTAAATGCCGTATACATCCAAAAGAATTAAATAAAACACTATTACATCATTCTGTTTATTTAAACGAATTAATGGATTCAGTTTCACGAAATATATAGAAAATAAATACACAATGGAATATATATGATCAAAAATAATAAAATACGAACCATGAATATATAATCAAAATAAATATACAATGAAATATATATGATCAAAAAATAATAAGAGCATAAGAAATACGAACGAGAAATATATAATAAAAAATATACAAAACGTTGTAGTATAACCATCAATATATTAGTACAGGAAAAATATACAGAGTGTTTCAGGAGGAAAGGTCAATACTTCGGGAGGTGATAGTATCGGTCATTGTGAAAAAACAAGTTCATATGAACATGTGTCTAATTCTGAATGGTTACGGAGATAGAGATGTTTGAATCTACAAATACAAAAGCATTGTTAATGGTAATCAAGAAAGAGAAACCAATTACTGTTTCTAACATTTAATGTTTAAACATTGGCATTTTGAATGGTATCAGATACAGAAACGACAAATTTGTTACAGTTTACAATACGTTTTCGAAAATCCCACCGTCAACTTCAATGCACTTTGCAACTCATGTGCGAAGATCGCGTGTTGTTCGTCTGAGTTGATCTTGACGTTCCTTTATGCGGGCAGCAGCATCCAAAATGCGCGCGAGCAATTCGTCTCGTGTATCCACCTTTCTTTTCTAAACTTGACTTTTCATTCACCCCCACAAACAATAATCTAACGGAGAGAGGTCTGGAGACCTTGGTGGCCATTGAATGGGACCACCGCGGCCAATCCATCGACCAGGGAAAGTTTGATTTAGGTATTGCATCACCAGACGGGTAGAATGTGGAGGAGCTCCGTCATGCTGAAAGTACATACCAGCGCGTGTAGCCAAAGGAACATCCTCCAATAGTCCTGGCAATTCATTTTGCAGAAATTCTAGGTAACTTTGTCCTGTAAGATTATTCTCTAAAGTAACAGGGCCAGTCAGCTAATCATCGATGATAACGCACCACACATTGGCAGAGAAGCGATGTTGAAAATTTGTTTCCACAGTGGCATTTGGATTTTCGTCTGACCACCGATGAGAGTTACGAGTGTTGTTAATACCGTCACGGGTGAAAGTAGCTTCATCGGTGAACAGTATTAATCGAAGCAATCGGCGATTAGCATTTACCCAATGACAAAATTCCAGTCGCATGGCAGCGTCTCCTGGTTGAAGGTGTTGTACACGCTGTACATGATATGGATGCAAGCCTTCCTCACGTAATGTTCGCCATACTCTTGTGTGTGGTACACTGGTACACCGAGACGTGTAGAAATTCTTCGTGAGCTAGTAGTAGGACTACGCTCTACCAACTGAAGAATGTTTTCCACTTCATCCACATCTTGTTGACCTTCACGTTCAAATGAAACATGAGCGCTGGGAAGTGTACCAATCTCACGCAATGTGTTGAAAACCCTGGTAAGCACTCTTCGATCCGGAATTCTGCGGTTCGGAAACCGTCGACGGTATTCTGCAACAGCAGCTGTAGCACTTCCATCGCAAAAACCGTAGACATACACCATATCTGCATATTCGGCATGTGTGAAGATGTGTGGCATTCTTAACACTGCTTCAAACACCAAACAATGTCACTCGCAACAGTCAGCTGTCGATTGGCTTATGTTACATACTTACATTACAGCTTACATGGTTCAAGTTTATAGCGGAGGGAAGGGGGAGGAAGCGCTGCGCGCGCATCAGATTCAAACAGCTCTATCTCCGTAACCATTCAGAATTAGCCACATGTTCATATGAACTTTTTTTCTCACAATGACGGATACTATCGCCTCCCGAAGTATTGACCTTTCCTCCTGAAACACCCTGTATAGATATATACAGTTATATTAAATAATTAAATATATTGAAAATAATAATATACGAAACGTATAATCAGTTGCATTTTCGTATAGGAAAAATATATAAATATACAATTATATTAAATAATTAAATATATTGAGAATAATAATATACGAAAGGTGTAATCAGTTGCATATTAGTACAGGAATATATATATATATATATATATATATATATATATATATATATACACACACAATTAAATAATTAAATAAATAAATATACATCATAATACTTCATGTTTTACGACGCAAAACGCTAAACTCACACGTAATGGAGTCTACATTCACATCGTTATTACTTTGCACTGCACGGTAAAACCGTCCAAGCATTGCTTCAACGCTCAAGTTACACGGATGCCTATACTCGACATAAATGGCTTTCATATCGTTCATTACTGTTTTTGTTCCCACTTTACATTCAGCTGGCAAGTTATCTTTAAACACGGCTAGAATACAATCAAAAGCACGCACAAAGAGGTCATCGTTAACCACAACATCATTATTAAATACAAGTTTATAAACACTCCTTTCCAATCGAGGGTTTTTTCTTACCGTCACGAGCTTTTCAATCGTGAACTCTTCTTCACTCTGCATAGCGGCAATTGAAATAATCTTCCAAGTCGTAACGACAGCTATTCATTATAAAGAGTTACAGTTCTTCAAGGTGAACAGTGTAGGCAAGCTCTGCCCTGTATCGCTCAAGTGCTTTGTACCAAAGTTCGGGATATTTCGAAGAGTCTAAACCTTTTAAATATGCATCCAGCTCTAGACCATTCTCGCCTTGTTCATTCCTACATTCGATAAATCCGTCGAGCAGAGCGGTGTATGCGTATTCAAGAACCGTGTAAAAATAAATCATATCCGTAACACGAGCGTCTAATATAGGCTCATCTTGCGGAATCCTGACGATTTCAAACATTCTGACGAGGATGAAACGGTTTCGCGTAGGGACAAGAACGTTATTATCAGATGCATTCTTCACATCCGTCGTATATCAATACATGGCGGATCGTTATTTATACACAACGTGCAAACAACGGCATATGAAGGGGCATCACTAATGTGCTCTCTTCTTGTACCTACACCTGCAAGTATTTTATAACGGTCCTCTCCCCATTTCTCAACTATCACGAAGACTCTATTCATCTCCTCAACACTTAAATAAATAACATTACGTTTACGAGAATTTGCATGCCTGCAAATCGTTTCAAGTACATAGTTAATGGTGCCGGTTTCACGCCTGAACACGCGCAATGACTTCGTCACGGACACATCGTAGGCGACGTTGAGAATGCTTCTCAAAGGAAGTTCCATCGTATTCGTACTTCTAGTCGGTTCAAGCTCTGAGATGACTATGAGCCACAGGTGGGCGGATCGGCTCGACGGGCGGAGTGAGTCACGCTGATGAAACGTGTACGGGTTTGTTCGAACTCGTGTGTTTCGGAGGGGTGAGGTACACGTGTGGGTGGCTCGCTGGGGCGGAGCGAGTCACACCATAAACTGCTGAAGCGTTTAAAGGCTTGTTCGAACACTTGTGCCCATTATACTGGACAAACAGAATTTTCCGCTACATGAAGGAATACCGGCTTCAATGTTTTATCACTCACCAGACGTTCATTTCCACAAACTAAATATCTTCACAATCCGATGCACTATTTGAAAGAAACATACGCCCATATTTATCCTTTTTGTTTAACAAGCGTTACTCGTCTCTAAAGTCTGTTAAAAACTCACACAGCCCATTAGCCACAACCTCACTACAAACATCATCATGAGATATATTAATATAGTGGTAAAAATACTTAAGATTCTGCATGATGACAAGATTTACATTCTCAACCTTAGGGTATGAGTAGTCGGTATGATGTAACATGACATAATATTGCTTGTTACATCACTCATCAACAAGATTCACTATCTATAACCGTTGCTTATCTTCTGAACGTGTTGCTTCTACTTCGCGGCATATGTGAGCCCTTATAAAGGTTAGATCTACAACATACTTCAATACATCGTTTGTACTACGAAAACCTACAATGCCCTCGCCAGAATACCCGTAGAGTATTTGAACATCTTGGTCCTTCGCACAACTCAATGTAGCCTTAAAAGTATCAAAGGAGGGTGGAATAGGGAGTTTTTCAGTATCCACCACATCTTGGCACTTTGCCAAATACCGCTTCATAAATGTTGAACTCGCAATATTAAAGGTAGCCATTAATATTTTTCGTCTACGCGGGAGAATAAACGTCTGAGCTCAAGGGTATGCAGAGGTCAACTGAGCACGCAGGGATAGAGATATGTTCAGGTAGTGGCAGGAGTCACGTGACCGATCTTACAGTGGGCGGAGCTTAGCTTTTTACTGTACACATACACGCACGCACGCAAAGGAGAAAATGAAACCTTGATTGAAGCAAATATACGTGATAAATAAATATATCTTTAACAATGGACATATATATAAATACAATCAAGGATTAAGGTAACCAGGGCACGGAATCATAGGTACCAGGCACCTGGTAACGCTTCCTATAGGTGTTACGGCATACCTTCGTGCCCCTACGTTCCTTCACACACCCCAGTTTCGGCGCCCGAAAATTGTGCGTCCCACAGTCAGTTGGGGTGGCTGGTCACCCTCATCTTCCAAGCACACTAGATCCTTCAACGAGTCAAAGTTAACGACTCGACGGTTCGCATGGTTAAGCGTGATACCCTTAGCCTTCACGATATACTTCATATCATCCCCTACCCTCACCCGTACCACATAGGTTTTTGGCCCTGTTGACACAAACGAGTCTGCGTATGCACCATCACCATACTCGTCCTTGATCTCATCAGTTAGCTCTCCGGTGAATTCCCCAAAAGCAGACATGTATTCACCCACCCTCGCTGTGAATATCACGCTAACTGCGTCAGCGTACAGCACCCTCCGTCCAAGCGAGTGCAGTAGACCCCAAAGTTTGATGCGGGCATAGGCCGTTGTGAAGCTGGCTACAGGTATGTTTGTAACCCGTGAGGCATCTGTGGCCAGTTAGGTGGTGTTGTACTTTATTATGTAAATATTACCTACATTCACGATCTCCATAACCTCTTTATCGGGAGCGTTGGCATAATCCCAGGCTTCACTATAACATTGTGCCAAATGAACGTTCCCTTTGCTGGTATTCTGTGCAAATTTTCCCCAAAGACTGCTTAGGCACAGCTTTGCACTAAAGCGCTTGCCAGGATTCTTAACAATTTGCGATCGGTCAAGCTGTATACCTTCATGGGCACGGTAACGCTGAATATAAGCCGTTTTTTCATCTTCGGTATCAACCCCTCGCGGATATCCTGATGCTTCTACTTTATCCTTCAAAAAAGTTTTTATACAGGGTGTTTCAGGAGGAAAGGTCAATACTTCGGGAGGTGATAGTATCGGTCATTGTGAGAAAAAAATTTCATATGAACATGTGTCTAATTCTGAATGGTTACGGAGATAGAGCTGTTTGAATCTACAAATACAAAAGCATTGTTAATGGTAATCAAGAAAGAGAAACCAATTACTGTTTCTAACATTTAATGTTTAAACATTGGCATTTTGAATGGTATCAGATACAGAAATGAAAAATTTGTTACAGTTTACAATACGTTTTCGAAAATCCCACCGTCAAACTCAATGCACTTTGCAACTCGTGTGCGAAGATCGAGTGTTGTTCGTCTGAGTTGATCTTGACGTTACTTTAGGCGGGCAGCAGCATCCAAAATGCGCACGAGCAATTTATCTCGTGTATCCACCTTTCTCTTGTAAGCTTGACTTTTCATCCACCCCCACAAACAATAATCTAACGGAGAGAGGTCTGGAGACCTTGTTGACCATTGAATGGGACCACCGCGGCGGGAGGAAGAGCTGCGCGCGCATCAGATTCAAACAGCTCTATCTCCGTAACCATTTAGAATTAGACACATGTTCATATGAACTTTTTTTCTCACAATGACCGAGACTATCTCCTCCCGAAGTATTGGCCTTTCCTCATGAAACACCCTGTATATGGTGTGAAAAGGTTGGGTAGCTCCTGAAACCTCCACATCTCATGTATCTTCAATATTCTATACCCGTGGCAAACGGCTAGGGCCAGCTCAGGGCTTGTATATACACCTCTGATCTTACGCTGGTTGGTTGTGTGGTTACAATCACCGCTGTTCTCCTCTGCACACTTCACGCACTGGGGAAACATGAGCTTGTGATATATAACGACGGGTAAGATCGGCATCCATAAATCGCGAGGGGGGAAGCACGTCAACGAAAGAGAGTCCAAAGTAGTGCTCATTCAAGTTAGCTGAAAACTCCTCGATGGTTGGTATGGTGGGACCCAACATTTTTTCAGGCGCACCTACGGGGTACGGATTGTTCTTCATCACGTAGGGGTATAAAGAGCAGAAGTCGTAGTAGTGGAATTTCACGTCCTCCGTAGGTGGAAAGTATAGCTTGAATGGGTTTGTGCGCCCTCCAAACAAGCTGTCACCGCATTTGAGGGGGTCCATCACCATTGAACGTTTGATGGCCCTTATTTCTTCACGGTACTGGGCATCTGTTTCCATCCGTGCATCATACTCATGCTCCCACACGATTTTGTGAGTGAACTGGGAGCCGATAAGTTGATCACGGTTACGGGTCCATGCGAGCTCTCGGCGGGGTATCTTCCATAAAGGTCCCCTGTGACGGCACATTCAGCGCGCGGGCATCCATGCCCAGCAGCCGTTAAAGCAGTACACAGTCTTCTCACCAGTGGTTGAATCCTCACTTAGTCCGTCAACCGAGAAAACACGACAGTTGACCTTAACGGATACTTCACCCGTGTTGTGGGCATGTTTTATGTATACCCCGGTCTGTTGCTTTAAGTGTATGAGCCAGTAAATAGCCTTGTTTCCATAACTGCGGGGGTTGTTTCTGTGAATGATTGCTAAGGTGTCTTTAGGCGTGAAGTTATTCTTGAACACTGTAAAACATAATGAGGCGATCGTGGTCGCGACTTGCAGCAGATCGCATTTGAAACGGGTTATGTACATCCTTCTAAAGGCTTGAAAGCATAGCATACTCTAATTACACGTACGTCATTCACGCAATAACGTTCACATTCATCGGCTATATTGTATGGACTAGCTTCATTAAAACTGTTGTAGTAGCGGTCAAAATCTTCACGCTCTCTATCACTCATGTTGGTGTAGTTAAAGTAATGTTTGGGTGGAGGTAGTCCTACGTAATTCGAAGTTTCGTTAGTGAGAAATGTGTTAGGGAAATACCCTTTTGAAAGTTCAGCGGCTACGCCCATGACCTTGGGTAGCTTTGCTAATTTACAAGGTGTGAACAGCAGGGTGTCTTTAAACTGTACATTACCTCTTATCTGCATCTGTATTAGTTTGTTGCTTCTTTTCATGGGATCACCTGTAAATATCGCAGACGACTCGTGTTCAAGCAGCTCCTTATAAAGGAACTGTGTGTCAAATTTCGCCCCGTTATGGGCAAGAATATACACAGTCATTTTTTTTTAACTTGTCCGCTAATTTGACAATATAGGATACAAAGAGTTTCACAGGGCTGCCGTGTGCAGTCGTTTTAAAAACGTTTGTCCGTTTTCCACACTTGTGGCACTCATCACACTCGATCTCCATGCACTCATCACAGACAGTCTGACTTACGATTAAATGTGGAATGACCTCTTTGGTTTCAGCGTTCGTGTAAGTTTCTATATTTTTATTTTTAGATTTAGCATCTTTCATATAACATACATGCTTCACTCCATCCGCCTTATATTTTTCATGACATGTAGAACAGTGAATTTCATCGCATTTATGTTTGAAATTCCCCCAATTACCCATCATGTGAAACATACCGCACTTACAAATCCTCATTTTTCTGCAAGTGCCATTTGATTTATGGAGTTGAAAGCATTTATTATTGAAAAATGTACGTCTACACACCAGAGCTGGGCACTTGCGGCATATTTTGCGGTACTGCGGTACTGCGGTACTACCAAACTACCAAACCGGGACCGCATAACGCAGTACCGCAAAGGATCGCTGAAAGTACCGCAGTACCGCTACCGCATTCAAATTTCCGCGTACCGGTTTGGTAGTTTGGTAGTACCGCAGTACCGCAGTACCGCAAAATATGCCGCAAGTGCCCAGCTCTTCTACACACATTATATTCCCTCTTCTCCGGTTCAACTATCTTTCACATTTGGGGCTTTTACACTGCTCACATACCATGTAGCAATCCTTACAATGTTTCACCATATCATCAGCAAACTCGAGACAACCCTTACACAAATCATGATGCCTTCCATATTTTCGACTTTAATCATAACTGGCGTAGTGAACCCTTATGTTACGGATGGGGAGATACGATGTTCCTGACAATCCTAAAATAAGTAGAGGTCTTGTACGATCTCTCACACTGCTTTTAAAGACATACACAGTCCTACGACGATAATCCATTCCAAATACAACGATACGTGCATTCATTTCCTGCTCGGCCCTTCTCAGTTCTTCAGGACCCATATTACACTCAAACTCAACCTTACAATGTGAAGCCAGTTTACGAGCTAAGACTACTGCTATAAAACCACAACCACGATCGAAGTTTAAATGCTTTTTGTAAATAACCGGAGAATTGAAATTAAGAGAAAAGGTGTGGCACTATGACCCGCAACCCGGAATACTCTGTCAATATCTACCATGAATTTGTCCATATTGAAGGATGTACTACTTTGAGAGGCTTGCATTATACGGCCCAAGATATATTCTATGTCTACAGCCGCCAAACGTCTGAACGTTATTAGTATCCAAAAAACATCCCCCTCATCTGACCCGAACCTGAAGGATAACCTCGTCAGGACTTCACGTTCGTCGCGGTTCTGAATGTCAAACGCCACAATACGTTCAACTATGCAGTCCGTTGGTATACAGGGATCCAGGGTCAACCCTGACCAAGTACCGATTTCTAGTCAGTGCAGGGTTGGGGTTAGTGGTGCGCACCAACTCTAATGTTATACCATCCTCCAAAGTATGAGAAGCTGCTGTGGAGGAAATACCCGGAACTGAACAATGGGGCATATTTAAGGAAGGAAATATTGTGGGGGTTGTGTCATAAGACGTAGAGGGTTGAGGCTCTATTACTGGGGGTCTAACAACCTTGGAGCAATCCTGGCACGATTTATACCTGACGTGGAGGGCTCTTCATCATGCTTCCGCTTTGAACTGTAGCATGCTACAGGTGTCGCTGGTGAGGGTTCGTCAGTGGGGAAGCGTTCTGTAGCTGCACGGTCATCGGGTTCTGTGGAAGAAGAAAAACAAAATATAAGGAACAGCACTCAAAATTTGTAATATTTTGTAAATGACCCACTTAGGGGTGTGACGTGTTAGAGATGGAATCTGTAGAAAAATTCAGGTTCATCAGCCCCTCCACATGTATTATGTCTGGCCCTACAGGATGTGGAAAAACTGTATTTATGCTTAAAATCATTAAAGATAAGGGGGAGATGTTCTCAAAATTTGTGCATAAAATAATATGGTGCTATTCGACGTATCAATCAGTGTTCAACGAGTACCAAGATGAAATTTTGTTCCACAAGGGTGTATATGACGTTAATTCGTTAAAAGGTAATGAGCATACAGTTATTGTAATTGACGATCTCATGTTGGAAATGGATAAAACGTTTGCCGAGACATTTACAGTGTTCTCCCACCATCTTAACATAAGCGTATTCTTCATCAACCAGAATCTATTTTTCAAAAATAGATACATGCGCGATGTGTCGCTAAATACACAATATCTAGTCTTATTCGCACAACGTAGAGATGTGTCACAAATTGGGGTATTAGCCAATCAAATGTTCCCGAATCAACGTAAGGAGTTTTTGGAGGTTTATAAAGAAGCCACAAGCCAGCGTTATGGATATTTGCTTTGTGACCTTCACCTGCGAAACAGGTTTAGGGTGCTTCTAAGAACGAACATATTCCCAAGCGAACCTGAAACGGTGTATATTCCAGAATGACAAATAGGCTGAAGAAATATCGTGAATTAATAAAAATCTATCATCGACTGCCCCGGGCACTGCAACAGATGTTTGTTAAAAATATCGACTCCGACTTTTTAAAATGCATCTGTGAAATCTGTCTTAAGGTTATAAAATATAATGTGTCAATGAAACCCCCTCAGAAGGCTCCCTTACGTCGTTACAAGAACATAATATGAGCGCTCGCTCATAAAAGTCAAACTGTGGGTAAGAAAAAGCGAATTATTGTACAAAGAGGAGGATCATTCCTACTCATCTTATTTTCAGTTTTGGGTCCGTTACTGACTAGATTAATATAATGAAGGTGGTTGTGATTCCGCACGAGGTGTATGCTTTATTGCAAAATTCAAAGATTCCAGACATGGCTCTAGAACCCCGTAAAAGTAGGCTTAAAAGAACGGAAAGCGAGTTGCTTGCCCTACTAAACAGTGAAAAGTCACCTGATGAGAAAAGGCTCTTGTACCAAGAGGCTTTGCAGAAATTTCTTCATGAGTACGAAGATTATAAGAATCCGACAGAGCTCCCCTTGGTTATTAGGCACAGCGTGAGTAGCGCGACACAGGACCTGAGCCCAACGTTAGAGATGACCAACCAAAGAACAACGGAACATAACACATCGAACTTGTGTTAAAAAACAGTCTCCCACATATAATGAGGAATAAAGGCTTGAGTATTTATAATCTATTGAGTGAGGACCCCATCATACAGTGGGCCGATACAGGCGAGGTCATTGTTGAAGGAACAAGGGTACAAGGATCCAACATCGTTGATATTGTTCATGATCTGGTGAGAAAGTGGGACAGGCCCTCACCGACAGGATGGAAGCATATTAAAGCAAGACTACAACAAATAAATGTCCCCAAAACATCGATAGGTAATCTGAATAGGTTAAAAGACCTGGATCAAGTCTCGCATGTATCACAACTGAGTCCGCCATCGCCCCCAGCAGCAGCGTCTCTGAAGAAGAGAAAGAAGAGAACAAACGGCCAACCTTATCCACGTGTCTCTAAAATACACAAATGGCTAACATATTAAGTAAACGCTATTATGATATTTCTAACCCCGCCTCCTATGGTGGCGTTAATAGACTGTACAGAGGTGTTTACGGAGTAGGGAAAAAGATGTTGAGCGGTTTTTGCGGAAGCAAGATGCTTATACACTTCATAAACCGGTGAGAAAACAGCGGATTCGATTGACTCTATTTGGCAAGCGGATTTAACAGACATGTAAAGATATTCAGTGTATAATGACGGATACCGCTACATCCTATTCATAATAGATGTATTCTCTAGATATCTGTGGCTAATTCCACTGAAAAATAAATCGCCTGAAACAGTTGCTAAAGCGACCAAAACGTTGATGTTAAAAGAAGAAAGGGTTCCTGGCTATTTTTGTACGGATATGGGGAAAGAATTTATAGGTCGCGCTTTTCAGAACATGCTGACAGAGTTTAATATCAGTTACTACACTAGCAGTTCTATACATAAGGCCTCTTTAGCTGAAAGAGTTCAACGTACCATAAAGGAACGCATGCATCGCTATTTTACACATAAAAACACATACAGATATATAAACGTTCTCGGGTCATTGGCATCATCATACAACCGTTCACACCACCGTACGATTGGCACAACACCTAACGAAGTTTTAGAAAGAGGTACGCTGCCAGAGGTGAGAAGAGATGGAGCACCGCCACCGCACTCTACACATTTCAAAATCAATGATTATGTAAGGCTATCACGTTCGGGAAATAAATTCGCGAAGGGATTTGAGCAAGGATGGACACGTGAGATTTTTAAAGTTCGTGCTATGAGACCTAAAGGTGAGATAATGATGTATTACGTTGAAGATTTGAATGGGGAAGAGATCGCTGGAGGCTTTTACCGCGAGGAGTTGCAGAAAGTGACATTTAATTTAGGAAAAAGTGTGTTTAAAATTGAAAAAATTTTAGGCAGCAAAGGTTCAGGAAAGAGAAAAATGTACCTGGTGAAATGGCTGGGTTACCCAGAAAGCTTCAACACCTATATAAAAGCTGCTGCAATAATGAAGCTTAATAGTATGCAACATGGCGCCTAGCCACTTCTATGTCACACTCCCGTCCTCTCTCTGTCTGTACATCCTAACAACACCCTCGCCAACTTTGTGACAGAACTCCACGGACCCATTGAATTGGAGCGTGATTCGTATGAGGTGGGTTTATGTGAACTCCAGTTAGTCTCCAAATTTTTAACTCTTGAAAATGAGCAAATCATATTTCTGATCCTTAGAAGAATCGATGAGTGCGAAAAATTAGGCATAACCTTAGACAATACTATGCGATCAGTCCTGTTCGGTGAGGAACAGTACTATAGCACAAATGTATCGCTAGGAATCGGGCATTATGACACACCATGGACATTGTGACGGGGTTAAACAAGAGTCTTGAAAAGTCGTACCTGACAAACGATTTACTTTTTGAAGTCGTAAACATAGACACGCCTGCATGCACAGATTAAAATCAACGCTTAGTAGAAATATTAAAGATAAAGAGCTGTTCACAATTGTGGCTGAGGGCCGATATAGCGCAGCTCTCCAAAGAGATACCTTTCACGAGGCACAGCATGACTTGTCCAGCTTAATGTATCAATTGAAGATGGAGAAATTGGGTGAAAGCTCTCCACCCCAGACATGTGCTATATTTACAGCAATATCGTAGAGCACCAATTTGTTGGGGACACCCAGGCGCGCCTGCTGCGCATTGCACACATCCCCAACCATAGAGGGAAAAGTTTGAGCATTACATATGACAAGCCCCATTATGTGAATGTTGCGACTAATCTATTAACCAACATCTCGATATATAAGAACGATTGAGGGAAAAAATTTCCCATTCGGTGATGGGAGCTTAACAGTGAAACTACACTTTCGTCGTTTATAATGACCCGAAGGCCATTCACAGTCTATCGAGGGTGAGATATCAGCGTGGGAATGGCTTGGATCCATTTTTTCATCCATACTACGCACCGCTGTCCCACTGTTGAAGAGGGGTGCTTGATACCTAGGGAGGAAGGCGTTACAAACAGGTTTTAACGCGGCAGAAGACATAATGGGTGGAACTAAGCCTAAAGAAGCTCTAAAAAAACATTTAAAACGTACACGGGACGAAATCATCAAAGATGCAAAGAGAAAAATGCGTGGTGGCGGAAAGAAGAGAGCTGCCAGGAAGAAGGGGTTACCATCACGTGGCGCTAAACGTAAAAGGAAATCAAAAAAGAAGTGCTCTAAGGATATGAAGCCTATGGCTGATCATTTTTTAACTGATATAAGCTGAGGACACTACTCTCACGAATCATAGGCTGACTAATACTTGTCGAGAGAGGTGGCACTATTTCTGACTCGTCATGGCGCGTTTCATCCATCCGTGTAGTTCGCAATGCTGTAAATCGGAACTGTTCCTCTTTGATATGCACCCCACTCAGGTCTCTATTGAGCATAGCGACTCTATTACAATTAACCCATTAAACACAATTAGTTCGCCGAGTGACCCTATAGAATTCTTGATACCCAGCTCAGGCCCTTACTTTTCTGACCCGAGCTGCATCCACAAGTACGCTAAACTGCGTATAGCCCATTCAGATGGAACGGACTGCGATGATAGTTACTCAGCATACCCTGAAACCAACTTTTTACACTCCATATTCAGCCAGTGTGAGGTGTATTTAAACCAGGTTAACATTTCGGCAGGAACCGGGTATTATCACCTACGAGCCTATCTGAAAAATGTCTTCAACTTTTCAAAAGAAGCGAAGGACACCTTTTTAACAGCGGAGGGTTTTTATCAGACTAAAGATGAAAATGGTATAAAGGATAAATTTAAAAATTCTAAAAAAAAAGATATATGAGTGTTTTGGACGTCTTCATACAAACTTCAAATTTCAGGAGAAACTGCTTATGAACGGCATCGATCTGAAGTTAAAGCTCAACCGCACGAGTCCTGAGATCTGCATAAATCTGGGGTCTGATCAAGAAGAGGGCGCGAAACCCATTGTGATTCTCATCATGGAGGCGTATTTGGGTATACGCCGAGTGAAATTAAGTTCGCCAAAACAAATAGAAATTGAGAAAGACTTAATTGGTTGGTTTGCTCATTGTATCAGTTGCTCGGAGACACTAGCACCGGACCTCCAACATACCACAGCACACGCCACGCCAGAGTAAAATTCCCAATTAACAGGGTACAGATCAAACTATACGCGGTGCCCGCCGGGTTGGCCTCGAAGTAACTAGAAAATGTGGCCCTTGGAGTCCTACCTTAAAGCATATTAATTGGAATTCAGGACCACGCCTTGACGAATGGAAAATATAAAAAGAGTGCCTTTAAATTCGAGAATTTCGGCCTTAAAAATATAACTCTATACGTAAATGGCATAGCGTTGGGAGGGACTTCGATTACGGATTACTCATCAGACGCTGTGTTCCCACTATGCGCGATAGCTTATAGTAGTCTGGCTCATAATACAGGTGGCTGTGATGAGCTCGGGTTCGGCGTAACGCAGAAAGAATTTGCCGAAGAATTTAACATTTATTCATTTGATGTTACGCCTGATTTGTCTGCTGGCGTAAATACGCACTTAAGTCCACAACAGAGTGGGAATTTCTCAGTCAGGTTGGAGTTTGCCAAACCTATAGACGTTCCTATTAGTGTACTCGTGTACCTCGAATCACAGGCACTAGTAGAAGTTGACCGTTTCAGGAACGTGGTCACAGACTTTTAAAATGGACAAGAATACACTCCAAAGAGTGATGAAAAGTGACCGAATCACACGCTCCAAATTTATCGGTGTGTTTGCGAAGAATGAAATATTGGAATTGCCAACTACAAGAAACTGGTACGGGATTATCGTCAACACCGACATTGTGGGGGGATTAGGGGATTCATTGGTTTGCAATCTATTCTAAAAATAGGGAAAGAATGTACTATTTTGACTCACTCGGCACTCAGCCCTGGAATGATTCTGTGGTTGTACAGCTTATTGAACAGATACATGTACCTGAGATTGTATGGAACCCGTATCGCTTTCAAGGATATTATAGCGAGACGTGCGGGATGTACGCCCTCTTATTTCTCATGCACATGTCACGTGGGAAGGGATTTGTAAATTTTAAAAAATTATTCGATTTGTGCGACACTGAAATGAATGACGAGTTGGTATGCAGACATATAAAAAAAGGTTCCCATATGTTAGCACCGGCTGTATTGTGTAAAGGTGTATATCTATATTGTGTAAAGGCCCATTTGTAGCCATTAACACTTATTTAATGGACACTCGTTCCGCTTTGTACATTTTTCCACCATTTAATAAATTAAATGAAAATACAAGTGTTTTGTTCTTAACCCCCAAAAAACACTTACATTAGTTCCTCGATGACCTGGCATTCGTTGAATCGGATGTGAGCCAATACCTCGACTTCTGTGTTCAGATCACTGGTTTGGTTGTGGGGTAAAGCATCCATATCACTAATTTCCCTTTCATCAAAACGAAAAGTAGCTATAACACGATCAAGTTCCGCTTCGGTCCTATAAAGTTAAGTAAAAATAAAGTTTAATTAAAGAGCTACAATAAGAGAAAATGCCACGAATTTCAAAAATTGTAATAAAAAAGCAGATATCCTGACAGTTTTCAAAAGTAAGAGTGCTAAGACATCGTCAGCCGACACCGGGTCTCGATCCCTGGCCCGCAGGCAATTCTTAAAAGTTTTTAATATTTCTAAAATCTTACTGGGGAGCTGTCTTTAAATTATCGAGAAATGTATCATTAAAGCTCCACCATATATATATATATGACGAAATAACAACGAAGGAAACAGAATAATTAATAGCAAGTGCACTAATTTACAGCTCAAAAGGAAGATTAGCTATGTGTGCTAAGACATCTCAGAGAATAATTAAAAGCGAGGACGCTAATTTACAGCTCAAAAGTAAGATTAGGTGGGTGTGATATGCTCCGCCTGCCCGCAACGGGTCTCGAACCCGCAGACAATTCTTAATAGTTTTAATATTTCTATTGTAAGTTTTTAATATTTCTAAAATCCTACTGGGGAGCTGTCTTTAAATTATCGAGAAACGTATTATTAAAGCTCCACCATATATATATATATATATGTATATGTGCCAAAATAACGACGAAGGAAAGAGAGAATGAGACAATAATTAAAAATATTTTTCAAAACACATTTATTGTGGCCTTTTATAAGTTAATTAACAGTGTATGAGCTGCATAGCATCACCATATATATATATATATATATATATATATATATATATATTTCGGTATATATATATATATGCCGAAATAACCACGAAGGAAACAGATAATAATTAAAAACATTGAATGAGCCGCAATATGTATAATCACAATTTAATCACCTACATATCAAATGAATTGTCCGTTGGATCTTGCAATGCATCGCAAATTTCTGTAACAACTTGCGTTGGGAGAAGTTCATTCTGGTCCACCGCTTGAAAAGGTAGAACGCAGCTGTTGGATAGAAATCGCCACCTTCAAACAAATCGGGGGAGCTGTAAAGCTACTCTTGGCTCATGGTGTATATTTCAAAAGCACTAAGCAAGGAAAGACATTGAAATGAGGATCTGAGATGAAAATGCCCCCTTTTATAAATGGGGCTTGTGACTGTGATCAACAAACAACACACGAAACGCTAGCTTCCTATTGGCTATCGGTGAATTTTGGGCGGTACTTGACGCGTAGTCCTGCATAGCGGCCAAACAGAGATCCTGGGCTCTGCCCACAGGGCTGTGATTGGCTGCCCCGTGAAATCTGTGGCGTGTCAGATATTCTCATTCGTAGAGAGAGAGAAACACTGTTTTTTTTTTATCTTGTATTCGGCCGAGAGAGAGAGAGAGAGAAAGAGAGGTAGATGAGGTGGTTTGTGAATCGGTTTATGGTGCCCTATCTAAAATAAGATCGGGAAAAATTTATTGTCTCTGAAATATAAAACGTCTCAAACTGGAGGTTAATTATCCATGAAGAAAAACAACCAGCGCACAAAGTTCGAAACAATTCCTCCCATCTGTAAAGTTTATTGTATCCCGGAATTCTTATACGATGCAATAAATAAATTTAATAAAAATGGCAGAGTATTCCGGGTTGGTCATTAACCCCAAAGTTTATCACCTCGAAATAAACTCCTGCGAAAAGAAGTTTATTTATTGGAATTTTAAAATCGATATCATCTATTGCTTCCGCCAAACTGTCGCCACTAAACGCAATTTTCAGAACGATGTTTCATATAATTGTTATATATATATATATATATATATATATATATATATATATGTAATAACCGGCTCTCTCCGTGGTTCGGGCAAGGTCAAAATGTTGCTAGAGAGAGGTTTCTTACTTTAGCACTCCTGGATGCAGAAATAGTTTACTCTTCGTATTCCCACAATCGAGGAGTACTGTGTGGCCCGTGTTTTTCCTTTATCCCAGTTATCAAAATCCAAAGAGTAGAAAATAAACACAACGGCTTACACGATTTTTAATTTGAATATAGGCGAGATAAATATAATGGATGAGCATGAATCAAATGTTTCTTTTGTAAAGACAAGAGGTTTAATAATAATAATAATAATAAAAATAAAAATAATAAAAGTTTCATGATGATAATATGTTACTTTATCTTCATTGTAAGTTATGAAATAAGTTGAGACCCCTTCTAAGACGCCCTCTCGTCCGTTCTGAGTCCCCAAACGATATGAATCAATTGCAAGCTACCGATCTTTCTCTCTAAACTGTCAGACTTTAAATTGATACCCGATCTTCCAATTCTCAAAAGCAATTCCCGTTAACGGACCGAAACCCATTTCAGCCGGAGACCCTCCTCCAGGGATCTACCTTAAGGGTGCTGATCCCCTTCTTATATAGTCAAAGGAACGGAACCAGGCACGCCATCACGCAAGCGGTTGACGTCACCTGAGAGCATTGTTTTCCCAATGAAATCAAAGAAACCGTCTGCGTCACTGCGCGTGACTTCCGTCGGAAGGAAAAGAGTCATACATAGCTTGGGAAATATTGAATGACTGAAATTTCATAAACACAACAGTCATCAGGGTGCGGCTTTACTTCGATTATAAATTATAACATGTATAACATATATATATATATATATATTCCATAAATATTTATGATCTACTATTGTTCAGTTGTCTAATTCGTTTAATTAGGAAATGTTCAGGATGGAATTTGATTATACTGTACTGTCCTACCTTCTCTCCATTTCCCTCAAGTTTTACTCCAGCTTAGATATATATATATATATATATAATATATATATATATATATATATATATATATATAGGATCACTTTTGCCTTCGATACAATACATAAATTTAAAAAAATAACAGAGATGCGAGAGAGAGAGAGCGAGAGGGAGAGCGAGAGATTTGTACATATATAGGATCACATTTGCTTTCGATACGATAAATAAATTTTAAAAATAACAGAGATGTGTGATGTAGAGGGGCATTAAACACCAAAGTTTATGTCGATATCTTAAACTCCTGCGCCAAACCCAATTTTCAGAACGGTATTTAGCATAATTGTGTATATATATATATATATACAGTGCCCGCGAAAAGTATCCGATCACTCAAGAAAATACAATATTTTCCCTTAATATTCAGAGACACGTAATTCACTTTCTATTTGTTCTAGCGACATCTGGTAACTTTGAGGTTGCTCGCTGATATGAGAGCTATCCAACGCATTCTCAAATTAGTGTTCTGGTAGCCTTCGTTGCGGGTGGCTGTCTCTCAAATTTGTCAGATTTCATTGTTTGTGTAAATTTCTTGATTTTTTTTTTTTTTTACAGAAAGTGGTGTAAATAAAATTTATATATAATGTGTGCTAAAAAACAACTTAAGAGTGATTGTCGAGGTGCTATTGTTGCTTTGCATGCATGTGGGAATCACAGAGACAGATAGCTAATGAATTAAACATATCCCAAAGTACCGTTAATTTATGGGTTTCACGGGCTAAGAACAATGGTGGCCTAACCACGCCAGTCCCTAAAAAACGATCTGGCAGACCGAGAAAAACAAATTCGCGAACAGACAAACTTATGAAACGTTTAGTATTGAAAAACCCAACAATAACTGCGAAAGAAATAAAATTTAATATGAATAATTTGTTATCTGGTGTTTCTGAACGAACTATCCAGGAGCGGCTCCAAAAAGAACTCGGATTACCATCTCGCCATGCTGCTAAGAAACCGTTCATTAATGAAAAAATGCGTAAAAAACGTGTCGCATTTTGTAAAAAATACATTCATTGGACTGTTGATGACTGGAAGAAGGTTTTATTTAGCGATGAGTCGACATTTTTGACATCCAGAAGTTGTCCAAAAAGGTTCGCCGGCCTATTGGCTCAAATAGGATGGACCCTAAATACACCCTAAAGACAATGAAACACCCTCCAAGTGTGATGGTTTGGGGTTGTTTCGGTTACTATGGGCGTGGAAACTTATATTTTCTTCCGAAGAACACAACTATGAATGGTGCACGGTATTTAGCAATGCTACAGGATAAACTTCTAATGGCAATGGCAATCCAAAGGACAAAAACATACATGCATGATGGTGACCCATGTCACAGGGCCAAAATAGTGACAAATGGATTACTGACAATAAATTTGATATTTTGGATTGGCCTGGTAATAGTCCAGATCTCAATCCGATAGAAAATCTGTGGCTAATAATAAAAATAAGGTTGAATGCCACGACACTGGCTCAGTCGAAAAATTACAAGAGGCCATCAAAAAGGTATGGTGCAAGGAAATATCAGTGGAAGTTTGTCAAAACTTGATTAAATCCATGCCAAAACGTCTAGAACAAGTCATCCAAACCAAAGGACAGATGACAAAATACTAATATAAGGTTAGTATACATTTAAACATTGTTTTTTATGTAAAAAATACAAATTTCAAGGGTGATCGGATACTTTTCGCGGGCACTGTATATATATATATATATATATATATATATATATATATATGATACACACAGACAGTGCATGGAACAAGGAACTCTTCTAGGATAATTAAATCCACTATAGTCCGAATAAGTAATGGTAAATGACAAATACTATAGTTTTTCTTTTCCATGATGCTAGCCCGACGTGGGCAACGGGTCACTCGCAAGGAGGTCCCAAAAATATAGCTTCCCTCACCAGCTATCTGCAAAGCAGATAGGATCCAGCTTTGGGACAGGATCTAGGGTTTAAAGCAGCCTAGCGCAGCTACATTTAGAACCTCAATATAAGCAAAAGACTCGCTGCCTTCACGTCAAATTGAATACATCAAAGAAAAAGGGGTAACTATTATATTTTTAGCCAAAAACCAAAACTTAAACCGCAACTGGCAGAATTGAGCGTCCACTTTTCAAGGCACATAATATGTCCGTTTCAAGATGGGAATGAACTCAGAATGGTTCCCTGAGGTTTATTATGATACACACAGACCGTGCATGGAACAAGGAACTCTTCTAGGATAATTAAATCCACTATAGTCCGAATAAGTAATGGTAAATGACAAATACTATAGTTTTTCTTTTCCATGATGCTAGCCTGACGTGGGCAACGGGTCACTCGCAAAGAGGTCCCAAAACTATAGCACGGTCTGTGTGTATCATAAAAAATCCTCAGGGAACCATTCTGAGTTCATTCCAATATATATATATAGCGAGAGAGAGAGGGAGAGAGAGCGAGAGGGAGAGAGTTACAAGGAGTTACAAGGAAAAGAAGTACCTCAAAAGGCCTTGCGGCCCATACCGAGGAGGTACCAATGGCAACGGGTGCCAGGGAAAATTTTGTGGAAGTTTATTTTTCTTTCAACTATCCTAGCAGTAGTAGAAAACTGGATAGTAAAGTAGAAGGCTCTCTCCCCCCTCCGCTCCCTCCCTGCCAGAGGCAGGTACGGAAAAAGGTTGAAGAAAATACCTTGACCCTGGAAAAGTTTGCCAGGAAATTTTACAGGAAAGTGGAGAATATATAAATAGCTCTATATTTAGCTTGCTCACAGAGACACCGAGCAAGCGAACTCCTGCAGAGTTTTCTGAGGTTTTAATCTTAACTATGAGTGTGTTCAGTACTTTGTCTAGCCTATTTTTAAACAGATTTACACTTTGACTGGAAACAACCTCTGAGGGAAGTTGGTTCCAGATATTAACTATTTTATAGGAAAAGAATTTCCGCAGACTGAGGTCCTAAATGTCTTTACACACTCAATAGTGTGCAAGATTTCGTCTAACCTTTTCTTGAACTGATCCACAGAGGAACTGTTCACAACTTCCGAAGGTAACCTGTTCCATGTGTCACAGATCTTATACGTAAAGTAATTCCCACACACACTAGTCCTAAACCGTTTCAAATCCAACTTCCAACCATTGTTGCGAGTTGGGTTATCATTTAAACTAAACATACTTCTAAAATCGACATCGTTGAACCCGCGTAAGAGCTTGAAACCTCGATCAGTTGACCGCGCAGCATCCGAGTTTCAAGCGAAAACAGTTCAGGGCGCGTAACGTCGATTGTAGCCCATATGCCTAACGGAAGGGATTAACTTTGTGGCCCTCGCCTGCACTCGCTCCAGCCTCTCAATATCTTTCCTGAGGGTGGGCGACCAGAACTGCACAGCATACTCCAGGTACGGCCGAACAAGGAATTGTACAGTGAAGCACAATCTCCTTGTTCCGAACTGAAATTGCCTCCTTATATAACCCAATAGTTTCTGGGCTTTCTTTTCCACCTCTACACACTGTTTCGTAAACTTAAGGTCGCTGCTAATTAGCACACCCAAGTCCTTTTCTAAATCAGTCACCTCGATATTACTGCCCAACATCGAGTAGTCCGACTTGGGAGAGAGGGAGAGGGAGAGAGGGGGAGAGAGAGGGAGAGAGAGAGCGAGAGCGAGAGGGAGAGTGAGAGGGAGAGAGCGCGCGCGAGAGATCCCTGCTAGGGCATCCTAGCTACCCATTTATCTACTCACCGTGGAAGGACGCGCCGCTACCGGGTCTCGAACCCGACGCATATAATCGTGTGTGCGTAATATTTTATGGGCGTATAGACGGGTCTGTACGTGCCAAAACGTGGTATACACTGTGTCAACTGGCTGATAGTGCCTGGCGGCACTGGCTGATTAAGCCGACTGGCTGATGAGGGACCTATAAGACAACGGCCCCTCGGCTGAAGTCTGAATATGGGCTTGGCTCCTGTCAAGCGAACACCTCTCTTCCTCTATCTCCTTCTCCTCTCTCTTTCTCTTGGGGGATAACTCCGCCTCCAAATTGCATAACCCTTGTTGCTCTTGCAACAGACCCCCTCCCCCTTTGGGGGTGCCTTGCAACAAGGGGTGGGGGTTGGCACTGACACTAACCTTTCCTTTGCAATATTGATCAACATTTTCAATTGCATTGCACTCTCTACTTTTGCGCCCATACTACTGATGCACGATAACGAAAAATATATACTGTACTGTACAACGGGACAGAAAAACAAAAAGATTAACACAAGATTAACAAGAGTTGATTAGAAGCCAAAGGTATTTTAACAAGATATTGTCAATTTTATACATTCCCGTACTTTATTGAAATTATTTTTAAAATGGATAAATGCACATTCTGAAATATTCCTTTCGATTATATATATCTGTTTTTAACGAGAGCTTTAGAACTATCCCACTTAATACTATGATTACATCTATACATATGGTTAAACAATGCATATATACAATGCATATATATATATATATATATATATATATATATATATATATATATATATATATATATATATATATATAAACAATATACATATTAAAATATACATACTGAAAACAATGCGAAAGAGTATATATACTGTACAAAACTTTTTCAGAATATTTTAACGTCTCATGTCCGGGTAGGTAACCTGGCGGCTTGCAAAATTCGAATCTTCAGTGTCGTTGATTCGAATCTCACCGAGGTAATGTAAACTTATTTCTAATATATTTCATCTTAAAACTTAAGTTGCTGTTAGTATGTTGTTCCTCATTAATATAAAATTGATGTGCATGTAATTACAGTCATTTAATACAAATAAACTGAAACAATATTTGATTGACATGACTTCCAATAGGTGGCGCCATTCACTTCGATTAAATTATTTTCAAGGAATCAGTTCCCCCGAAAAGTATTTCATCAAACATCGAAGCTTGATGAAAATACTGATATTACCTGAGGACACTTGTTCGATGAAAGAATTTCCGGTGCTACTATAGCGTGCGGTCTACAAAAATATCTTTAGTCTACAAAAGAATTTACGCTGACCTTTACTATAGTGTGCGATCTACGGGGCTCCAACAAACCTTAGCCCCCCCTCCCATGGCCTAAACCATTAGAGGTACAGTAAAACTAAACATACCTTACAAAAGAGAATTTAATCCTGCATTTAATGAGAAACAATTAAAACTTGGTATTCCCGCCATTGCCTTCCAAGACAGCCTGAATTCGCTTTGGGTAGCTTGCCAAAAGTGACGTGAATAGATCTTGATTGTTACGCAAATTTGCTAAAAGAGTTTCAATGTGTTGCGTCATTGTATCCTTCGAAAATCGATTTGCTGCAGGTTCTTGAAACAAGAGACATTCAACCTTGTCCTTTATGATTGATCCAATGTGTTCACAGACGTTCAGGTCAGGAGAATTTCCTGGCCATTTTTCATTTCCAAAGAAATCGATCTCATGGTTCTGCAACAACTGTTGAGTGGCTAATGCCTTAAAGCAGGGAGCCTTATCGTGCAGAAGTGTGACCTGATCGACATCCATAACATTGTTTGGGTTTCTTAGAAAAGGAATGACATGCTGGGATAGAATAATATCACGAAAATACTGTCCATCCAAACTCTGACCATTTGGCTTCAGCACCCACATGAGCTTCTTTGCAGTGAACAAAACAAACACACCAACACAGTCTGGACTTTTAATAATTCGCGATAATGTTCATTGTCATCGATTTCATCTGGTGTTGTGGCCCACACTCGATCATTTTGGTAGTTTGGCCTACGTGTTACGTAAACAAAAAATTCATCGGAGACAGCTAAATGCATGAAATCATCCACATCCCAATCTTCAAGATAATGAGCAAACCACATTCTGTCATCGATGTTAAGTTGAGGTTTTCTTGGCTTTGGAAGTTCATGCCAAGGCTTTAAACCTTGCCTATGACGGTACAGTCGAATGATCTCACCACTAACGAACTAACGATCTTTCCTCTCAACACTTCGATCTCTCTAGAAAGTTTAGCACCGCTGTTTTTCCGCTTACGCGTACCGCTTTCAATGATGTCCTTTGTTCCCTGAGAGAATGGCAAATTTGGGCGCCCAGATTTGGTTGTATCCATTTCACATTCATCCAAAGTTTTATTCCAATTTCTTTTGACGAAGTCCTTACTTCTTCGCAACTTTTTGGCAACCCATGAACGTGTTATAAAGGTGGCTCCAGCATGACGAGCTTCCGGAAATGTTATTGCTCGTATGCGATCTATCACACGTTGCCTCTCCGAATCTCCATTTAATTGAGAAGCCATTATATTATCACTTTATCAGCTAGAATAATTTTAATACCTGCAATAAATAAAGAATTTTATATATTTTTATAATCACTAAAACTATTTCGATATAAGTAAACATGTAAGGTCAAATGGGGGCGGCTAAGGTTTTTTTGAACCCTTACAAATATATTTTTAGTCTACAAAAGAGTTTGCGCTGAAGTGACCTCACCTGACTTGAATTTGTGCTGACCTGACCTGACCTGACCTGACTAGAATTTGTGCTGACCTGACCTGACCTGACCTGAAATGACTTGACTTTATCTTTGGGGACGAAGGTCAGGTTAGGTTAGGGTGTATACATTCTAAAGTATTGGAAAAATTGTATACCGCAGTCTATAGTGTAAATATATTGTAGACCGCACGCTATAGTGTAAATATCTTTGTAGACTGCATGCTATACTAGTAACGAATTTCCCACGTCTTAATGAAAATTCTAGTCTCAATGTATATGTTAAAAGCTGCCACTAAATATTTTTTGTCATTTAACTTTGAATTTTTAACTCCAAATGTTTTTGTTATTCTTGTCCTGTTCTCTTTAAGGTTTATTATTATACACACAAAAAAGCTTTGCCTTTTTGCAGGACGTATTTTTTTCAGATTTCTTAGGGTGGATTTAAGTTGTTGAGTTAAAAAACTGCATAGTGAGTGGTAACCGTAGATGGAAATCAATAAGTAGAAAATGAAAACATTATTTCCTTTCAAAGAAGGAAATAAGGAATGTGCCCTATACAAATTAAAATTCTTTGTTTCTAACTAACCATTTTAATAGGAGATGCGAGTTGTCTCTGTTTTGCTTAAGAAGTCGATATTTCGCTAATTAAAAAATAATAAATATGAACACGGCATAAAAATTTACAGTGAAAATAAACAAGGATTGGTTGGTTGGTTGATCCGTTTAACGTTCTTCGTCCAACAGAGGGCACTGAGACAGGTGGTAATGCCATGAATAGCGAAAAATAATTCCTCTTTAAAATTAGAAATGGATCAAGCTCCCCCTCCCCATTTCTCAGACTGATTTGGGACAGTCCTTGATTGAGTTAAGAATAATGAGGTTTTTCTCAGACTTGACTTCGAAGGTGGGATGGTTGGTTGGTTGGTTCATTTAATGGAATAGATCACTATCGAAGGGTCATTGAGAGGAAACTTCCAATCTATGTCTGATAAAATTTCCTCTTCATCTTGTTTATAATGTTACTTTTGCAATTAATAATACTTTACTTCGTAATAATTATAGGAATAAACATACTAATTATACATTAATAAACACATTAAACCGCAAGGAACTTTGTCATGCGTATCTCGCAGCAGAGAGTGATGAGACATTGTTTTTCACACACACACACACACACACACACACAGTGTTCGAGAAATAATGGTCCAAAAAATATTTTATATTATTGTTTTATTAATCAACATATAGAAATGAAAATGAAAAGGTTTATTGGCAGACTATAGTCCATATGACAAATATTATATAGAAAATATATGTGGTTGTTTACATTTCCAAACTGCAAACTGTCAAAGTTAAGAACACTTCCACATAATGACCATCATTCGTCGCTACAGTGTGTATTCCACCATTAAAACTCTGCTTGAGCATTAGGAAGATGCTCATATGGAATGGATCGAATAACTTCTCATTCTTTGACTTGAGGTCTGCCAGATCTCTGGATGGCTGGATTTGTCATGAACCACAAGTGCTTTAATATACTCCCATAGATTAAAATATAAAGGCGTTAAGTCGGATGATCGACTTAGGGTTGCCAACTCTGCGGGTTAGATTCCTGGACCGAAATAAATAATGACAATACCTGTATTCACATTTCACATGTTGAAGGCCTAGCAGAAGTCTGCATTAAGTGTTTTTAAAGCTGTATTTACTGACACTCCTAGAATACTAAAGAAATTTTGTTGTTGTTCAGGATATTGTTATAAAAGTACCCACAGGTCATACCAAAGTTAAGACGCACCTGCAGCTCTGACTTCACTAACCTTATCACTTCTGTTTCTTTCATCACTCCACAGTATCACCAGTAAACTAAATATTTTCGCCTGCAATATTTTTAAAAGCGAAAATATATTTGCAATCCAATGATATATAAAATCCTGGACATTGGACATACAGGACAGAGTTCAAATACTTCATGAACAACATTATGCCATTCCTGAACTGCCAAGGGTAGTCTTGGACGGTTGGCAATCCTATGTGACAGCCTATTTAGCGCTCAAACACATTAAAATTAACTGGTTTCACCAAACGTTGGACTGTCTTAACATGCTACAGACATTTTTCCTCCAACTAAGGGCTATCGGAGTTGACATCAGGAGTGTAATCTCTCAACAAAATGAGGCGCCTCCACACTATGCTGTTGCTGTTTGCAACTTTCTAGATTCCTTAGCGTTGGATAAACTGTGGTGGACCGATAGCATGCACACCGCAATCACATGACTTAAGCCCTTTGGATTTTTATCCATTGGGGTATACTGAAACGCTTGTGCATCGTGAGAAACCCACTTTTCTGGCAGAGCTTAGTCAAAGAATCAAAGTTTATTGGATCCATTCCACAAGAGCATCTTGCTGATGCTCTACTAGAGTGCGAGCGTAGTGTACTAGTAGTCACAGAGCTGGGCACTTGCGGCATATTTTGCGGTACTGCGGTACTGCGGTACTACCGCAAACCGCAAACCGGAACCGCATAACGCAGTACCGCAAAGGATCGCTGAAAGTACCGCAGTACCGCTACCGCATTCAAATTTCCGCGTACCGGTTTGGTACCGGTTTGGTAGTTTGGTAGTACCGCAGTACCGCAGTACCGCAAAATATGCCGCAAGTGCCCAGCTCTGCTAGTAGAAGTCTCCTAAAGTTATTTTTTTATATAAAAAGTTACTGCATTAGTACTTATCCGAATACAGTATAAGGAAATAAATGAATCTACATTACAAATGTACGTTGAATCAAAGAAAACGAATCTTTAAATGAAATTAGCAGAGCTGGGCACTTGCGGCATATTGCGGTACTGCGGTACTGCTGCACTACCAAACCGGTACCAAACCGGTACGCGGAAATTTGAATGCGGTAGCGGTACTGCGGTACTTTCAGCAGATCCTTTGCGGTACTGCGTTATGGGGGCCCGGGGTGGTGCGGTGGTACCGCAAGTACCGCAGTACCGCAAAATATGCCGCAAATGCCCAGCTCTGGAAATTAGAGCCAACTTAAAGTACGGTAGATATTTAAAAGCTTAAAAGCAGAGCTGGGCACTTGCGGCATATTTTGCGGTACTGCGGTACTGCGGTACTACCAAACTACCAAACCGGTACCAAACCGGTACGCGGAAATTTGAATGCGGTAGCGGTACTGCGGTACTTTCAGCGATCCTTTGCGGTACTGCGTTATGCGGTCCCGGTTTGGTAGTTTGGTAGTACCGCAGTACCGCAAAATATGCCGCAAGTGCCCAGCTCTGCAAGTTAAAAGTATCACTTACGACAGATTTCCTTTTTTCCTGACATATTACTTCGAAGGAGTCGGGAGTTTCCTTTTTCCGCTTTTTCTTTTCTGTCCTCTCCTCTACTTTTCGTTTCTCTTCTTCGCTTTTACTACTTTTAGATTTACCTTAAATTTACCTTAAAGCGCTTCTGCCTCAAGGGTGCGCTGCTCCCACGAAGTCCGCTCAGCGCCTCCTGAGGCGGGGCCACGACGGTGTCGCCACCCTTCTTTTCTCTTGCTCCTGCCATACGATTTGGTCCCCTATTGAATTTGTGGGGGCTGGTCTGGCAGAGGAATACCCTGACACTGTGGGTTGGTCGGGTATGTTGGCTAAAAATATGTCCAAGTGTTTTTTAAAAGTATCTACTGAGACTGCACTTATATCTCTAAGGTACTGAGGCAAGGAGTTAAACAGGCGAGAACCCTGCCTAGAGATACTATTATATTGAAGGGTTTGAATCCTTCTCAGACTGTTTGGTGGAAGGTGATATTTTTTACACATTCTGTCAGTTCTTGTTAAGGTGGGCACAATTGGTTCAGTATTGGGGGCAACTAAAAGCCCTTCTAGAATTTTCCAGGTGTAGATTAGGATGTATCTCTCAAACCTTCTCTCTATGGAATAAAGGTTGAGGCCTCTAAGCCTATCCCAGTAGTTTAATTTGTTTTTACTCACCTGTTGCCCATCAGGTTGTTTAATATACGAGGTAAAGGTTCTTTGTAGGCCCTCAATTTTTTGCAATTCATTCTGTTTGTGGGGAAACCATAATTGAGAGCAGTAGTCAATGCGTGGAAGGACAAGTGATTTCCACAGGGTAAGCATGGTCATACTGTCCCTAGTTCTGAATGTCCTCAGTATATATCCTATTAGTTGTTTGCATGATGAGGTTACTTTGTCAATGTGCCTGTTGAATGTTGCATCTTCAGATAATATAATCCCTAGATCCCTGACATGATCAGTTTCTGCAATATCTTTTCCTGTGGGTCCAGTGTAGTTGAATTGTTCTTTCAGGTATTTTTTGGTCCATACTTAATTAGTTCAAATTTGTCTTCATTGAAGGCCATATTGTTTGCATCTGCCCATGCATATATAGTTTGTAGATCTTTTTGTAGCTCTACACAGTCTTCTTTTTCTGTAATTGGTCTTAGTATTCTGGTATCATCTGCGAATGACAGGAGAGAGCTTCCTAGGTTACAGTTTATATTGTTTAGCATTATAATGAATAGAATTGGTCCTAGTACTGTGCCTTGCGGCACTCCACTAATCACTTCTTTTTCTATAGATCTTGCTCCATTTACAGTTGTTATTTGTTTTCTGTCAGAGAGAAAGGCATGGATCCATTTTCCTACTTTTCCACAAATACCAAGTTCTTTTAGTTTATGGAATAATATACCATGGTCAAACTTGTCAAAAGCTTTTGCAAAATCTAGATAGATGACATCAACATTGTGGTTTTCTCTCAAGTATTGTAGGATTGTATTGCAATGGTCTATAAGTTCAGTAAGGCAGGATCTCTTGTGTCTGAAGCCATGTTGAAAGTCTTCTAAGAGATGTTCATTTTCTATAAAACTGACAATGTGCCTTTTCAGGACATTACAGGTAATGCTTTCAACCTCTAGATCAGATTTGACAAAACAGAATAAATTTGTAAAGTTACAGCGGTTTATATACTATCCAAGCTAGTGACATCATTATTATTTTATTTGACTGGATTTATGATTCTCAACAGGCTGAATTCTTTTGCAAAATATATGAAGATAAAAGCAAATTTTTGCTGTAGCAGCATATTGACAGATAAGCAAGATATTTGAAGATGAAGGCACAGTTTTCTCCTAAACAGCATATTCATAGATCTGATGTTACCATGATTTACCGAGTCAACTAAAAATTGAAATTGAAATATGCATTTTATTATGAATTAAAATTAAACATCCATATGAACCAAAATTAAATGCTTAAAATTTAAAATTCAGTGTTAATTTAGAGTTTCAGTGAGATATGACTTCATTCTTTACAACTAAGAGAGAATATATAAAAAAATGAACATTGCGGAATTTAAGAAGATTATATGATTAAATGAGAAAAATAATTAGGTAATCATAAAAGGAATGAGTCATGAAGTTATGAGAAGATATTATTGAACCTGAAATTACTTTAGCAAAAATTAAATGACGAAACAGAAAAAAAAATAATAATAATTTATTCGCCAAGCTCTGCATCAATAATATGTACATTGTATAGTAAGTACCATGTCATGCAAGTTTGGACATTATATGCAAAAATGAATGTTAGAATTATTAATTTTTACATGTATAAGACCAGATCAGCTCCGACCCCGGCCTTGGAAAATCCCTGGATACGCGCCTGATTACAGAATATAAACAATACTTAAAAATAAGTGAAAATAATAACTAAAACAAAAATATAATAAAAACGAAAATAAATTATAAAGTGTAAAAATAATGTGCTGAGATAAAACATTTCTAGACAAGTATTTTATTCCCACATTTTAAACATCGTTTAAGAGAGATCACGTCGCAACACTGCTTCATGTTAGAATGTTAGATCAACTTGGATGAGCAACATTGGGTCTGTTCAGTCGTTGGATGGGTTACCGTCCTTCGCGTTCAGATGATGTAGTTGTTGGGCCCCTCCATCACGTGACCTTCACCGCTCCTTCGTAGCAATAAAGGTCATATGACCCAAAACATTATTATTATTATTATTATTATTAGCACGTTCAAGAGTATACAGTAACGTTTTTCCCGCGATTTATTTCTGAACAGTCTTAGAGATTTACCATATTACTGAATGTAAATTAAAAATTACATTTCAGAGGTTTATTTATGAAAAGAGAAATACTTCATGATCATAAGTCATAATCAGTGTACTTTAAATTAATTTCTAAAGAGCAATTATTCTGCGCACCTCTCCTCGTAAGCTAAATATGTAATAAGTATAGAGAAATACTCTTGATGCATTTTCTCAAAAGCTTTCATTATTTTGTCTTACGTCACGAAGTTCAAACTTTTATTGTCAAAAATCGGAGGTATAACGGAAGTAAAGCATTTAATCGCAGAACATTAAAACGCTAAAAATCAGAGGTATCACAAAAGTAAACCATTTAATCGCAAAACGAAAAACATAACTCATCAAAACATCTTTACAGTTTCTTTATTTTAATTAGCACCTGAGTTTTATAATATGCTATGCATATTATGCATTATGCGAGTTATGAAACTTATAACCTTACAACCTTACAAAGGTTCCTCGTGATGATTCCTCATTTCGCGAAGGTCAAGCTGAAAGAATCCATAGAGTTTTCATTATGTTAAATACTTTATGCCTATGTTACGTAATTAAGAAAAATAAAAACCAAAAAGTCATAGAAATGTTATGCAACGAAATAGCGAAGAAGATCTTATTTATTTAAACTGAAAAAATTATGTTGTTACACAGTAATTTCGGTTAAATGACGTGTAAATGACGTGTAAATGACGTGCAACTTTTATGTAAAATCTTAGAAGTGTACGACAACCACTCTGGTCGTGAGGATAGTGGTTCGTTCACGGGAAAAAATTAGCGGATCACCTGAAGATCAGGGCCCCCAGCCTTCTTAAGTTAGCTTTATAAGGCTAACTAACGAAAATATCACGACCTAACCTAACCAATCGTCAAGGGCGTACAGTTGACGTAACGAGTGGTTAGGTTAGGTCGTGATATTTTCGTTAGTTAGCTTTATAAGGCTAACTAAAGAAGGCTGGGGGGCCCTAATCTTCAGGTGATCCAAATTAGCTAACAGTGAAGTGACGGCCATGTTTGACATAGGCGAAGGAACAGCTGCTTCTTCAGGTTGTTGAGTCGGTTGACCGCGATGGTTATACGACTCGGGTTAAGACTGAGGATATTCATCTTTTATATCCGCGGATACGGATGTGGATATTTAAACATTGAGAATATATACCCTGTATGAATGTTAACTGATCATGTGAACATGTCTTGAAGAATACAAAAATTTATTTTTTGTTAAGATGAGATCAAATTCCTCATTTAGTTTAATTTAATACTAATATAATCTGTTCGTAACTCGTTCATTCGATGAGATATGAACTGTGTTTGGTTACTCCTCACAAACCTATAATGTTCGGGGAGGGTAAGTGGGAACTGGTGTGATATATGCTCTGTGTTTGCACGGCAGACCGTGTAGACGTGTCCACTGGTAAACCTTAGTCCTAAACTAAGGTATATTACACGTGGATGTGGATGCGGATGCGGATATTAAGTTTTTATATCTGCGGATGCGAGTGTGAAAAAAATGCGGATGTACTGCGGATGCGGATATTTGCAACATCCCTAATAAGTATGCTAATAAGTTTGCTAACACTGAGATCACGACTCACCTCCTTCGTCAGGTTGTTAGTAAAGACATCTTAAATAGGCCTAACGAATGACTGCCATAATATTTATTTATTTATTGTTCTGTTCGTACATGTATAAGGAATATACAATGGATGTTACAAAAAATATATGTGAAAATGGATCAGCGGATGGTTTCTTATGCGTATATAACATAGAACGGTGCTACTGTAGTATGTGGTCTACCTACGATTCGGCGGTCTACCTACGATTCGGCGGTCTACCTTTTAATTATAGCTTCTTATCTTCTTATTATTTTATTATTAGGTTAATTGTACGCCCTTGACGATTGGTTAGGTTAAGTCGTGATATTTTCGTTAAAACTAACGAAAATATCACGACTTAACCTAACCAATCATCAAGGGCGTACTGTAGTATGCGGTCTACCGTTAAGTATGCGGTAGTAGTATGTTTAACTTCTTTAATAATTCCTTAATTGTGTAAATTAAATTATAATTCCTTTCAATTCATCTTCAATTCCTTTAAAATATTTTGGATCACGTTAAGAATAGCGAACCCATAGGGTGTTGGGTTCGCTATTCTTGACATGGATAATTTTGAGTTCCCTATTCTTGACATGGAAACTTTTGGGTTTGCTATTCTTAACATGGAGAATTTTGTAAAAACCTGTGAAGCTATTGGTCTCTTTTGTCATATTACCCTGACTGTTAGTACCGAGGGTAAATCATGGGATCACCTAAAGAGCAGGGCCCCCAGCCTTCTTTAATTAGCCTCATAAGACTAACTAACGAAAATATCACGACTTAACGTGACCAATCGTTAGGTCAACTGTACGCCCTTGACGATTGATTAGGTTAAGTCGTGATATTTTCGTTAGTTAGCCTTATAAGGCTAACTGACGAAGGCTGGGGGCCCTGATCTTTTTTTTTCCGAAGTATTTTTCCCTGTTGAAACATTAGGTTTGCCATTCTTAACATGTTGAATTTTGGGTTCGCTATTCTTAACATGAGGTAAATGGGTTCGCTATTCTTAACGTGATCCAATATTTTGAACGGTAGACCGCATACTACAGTAGAAACTTAACGGTAGACCGCATACTACAGTAGCACCCATAGAACTACCATCTGCAAGCAAATTTTATGTTTCATTTAGTCGTAGTATTCTAATTCAATTACTAACTGCAGAGGCATTTAAATTTCAGTATGTAATGGCGGTTCCATTAGTTATTATTTGCTTCAACTTAATTGACCTAAAGAGGAATCTGGTTTTAATGTACGTCAGTCTCGTTTACAATAAATTTGTCACCAACCATCTTTTTATTTTTCAATAACTTATTTTGGAACATCTGAAGATCAGGGCCCCCAGCCTTTTTTAGTTAGCTTTATAAGGCTAACTAACGAAATATCATGACCTAACCTAACCAATCATCAAGGGCGTACAGTTAACCTAACAAATGGTTAGGTTAGGTCGTGATATTTTCGTTAGTTAGCTTTATAAGGCTAATTAAAGAAGAGACTGGGGGACCCTGATCTTTAGGTGATCCCTTATTTTTAATAGTAATTTCGTATTTCCTCATTAACTCTCTGCCTTAAATTAGTTAAAAATCTATCATAATTTAGTGGCATAACTAAAGAGATTTGCCTTAATAAATTTATAATATAAAAAATATTTTACAGTAATTGTCTCCAGTTGCCAAAAGCAGTTTCCACTGAATAAAAGTATAGTGGAAACAAATCGCATTTCATAATCGACATAAATAGAGAATCCAAATTAATTCTTTGGCTATTGTTATCGGTTTTTGTTGTTCGAATTAAAAAAATCTGCGATACCGATACTCTATGTGCATTTTATATAATAATAACAAGGTCAAGAACGTTGCTATTTTGGGAGCAAGTGTAGTTTACGTCCCTCCTGTGGTGCCTAGTGTAGTTTACGCTCCCCTACATTGTCCTAGTGTAGTTTACGTTCCCCTACATTATCCTAGTGTAGTTTACGTTCCCCTACATTATCCTGTGTAGTTTACGTTCCCCTACATTATTCTAGTATAGTTTGCATTCCCCAACTTTGTCCGCATATACCTAATCAAATAAAACGTTAAAACTAACGAAAATATTACGACTTAACCTAACCAATCGTCAATTTATATATATATATATTATATATATATATATATATATATGTGTATATGAAACTTGGCGATTGGTTACGTTAAGTCGTAATATTTTCGTTAGTTTTAACGTTTTATTTGATGGATTCATTTAAAAAATGTCTCCTAAAGATCCTAGTGTAGTTTACGTTCCCCAACTTTGACCTAGTGTAGTTTGTTTCCCCTTTTGCGTCAGCGGGACGTAAACTACACTTGCTCCCGATTTTGTTCCCATTTTTGATTTCTCAATTTAAAAGTTAGAAAATTAAAGTTTTAAAAGTACGGAGTGTTCACAAATTATAGGCATACAATTTAAGTTGTTAGCTATTCTCAGAACATCCTAAATATTCCGTTTTCCAAAGCATATATATTAATGATTATTTACCTATATTTTCAGCTCGATTTTCAACGCTCACCTTTTGAAGTCTATTTCCAATTTGTGTTTCGATTGTGGATTGCCGAGGCTTCGAAGTGTGTAAGTTCTTTCATATTTCTTCTTGCTTCACCATAAATAGGACAATGAGAAATCTCCTTTACCATTACAGTTCCAATTTCGTTGTTATATATTATTATTATGGTATGCTCTGATATGCATATCAGAAAATACATACAGTAACAAAAATAATAGTGTCTATTGTATGAAACGATAAACTGGGCATTATAATATATATATATATATATATATATATATATATGTATATATATATATATATATGTGTCATGTGTGTGTGTGCAAAAAATAAGTGCTGGAATGTATAACAGCGACCTCATTAGCGGTATTTTTATTAAACTAAATGATAGCTAATAAGCGACACACACACTAAAAAAGCTTTTCGATGTATATCTTATGTAAGAAACTGTTACAGATTTGTGACTAAGGTGCTCTAAATTGGTAGAAATGTGATCCTTTAAGAGCTGATGTGGGACCCAATACTATTTACATGTTAATGACACACATTTGCGAGGAAGTTAAATTTATATCATGAATAAATACAATGAGTAAGACATTACAAGACTTGTTTGTGAATATGCATGAAAATCGCCTATAATTTAAGAAAAATAATAAAATTATTATAAATACTGAAAAGTGTTTATGAATTGGTGATAAAAATTAAAGTAAATATTAAAGTGAAAATTTTTACTTAAAAATTAGGTTTATCGATTACTGATAATGAATCGGTGTAAATCAGGTAGATTACTGAATTTCAGGTTTCTTATACAGTAATTGCAGTAGAACAATTTTACTGCAGAAGAGTTCACAAAAATGCCATTAATAATCAGAGAAAGAACGTACTGAAAACTAAACAAGTAAACTCGTGGTCCTTTTAGAGAGGTAAATTTCACCGTTTAAAGTTTTAAACTGTGGCTGCAGTTCCAAATTTCGAATGTGGTATAATTCTATAATGCAGGGGTTCTCAACCTTTTTCTCACTGCGTACTTCCTGAGTCCTCAGACGATCGTCCGATACCCCATTATAGAGACAATGAATATACAGTAGAATGGCGGAAGAAACAATGTTTAAACCTGAGAGATAGTACGAGTTTTCAAAATTATTTTCAATGATACTCACTTTATTAAACAGTTAAACAACTACACGTGTGTATTTGAAGTGCGATAACCAATTCGTGGAACTCAGTGTGAGGGTTGTGCATGTTTGGTCAAAACCAAACCCTCAATTCGGGGTGCAATTTTGGACAGGGAAACTCGAAAGTCATCCTCCACGTACAGGCGGGCACGAAATTTAGGTTTTATGTTTAACAATGCCGAGAATCCTTGCTCACAGAGATACGTAGTGGGGAACATCAACAATGCCTTCACGGCCACATCAGCCACAGTACGATAAAACTCGCTCATTTTGAATCAGAACTTGGACAGGGGAAGAGTTTCAAGTGTATCTCGCACGGTAGAGTCGTTTACTAACTCTACGAATACATCCTGCAAGCCGTCCAGGAGAGAGAGAGTGTGTGTACCTCAACGATGAATGGATTGCTAATCAGTTTTGAATCCAACTCACTCAGGTTTGGGAAGTAGGACTGGAATTCCATTCGCAGGGAGAACAGAAATGCCTGCACTAGTTGCTTCATGTTCACTTTTCCACTTTCTTCATTCTCAAGCACCGCGCTATGTTCAAACAAATCGAATTTTTTTGTCTTTGACCTTAACCTCCCACAGCTCCAGCTTCATAATGAATGCTCGGAGTTTGTTCATGAAATCAATCACTGTGGTGAACCGGCCTTGGAGTGATTTGTTCAGTGAGTTGAGGCGGGAGAAAAGGTCTTTCAAGTAGGCCAGCTTTGGGGGCCATTCTTTGTCCGATAATACCTTGACGAAATTTTGTGATTTTGCCTTGCTCTCACGACTAAAGAATTCGGCGATCTCCTCGTTCAGCAAGGAGACACCACTCTGGACACCACATTTTCCCATGAGACCCAACGGATTTCGCTGTGGAAGAGCCAGGTATTGAGGGCGCTGGACTTGATGGCATTTACCATCTTGACGACATCGTCAAGGACTGATCTTAGCTCTGTCGGGAGTGTCTTAGATGCCAGAGCATATCGATGGATCATGAAGTGAAGATTTTTTGAATCAAGCCTTACCCCCTTCACTCAGGTTTGAAATCCCGAACGACTGCCAAGTATGGACGGCGCGCCGTCAGTCGTGCATGCCTCGGCCTCGAAAAATTTGGAGACCTCCTGGAAGACGGCCTTTCCCCTCATAGAGGACTTCAGAGTATGGCAGAAAAGGAACTCTTCTTTGAAGTCCCCGTCCTTGATGTACCGTACCGTGCGAAACACAAGCAGCTGGGCGCAACTAGTCACATCTGTTGATTCGACGAACTGAATTGCTAATTTGCTTAGAGGTGCCCCACGTATTTCAGCAACCACTTGCTGCTTGATGTCTGCCATCTCTGAGTTTCGCCGATGGACAGTGTCGTTTGAGATGGGTACGGAATTGAGCTTTTTCTCGGCGTCATCTCCGATCATGCAGCGAACAATATCCTTGCAATAGGGGATGATCAACTTCTCGGCAATTGTGTGTCGCTCCTTTCTTTCTTGCGCAATCCTCATGGACACCATGTATGAGGCACGAAGTCCAGCTTTATTCTGTTGATTGAACTGACCAGAGTGGTCGAGACGATATCGCTTCACTCCCTCCTCCTTCCGCTTGAAGTAAGCAGCATCCTAATCAGCCAACTCCGGATGATAGCCGCTCAAGTGCCGCTTGAGGAAGCTTCAGGAAGCCACAGACAGGACCTTGTTGCATACGACATACTGTAGTAGTTCGCGCTCTTTCTTGCGATAGACGTGAACCCGCATTGAGTGTAATTATCAAAATACTTGATATAATTATCATATTCGTGGAATATGTTATCACAAAACCTGTAATAAAAGTAATAATAATAATAATAATAATAATAATGATACTAATAACATAATATATAATAATAACATATAACATAATATAATATATTATTATACATTATGCTATATGTTGTTGTTGTTATTATTATTATTATTACTATTATTATCTTTCATATACCTATTATTATTATTATTATTATTATTATTATTATTAATAAATATATAAAAGATCGTTTCACTGATCCAAATACCCATTGTTGACGAGGACGACCGGTCAATTATATTTTCGAGTTTAATTTACGTTCATAATTTATTTAAATTATGTTATCATTCGAAATGAAATAATAAAAGTAAACTAACTTACGTTTAAAATGGGGTTCCGCCAGTAGCTCACTTTATCCAGTAGAAAGGGATCCAGATATTGTACTTTACACAAACCAAAAATCGACTGCACTTTAACTGTTAGTGTTTGACTGTTAGCTTCTGGAAACTTCTATCACGTGAAAAATGAAATTCCTGCGAGGGAATATATATATATATATATTACAGTATATATATATATATATATATATATATATATATATATATATATATATATACAGGGTGGGCCGAAAGTCTGGATCCATAGGAAAATATTTATTTTAATACATAAATTACAACAAATGGTAAATACTTAAAATGAATATCAACTTTAACTCGTAAATGCGTATCCGTGATACTGTACAGTGGTTCGTACTCCAGTACAAACAACAAATTATAACAAATGCTCAAATTGGCGGCCTCTGACATCGAGACACTTAGGGATGGAATTTATGATTTTTAATCATTCTTCGAATTGACGTTCTCGAGATGCGTGTTTCATTTGATAATCTTCTTGTTGACTTTACTGCAGGGCTGTGGAGTCGGAGTCGTGGATCGGAGTCGTGGAGTCGGAGTCGGAGTCGGAAGCAATTTTGGTGGTGCTGGAGTCGGAGTCGGTAAAAATGTACCGACTCCGACTCCGACTCCGACCTCAATATAAATTTTAATAAAATATGTTTTTGTGTGTGATATCACTGGCAGCTATGGTGGTTAAACCACTTAAATAATAAACACAATGTTTTCCATTTCAGACACTAATGCCATTAATTCATTTTTTCTTTTCAGATAATATTTTTTATTTTTAATGCTTATTTAATTTCGAGTTCTTTCTAAATTTCATAAGTTTTTAACTTTCAAGTCTAAAGCCCCTTTCACAATGGCAAAGACACTTCCAACAAAGTCTGTAGTTTTTTAATATTTTACAATAACCACAGATGGGAAACATTTCGTGTGTCAGTGTATGATAGAAGATGATGATGATGAAAAATTATGTGAAGCAAAAATCAGTGGTTTTACTGGCTCTGATAAAAATGCACCAACCAGAGCATCAAATTTGAAAAGACATTTGCAGTGTTTCCATCCCAAAATTTTAGAAGTTGTCTTTGAGAAAGATAGTAATAAAAACCTTCCAACTACTTCAAAGTTAACAAAATATCAGAAATCTACTGAACGACAAGCACCACTTACAAGATTCTTTACTACAGACAAAGTTACCGTAACAATGACCACAGAAGATGATGCTTCACGTGGTGATGATGAAATGCCTCTTGTGTAATTATCATCATAGCAGATTTAGAATTAATATACCTTCGGAGTCGGAGTCGGAGTCGGAGTCGGATAGACAAAAAATTGAGGAGTCGGAGTCGGAGTCGGTTTTTTATGTGCCGACTCCACAGCCCTGCTTTACTGGACTATTCGTTAAAGTTTCACATACCATTGCAGAGGTATTTTCATCAGTTGCAGTTTTTGGACGACCAGAACGCCGTCGATCATGTACACTTCCTGTTTCTTTGAAACGTTTAAACAACTTGCCAACAGTCGCATGTGTTACTGGATGATTATCAGGATGATTTCTATTGAATTCGGTAGCAACTTCTCTGTGTGTAGCGCCCTGTCTTGCGTACATGAGCACAAGTTCTACCCGGTCTTCTGTTGTTAGATTCGAAGCCATTTCTGGGCTGAAATAAAAAAAATATTTGAGTATTTATACTGGAGTACGAACTACTGTACAGTATCACGGATACGCATTTACGAGTTAAAGTTGATATTAATTTTAAGTATTTACCATTTGTTGTAATTTATGTATTAAAATAAATATTTTCCTATGGATCCAGACTTTCGGCCCACCCTGTATATATCGGGTGGCCCAAAAAAACCGCCTTGAGATTTGTACATTAATAACTTCAAAAATATGCAGTTCACACTTCCAAAATTTACATAACTTTTACATCAATCTATTGATAAGCCATCATAAAAATTTCAGACCTCGCTATAAAATATTTTTTCCACAGCTGAGGGAACAATGAGGTATGGTGAAAAAACAATATCATAAATTGAAAAACTTTATTATTCACATCTTATCAACAAATATGATCAATATGTCCGCCGTCCTGCTGACAAACTAATCTTAACCTTTTCTTCCATGACATGATACATTTTCTGATTTCTGCTAATGTTATTTTGCTCCAACATTCGAGTATTTTTTTTCTTTAATTGCATTTCTGTAAACTTTTCTGTTTGGCCTTCATAAATCTTCTCTGCTAGAGTGTTCCATATGTAATAATCCATGGATTGCAATCAGGTGATTGCGGGGGTCAGTCTTTTTTTCCAATGAAGTTGACTACATTCTTTTGTAGATAATCCTGTGTGAACTTGCTAGTATGAGCTGTAGTACCATCTTGTTGGAGTATAAGATCGTTTCCATAATACAGACGCCGACAATCAGGCAAAAGATTCTCTTCTAAGAGATTTACATAGGTTTCTGAATTAATATTTTTATTTTCTAAAATGTATTCCACGATACATCTGCTAATACCATGATTTTTTTGGAGAACCGACTTGTCTGGTGGTAAAGTCTCGATGGAAGAATGTCTTTCTTACGCCGACCATAAACAACATCGTTCCGGGGAGTTTCGAGCAATCTCGATGGTGAAATCTTTTTCATCTATAAAAACTATTTTTTTAACATCATTGGACGAAAATCTATCAAGCAATTTTCTACAACGAATTTTTCTTTTAGCTCTTACATTGCTGTCACATCTTGAAACACGGATCCTTTTAAATGCTTTAAGTCATACCGCTCTCTGCATTCTTTGTGTGGAACTTCAACTGATACCTAAATTTCTTGCAATTTTCCTTTGAGAGCAGTGTGACCCAGGTCGATCCTCTTGACATAGGCTCATCATTTCGATCATTGCTATATTGTCTTAAGTGTAAACTGTTTTAGGCCAACCACTTCCACGCTTCCGTGCCGTCGAACTGGTTGCTTTAAGTTTTTTAATTACTCTATTCACAGACGTAACGTTACAAGTTATTCCTGGAAATTCCCTAAAAATTCTTGCCCCAGTCCATCTTTTTTCCAAGAAACACTTTTCAATCACCGCTTTTTCACCGTTATAATTTGAAGGGTAAGTTTAAAAAACAGTATTTAAGATGGGCGTAACCTATATCATCTGACGTTTTTCAGAGACTAACAGATTATCCATAGGCTAAGGAAACTATTACAAGTCTTAGAATAGTTGCCAGGTACAGCTATACATATTTAGGATTTGGAATATTCGCTTTTTTCATCATACCTCATTGTTCCCTCAGCTGTGAAAAACGTATTTTATATAGAGGTCTGAAGTTTTTAAGATGGCTTATCAATAGATTGAGGTAAAACATATAAATTTTGGAAGTGTGAACTGCATATTTTTGAAGTTATTGATGTTCAAATCTCAAGGCGTTTTTTTTTTTGGGGCCACCCGATATAATATATATAATATATATATATATATATATAACTGCAAACACGCAGTATAATTAACGTAAAGAACGACGCTTGTATAGGAGATATACCGCGCAAGATGAGAGAGAGAACGAAACAAATGAAAAAATGAGGTAACCACCCGGGAATCGAACCCGGGATCTTCCGATTGCCGGTCAGATATGATAACCATTACACCATGGGCCTCACTCATTCAAAGTGTCGTAATTCTTCTACATACGCGCAGAAACCAATGCCCCAAGGGGGCACCTCCCGCATGCCGTAACATTATATACATTTAACTGCAAACACGCAGTATAATTAACGTAAAGAACGAGGCTTGTATAGGAGATATTCCGCGCAAGATGAGAGAGAGAAAACGAAACAAATGAAAAAATGAGGTAACCACCCGGGAATCGAACCCGGGATCTTCCGATTGCCGGTCAGATATGATAACCATTACACCATGGACTTTTACGTCTAAGATAGAGGAAACGAAAGGTGAAAACTACCGGTCTCGACTACAATCCCTGAATCTCTTCTCTCTGGGAAGAAGACGCGAGCGGTACATAATGATATACATATGGAAAATACTCGAGGGTTTTGTCCCTAACCTTAGAAATGAAACAGAAACAAAATGGAATGAGGGAAGAGACATATTTTGAACTGTCTCAGCTGCGGTGGGAGAGGGGGCCATGAAAACGAGGATGGAAAATACCTTCAGAATACGAGGCCCAAAGCTTTTCAATGCTCTGCCAAAAGAAGTGAGGAACCTCCAGCACACCGACCTAAATAATTTCAAGAACTAGCTGGACAGATTCCTGTGCAAAGTCCCTGACCAATCATGCGTGACTGGCTACGAGGGTCGAAGGAGATCGGAAAGCAATTCCCTCCTTCACAAAATCTCGCAAATGAGACGGGATGCTGCAGCAGAGGTGTCGACCGCAGGTCGATCCTGAACCGTCGTTCAAACCCTCATAGAGTAAGTCATAAAGTAAGTATATATATATATATATATATATATATATATATATATATATATATACCGGGGTTAAACAAAATAATATGAACACCCGCCGATTTCACCGGTTATCTTTACGGACTGCTCAGACACAAAGTAAACGGTCAAATGACTGCAAACCTATTTAAATGCGTAACAGAGAGTGTATACGTCATGTTATAACCCTCACGTTGTTTTTACAGATCTGAGTGAATTATGAATTAGCAGTTATGAAAGACCTGTCAGACTTCCAAAGAGGGCAAATTGTCGGAGCGCGGATGGCTGGTGCATCGGTGACGAAAACCGCTCAGATGTTCAATGTATCCAGAGGAACTGTCTCTGTGGTCATGTCTGCATACCAAAACCATGGAAAGACAAGCACCGACAAATGCAATAGTGGACGCAAGAAGAAGCTGTGTGATCGAGACCGCCGGTGCTAAAGCGCATTGTGACAAAGAACCATAAGACCACAGCTCCAAAAGTGACTGCAGAGCTTAACCAGCATCTTGCAAGCCCGGTATCGACCAGAACTGTACGTCGCGAGCTCAATGGAGCTGGATACCATGGGAGGGCTGCAATTGCCAAACCCTTCCTTTCGCACATCAACATTGAGCGGCGCAGAAAATGGTGTAATGACCATAAGAATTGGTCAATGGACCGGTGGAAGAATGTAGTCTACTCCGACGATCCTCCTTTACGCTATTTCCATGTTCCGGTCGAGTTTACGTCTGGAGACAGCCTAAAGATGCTTATGACCCCGACTGCCTGACCCCAACCATTAAGCCTGGAGGCGGATCTGTGATGGTTTGGGCAGCAATATCGTGGAATACTCTTGGCCCAGCTGTAGTATTGCATGGTAGGGTTAACGCCCAGGTCTATCTGTCAATATTGGCTGACCAGGTCCATCCCATGGTCCAAACGCTGTTTCCCAATGGCGGCGCCGTCTTCCAGGATGATAATGCACCAATCCACACCGCTGGGGTCGTTAAAACTGGTTTGAAGAGCATGTTAGTGAAGTAGAACGCTTGGATTGGCCTCCATAATCCCCGGATCTTAACATTATCGAGCATCTGTGGTGTCAGTTGGAGCAGCAGGTCAGAAGCCGATTCCCACCGCCGGCGTCTTTGGAGGAACTGGGGCAGGGTTTGCTCGAAGAATGGCTCAGGATTCTTCTAGCCACTGTCCAAAAGCTGTATGAATCAATTCCCCGACGCATTGCAGCTGTTATTGCCGCTAAAGGAGGACCAACTCCATATTAAGAATAAAAACCGCCATTTATCAAGGTGTTCATATTATTTTGTCCAACCCCTGTATATATATATATATGAAAATTATTTCACGAAAGTAACACGTGAAAAATATTTATGATGAATAAAACCACGAAGGAAAGGAAACACAAAATGGTGCTCAAGCGCTTTCGTCTAATGACATCCTCAGTGTTCCTGAGGATGTCATTCATTAGACGAAAGCGCTTGAGCACCATTTTGTGTTTCCTTTCCTTCGTGGTTTTATTCATCATATATATATATCGGGTGGTCCGAAAAAAATGGCGCATTTTTTAAAAATTAATATCTCAGTAACCCCCTTCCTTATCATGACAATTTTTATATGCAAGATACTTTCAAACTTCTTTTTTTGAATGCAAGAAACGGAATTCTGATATCTTTTATAGTTTTCTCGCAATTAACAAAAGTAACAACATTGGTCAAAAAAACGAATATCATGAGAAAGGAAAAATTTAATCAGAAATTTAACTAATTAATTTACAGTAAATGATCGATTGGACCACCACTCTGTTGACACACTAATCTAAGTCTTTTCTTCCACACAAAATAATACTTCTTACTTCATTAATGCCAATTTCTTGCCAAGATTCAAGTATTTTACTTTTTAATTCTGATTCGGTGAATTTTTCTCGTCGACCTCGGTAAACCTTCTCTTTTAGTAACTCCCAAATTGAGTAGTCCATAGGATTACAATCTGGGCTTTGTGGTGGCCACTCATTTTTCGTTATTAATTTTGGTGTATTGCTAATCAGAAACGACTGTGTGGCGTAGCTTGTATGCGACGGTGCTCCATCTTGTTGAAATATGAAATCATTTTCTTGATACAGGCGACGACAATCCGGCAACAATTTTGTTCTTAAAAGTTCAATGTAATTTGCAGAATTCACCTTTGTCTTTTCAGTTTCAATAAAATGAACATCTGTCTTGCCATTCCAAGAGACCCCTGCAGATATCATAACCTTTTTGGAGAATCTTGACGTTTCATGATACAATCTGTTTATTGAAATGTCACACTTTTTACCACGCCCGTAGACAACATCATTTTGACGGTTTCGCGGAATTTCTAGAGTGAAATCTTTTTCATCCGTGAAGACTATCTTTTTAATATCAACGACAGAGAAATTATCAAGTAACTTTCTGCACCTTGTTTTTCTTTTTCCTTAACAGTATCACTTTTTCTAGAAGATACTATTCTTTTGAAGGCTTTTAGTTTTTGTGCTTTAATTATTCGGTGTACAGAAGTCTTTCCAATATTCAAATGTTTAGCAATTGTTCTTTGTGACAAATGACTTCCTGGTTTATCTTCTTGAGAGCAGATTTTATCGTTGATGTAATCCACATTTTCTGGAACCGAAGCTGTTTTAGGTCTACCGCTTCCTGGTTTTCTGGCAGTACTTCCCGATTCGCGAATCTTCTTTAAGAGTCTTTCCACTGCACGCCTTTTCCACTTTTTGCCGGGAAACTCTTGCAATAACCTTTCCAGTCTTCCATCCTTTTTCACAGTAACAATTTTTAATGAGAATACGATCTTCCTCTGACAACATCATTAAGGGTACTGACGAATTGTTAAAAAATAAAAATATCCACAATTTGACTTGTTCATTCCTGTAGAGTTTTGTAATAACTTGCAAAAATATCGCATGATATCGTATAAAAATGATATCGTATAAAAAACGGATATTATATTGCGATTTTTGTTTTTTTGACCCATGTTGTTACTTTTGTTAATTGCGAGAAAACTATAAAAGATATCAGAATTCCGTTTCTTGCATTCAAAAAAAGAAGTTTGAAAGTATCTTGCATATAAAAATTGTCATGATAAGGAAGGGGGTTACTGAGATATTAATTTTTAAAAAATGCGTCATTTTTTTCGGACCACCCGATATATATATATATATATATATATATATATATATATATATATATATATATATTCGTGCAGATAGGCGACACATTTGGTGACTTGATACAATGCCAAACGAGACTATAACTTCACCGTATATGACTCAAAATTGGTGAAATTATTGTATTTGATGTTAGGTTTGGCCAACCCTCCGCGTACCCACTGGAAAACCTCTCTCGTACACCAGGTTGAGAACCCTTGCTATAATGAAATTGGGAATAGACCCCAAATTCACCAGTGTCTCTGCCCTGCGGGTCTTCTTAATAATCCATAGTTAATTTGTAGTAGCAAATGAACCCATTAGTGGAACTTAATTTTAATCAAGAACAAAAATTATTCGCTTTTCAGTTAAATTAATTTCACCTCTGTTATTTCAATACTTTTGAGGATTTGTAATAATTCCATTATTTTTCTTAATTTGAAGTGATTTTCACGCATGTTTATATTATCTTGTATAAGAGATGCATCAAAATCCTTCTTTACAGTATGTCAATAATTTAATAAATGTACTGCCAATTTGATGAGGTCAATAGCGATAAAGAAAGTGTTGCCCAACACATTTAATTTCCCCGTAAACTTAAAAAAAATAATATGCAAGTAGGAAAGGAAAAATGCGTCCTGTTCTCAAATTAAAGGTTAGACAGCAACATATGAACTCTGAAGGAAAATAGCTTTGTTGTGAGAGGGCTAAGACTGTTCAACCTGCTGCCCAAGGAAATACAGAACATGACTGGTATAGTGGTGGAAATCTTCAAAAGAAAACTAGACGCCTGGCTCAGAACAATTCCAGATGAACCGAGTGTACCTGGCTATGTGAAATGGAGAGCGCAAGAAACCAACTCTCTACTTCATCAGGCCAACTCAAGAGAAGGTGCAACAACCTTGACCTCCCTGAATTTTCCTTTTTTTTTAATTAGATTTGATGAAATGAAAAATCATCGCACTAAACACTTGAAAGGTTAAAAGGAAAGATACACACACACACACACCACACACACACAGTGATTATACACTCGAATATAAAAATCGTGGCCACATCAGAAATAAATAAATACAGAATATGAAACCTGGCGACATTAACATTTAAATTAGTTGCCATGGAAAAGTTACATGTAGTATATATTCTGTCAGAGCAATCGTAAAAATCTGAGTGTAACTACTATTGTTTTATACCCACTTCCGAGCTTGAAATGTTGTTTCAGAACTAAAGAAATTGTACATTCGAAACTATTGTGTAGGTTATATAATATAGGGGGCGCGGAGGTAAACAGAACGTAATTAACTCAAATTGGAATTAATCGACTCATACTAATCGTAATTAAGTCCAATTTTGAATCGTTTAACTGGGATAACATCGAATCCAAATTAATTTCGGTTCGATCCAATTCACGTACATCGTCGTGATATCGGAATTCTATTTTATCTTCTAAAATATCCTCCCGATCTCCCCGAAATCTATGCTTGCTTGAAGGTTGTACTAGAAATAAGACAAGAACTTAATGTCTGTATAATGACATTATTACTTTCATTATCATATAAATTTTGTGACCTACGAAGTACGCATGCGCATTACCACTGTATGTGTGTGACCTTGAAATAATTTTGTATACCTTTTCCTAAAGTGGAGATACTAAAATATTTCATGCACATAAATGTAATAATGTAGATGGTATTTCTCCAGATTTTATGTACACAGAAAATAAAGGGTATCTTTTCAAATTGCAAATGCTTTACCATATTTCAAATGAAGGCGACCATGTATGTGTCACACAATCGGTGAGTGACCTTGAAAATGTAAAACGACATTGTATGTAGGACATTACATAGAATGCATAATACTTATTAATAGAGCAGAATGTACGTTAGAAACGTAAATATCCTGACAACTGAATCCTATGTCAAATTCCTCCTTCTAGTGTGCTGCAAAACAAATTATATAATGCTCACTAAATCATTCGAATGATAGAGAGGTGATGACGTATAAAAAATATTTTTTTATGCAGGAAGGAAAGGATAAGGGTAAATGGCTGCAAAAACACATCTCCAGAAGAAGAAGAGAGAAAAAACCAAGTTCCAGGGTTTTTGAGATACCTGGACACTGCGTTTGAAAGATTGGAGGTTATAGACAGGGGAAGTGGACCAATTGAATAGATGAAAGATTGAAAATACCTCTAATCCTTCTTCTTACTCTGTGAAACTTTTTCTCCGTTGGGCTCCTCCGACCACAATCTTAAATCTGTTTCCTGTCCTATCGCTCCAATTCGGCCTTTGGATCCTCCCAAGAGGAGGCGCCTTTGGCACTTTGGCACCGCTGATTGGGAGGCCCTTAGGCAGTACTTCTCTGATTTACCATGGAATAATTACTGCTTCCGTGGTCGAGGCCCTTCTGGGTGTGCTGAGCGCATCACAGAGATGATTCTCTCGGGCGAGGAGGCGTACATTCCATATTCTATTCCTACTACTAATGCAAAAAAACCTTGGTTTAACTTTACTTGTTCTAATGCTATCCGAAACAGAGAGGAGGCTTTCAGAAGTTACCGTCGCCATCCAACTCCTGATTATCACTCAGTTTATATTTTTGCCCTAAATCGTGCAAAATCTGTTCTTCCACTCCAAAAATTCCTTCATCCCACAAAAATGTGAAAATCTATCCAATTCTAATTCTTCTCGCTCTTTCTGGCATCTAGCTAAGAACCTCTTCAACAACTTTACTTCCTCTTCTTTCCCTCCTCTTTTCCATTTCGACGGCATAGTTGCCGTCTCTTCTCCTGACAAAGCTGAACTCCTCGCTCAAACTTTCGCTTACAATTCAACCATGGACGATTCCGGCGCTGTTCCTCCATTTCCACCATCTGACTTTACTATGTCTGAAATTAGAATCTCTTCTAAAGATGTTTTTTCTGCCCTATCTGGGCTCAACTCTAGGAAGGCGTATGGTTCTGATGGTGTTCCTCCTGTTATTCTTAAGAACTGTGCTTCTGTGCTGACACCTTGCCTTGGCAAACTCTTTCGTCTTTGTCTGCCATCTGGTACTTTTCCTTCCTGCTGGAAGTTCTCTTTCATTCAGCCTGTCCCAAAGAAGTGTGACCGCTCTCAACCCTCCAACTATCGTCCAACTGCTTTGATTTCTTGCCTGTCCTAAATTTTTGAATCTACCCTTAATAGGAATATTCTTAAACACCTTTCTTCTCACAATCTTTTTTCAGATCGTCTGTATGGATTCCTCAAGGACGCTCTACTGGCGATCTTCTTGCATATCTCTCTGACTCTTGGTCATCCTCCTTTCGGGATTTCGATGAAACTTTTGCTATTCCGCTTGACATATCAAAAACTTTTGATAGAGTCTGGCACAAATCTTTAATTTCCAAAATGCCCTCCTTCGGTTTCTATCTTTCTATCTGTGCCTTCATCTCTAATTTCCCTTCTGGCCGATCCATAGCTGCAGTTGTAGATGGCCACTGTTCTTCTCCTAAAGCAATTAACAGTGGTGTTCCTCAGGCTTCTGTCTTGTCACACACTCTTTTCCTTTTATTTATTAATGATCTTTTAATTCACACTTCCTGTCCTATTCACTCCTATGCCGATGATTCCACTCTTCACTTCTCCACCTGCTTCCCAAAGCGTCCTTCACAGCAGTCACTTCGTGATTCGCGTAGGACGGCTATGGGACACCTGACCTCTGATCCTTCTGCTATATCTGATTGGGGCAGAGAAAACTTTGTGGCTTTCAGTGCCTCAAAAACTCAGTTCCTCCATCTGTCTACTCGTCGCAATCTTTTACATAACTATCCCCTTACCTTCAGCAAAACACAACTCAATCCTTCCTCTTCTCTTAACATTTTTGACGTTTCCTTTTCTCGTGATCTTTCCTGGAAAGATCACATATACTCTCTAAAACAGCTTCTAAGAGGTTAGTTGTGCTGTACTGCCTCAGTGGTTTCTTCACCCCAACTCAGTTGCTGTCTCTGTACAGGGGTTTTGTTCGCCCCTGTATGGAGTATGCTTCTCATGTGTCGGGTGACTGGACTCACACAGCCGTACTTTACCGGGTGGAATAAAAAGCTTTTCGTCTCATCATTTCCCCACCTAATCTCTTAAAAGCTGTTTTAGAAAGAGAGTATATATGATCTTTCTAGGAAAGATCATGAGAAAAGGAAACGCCAAGAATGTTAAGAGAAGAGGAGGAATTGAGTTGAGTATTGTGGAAGGCAAGGGGATAGTTGTGTGGAAGACTGTGACGAGACACATAAAGGAACTGAGTTTTTGAGGCATGGGTGACTGTTGAGAGGGAGGCTTTGTGAAGCTGGTGGGGAAGTGAAAAGTAGAATCATCAGCATAGGAGTGGATAGGACAGGAAGTACGACTTAATAGATCACTGTTAAATAAAAGGAAAAGAGTGTGTGACAGGACAGAGCCCTGAGGAACACAACTGTTAATAGCTTTAGGAGAAGAACAGTGGCCATCTACAACTGCAGTTATAGCTTGGCCAGAAAAGAAATTAGAGATGAAGCATACAGAGGAAGATAGAAACCGAAGGAGGGCATTTTGGAAATTAAAGATTTGTGCCAGACTTTATCAAAAGCTTTTGATATGTCTAGCGCAAAAGCAAAGGTCTCACCGAAATCCCGAAAGGAGGATGACCAAGAGTCGGAGAAATATGCAAGAAGACCGCCAGTAGAGCGTCCCTTGCGGAATCCATACTGACGATCTAAAAGAAGATTGTGAGAAGAGAGATGGTTAAGAATCTTCCTATTAAGGATAGATTCAAAAACTTTAGAAAGGCAAGAAATCAAAGCAATTGGACGATAGTTGGAGGGTTGAGAGCGGTCACCCTTCTTTAGGAGAGGGTGAATGACAGCGAACTTCCAGCAGGAAGGAAAAGTACCAGATAAAAGACAAAGACGAAAGAATTTGCCACGGCAGGGTGTCAACAAAGAAGCACAGTTCTTGAGAACAACAGGAGGAACACCGTAAGCACCGTGCGTCTTCCTAAAATTGAGTCCAGATAGGGCAGGAAAAAAATTATAACCAAAAATATTCAATAATATTCTGGCTATAATATTCTGGCTAATATTCAAGGAATAAGACCAAACAAATCACTCAATAAAGTTTCGTACCTGAAAGGATTTATGGATTGCCAAGGAAATTGTGAAAACTGCGAACATTGTATTAATAAGAAAGAGATAAATATAGAGAGCTTCAACTTACTAAGAGCGGATAGAACGACGAGACATAAAGGTGGCTGTGCTATATATGTACAGGAAAGTCATATGACAGAGACGATAATAAGTAAATTAAACAGCTTTGTGGAACTCCTAGCACTGAAAATAGAAAAGCTAAACGTGATACTAATAGTCATCTATAGACCTCCAAGCACCCCAACCGAAAAATTCTCGGAGGCCATTGATGACATCAGAAAGTTAATACAGGCCATAAACCCTCCATCCCCCAATATAATGATCTGCGGAGACTTTAACTTCCCATTTATAAAATACAAAAAGGTGGATAGGAATATATATATATATATATATATATATATAATATATATATATATATATATATTATATATACAACAGGACAAGGGGGGCACAAGAGAAGACCAGAAGCAAGCAAAAATGTTGCTGGCTTTCACAAATGTGTTTATGCTGACACTGGAGATAACAGAAAATACCAGAAAAAAATAATTGCAGGGATCTGGTATTCACGAATAACACGAACTTGATTGCTGATATAAAAATAACCTCAACCATTATCTGAGACCACAACTTAATCGAGATATCAACAAATATGATCACAACATTAGAAGACAATACACATATTGAGGAAAGAAGCAAATTTGGGGCCTTTAACTTAAACTCCAAGACTATAAATTGTGAAGCAATCAGATCACACATGGCCCAAATAGAGTGGAGAACAGTTTCAGAGAATAAAACAACTGAAGAAATGCTAACAACCTTGGAAGAAAAAAGCTGAGAATTTTAGAAAAATATGCTCCGAAATCACAGCCAAAAGGAAAGAGGAGCTGGCTAGACAGGCAAAAGAGAAGAATATTCCGCAACTGCGGAGATAATGCCAGGAAAGTAATACAAGAAAAACTGGAGGGTATCGATAAGGAAATACAAGCCCTGATTAAGGACCATACAAAGAGGGAAGAGGAAAAGGCGGTAGAAGCAATAAAGGAAAATCCAAAATACTTCTATAGCTATGCGAAAAGGAAAACAAAAACGCGCGCCGCTATTGGGCCCTTAAGGAAGAGAAATAATGAACTAACCGACGATCCAAAAGAAATAGAGTATCTAAAACATTGAGAGCCCAGTATGAATCAGTTTTCAGTACCCCAAAAAGTGACAAGCGATACCTGACATAGATGCATTCTTTGAAGAGAAATTGCAAGGAGAATGTATAACAGACTTTGATTTTATCCCAGAAGGTGTAGCGAGAGCTATAGGACAAATGAAACAACATTCAGCTGCAGGTCCGGACAATTGGAACGCATTATTGATTAAAAACTAAAAATGAAATAGCTACACCTTTATACTGGATATGGAGAAAGATCCCTAGACAGTGGGGAAATACCGAGCATCTTGAAAAGAGCAAACATTGTCCCTATATATAAAGGAGGGGACAGATCTCAAGCAAAGAACGATAGACCAGTGTCATTGACGTCCCACCTCACCAAAGTATTTGAAAGAATAGTTAGAGAGAAAATTTATGATTTCTTCGAGACACTGGAAAGATCCAACGAAAATCAGCACGGATTCCGATCAGGTAAATCATGCCTATCACAACTAATAGAACACTACAACAATATCCTAGATGCACTGGAAGGCAATGAGAACTACGATGTCATATACACAGATTTTGCTGAAGCTTTCGACAAATGTGATCACGGTATAAAATGAAATACAGTATATGGGAATAACAGGCAAAGTGGGAAAATGGATCTACAACTTCCTCAGAGAACGTCCACAAGTCGTCAGAATTCAAAGTATATCATCATCAGAATCAGAAATACGCATCTCAGTACCACAAGGGACAGTACTGGCCCCACTCCTGTTCATTATCATGCTAAGAAACATAGACAGCGGAGTAAACAGCAACAGTATAGTAACATCCTTTGCAGACGATACAAAGATCAGCAGAAAAATCAGCGATGTAAATAAAGTGGAGGCCTTGCAGAGGGACACGCACAAAATATACAAATGTTCAGAAGACGACAACATGTCATTTAACACCGAGAAATTTCAGCTCTTGAGATATGGTAGAAAAGAGGAACTTAAACAGACTGCATATTATGCTCCAGATAGACAGGAAATTCAGAGAAGCACGAAAGCGATCGATCTGGGAGTAATAATGACAGATGATGCGAAATTCGAAACACAAAATCAGATAGCGATAAATAAAGCAAAAAGAGTCGCGGGACAGGTACTGAGAACGTTCAAAAGAAGGGACAGGACAGTAATGATTTCCCTGCTAAAAACAATGATTATACCAAAACTTGAATACTGCTCAATTTTGATGTCCCCATATAAAAAGGAAGAAACTAATAAACTAGAAGAAACGCAAAGACATTTCACAACCAGAATTGATGGCTGCAAAGAACTCAACTACTGGGAAAGACTATGTAAACTAAATCTGTACTCCCTGGAAAGAAGAAGAGAGAGGTACACCATAATCCACATATGGAAAATGATGGAAAAACTGGTACCAAACCTAAAACTAAATCAAATTACCATTCAAACAACACAGTAAAATAGGAAAGGCAGAATGAGTAGTGTTCACAAATTAAAGGCCCGACAAAGGACCTCCTCAACACTGAAGGGAAATTGTTTGGTTGTCAGGGGGCCAAGACTTTTTAACCAACTTCGAAAGGACCTCAGAAACGTTACAGGGGTCAAAGTTGAAGTCTTCAAGAGAAGACTAGACGCCTGACTCAGGACGGTACCAGATGAGCCTGGTGTACCTGGCTATGTACAGTGGAGAGAGCAAGAAAACAACTTGCTCCTCCACCAAGCCAGACCTAGAGGCGGGGCCACCAGCTTGACCTCCATGTGAAAAGAGACCAACGCACGAAACAGCAACAAGGTAACAAGGTTATAACCTACACATTAGTTTCGTATGTACGATTTCTTTAGTTCTGAAACAACATTTGACGTTTGAGTGTCTCTAAAATGTCAATGGGTATAAAATGATAATGGTTTCGCACAAATTTCCAAGATTGCTGTGACGCAATATACGTATGTAACGTTTCCATGGCAACTAATTTAGATGGTAATGCTGTCATGTTTCATACACTTTATTTCTGACGTGAACACGATTTTTGTATCCTAACCTATTTGTCTCTCTCTCTCTCTCTCTCTCTCTCTCTCTCTCTCTCTCTCTGTATATACAGTACATATAAATGGAAGTAAATTCACCTTCAGCGGATATATTTCTGTGACGGTATTTCAGACATGTAAAATAAAATAATCAGCAGGATTAACTTCAGAATGTTAATTATAGTGAACATAACAAGACGTTGACCTAACCGGGCATACAGTTGATCTAACCAGGCAAATAATCTTGTACGAAATGACCAAGGTGGAATTTCAGCCATTTCGGGTAATGGCTGAAGATTTTAGTCATTTCGCGAAATGACCAAGTGAAACAGCCATTTCGCGAAATGACTAAAAGTTTCAGCCATTACGCGAAATGGCTGGTTACACACTGTGACTGTAAAATATATAAAATGTAAATCCTCGCTAATCCCACTTAATACAGCAGTCGGAGTTAGAATAACCGAATAGTTTTAAGTTACTGATATTTTTATTCTAAACTATCTAACATTACTATTAAAATAAAAAATATTAATATATATATATATATATATATATATATATAATGGGTACTTTCCTGTTATCCCGAACCCCAGACTTTTTGCCAGTTGCCACACTTCAATTTTGCCACAGAATATTTTTGTCAAAACAAATGAAAATATCACGACTTAACCTAGCCAATTATTATCAAGGGCGTACAACTTACCTACCGGGAATTCAATTAACCAAGTTGGTAAGGTTCTGTTGAGTCGTGATATTTTCGTTAGTTTTAACAAAAATATTTTGCGTCAAAATTGAAGTCTGACAACTGGCAAAAAGTCTAGGGTCCGGAATAACAGGAAAGTACCTAAAAGGTATAAAATAAGGGATCAAGTAAAGATAAGCACCCCCAGCCTTCTTTAATTAGCCTTATAAGGCTAACTAACGAAAATATCACGACCTAACCTAACCACTCGTTAAGTCAACTATACGCCCTTGACGATTGGTTAGGTTAGGTCGTGATATTTTCGTTAGTTAGCCTTATAAGGCTAATTAAAGAAGGCTGGGGGTGCTTATCTTTACTTGATCCAAGTAGTATAGCCGAAAAAGAGGAGAGTGCAAGAATGTTCCAAGTGATTACGTAATGTTGCAAAGGGGAGTGGGGGTGTTGCAAAGGGGGGTGGGGGTGTTGCCAAAAAATACAAAACAATCCCGCCAAAGAGTACTGTCCTTTGTTGCCAACCGGGGTTGCAAGGGGCATGCAACTTGGAGGCGGAGTTCTCCCCCAAGCTATTCCCCCCAAAGGGCCAGAAAGGAGAGAAAGGAGGAGAGAAAGGAGGAGAGGTGTTCACCTGGCAGGAGCCAAGTGCATATTAAGACTTCAGCCGAGTAGGCGTTGTTTTATAGGCTCCTAATCAGCCAGTTGGCTGAGCCAAGGGGGGGAGGGGTACACCTGAAGGAGAGAGAGAGAGAGTAGCTGCCTTTGATTGCAAGGCATGCAACTTGGAGGCGGAGTTCTCCCCCAAGCTATTTTCGTTTAGCTAACCTAAGAGGCCTCTAAGGGGTTTTCCCAAAGGGCCAGAAAGAGAAAGGACCAGAGGTCCTTGCTCGGCTGGGAGCCGAGCTTGAATGATTCCGTCAGTCGTCTCTCGGTCTTTTATAAACCTCTAATCCGCCATGTTGCCAGATAGCGCCATGTATTCGGCTGAGTTGCCAGATAGCAATATTTATTAAATTAAACCATATATTATTCACAATACCACAATATATTTATATGATGGTAGTTAATCGATGAATCCAATTAAATTCTGTTTATTAAATAAATAAATTAAACCTTTACACACTTAATTTTTATTATAAATATTTAAGTCACGAATATCAGTGGGAAAAACGAAAAGAAAATTTACGAAACAATTCAAAACACACGATCCTCATTCCCCCAAACCCCCCACCCATCTGTGCTTGTATATATAATAAACTAATGAACCACTCGTGTGCACAAACCATATATTAATCAAAATACCACAATATATTTATATGACGGTAGTTAATCGATGAATCCAATTAAATTCTGTTTATTAAATAAATAATTTAAACCTTTACACACTTAATTTTTATTATAAATATTTAAGTCACGAATATCAGTGGGAAAAACGAAAAGAAAATTTACGAAACAATTCAAAACACACGATCCTCATTCCCCCAAACCCCCCACCCATCTGTGCTTGTATATATAATAAACTAATGAACCACTCGTGTGCACAAACCATATATTAATCAAAATACCACAATATATTTATATAGTTAATCAATTGGAAGATTCAACCATATAACATACCACAATATATTTATATATTTAATCAATTGGAAGATTCATTAAAACACACGCTCCAATAAATCATTTAATTCCTATTTATATACCGAAAAACGAAAGGAGAAGAAACCTTGCGAAGAAAATTGCAAAAAACGAAATCTAAAGAAACGAAGAAAGTTGGAATTAGCCAAAACACAATTTCAAAAAAAAACGAAATCTAAAGAAACGAAGAAAGTTGAAATTAACCAAAACAAACGTTCGACCCCCATCTGTGTTTATATATATATATATATATATATATATATATATATATATATATATAAATTGAATTTCACCGAATTAAAACCAAAAAGCACGCTCGTACATTCCCCCCCAATCCCCTGCGAAGAAAATTGAAAAAAAAACGAAATCTAAAGAAACGAAGAAAGTTGAAATTAACCAAAACACACGCTCGACCCCATCTGTGTTTATATATATATATATATATATATAGAAATAATCATATAATCGTGTATATTTGTCAAAGTTATATATATATATATATATATATATATATATATATAAATTGAATTTCGCCGAATTAAAACCAAAAAGCATGCTCGTACATTCCCCATCTGTGTTTGTATATGAACATCTCGTGCGCACACACACACACACACACACACACACACACACACACACGAGGAAAGGACTGGGTCAATTCGAAGAACACCTGCTTGTCGAGAGACCTTTCTTCCAGGCCGCTCTTGATAAGTCTCCCTTCACTCCAAATCTTAATAATAATAATGTTATTACTTCTACAATGAAACACATTCTCAATGCGCTTACGAAGAAATCTGAAAAACATACGGCAATTCAATACACACGATCCTCCTCCCTCGTTCCCCCAAACCCCCCACCCCATCTGTGTACATATATATATAATAAACGAATAAACAACTCGTGTGCACACACACAACACACACACACACACACGAGGAAAGGGAGACTCTGTGTCAATTCGAATCGTCTCCCTAGAGACCTTTTTGACCGAGGGTTAATCCTTCTTCCAATCTATTCGAGCAAAAACCTCCGTTCACTCCATTTCTTAATATTATCATTATTATTACTTCTACAATGAAAATATTTTATATTTACGCGTAATTTGTATGGTGTCATATTCTTAGATAACATCTCTGTTATTGAAAGAAATACACACAATTATATTAAATAATAATCAGCGAAAGAAACAAGGTGCATGAGGTGTGCAACCGGGTTTAAAATAACAGGATCATTTGATCCGAGGCAGTAGTATGACCGAAAAGCATGTTAATGCATGATTTTCTCTTTAATAATAATAATAACAACAACTAGCTCTTCCCCGAAGAGTGCCAACGGTTAAGGTTTTCATTCCGCCTTAGACCCACAGTTTAACGTGGAAACCGAATGCTCTTTTAAAAATATAATTAGGATATATTAATAATTTCTTTATTATAAAATGTCGAACATGCAGTCTTCAGTGAACAGTTGTTCTGTGGATCGAAATAAATCTCGTCAGGGAGTCGTTGCTTACTCTTCCTCATTTCAACATAACAGGATTATTGAACCGGATTTAAAATAACAGGATCATTTGATCCGAGACAGTAGTATGAGCGAAAAGCATGTTAATGCATGATTTTCTCTTTAATAATAATAATAATAAATAGCTCGAAGAGTGCCAACGTTTAAGGTTTTCACTCCGCCTTAGACCCACAGTTTAACGTGGAAACCGAATGCTCTTTTAAAAATATAATTAGGATATATTTATAATTTCTTTATTATAAAATGTGGAACATGCAGTCTTCAGTGAACAGCTGTTCTGTGGATTCAGAAATACATCTCGTCGATTGCTCACTATTTCATCGAGATAATTAAAGCTCATATACAAGACCTGCATTGTCTATAAGATCTGCGGGAAACTCTGAGTAAATGGAAATATTATTTTCTCGAAAACTATGGGTGATAGAAAAATTCTGAAACCGGAATCAGCATCAAAAGTTCTATAAGAAACACCAAATAGTTTTCAAGAAATGTTGTCCCCTAGTGCAATTATCTCTTTCTTGCCGAATTGGAAAGGTTTTCACTCCGCCTTAGACCAACAGTTTAACGTGGATTCAGAAATACATCTCGCCAGGGAATGATTGCTCACTATTTCATCGAGATAATTAAAGCTCATATACAGGACCTGCATTGTCTATAAGATCTGTGGAGCGTGGAGCCTTCAGAAGAGGTGCCAGATACCATTGTATACATTATCATGGAGAGCTGCCAGATACCATTGCTCAGCTACACAGTTGACAGATTGTACCATTTATTTTTTATTTTCTTAAAAGTTGGTTTAGAATTCCGCTAGTAGGTTTAGAAGGCGTAACATGATGTAATTAACCAAAGGAATTAAGTAAACCATCATTGCATCATTCTGTTTATTATAAATATATAGAAAATAAATATACATTTGAATGATAATAGAAATGAGGAATATGCATATCATCCGTCAATATAACAGTACAGGAGAAATATATATACACACACACACACACACACACACATACACACACACACACACAATTATGGAGATATATAGAAAATAAATATACATTTCAATAATAATTGAGGAATATGCATATAATAAAAAAATACACACGCACACACACACCACACACACACACACAATTATGGAGATATATAGAAATAAATACACATTTCAATAATAATAGAAATATGCATATAATCATAACAGTACAGGAGAAATATCACGCAAAATATATAAATACATTTCACTTTTTTTTTTGAAAATACTAAACTCGCACTTAATCGAGTTTACAATTACATCATTATTGCTCTGCATTACGCAGTATATACGGTTTAATAATATTTCACCGCTTTAAGTATAGGGAAACCTGTACTCGATATGAAGGGCTTTCATATCGTTCAGTACTATTTTTGTTCCCACTTTACAACCGGATGGTAAGTCATCTTTAAATACGTCTAGAATACAATCAAAAGCACGCACAAAGAGTTCAACGTTAGCTACATTATTAAACACAAGTTTATAAACACGCTTTTCCAATCGAGGGTTTATTTCTACCGACCCGAGCTTTTCAATCGTGAACTCGTCTTCACTCAACATAGCGGCAATTGAAATAATCTTCTAAATCGTTACGACAACTGCGCGTTATATAAAGAAATAGTTCTTCAGGATCATTTTCACGAACTAGGCACATTTTATAATGTTTTACTAAACATCTTCACACTCCGGCGCACTATTTGAGAGGAACATATGCTCATATTTTTCCTTTCTGCCCATCAAACGATACTCGTCTCTAAAGTCTGTTAAAAACTCACGCAGGGCACTAGCCACAACCTCACTACGAACCTCATCATGATATACATTAATATAGTGATAAAAATACTTAAGATTGTCCATGATTACGAGATTCACATTTTCATTCGTAGGGTATGAGTAATCGACATGGTGTAACATGACGTAATACCGCTTGTCACACCACCCATCCACAAGACTCATTATCCATACCTGCTGCTTCTCTTCTGCACGCGTTGTTTCTTTTACTTCATGGTATATGTGAGACTTTATAAAGTTTAGCTCTACAGCATACTTCAGCACATCGTCTGTGCAACGAAAGCCTTCAACGGTCTCACCAGAACATCCGTAGAGTATTTGTACATCCTGCAACTTCCCACAATCCAATGTGGTTTTAAAAGAGGCATAGGAGGGGGGAATAGGAAGTTTTTCGATATCCACCACATCCTGGCACTTTGCTGAATACCATTTCATAAACGTTGTACAAGCAATATTAAAGGCAGCCATTTGAATACACGTCTGATCTTTTTTTTCTTCTACGCTGGCGAATACACGTCTGATCTCAAGGGCTTACTGCAGTCGACTGACCACGCAGGGAATCACAGATAGTAGCATGACTCACGTTGCTGGTCTTACAGTGGGCGGAGCTTAGAACTTTCACCTGTGCACACACAAAGGAGAAAGTGAAACGCTAATTGAAACATGATTTATTTAATAAACGAGATATTCAAGTTATATATATTTACAAATACGATTTAATAAACGAGATATTCAAGTTATATATATATATATATATATATATATATATATATATTTACAAATACGTGTAATAAATAAGTTAACAATAGGCACATCAATGATTATATTCAAGACATATATATTTAAAAACACGTGATAAATAAGTTAACAATTGAAATTATGTTAACACAAGAAATAACAGAAAACACAAGAAAAAACAAATGTTTAGATTTGGTGATCACAAACAACAGTAACCTAATACTTTAAAGAAAGTATTCTACTAAATAATTTTAGCCTATGTTCAAGAATTAATACCGGTTTTAAAATAGATTCGAGACGAAGACCGTCTGGACTGATTTTATAGAAATTCAAGGATTCCAAGTTGATCACGAGAGAAGTTATGTAGTCATCTTCCATGCTGCAAAATCTCGTCGTTTGCCTGTCTGCTCAGAGCACCGACAAGAGGTAAGATCGAATCCACATCAACACAAAATTTTAGTCGCTAAAATAGCAGCCTGAGTATTGTTCATGTTCTAAATTATCTTTGATTCGTTTTGGTAAAATTGAGTAAACTGCAGCCTTTGTTTCCTGATCAGAAACTCTCCGTCTTTTTCTGGTATGGTGCAAGGTTTCGTTGCAACCATATTCACTGCTCGAGTCTACTTGACAATCGTTGCCTTCTATTCTAGATTTACTCTCTTCACTAATGCATTCAATGGGTGAATAATCATCTTGGTTGATATTATTGACACCACAATCGAGAGGGCTCACTGGGGTAACGGACACTTCAGGTAATGGTGCGGGCGCTTGAGGTGGGTCGGGGACAATCTCCTCAGGTTGCCCTTGTGGCGGGGAAAATATTGTGTGGAGGTAATTATGTGCTGCATCTAAGTAAACAAAACGGGCTTTATGTAACACAGTGGCAACAAATAATGATTTATGCAAAGATGCACCAGCTCTTCTGGAACGTCTGGATGCAATTTTACCGAGCGATATATTTATCAACTTGTGTGCTTCAAACCCGTTTGGAACGTCAGATATCATGTTCACCACCTAGGAATTGGTCAAGGCACAGAGAGCTAACTAACACGACTCTATCCTCTATTTCCAATCTTGTAATGAGTTAAAGTGAAAGTTTCGCCTGTCTTTATACAATGTCGTTTTGACGTCATTATCAAGCTCCACGCAGGGAATTTCCAGGTAGTAGCATGAATCACGTTGCTGTTCTTTCACCTGTGCAAACACACAGGTTGTGGTGACTTGTGTGTTTTTATAGCATTTGTTTTGTACTACGGTGTGTATTTCTTTTTATTTTGCACTTCGTAATAATTACTTTCTACGTTTTTTCAGATATTGTATGGTAATTCAAAATGGCATCAAATAGACGTGCTTGTGTAAATCACCCAGACAACTTCTGCTTTGTCTGTGGACAATATACACCTAAGCCACAACGTAGAAACATAACAACAAAGATTAAACTTGCCTACAAGTGTTATTTTGACTGTAAGTTAGGAGACCAACAGAGGGACTGGGCACCACATATTTGCTGTGCACAGTGCAATGCAATGTTAATAGCTTGGATGAATGGTAAAAGAAAAGCTATGCCGTTCTCAGTCCCCATGGTTTGGCGTGAGCCGAAAAATCACTTCAATGATTGTTTTGTTTGACAAAGATTGCTGGTTTCACAAAGAAAAACAAATCAAAGATCACGTACCCAAACTGCGAATCAGCAATGAAACCAGTACCACATGATGAAACAAATCCACCACCAGTTCCACCAGCAACGATAACAGACAGCAGTTCATCTGAAGATTCTGCTAGTGATATAGAAACAGGGAAAGATGGCATATATGTTCCAGATGCAAATATTTCCCCACATTTGTTAAGTCAAGCGGAGTTAAATGACTTAGTGCGCGATTTGGAATTACCAAAAGAAAAGGCAGAGTTGCTTGGTTCAAGACTTCAAGAATTTAATCTTCTCCAACCAAACACCAAAGTTTCCCATTTCCGCCATCGCCATTTGCAGTTTTCATCATTTTACTTAGAGGAAGAAAACGTTTGTTTCTGCCACGATATCAGTGGTCTGATGCAAGGGATTGGCTGTCGCTATGATCCAAAAGAATGGAGACTGTTCATTGACTCTAGTAAAGCTAGCCTTAAAGCTGTATTACTGCACAACGCAATGAAAAACCTTCAATACCTGTAGCACATGCCACTGGCCTTAATGAGACTTATGAATCGATGAAACTGCTGCTAAGACTCATCAAATATAAGGACCACACATGGAATATTTGTGGCGACCTTAAAGTTGTATCATTACTTCTTGGGTTACAGTTGGGCTACACAAAGCATATGTGCTTTTTGTGTCTATGGAACAGCACAGATGACAAGAACCACTACAAAAAACATGATTGGCCATCTAGAACTGAACATGTTGTTGGTAAATACAATGTGAAACACCCAGCACTTATTGACCCTCAGAAAGTACATCTTCCACCACTTCACATTAAACTTGGCCTTATGAAAAATTTCGTGAAGGGTATGGATCATCAAGGTAGTGGTTTCCAATATTTAAAGGATAAATTCAAAGGAATATTGACAGATGCTAAGCTAGAAGCTGGAGTTTTCACTGGACCACAGATCCGCAGTGTCATCCACGACTCATCGTTTCCATCTAACCTAAATGAGAATGAACTAGGAGCATGGACATCTTTCGTTGAAGTTGTCAAAATTTTTCTTGGAAACCACAAAGCTGAAAACCACCGTAAACTCGTAGAAAACATGCTTAAATCTTATGAAATAATGGGATGCAGAATGTCTTTGAAAATTCATTTTTTACATTCTCATCTTGACTTCTTCCCGGCCAACCTTGGGGCTGTAAGTGACGAGCATGGTGAGCGCTTCCACCAACAGATCTCAGTTATGGAAAACAGATACCAAGGTAATTTCAACCCAAATATGATGGGAGATTATTGTTGGTTCCTGCAGAAGGAGAGCTCGTCATCCTACAAGCGACAAAGGAAGAGGACACACCAAAGTTTCACTTAAGAACAGGAATTTGCCTTTCAGTAGTAACAACAAAATACTAACGCGCTTTGGGTGGATGGTTGGGCGCAGGGGTGGTAACTCCGCCAGCGGAATTCCGCTGTCTGTCTTAAGCCAGAATAAAGGAGGAAAGACATCCCTGTTCACTAATTATTTAAGTATGCTTAACATAAAACGTGGCACGGAAAAGTAGCTTAGACGGCTTTCGTAATAGAAGCGGGTGAGAAAAAAAAATGAAAATAGGGGTTTTCGGTTACACAAAATCTGGACGTGATAGAGAAATTTTGATATCAGATCTGAAATCAGCATCACCGCTTTAGTAGGAATCAGTAGTTCACGTGTCTGTAACAAAAAAAAAGTTGAAATTTGTTGCCTAGTGTTATATGCATATTTCTATTATTATTGAAATGTATATTTATTTCTATATATCTCCATAATTGTGTGTGTGTGTGTGTGTGTGTGTGTGTGTATTTTTTTGATTATATGCATATTCCTCAATTATTATTGAAATGTATATTTATTTTCTATATATCTCCATAATTGTGTGTGTGTGTGTATGTGTGTGTGTGTGTGTGTGTGTGTATATAAATTTCTCCTGTACTGTTATATTGACGGATGATATGCATATTCCTCATTTCTATTATCATTCAAATGTATATTTATTTTCTATATATTTATAATAAGCAGAATGATGCAATGATGGTTTACTTAATTCTTTTGGTTAATTACATCATGTTACGCCTTCTAAACCTACTAGCGGAATTCTAAACCAACTTTTAAGAAAATAAATGGTACAATCTGTCAACTGTGTAGCTGAGCAATGGTATCTGGCAGCTCTCCATGATAATGTATACAATGGTATCTGGCACCTCTTCTGAAGGCTCCACGCTCCACAGATCTTATAGACAATGCAGGTCCTGTATATGAGCTTTAATTATCTCGATGAAATAGTGAGCAATCATTCCCTGGCGAGATGTATTTCTGAATCCACGTTAAACTGTTGGTCTAAGGCGGAGTGAAACCTTTCCAATTCGGCAAGAAAGAGATAATTGCACTAGGGGACAACATTTCTTGAAAACTATTTGGTGTTTCTTATAGAACTTTTGATGCTGATTCCGGTTTCAGAATTTTTCTATCACCCATAGTTTTCGAGAAAATAATATTTCCATTTACTCAGAGTTTCCCGCAGATCTTATAGACAAAGCAGGTCCTGTATATGAGCTTTAATTATCTCGATGAATTAGTGAGCAATCGACGAGATGTATTTCTGAATCCACAGAACAGCTGTTCACTGAAGACTGCATGTTCCACATTTTATAATAAAGAAATTATAAATATATCCTAATTATATTTTTAAAAGAGCATTCGGTTTCCACGTTAAACTGTGGGTCTAAGGCGGAGTGAAAACCTTAACCGTTGGCACTCTTCGGGGAAGAGCTAGTTGTTATTATTATTATTAAAGAGAAAATCATGCATTAACATGCTTTTCGGTCATACTACTGCCTCGGATCAAATGATCCTGTTATTTTAAACCCGGTTGCACACCTCATGCACCTTGTTTCTTTCGCTGATTATTATTTAATATAATTGTGTGTATTTATTTCAATAACAGAGATGTTATCTAAGAATATGACACCATCCATACAAATTACGCGTAAATATAAAATATTTTCATTGTAGAAGTAGTAATAATGATAATATTAAGAATTGGAGTGAACGGAGGTTTTTGCTCGAATAGATTGGAAGAAGGATTAACCCTCGGTCAAAAAGGTCTCTAGGGAGACGATTCGAATTGACACAGTCTCCCTTTCCTCGTGTGTGTGTGTGTGTGTGTGTGTGTGTGTGCGCGCACGAGTTGTTTATTCGTTTATTATATATATATACACAGATGGGGTGGGGGTTGGGGGAACGAGGGAGGAGGGTCATGTGTATTGAATTGCCGTATGTTTCAGATTTCTTCGTAAGCGCATTGAGAATGTGTTCCATTGTAGAAGTAATAACATTATTATTATTAAGATTTGGAGTGACGGGAGACTTATCAAGAGCGGCCTGGAAGAAAGGTCTCTCGACAAGCAGGTGTTCTTCGAATTGACCCAGTCCTTTCCTCGTGTGTGTGTGTGTGTGTGTGTGGGTGTGTGCGTGTGTGCGCACGAGTTCAAATACAAACACAGATGGGGAATGTACGAGCATGCTTTTTGGTTTTAATTTGGCGAAATTCAATATATATATATATATATATATATATATATATATATATATATAAGGGTTGACAAATATACACGATTATTATGATTCTTTCTATATGTATATATATATATATAAACACAGATGGGGTCGAGCGTGTGTTTTGGTTAATTTCAACTTTCTTCGTTTCCTTAGATTTCGTTTTTTTTTCAATTTCTTCGCAGGGGATTGTGGGGGAATGTACAAGCGTGCTTTTTGGTTTTAATTCGGCGAAATTCAATTTATATATATATATATATATATATATATATATATATATATATATATAAACACAGATGGGGTCGAGCGTGTGTTTTGGCTAATTTCAACTTTCTTCGTTTCTTTAGATTTCGTTTTTTGCAATTTTCTTCGCAATGTTTTTTCTCCTTTCGTTTTTCAGTATTTAAATAGGAATTAAATGATTTATTGGAGCGTGTGTTTAAATGAATCTTCCAATTGATTAACTATATAAATATATTGTGGTATTTTATATGGTTGAATCTTCCAATTGATTAACTATATAAATATATTGTGGTATTTTGATTAATATATGGTTTGTGCACACGAGTGGTTCATTAGTTTATTATATATACAAGCACAGATGGGTGGGTGGTTTGGGGGAATGACGATCGTGTGTTTTGAATTGTTTCGCAAATTTTCTTTTCCGTTCGTTTTTCCCACTGATATTGGTGACTTAAATATTTATAATAAAAATTAAGTGTGTAAAGGTTTAAATTATTTATTTAATAAACAGAATTTAATTGGATTCATCGATTAACTACCGTCATATAAATATATTGTGGTATTTTGATTAATATATGGTTTGTGCACACGAGTGGTTCATTAGTTATTATATATACAAGCACAGATGGGTGGGGGGTTTGGGGGAATGAGATCGTGTGTTTTGAATTGTTTCGTAAATTTTCTTTTCGTTTTTTCCCACTGATATTCGTGACTTAAATATTTATAATAAAATTAAGTGTGTAAAGGTTTAAATTATTTATTTAATAAATAGAATTTAATTGGATTCATCGATTAACTACCATCATATAAATATATTGTGGTATTTTGAATAATATATGGTTTAATTTAATAAATATTGCTATCTGGCAACTCAGCCGAATACATGGCGCTATCTGGCAACATGGCGGATTAGAGGTTTATAAAAGACCGAGAGACGACTGACGGAATCATTCAAGCTTGGCTCCCAGCCGAGCAAGGACCTCTGGTCCGTTCTCTTTCTGGCCCTTTGGGAAAACCCCTTAGAGGCCTCTTAGGTTAGCTAAACGAAAATAGCTTGGGGGAGAACTCCGCCTCCAAGTTGCATGCCTTGCAATCAAAGGCAACTACTCTCTCTCTCTCCTTCAGGTGTACCCCTCCCCCCCTTGGCTCAGCCAACTGACTGATTAGGAGCCTATAAAACAACGCCTACTCGGCTGAAGTCTTAGTATGCACTTGGCTCCTGCCAGGTGAACACCTCTCCTCCTTTCTCTCCTTTCTGGCCCTTTGGGGGGAATAGCTTGGGGGTGAACTCCGCCTCCAAGTTGCATGCCCCTTGCAACCCCGGTTGGCAACAAAGGCCAGTACTCTTTGGCGGGATTTTTTTGGTTGCAACACCCCCACCCCCTTTGCAACACCCCCACCCCCTTTGCAACATTACGTAATCACTTGCAACATTCTTGCACTCTCCCCTTTTTCGGCTATACTACTGATCCAAAATAAGTTCTTATAAAATAAGAATTGAAGGGTTGAGGGGGATGGCATCCCTCTTGTTAACTACTCTATCCACCCTCACCACCATCCCCCTTGTTAAAATTTTACAATTTAACCATTGTATATATATATATATATATATATATATATATATATATATATATATATATATATATATATTAGACCGTTTCAAAATTTAATGGTGAAAAAATAAAATTTGAATTTTTGTTTGCATAGTGTTTTATTTTATGACATGATATTACAAACGCTAGGTTAAATTTTCATTACATTTAATGAAGATTTAGGGACTGCGCAGAGCAACTGAAATATTGAATATTGATCACTGTACGAAGTTTCATTTCTGGGGCTGTGCAATCGCTTTCCGATGAAACTGAACAACCTGAAATAGAAATTGACGTTGCTCCTCATTCACTGTAATTGTTTCGTTAAAATCTGTTGCAAGTTTACCTGCTCGTTCTGCACAGTCGTTTACAACTTTAAGATGGGACACAACTTCTCGGCTATGTATGTATGTTGGTTGGTCATACAATTGAGAAGGATCTCTTTGTAGGAATTCATTGTCAATTAACGCGCTGAACAGATTTGATGATCTGCTCGTGATGAAATCTGACACTCTCTTACCCTTAAAGGAACCTACTGCTTTAACAGGAATTCTACGCAAGTCCTTTTTCTTCGGAGGTTTTTGAAGTCCGTTGGTCAATGCTCTTTTATCTTCGAGACACTTTATCTGAAAAAAGACCTAACGGAGCCAGGTCCTCACTCAAGTACCAGAGATGTGATTTCAGCTCTCTGGATGCAGCCTCACCAACTTCTTCGTCAACTTTAACAAAGTCCTCTAGTTTGATCATAAGTATGATATCATTATAGGGTGCATCAGCAGCTGATGGGGCTTCGTACCACGCCTTGAGGTACACAGAAATGACGATGATGTTGATGCGTCTGAGAGCTTGTTTCTCATGAGCAGTCAGGTGGAACTGTTTGCGAAACAGGTATATCTTCAAGCAGTATATGCCTTTTGCCATCCACCTGGCTCGATAATAAGCACCTGGTGCTCGAAAATGAACACATCTCGTGGAGGCTCTTCACCCATAAATATGAGTGCAAGTTCCAGAAACTCCAGATAGTCATTGCGCTGATGATATTCTGTCAGTTTCTCTCTAATGACGTTGATCACCACTTCTCGATGTTTGTTGATCCAGTCAACTTTCTCTTGCGTTAATTCTTCTGGAGTGGCGTCAATTGCTGAATAATCATTCCATTTTAGTTGAGACCAAAGCTGTTTAAATCTGCCAAAAAGGGTATCTGAGGACCAATTAAAACAAAAAATGTGTCAAATACACATGTAATTATTAGTTCATGAACATGATGGCGGCATGCTAGGAATAACAGTCATTTTCCTAAAGCAAGTTCAATGGTATGGCACGCTCCTCCATGAATGCCAGTGTTGCTTGCAGTAGTGTCAAAACAAAGTTCGGCAATCCACTTACGTACTTCCCTCCACTCTTGAACCGTCTGCACTACAGCTTCGCCCATTAGTAACCCAGTTCCTACTGTAAGTTTGGGGATGCCGAGAAGTTTTTCAACATTTTTCCCAGAAACAACGATGGCCAGTCTATCACTATTTTTTCCTCTACTGTTTGGAATTATCTTTCCGTCAAAGTGAACGATGAGAGGAGTTTCAGGATTAAAACTATCCTTCACAGATGAACTTAGCTTTGACCGCGCTTTTTTTTTTCGCATTGTAGATCGCACTTGTCGAAAGAGTCAGGTTTCCAACTTCAACTCCGGCTGCTTGCAACAATATGCATTGCATCCCTTGCTGATGCGTTAGTTCGATCTAGAGCAGCTGCAAACATGGGGTCGTCCACCACTCGTCTAGGATTCAGCTTGGCAACCTTCTTCGGGGGGCATGAAGTCTCAGAGTGATGACCAAGTTGACGGCGATGATAAGCACTCATGTCCTGCAGGTCATCGTCTGAATCTGAAGAATTTGTATTTTCTTTACCCTCTACGCTTTACCTATCAGAAGACAAGGCTGCAACTTTAAATGTTGCTGCAGTTTTTCATTTTCAAACCTGCTCTTCCATTTCGTTTCCTCTATCATCCTCTATCATCCTCTGACATCGTTTACATTCTTTTTCTGCAAATACTTTATCCTCGCCAGACATAATCATCTTTCGTTTGTCTCTTTGGTCTAACAGAAATATCCAGTCTTCAGAAATTTTGATCATTTGCTGGCAACTAGCGTGAGATATATCGAAAAGTTGGTCGAGACGTTGTTGAAAATGCTTTTCATTACTTTCTTGTTTGGTATTTCTTCTATTTTTACTCTTTCCCAGCTTCACATATTCAGTGTGAATACTTTTAAGTTTTGCCACAACATTTGGTTTGTACGTTGTTGGAATGTTTGCTTTGTTCCACAATGCTAACACTTCATCACCAGTCCTTGATGCACTTTCCGATAAAGTGAGTTTTTCAGTCTTAAGACTGAAGAAAAGACGGCAAAGAACTTCTCTTATTAATGGCAGCTGATTTCCTTCAATATATTGAATCTCCTGCCCAATTAGCCACAATATTGTTTTTGATCGCGTTGTAGCCATGGAGATAATCCTCGTAATGTGCGTGATCTGAAAATAAGAGAACGCATATTTATATATATATATATATATATATATATATATATATATATATATAATTTATTTTGTTACTTTTTTCATATATTCATCTCTTTTATTTAACATTGTGACTTTTTTCATGCGACTTTTTTTCCTAGGTAAAATTGCTTTTTTTTTTACTTTTTTTCCTGTGACTTTTTTCCTAGATTCGTTACAACGGAGCTGGGACGTAGCCCCAATTAAACTAACAAATAAATAAATTAAATATAATAAATAATTTAAATAATACATAAATTCAATAAATTTTAATAAAAAAAAGTTCAATAAATTAAACTAAACCAAAAAAAATAATAAAAGTTAAATTAAACAATAGAAAAATTACAGTAAAATCTTTATATAAAAGGATTTTGGTAAACACTAACCTCAGTGCCACTGCGACTGGCGACGTGATGTACCACCTCTCACACCTCAAGACGAACTGACGGCAACAACTACCGTGTACCTAGAGCCAGTACCAACTGAAACATGTTGGAAAATGTTTTATATTGTAATGTAGCCGGTTATTTGATTCACTGACATTGCACTGGAAGCAAAGTAACGTATAATGAAAAAGGCAGTTTTTTCTGTAAGACAGAGAATTTCACATGGCTTGCGCAGTCCCTAAATATCAACCAATGTTATTGAAATTTTTCCTAGCTGAGTTTATATCACCTCATCCTTTTATCGCATGTGCGTCAAATTACCAAGATTTTTTTTAAACGGTCTAATGTGTATATATAACCATTGTGAATTCATTCCCATATATATATACAGTATATATATATATATAAATGATAATAGGATTAAGTTGGATTATTTTGCTCTTAATGTAAACCCTGCGGTCCCTTTTTCTTTAGAAGCCTTCCCTATAACTGTACCCTAAATAACTACAATAACCGCAGATTGATTTTATACGAAAGCAGAAGTAAAACATGCAGTGCAGAGGAGGGTTACTAATAACTAAAGGCGTACTAGTGCATTTTTTGATGGAAACGCGAGATAAAACGACCACTGAGACTGGAAATTTTATTAAGATATTGAAAATTCTTTCATCGAGCGAGTATCCTCAGTTGACGACACTATTTTCATCAAACTTCGATACTTGAAATACTTTCCGTGGAACTGATTACTTGAAAATAATTTAACTGAAGTGGGTGGCGCCATCTATTGGAGAAAATGTCAGTTAAATTTTATTTGAATTTTTTTAATTGAATGAGTGTAGTTGCATGCAAATTATTTTTGTTAATCAAGAACAACATACTAACAGCAAGTTTAAAATTAAATACATTAGAAATAAATTTACCTTAACTTGTTGAGGGTTCGAAATGAAGTCACTAAAAACTTAAATTTTTCAAAACACCACGTTATTTACTCAGCCATGAGAGACAAATATACAGTAAAAGACTTTTGGGATCTTTTTCTTTATAGCACCCCTAATTTCTTCTTTTCAGTTAGTAGGGCAACTATACAGTGTACACCCTTGATAATACTTTAAGTCGTGATATTTTCGTTAAAACTAACGAAATATCACGACTTAACCTAACCAATCGTCAAGGGTATACAGTTGACCTATTAACTGAAAACAAGGAACTGGGGCTGCTATAAAGGAAAAGATCCGAGTTTTGTATATAGCTATACTCTTTCACATTGGTTTCAGTTTGTAAATTTCAATACTCTTTCTGTTTATATATATATATATATATATATATGAAAGGTGAATCACCAAGAGTATCTGATGAGTCACTGTTCATGATTTTAAAGACAAATTAATCATCAGGAGTGTTCGATGATTGACTTTTTATAATCTCGATGAAAATTCTAGTCTCAGTGCGAGAGTTTCGCTCAAAAACTACACTTGAAAGGAAATACTTTAGTTTCCCGGATGATGTAGTGGTAAGAGACGAACCCTCCACTGTGCTGCACGTTTTACTTCAGTCTTCGTACAATTCCCTGTAACTGTTCTTGATTTATTCCATTCCCGAACGAGTTCCTCTCAGATTTCCATGATGAAAATTTGACGCAAAATGAAAAAAAATATTTTTAATGTTTAAACGTGTGCAACGGTACAAGCATTACTTACTAACGGTAGGAACATGAACAACTGTTAAAAATTACAATTTATGACGAATGTATGATATTTTGGAGGAGAACTAAATTAAGACCACTTTTCCATTTCAGGCGAATTTTAAGATCTGGCCTGTCGGAAATCCCGAAATTCATTTTTGATGACAAGCACGACATATTCAGTCTTATGTAAGTAGATTAAAGACATTTCTCCAAATCAATGCATTTTATGCGAAGAGACACATTCACTGAATGAAAATATTATCAAACGTGGAAACGATTCAGCATAAAATTCAGGAAAAATATGAACCTTTAAAGTATTTTCAAATTTCTTTTAATGTTTTTATGGGAATTTATACTGATTTATTTATGTTGCATAAAAACATATTAACATTTACACTGCATTTATAATTAATTTTCTTTGGAAGAATTGTCAATTGCCAACTACTTTGGCTATTCTTTGAACCTTGGATAAAGAAATATGATAAAGAAATATAAATAAATAAACTATATAATATATAGTTTATTTAGTTATTTATTTTGAAATCAATATTTATAAAACCCACTAAGAATATATATATACACACCGCGTTAACCTCGTTTAGATTCCGTGTGTTGGTCTCTCTTCACACGTAGATCAAGCTGGTAGCTCTGCCTCTATGTCTGGCTTGGTGGAGGAGCGAGTTGCTTTCCACCGCACATAGCATATATATATATATATATATATATATATATATATATTATATATATACACATATATATATATATATATATATATATAATATATATATATATATAATATATTTATATATATAATTATATATATACATATATATATATATATATATATATATATATATATATATATATATATATATATATATAAATTATATATATATACATATATATACATATATATATATATATATATATATATAGAACCCATTTGCATATCTATATGGGGTGGCACAACACTTGAAATCGGGACTGAAAACATTTAAATCAATTTCATACCCAGAGATACAAAAGGATCAACGCCTAAAACAGGGTGCCACCTCAACATCAGAGACCACACTCCAAACATATTTTGTTTAATTAAAAAAAATTGTTTAGATTTCAGATGAACAAATTACTGTGTCCATAATTATGAGTTGCAGTTTTGTTAAAATTGAACTAAATAAAGCGTTAATCAAATTAAATTTGGTTTAGATGAAATACATTTAAGATTACATTTACTTGGAATTGGGTTTGACTTCATGTGGAAAATGTAAAAATGATTACTAACAAGTAAATATAATCTTATATAGGTTTAATCTAAACCAAATTTATTTTGAAGTAAAATAATTTATTTGGTCTAATTTAAACAAAACTGAGACTCATAATTCCGAACATATTACCATATTCTTCTAAAATTGAAACATGTTTTGTTTAAATTAAACAAAAAGTTTTTTAGTGCAGTATTACCTTTCATGACAATGCTGGGGGTATACCTCCAGTTGTACATCAAGTGATACCAACATCTCCATTTATATTTTATACACCTCACAAACCGCTTCCGTTCCTCTGTTTTTTGTTAACTCTTTTGCCACATTTATATCAAATCCACGTTTATTCACACACATTTACTAATTATATCATTCCGTCTTTTACGGTGCCTTCTTCTACTTCTCACAACTACGCACTCAGTATTATATACCTTTTTCACAATTGTTTCAGTATTCATTTTCTCCACGTGACCATACTACCTAGCATACTGTCCAGTGTCCACCACTGTTATCTCCAATAATTTTTTCATGCCACACATTTCCCGTACATTCTCATTTCTTACATGGTAAATCTGTATTACAGCAAACATGCTTTTAAATTATTCACCTCCACTTCTCTCACTTTTGACAGTGCATTATCATGCCAAACAAACGTCTCACATCCAATCCATAAATCAGTGTTGGCACCAATACACTTTCAAGTAACCCTCTTGCTGAATCTATACTGAGGCACTTTCTTCCTACCAAGGCTTTTATGCATCCATGACATGCTTGCCTACTTTACTCTACTTTCAATTTTCACTGTACAGTAATTGTACTCTTATGTCAATCAAGCACTCCAAAGTTTTAATCCTTTCACAAACTCTAAGATTTTTCCATTCATTATAATATTATATCCTGACTCTTCCCTCTAAATGACAAGAACCTTACTTTTATTTACATTCACTTTCAATAATCTCTTTTCACATACATCAACAAAACTTGTCACTACTCTCCATATTCATCTTATGATTTACCCAGAACCACCACATCATCAGCATGCATTGAATTCGACAGCTGTCTCTCATTCATCCAAATTTAAGTTCACCTTTCTCCCCAGTATTCTTGCTTTTGCCTCACAGTCATGGTGACATCACGCAGCCTGCAAACCTGTCGTACTCCACCATTAATACTGACATGTTACCAAACTCACGTTAACTCTTGCACAAGCGCTACAATTCATTTAAAAACTTTTTACTGCATTTAACGCTTACCACTGACTAGTGATGAAAGCCGGTATTAAAAAACCGGTATTTATACCGGTATTGGACAAGAGACACGATATCGATATCGTGATTATCGATACCGGGTTTTCGGTATTGAAGAATTTTTCGCAAGTTACCATTAAAAAATGAAAAACTACAAGACTTTGTTAAGGACCAATTCAACGGAAAGGTATTGAAACTCATTTTAGATTGTAAAACAAGATGGAATAGTCTTTTAAGTATGGTCGAACGATTCCTTAAATTGAAACAATGCATCCCCAAAGCTTTAAGAGTGATTCGTTCTACTAAAACCATTTCTTCAAGAGAGTGGGAAATTTTGGAATATCTATATGATACACTTCGTCCTGTTGAAATAATTCTTAAAAGACTATTTTCAAAAGATGCATCTCTCTTGACGGCTGAAATCTCCATCGAATTTATTTTAAAAAAACTTGTAGAGAAGAACACTCCAACGGCATTGGAGCTCCAAGACTGTCTCAGTAATTTCTATTCTTCAAGGAGACAAAGAGATATTGTGGGTTTAATTAAATATCTTCACAACTATGAAGTTTTAAAAGTTCAAGAAGAGGAACTAGTTTCCATTCCATCTAAACTAGTGCTCAAAAGAACTGCAGAAAGGATTTTTTAAAGTCTTTTTCCTAAGAATGATGAAAATTTAGTTGGTTTCGAGGAAGAAAGCGAAAACCAAGACTTACAAGCATTTAACTACTCAGAGAATGTTACTAAAGACAAGAATGAAGTAGATGATCCATTGATGTGCGAATACATGAAAGAAATAGAGAAATTAGAAAAGGTACCATTGAGAAGCAATGCAACTAACTTTGATCCTACTAATGAATTTAAGAGTTTCGAAGTTTCTTCACAAAGAAGTGAAAATTTAGAGAAGCTGTACAAGGCATTGCTTTTTCTGCTGCTGACTTATTTCTGACCAAGCTAAGATCAAATCTCTCTGAACAATCATTAGATAGTTTTTTGAAAATTTTTTATTTTTCCCTTTTACCTTTGGTTATCTGATATATTTAATCATTATAAATAGTCCTTCCTTTTTCCTGCCTTTCACTAGTTGCTGCTGTTCAAACTTTTTTCAATCAATGGTATTTTCCCGTTGGTGTCGGTGACAGAATTTAAAAAGTAACTTTGGTTTTTATTGTCGTTAATGTGGTCAGTACTATAGGTCCTGCAGGCTTGTGGGAGGGTTGGCACTTGGCAGGGTGACACCAAAAAAATCATTATAAATTATTCTCTGCATAAAACCGGTATCAACACCGGTATCAGTAAAATAATTGTTCAAATACCGGTATTAAAAATTGTCGATATTATTTCATCCCTACCACTGACCATACATTCGGAGCACTTGAATACTTGTTACAAGGCACATCTGTTCACTTTATTATACCCTTCTCCATATCCATAAATGCCATATACACCTTTTCTTCTTAGCACTTACAGTAGTTTCTCAGTCAGTTGCCTCACTCCAAACATTTGATCAACGCACCCGCTTCCTTGTTCGTCTTCAACCAACGAGCCTGCAATCATTTTACTTTATCTATCTATACTTCCGTATACTTTTCCAGCTTTACTTAAAAGGTTTATATCCTTATAATTTTTACATTCACTTATTTTTTTTACCTTTATTTTCATGCACTGGTACAATTCCAGTTTTTGTACAATCATCTGGAATGCACCCATTTTCCCATGCTTTGTGACAGATCTTCCACAGCCTTTTAAGCACTATCCTACCCCTACATTTCATCAATTCACTACTTATTTCCCTTTTTCCAGCTTCCATACTGCTCGTTCAGCTGCTTTTAATTTGATGTCTTCCATTCCTTGGTATACACTTCTACATACACCACCAAAATCAACTACATTCACGTTTGTTCTTGTTCATCTATCCCACCTACCTTCCCACTAAAATATTCTTTAAATCTCTAGCGTATTTGTTCATCTTGCCCTAACACATTGTCATTCTTATCTTTCATATTACTAGTCTAGTCGTTTCATCAGACTGACATTTGCACTTCATCACTTCTTTTCAGAATAACTTTCTATTCTCCACATACTGCTCATTCATCTCCCTTTCCAAGTTTTTATCTAATCTCTTTTTACCACTTGTTTAACATTTTTCTTGCGTTCTTTATATACAGTAGTTCATGACATCTCTTTTATCAATGCCTGGTTACATTGGCAACATTCTTCCTCAGACTCTCAGTTTTTCTTTCACTGCATTCTTCCCCTTATCGTTCCATCATGCAGTCGCATTTCTCTTCACTCCATTTCGCACACATTCACGCACATCAGATGCTGTTGTCACACATTCTTTATGCACATTCTGCACATGGGATGAAACTGTTTTAAATGAAACATTTTGCTGTATTTTTTGCTGCCCGATCATAGACCTTTGAAATTAATATTAATATTATGAAGTTTTATAACATACAAACGAATTATACAAGAGGTAAGAATAAGTATTTCGACAGAAAATGGAGTATAAGGAATGGACATAATATCTTTTTAATAAATTAGAAATACTACAACTTCCTTGCAGTAATTCATGTTAAATGGGTCTTATTTCAAACTCACAGGCACCTATTACAGTGATATACAGTAATATCCATGCTTATTGATGGAGGAGATTGTAGAGTGCAGACACCAATCGATCAGGGAAGTACTCCAGGAAGATGGACATTCGGCAGGAGTCAGGGAGTACTGAAAATCACGCTTCTCCTGCCACTATCCTCCTTAGATGATCTTTTTCCGTGTATCATCTACCCTGTGAGCAGTCTAGTATGCTCTCAAACACACACTTTTCCCTCTATTCCTCACTACACATACATACACCACACAGTCTTTTCAAAATATTTTTAAGAGCCTCGGAGACCTTGATTTTGATTCTCTCATTCTCCTTCTACTGGGGGGAGGGGGCATTTTTTCGGGTGTTGGCCCTTGGCCCCCTCCTTCCTGCATAACAAAAACTAAGTAAAACAGGATGCCCTCTGATTAAATCTTATATTTGCCTTACTGAAATTACTCCTGGATGAAAGGATATTATTGCTTCCCTGAAAAGGGACTCAAAAGCTGTTTAAGATGTGTAGTGTCTTCTTGGTAGTTGAGAATAGGACCACTTTCCATGAATATGAGTTGAATTAGAGTTCATTAAAATGCAGCAACAAGACGGTGTAAACAGAAAGAAAATTATATTCGAGCAACTAAAACCTGTGAGGCTAACTTAACCCTTTACTGCCCAAATATTTTGTAGGGTTAAGTTATGAATGCGTGTATTTGAAAGGTTACAAATTTGTCCTTTTGGGCAGTAAAGGGTTAAATAATGATAATAAAATTTTGAGAAATTTAAGGAGAAGGAAATGGGTGCCAAGAATGCTCCCTTGAATAATTAATCAATGTGGTGCCTGGGGAAGAAGAAATTGAAGATTTGTGGGAAACACTATGCAAACCTTTTTAATAGCGTGGTGAAGATTTATCTTAATGTAGGCTGAAATGGAACGTCCTTGAGAGGGACCTCAGTACATTCAAAATAAAACTTTCTAAATTTAGATGAAATTACTTCTTTTTGAGGATGCATTCTAAGTAGGCTGACCATACGTACCGTTTGTTTTATATTTCCTGGCCGTCCCGTCGTTTTAATAAAAATGTCAATTTTGTCCCGTTTATGTACTTACTTTTTCATGAATACAGAATATTACATAACCCCCGTCCCTTTTTTGCCATCCCAATGTCCCGTTTTTGTCTCAAGGAAATATGGTCAGCCTAATTCTAAGGGAAGTTTTTTCTTCTTTTGGGCATCAAAGTTTCTTTTGAGGTGATGGAATAACTTCCTTTAATATATGACTTTTTTTCTGGAGAATATGGTCTTCAAAACTTTTTGTTTGGCTGAAGTGACAAAATAGAAGATAATATTTCTACTTATAGAAGGTACCAGAAAGGATTTTACTGTGTGTACTTGTAATTAGGAGTCTGATTGGAGTAAAGGACAGGTTATAAAATATAAATAACTTATCAAATAAGGGTTTAAAGTATATTAACGATGTGGTGAATATTCATGTTATTGTTTTTCTCAGCTATACTGACTCATAATTATGTTCCTAAGAGTTTATGGGAAAAATATCACAGCCATTATCGAAAATAAATATTCTGGGAGAATCATGAATTTGCTTCATAACATCTCTTTTAAAATGTTGCATAAGTTACCTCTGAGAAACTTCACAAATACTTCATAAACACAATAGCTTGACCCCCCCCCCCACCAGGTGATAACTAAAAGTGTCCAATACAATTGAAGGGTTGTCCCCCAATTACCTTGTCGTTGTTACACCCATAAATCTTGGAAATAATAATGAGGACTTTACTCGAGTTATATGACTATGAATTTGGTAGCGAAAGCCAGCTTAACCTTAAGCCTAGCTGGGTTACGTCTATCAGCTTACGTGGATAAGTTAGATCAGGTAGGCCTCTCTCATACGAGAGTAGGCGTTGGGTTTACCGGATGTCAAACCACAGCCCTGTTACGACTTTGAGCCTCCTGTTTCCTACACTTCGATTTAATTACTTTACCACACACGCTGGGACGATACGATTACACGTGAGATTAGTTCCTTAATGACAGCGTGGCTAGTTCCACACACTTGCATGTTAAAAAAAATTATTGCCACTCCACTTAGGGTTTTACTTGAGTTACATATAGGTCCCCATTGGGTATGGAACACGTCTTAAAAAATTAGAATGAAGTCACAAATGTGAAACAACAACACAAAACAACAATCAAAAAATATGAAACAATACAAAAATATGAAACAATAAAATAAACAACTATAAAAGAATTCGACCTTTCTTGACTGTTGTTCATCTCGGACGTATTTTATAAACCTCCTGAAAAGCGATTAATATCTATCTTTTTGTGTGTGCACCTGACTGAGTGCAGTGTTTGATTGTCTAATTTGTCATTTTACAAGCATTTTGCTCATTAGTAATTTAAATTATTTTATATTAATATTTTAATTACTGAAGTATTTAGTGTGGAGTTCATCGTTTATCGTTGCATGTGAGTACAAAATTGTTACCGTTTATTATTATTGCAGTATGGTATTTCTGTTCTATTAATATACATATTTAATTATTCTTCAAGAAATCTAGAGTTTTTGTTAGTTTATTATTATTATTATTATTATTTCTGTTTTATTTGTATTATTAATAATAATTATTTCACAACAAAGTTAGGTTTTTATTTTATTTTACTACATCCAGCACGTGGCTGTTGTTTGTCATCGCTAATCTCCTAGAGACTCTAGACCTCTCATTTCTCTCAATTACTTACTAAAAAAAAAAAAATATATTGTGCGTATGTGTAAAAATCCTTCTTTTGGTATTTCCGGACTCTTGTTTCCTGTTTTCAGTTAATTAATCCATAATTCCTTCCAGACTTTTTTGCCTACCTGTTAGATTGAGAAATTAATTTTAATTTTTCGTGAGAGTTTTTTTCTAGATATGACCTCTAACCTACGCGAGTGTTCCGACTGCTGCAGAAAATTTCCTCGGTACTTTTTCACCGATCCCTCTTCTAACCCTTTAGTTTGCAGATTTTGGGTAAATCGACAGGAACTACGAAACGAGGTGATTTCGCGCTCGTGTTGGCGACATCACGGAGTCCATGGACGAGTTTGGTAAAGATGCTGATGATAGTACGATATTTATGGTGCATGTTGGGACTAACGATGTTACGATTTCCAGGTCAGAGGAGCTAATAGAGAAATACAGGGTGTACACAAATTATCTTTACAACTTCTCTCTCAAATAAAAATATTAGGAAACGAGATATACATACCGTTTTTGCGTCATCTGTGAGCGAAGGTAATACAGTTTCACATAACCTCAAGCACATTCAACATGGGCACCATTTGTCACACGTAAGACGTCCAAACGGTACTCTATCTCCATCCATGTACGCTGCAACATTTCAACGTCAACTCTCCCAACAGCAGCAGCAATTCTGGTCTTTAAGTCGCTGGCTACTAGAGTTGTGTACACGCAATCTTTTACATAGCCCCATAGAAAAAAGTCACAGGGCGTTATGTCTGGTGGTCTGGCCGGCCAAGAGATGGGCTCTCCCACGACCAATCCACCGATTTGGGAAATACATGTTAAGGGAATTTCGTACAAGTTTCGTAATTTGTTACACCCTGTACAATAATCTGACATCTGACAACTACCACGTGAAACCTTATTACTTTCTCTCACAGATGGCGCAAAAATGGTATGTGTAACTCGTTTCCTAATATTTTTATTTGAGAGAGAAGTTGTAAAGATAATTTGTGTACACCCTGTACAAGCGGCTGATGTGGACTCTAAAGGATAGGACTAATAAATTATTTTTTTCAGGAATTCTCCCAAGAATCCGGCAACTTTTTCAGCAAAGCTACCTACATAAATAGGATCACCTGAAGATCAGGGCCACCAGCCTTCTTTAGTTAGCCTTATAAGGCTAACTAACGAAAATATCACGACTTACCCTAACTAATCGTCAAGGGCGTAGAGTTGACCTAACGATTGGTTAGGTTAAGTCGTGATATTTTCGTTAGTTAGCCTTATACTGTAAGGCTAACTAACGAAGGCTGGGGGCCCTGATCTTCAGGTGATCGCATTATTAATATTCTTAAGTCCCTTTGCCAACAGGAAAATGTTGAATTCGTCGATCTCTGGAGTAATTTTTGTAATAAAAAAGATCTATCATATTTTTGCGTGATAGTCTTCACCTGAATTGTGTAGGAACAGCTCGTCTTGGTTAATTATTGTATAGCTACGATCAGCCAAACATAATTTTTTTCTTGCAGTGAACGATGGCCTCCTCGAAGAACCTCGAGATTCTATAAATGTATTTTATATTAATGCTTTGAAGTTTACGATTTAAATTTGATGAACTATTAAGTATTGTCCTTGACAAAAAATGTGAGGGTGTAGCAATTACTGAATCCTGGTTGAATACAGAGAGAAATTTTCTCGGAGAATATCAGGCAGGTCCAACTCATGGTCCCGCCAAAGTGTTCTATCCTGAGCTATCCTTTTCATCTCATGGTAGCTCCTGCCTGCTTTCAAATCATTCAGCATTGCTTTCCTTTTCCTTCCCCTCGGCCTTCTACCTTTATCTACCCCCTATCACCTCCTTCAACAATCCTTCTCCTCTCAACACATGTCCGATCCATTTCTTCTGTCTTTCTCTTATCACCTTAATGAGTCTTTTTCCCTCCCTCACCTGTTGTAGTGCTTCCTCATTACTTTGGTGTTCCCTCCAGCTTATCTTTAGTATTCTTCTCCAAATCCACGTTTCAAAACTTTCCTGGAGTTTCTTTTCAGTTGTTTTCAGTGTCCATGTTTCTGCTCCATACAGTACCAGACTCCATATCAAGCGTTTTACTAACCTTTTCTTCAGCTTCAAGTTGAGTTTACCTGTAATTAGTCTTTTCTGTCTCTCAAAAGCTACCTTACCCGTACCAATTCTAGATCTTACTTCCTTATTGCAATCTCCTTTGTTGGTTAATAAACTTCCCAGATATTTAAACTGCTCAGCTTCTTCTAAGGTCCGATTTCCTATCGTTATGTTCATTTGTGCTCCTTTCCTTCTTGCAATTTTCATTACCTTTGTCTTGGTCTCATTAATTCTCATTCCGAATTCTTCCGCCGTTGTTTTCAAGCTATTGACAATTTTTTGTAGTCCTTCCTCAATACTACAAACAAATGCCTTGTCATCTGCAAACCTTACAGATTTGACCAATTTACCTCCCACTCTGATTCCCTCTTCCAGATCTGAGAGTACTTCTATTATCATTGCTTCCGCATAGATGGAGCTATATATAGTGAAACAAATTAAATCGAATCCGAAGGAATTCTATAATTATGTTAGGAATAAAAAAGTAGTTTCGCAGAATATTGGTCTACTCATAGGCAAAAACAACGAAAAAAAATTACGATAACATACAAATGACGGAAGTTTTAAATAATTTTTTTTCTTCTGTCTTCACTAACGAAAATATGAACAACATTCCTGTTCCCGTAATCATACTCCCTGATGATCATTTAAAGCTTCACAATTTTACCGTCAATGGAAGGGAAGTACTCTCGGCCATAGGTAAACTTAATCCTAATAAAACTCCCGGTCCAGATAAACTATGCCCGAAGATACTTAAAGAAGTGAACTGCGCAATAGTCTCTCTTCTCACATATATTTAATTAATTAATAATAAAAATCGTTACAGTCTGGAGAAGTTCTGTTCGATTGAAAACTTGCGAACATTACGTTAATATTTAAAATAGGGAACAAATCCTTCCGGGAAATTATCGTCTCATTAGCCTGACTTCAGTTATTGGTAAGTTTATGGAGACGATCGTTCTGAACAAAATTGTTAATCACTTGGAAATGAATAAATTAATCAAAGATTCTGAACACGGCTTTCGACGTAATCATTCTTGTCTTACTAATTTGCTCGACTTCTTTAATGATATTGTAAATATATATGACGAGATAAAACAGCAGATATTGTATATTTCGATTTTCAAAAAGCGTTTGATAAAGTGCCACATAGAAGATTACTAGCTAAAATTCATTCTCATGAAACTGATGATTATGTTCTCAAATGGATCGAAAATTGGCTTAGTGGAGGTAAACAAAAAGTGGTCATTAATGACAAGGCATCTAACTGGAAAAGTGTAACTTGCGGCGTGCCTCAGGGATAATTTCTGGGACTAGTTTTTTTTATTATTTATATCAGTGACATCGACATAGGAATCAACAGTATAATTTCAAAATTTGCAGCTGGTGCCAAAACAAAATAAAGGTACGAACAGAACTTTGCAGATTCAAGATGTTTACTCGAGTGGGGGGAAATTTGGCAAATGAATTTTAATATAGATAATGCAAAACGTTGCATATCGGTAGAAACAATGCTAAAGAAACGTATTATATGCGCGACAAGATGCCAACAAGTGTTACGGAAGGAAAGATTTAGATATTATTGTTGCTGACACTCTCAAACTGAGTAAGCAATGTACCGAAACGGTCAGAAAAGCAAATAGAATCTTGGGATTTATTGGTAGATCATTTGAATTTACTAGTAAGTCGGAGAAAACAATGCTAACATTATATAATTCTTTAGTACGCCCCCACTTGGAATACTGGGTTCAAGTCTGGTCCCTATATTTACGACAAGACAGACAGAATGGAGAGAGTGCAGCGACGGGCTACTAAGGTGATTCCTAGACTTAGAAACCAAACATACGCTGCCCGTTTAGAAACATTAAATTTATTCTCACTTGTACAGTAAAAAGGCATATTCCAGGAGTTTAATCTTGGTATTTAAAATTATTAAAGTTTTTGGTAATACCGACGCCAAAAAATATTTTAGTGAGTAAGCATTTTAATTTTAATGAAGTTAAAAACTTTTCTCCAATCGTATAGTTAATCTGTGGAATGGATTACCAGCCATTGTAGTTCAAAGTACAGTAATTCGATCGTATCCTTTGAAAAGAGACTAGATGCTTATCTTGCCTCAAACCCCCAGTTAGAAGCATTTGTTAGCGCGTAGAAGTATTGTAGAATTTTCACTTGGAATCCCTCCTCTGTACTTTAAATTTTTCATTTTAGCTTTAAATTTCTTTTCTTCCTTTCAACCTCTTTTCTCTGCTTTGCTTTAAAACTTTCGCTTGTCTTTAAGTTTTGTTACTTCTTTTAACCTTCCTTCTTAAACAGACAGCCTCGTATTGACCAGCCGGTCTGTTGCTGTTTGGTGTCCCTTGTATTCTTTTATGAATTGGCTTAGATCGAACTTTCTTCTTGTTTCCGCGAAGATCTTCGAAGAAATCCTTCGAGATTTTCCCTTTTACTGTCTCTAACGTTACTTCTTCTTGTCCACCTCCCTCTCTCCACTAATCACTGTCTCGACTGCCACACCTCTCTCTCTCTCTCTGGTGGCCTGTTCTCGACTGATTCCTCCAGCGCTTGCTTTCTCCCTACAGCAAAGAATTTTCGTTGTTCATCTTGCGCTGCTGCGGACAATTTTTCGTCTATTTTCCGTTAAACCTAGGCTGACCATACGTACCGTTTTGAACGGGACAGTACTACGTCTACCTAAATTTTTGTATGGGTTCTGTCACTGAAGAATAATTGTAAGCTCAATATGTTTATGTACTTACTTTTTCATGAATACAGAATATTACATAACCCCGTCCCTTTTTTGCCATCCCAATGTCCCGTTTTTGTCTCAAGGAAATATGGTCAGCCTAGACTTAAACCTAAAACTGAGAACTTGAGAGTTTACGATTTCCTACCTGTTTTACATTAATTACTAATTTATTTGACCCATATAATTATTTAATTATATAGATCTACTGTTCTATGATAATTAAACTGTTTATTAATATACGATTGAATGAAATAAAGGGTGTAACATTACGTGACGGCTATACTTGTTCCTTATTTCTAGGGCTGAAAGCTAGAAGGGCCAGTGTCAAATTTTGCATTTTGAGAAAAACGCGATTGAAGGTTTCTTTCTGTAATCAAAATTCACCCTTTATGAGCAAACATTATTCCTTTATTTCAGTAAATTGTACACATTTGCACTCTCATTTGATACCTTTTTCCAAATCATGCTGCCTGTTTTGGCTTTAAGAAAATTCATTCTTCATTATTCATCTTCATCTGCAACATCTTCGGTCAGGACATTGGCTCAGTGTGGTACACCTAATGATTTAATGACACTGACACTTGTAGCAGCTAATTTCGAGTTCAGTCTTACCCTTGTCGCAAAAAAATTGTTTTTCTAACATTGGCCCTTCTAGCATTCATCCCTAGATTTGTGGAACCTTCATTCGTCCCATTACGGGTACGAACGTATTGGAACTTGTCTGGCTGTTTTCGTGCCAGAAGTGACGTACTTCTTTAAATTCATCTAAGGCCTATTCATAACTTTATATAATACATTAAGTTCTTCTTATTTAAATTACAAACATTTTATTCTAGCTTATATTGTGAATAAATCCCTTATTTTTGCAATCCCAACACAATCTAGTGTTGAGGTGGGGAAACTTTTTTGACTGAAGGCAACATTGAAGTAGAGGACTAAGTAGGCTTGCCAACTTTTTGAAATACAATTCCGGGATATATATATATATATACAGGGTGTCCCAGAATTAACTATCTATTTCAATGAAATCGGACAAATTTAATAAAAACTGACATAATTTTGTGTTTATTACTAAATTATGATACAAAAACAAATAGATTTATAAATCATAAGTCAAAACTTTATTGAGAAGTTTCAACATGTGCACCGTCTGTATCTCTGCAAATTTCAAATCTATCCTCAGCGCTGCGAAACACATTTTGAAGCATTTCAGGTGTTATCTCCCGCACTGCCAACTGGATACGTTCTTTAAGTTCAGCTAAACTATTGATCTTTTGGCGATAAACCTTTGTTTTTATGAAACCCCATGCAAAGAAATCCAGGGGTGTCAAATCCGGAGAACGCGGAGGCCAAGGTCGAGGTCCTCCACGTCCAATCCACCGATTCGGAAGGCGTCTGTTGAGGTATTCTCGAACAATTAGAGCATAATGACATGGTGCTCCATCTTGTTGAAACACAACATTATCAAGAATGCCATCATCAAGAAGCTGTGGTTCGAGAAACTGCTGAAGCATATCAAGGTAGACGGTACCTGTTACAGTAACTTACAGTTGCTTCCGCAAAGAAGAATGGGCCATAAATTTTGGATTTGGTCATTCCAAGCCACACGTTAACTTTTGGAGAGTCTCTTTGCCATTCTATGACTTCAGACGGTCTTTCATTGGACCAGATACGACAGTTGTGTCGATTGACTTTACCACACGTGTGGAAAGTCGCCTCATCACTGAATAAGATGTTATCCAATAAACTTTCATTTTCGATTTGATCCACAATTTCTGCACACCTTGCTGCTCGATTTGGATAATCCTCTTCATTTAGGGCATGCAGTACTTGAATGTGATAAGCCTTTTTCATCAGTGTCGAACGCAAGATTCTATGAACTGTTGTCTTGGATATGCTGAGTCTTCGACCGGCCTCCCTAACCGAAGTTGTTGGTGCATCCTCAAACAATTGTCGTACCTGTTCGGTACTGTTACGTGCTGTCCTTGGGCGTCCTCTTCCCACCTCGTCGTGTACGGATCGAGTTCTTTTAAATTTGTTCACAAGTTCACGAATCGCTTTGTCTGTAGGACCGGTTCTGTGGAATCTTCTTGTAAATTTTTCTCTGATTTCATTACATTGCATTCCTTTGATACGGGATGTTACAACAAAGATGCGTTCTTGTGTATTCATTATTAATAGGGTTCTGAAAGAGAATGAAAATAAAACTATGAAAAACTATGAAAAAATTATGAAAATAAAATTATGAAAAAAATTTAGAAATTTATACATTTTTAACACATATTAAACATGATAAACATAAATAAAAGTGTGTTTTTAAAAAATTTGTCCGATTTCATTGAAATAGTTAATTCTGGGACACCCTGTATATATATAAAATATTAGTTGATGTGTGTATATATATATATATATATATATATATATATATCATGTTATATATATCATTTGGGGGTGGGGGTTGCACTTGCATCTGCCATGATAAATTAAAATAAAATAGAAAACTAGAGACTAGAAAACTAGAAAAGTCTGTAACAGTAGCGAGTCAAGTGACCAGCGGCCTGATAGATGAGTGAGTGACGACTGACGAAAATTGTGGAGCCCGGAAGCCCAGAATCAAACTCGTCTGAAACACGTCTAGTTTTGGTTCTGGCGTCTCAGTCAAGTTCCGAACTTCAAATGCCAATGCCCAGCAAAGCAGTTCTTTTTATAAGAATCGGGAGATTAGGTAAGCGTTCAGGGAGCCAGGAGAATATATACAATTCCGGGAGACTCCCGGCGAATCTGGGAGGGTTGGCAAGCCTAGACTTTACCAAGGGATCGGACATTATTTTTTAGGCACAAAATTTGTACAGCGACAACTTGTAGGTCTATATGTTTTCCCTCTAGTCTGTACTATAAATAAGCTACTTAGGCTATAATTTGAAGCACGAATGGAATGTCAAAGAGCTATTTTTTGACAAAATGTGGTACAAAAATCAACAGTGATATACTGTATATTAAAAAGACAAAAATATAGTGAAGGCTATTAGCGCAGAAACTGGTTACAAATGACACCAAAATTAAAATTAAATTAATTACTACAGTTTTCATTTAGATAAATGAAACTGCTTTTGCCCATTGAAAAGCCTGGAGTAATCAGGTTCCATCTGAGAAGCAGCTCTCCTAAACATAGATAATAGATGACTGTCTGTGATTGTTCTTCTGCTTCGGCTTTTACTGTGTTTCATAACTGATAAGTTTTGTTCGCATATATACTATATCGCGAATCGAACATGAGTATCGTCTTCATTACAAGACTGGTGAGATTTAGATACTGATCATCTGTTTAGTCATTTGTAGAATTCAATTAGCGTACAACTACCAAACTGATAATTTAAAACAGCGTTACACTGAAGACCAATCAAATGTAGTTGTAAATCGGAATAAACATTTTCAACATTCACAGTAAATGGCATCGAAAACACATCAATATCCTCACTAATAATTCTGAACGTTTACTCGTGATTTTTACTTCTGTTGGTTTCATCTGCGGAGATTTTAATTTTGAGAAATAAGAGTTCTTTTTGGAAATCTAGTTTCTGAAAAGGTGCAACTGCAGTTTGAAAGATTATATGTGACAGTACATTTTATTTCAACTTATCTTTGCTCTACAGTTTTACAATGAGTTTGTTCATGTAGTTCAGAAGATCCGCGAAAAAGGCAAAATCACACAACCAGTCAGTCATTTACATTGAAAAATAGTGAACTTTGTCCTTCATTTCTAGAAAATTTTCTACTATATTTCATTTTTCAGGAACCAGACACATTCAAAAACTTTTGCTGTTACAAAACATCACCATATTCTGCTTCCAGAGAATGAAGAAATTCCTGAAAGTTAAAACTGTCCATCGTTCAACGCGCTTGCTCGTATAAAATTCAATAACCGAACAACAACCTCGAGTACAATTTTTATAAGAAAAAAACCTGCTTGGACAAAACCTGTTGCTGTGTAATACAGTGGAGGAACACAACTTCCTTTTATCAGGGTTTAATTCAAATGATATTTTAGACAATAGTCCTATATGTTTTCCTTTTAAATTAAGAGACCCATCATCTGTTATGCTGTAGAGTTTATTCAGCTTCAAATTTAAATTTTCCAGTGTTGAAATTCTTCACAATTAATCAGCTCCAGAGTTGATGGGTCTTTTATTGACTCCAAAGAAGCAAGTACTTTAATGGAGACGTGTGAGGCGGCGGGAGGATGGGAAGGATGACGGGAGGGAAGGTTGTGGTGAGCATGAGCCGTTAGTACGAGCCGCTGCCTGTGTAAAATTAGAATAGATTAAATATTTTAGTGACTCAGTTGATTTTTTAGACTCCAATTTCCGTTATAACGAATCTTATTTCCGTTATACTAAATTGTATTCCTTTAGTAATCATTTCCGTTAAAACGAATTTCCGTAAAGCGAGGGATTACGTACCAAGAACAAATATTAGTAACTGAGCAGTATCTTTCCTATAAGTCTCATCAGTCTCATCTAAAGCAACAGAAAAGAACTTGAGTTCTTTATCTTCAGTACACAGCTAGTCATTAAATTTTTCGTTAAATTGTTCCATTTTGCGCTTGACAGGCCAATGGAGTCAAATAGTTTCTTTTTCTCAGAACATGTGCACTGAACTACACCTGACAAACAACAGTCTTTAATAACTCACCCTCAGAAAAAGGTTTGTTGCATTTGGCTATTCTACAGTGTAGGTCATTTGATAGCTACCTTTAGTTACAAATTCACCAGATGAATTCCCTGTTGTGAACATGTTCTGCTAACCTTTCAACTCAGCACAGAGTTCTCGTGCTTCAGCTCTCCCGCTCAGTTCATTAGTGTCCTTGATATTTAGTATCAAAATGCCTCCTATTATTGGATCCCTTTAATACAGCCACGCTTTCTTCGCAAATAAGCCCTCTAACTGAACAAAGAAATACTTGGTAGTCCACACGTCATTAAAAACTCGGCACTCTGAGTCCACTTTTCGTTATTTTGTCGAACTCCTATTACGAATCAAAACAAAGGGCAACACTTTACTAGGCGATCTCAGCTGATGAACCCTTGCAAGGTGCATCCACTTGTCGGAAGCCTGGATGGAAGGCATTGCAGCAATTCTGTAATGCATCTGTATAGTCGCGGCGTCCTGGATGGAGACAATTCTATAAAATAGCTATGCTGGCCATCTTATGTTTTGGAGATCCGGTGCTAGTGTCTCCAAGTAACTGATACAATGAGAAAATTGACAATGCCTCGGACGTAGTGTCTCCATGCCTGGTCTAATGCACAGAATTAAATAATCCAGTTATCGAAGCTGCCATATACCGTATCTTCTAAACCATGGGTTTCATGGTGTGAAAAACTTTGTCTAGAACTCGACTTATCGTCGATAGTCTTAATTTCAACTTTTGTTTTTAGATGTTTTGTTTTAATTTTTTATTAACACTATCTATACAGGGAAAGTCATTTTCATATGTGTTTGCAGTTTATTTAAATATATCAGTGTACAAAATGTAAAAACAAAATAAAAATTGTTGCTCTTATATGCGAGTTTTGGTCGGAAGCTGCCCCAGAAGAGAGCCTTTATGGCTGTTCCCCGGAGTCAGGTGAAAGACTCCATATATATATATATATAACTATTATGTAGGCGCGTTGAAGGTCGAACTGCTCGGTCAAGTTCCCAACCATATTAACTATTTTCATTTAATTACAAAAGTTTTCATGAACTAAAATTATTCATATTTTAATTTACTTGTGAAGGTTGTATCTTATAAATACAAAACCCCAGTAGTGTGGTTGCAAAAGGAGAGAGTGCAATGCAATTGCAAATGTTGATCAATGTTGCAAGGCGCCAGTGCCACCACATAGTGCCAGTGCCAAACCCCCCTCCCCCTTGCTGCAAGGCACCCCCTCTAAAGGGGGAGGGGTTACTGCATGAGCAACAAGGGGTTATGCAACTTGGAGGCGGAGTTATCCTCCAAGTTGCAATGAACTCCCGCTGGGGGAGACCTCTTTGGGGGAGAAGTTCGCACGGCCTCACCCCCCAAAGGGGTATACCTAGCCTAAGAGAGAGGAGAAGGAGAGAAAGGAGGAGAGATGTTCGCTTGACAGGAGCCAAGCGCATATTAAGACTTCAGCCGAGCGGCCGTTGTCTTATAGGGCCCCAAATCAGCCAGTTGGCTTAATCAGCCAGTGCCTCCAGGCATTATCAGCCAGTTGGCACAGTGTATACTTCGTTTTTGCACGTACACACCCGTCTATGCGCCCATAAAATATTACACGATTATATGCGTCGGGCTCGAGACCCGGCGGAGGTGCGTCCTTCCGCGGTTGGTAGCCAGGGTGACCTAATGATCCGTGTTAAACTGTAGGTCTAAGGTGGAGTGTAAACAGCCTTTCACGAATGGTAGATAAAATGGATAACCTGTCTCCCTCCTCGCTCTCTCTCTCTCTCTCTCTCTCTCTCTCTGTCTTAAATATATATATATATATATATATATATATATATTTCCCCATTTAAAAGTAGGTCTAAGGAGGAGTGTAAAGCTTGATCTTCGCCAGAATGAACATTTCGGGCGGAAACCATCGAAAGCAAAGGCGAGCCTATAAATGTACAATTCCGGAAAAAAATTAATCTAAAAAATTCGTGTAAACATCTTTCCATGGTTGGTAGATAAATGGGTACCCAGAGCGCCCTAGCAGGGATCTCTCTCCCGCGTTATCTTTTATATATATATATATATATATATATATATATATATACACACACCCGTTAAAAAGTAGGTCTAGGGTGGGGCGAAAAGATTGACATTCGTCAGAATGAGCAATTCGGGCGGAAGCAAACGAAACCAAAGGAAGCCTATATATATGTACAGTTCCGGAAAAAAGTTCATCTAAAAAATTCTAAAAATTGGTACAAGAAGCATACACAAAATTTATAATCACGTCAAACTGCATTAATTAACTCACTCTCCGGCTAACTTAAATTGAATATTGCGGTCTTTTTATCTGTAACTTCTGCAAATTAAAACAGGACAAATGGTACACGTAGCATTAAAATGTGCAACACAAATGAATAAATAGAAAGGAAATACGATAAAGGAGGGAAATGAAGAGAAGAAGAAAGCGATATAAGCAAACACCTTCCTAAACATTTTTTAATCAAACGATGTAAATAGCTCAACAATAGGACATAAATATTTATGGAAAAATTAATATATATATATATATACATATATATACTGTGTGTGTATATATATATATATATATATATATATATATATATATGTAAAACTGAACAATGAATAATCAATATTCATTTTGACATAAGAACCAAAATCGCTTAACGCGAGTTTGGATAAAATTTTATTTGTTGCTTTCTATTTTTGTTTGTCACAACCCTACGATCAACCATTTCTATGGTTTAGTCGTATCCATATTTCCATATTTTCTGTTGACCATTATCCTATATCAGTTTTATTAAATATTCATTATTACTCGTGTCAGCCTAGGAAATGGTACGAAACTTTATGCCTCCGTACCTGTTCGTTCAAAATCGCGCAAATACGTTTGCATGTATTATTTTCTTTATTATTTTTTTTAAGTGCGTTCACCTCTTACAATGAACTCGAAAACGCTTATGCAGGTGTACACAATTCGATGATCACAGCATAAACTGAACATCTGAAAACGTAAAATCTCCTCTCGCTCTAATTCCAATATAAATATAAAAACACTAAGAATTGTAAGTGACTAATGTACTTAATAATGTAATTGATGTACCGTACTTTAAAATGAAACTGTAATTAATGATAATAATTTAAATGTAATTAATGTACTTTAAGTAACGATAATAATTTAATATAAAATAATTAATGCATTTAATAACGATAATTAACGATAATAAGCGAATGTAAATTAATCCGTAATTGTAATCATAATTGTAACAAACCAAAATTACACCGTACTCAGTGATGTACTTAGATTGTACTAAATGTCCGACACGACATTATGTCGCCATTTAGGAATGTACACTCGGTGATATTTTTCCGTTGGGATAAATTTCGATGTGCTTTCTACTTTGCAAATAATTGATGACTTGCTCTTTTTTAAAATTTCTTAATCATTTTTAGATTTAGCTTAATAATGAATTCTGTGAAACTTTTTGCAATGTTCATATTTTGTATACATTATCTCTGTTATAAAAGATGAAGTCATGTCTTGCCTAAGCATTTAATTGTAAATCTTAAACCTTTAATTTTTACTCATATGCATATTTTAGTGTAAAGATGCATAGTTCGAATTCACTTTTTGTTAACTTGGCAGATCATGATAACATCAGATCTAAAAATACGCGGTTTAAGATAAAAATATGGCTTCATCTTCAAATATCTTGTTTATTCGTTTAAACATTACCACAGCTAAAAGATTTACTTTATTTTCAAATATTATGCAAAAATAATGCAGCCTCTTCCACATTTAATAATTATGATATTAGTAGAATCGGGGTATATAAACCTCGATAATTTCTTCCATGTTCATTCTGATACCAACTACGAGGCTGAGCATTACCTGTAATATTTAAGCAGTAAATTACAGTAAAGAAAAGGTCTTTATCTTCTCCTTCGAGCCGCGCTCTCTTCAGCAAACTTAGTCATTAAAATCTCCCGATACGTTACAAGAAGAATCGGGGAGGAACCCTCAGAGAATTTAATAAGCCTCTCAGAATCCTCCGAGCCACTAAAGAAGAACTCGGAGAGTCGTATAGAAGAAACTACTGCAAGTAACAGATCTGTTGCTGCCTCCCAACCAGAACCCCCGTCGACTCCGAATCAACCCAGGGTCATAGATGGAGGGGTTAACAAAGTGGCGACCTTGCCAGGATCTTAACAATTTGGCGACCCTACTACCAGGATAATAAGACCCACCATTTGGCCGGCGTGTCACGACTTCTAGTTCGCCAAATCCACCCTTGTCTTCAGGACACGTCAAGGATTTCACCGTAGAAATTATGTTAAGTACAGTTTTTTTTAAGTAATTTGTAAACATTTGAAGAGTCGGTATTGTTAACAGTTAATAACGAGTATTAAGTCAGAATTAACAAGAAACACTGAACATTTCAGACACCAGTGATACATTTTTTTATTGAAACTAATTTTCACAGAAGTTGATTTTCACAGAGTTATTGTCACAAAAGTTGATTTTCAGAGTTATTGTCAAGGAAGTTGATTTTCACAGAAGTTAAATGTCACAGAGTTAATTTTCACAGTTATTTTCACTATTATAGTTAGTATAGAATATTTTTATTTTATGTACCAAACATAATATTACTGTACCTTCGCGTACATTCGAGTGAAATGTTGTTTACATTTTTTATTTTTGTTTACAATTTTTTCAAATTATTGAATTAAATTGACTTGCAAATTCAGAGAGTTTATAGAGTTATAGAGATACTTGAAGCAGTTTCAAGTTCCATTTTCAGTTTTGAGTTTCAGTTGGTTGCATCCAAGAGGAACAACCAAAACCCCAGAGATTTATAAAGATACTTGAAATAGTTTCGAGTCAATTTTAGTTGCAAATCCGTTGCAAATCAGTTCCAAGTCAGTTTTAGTTGCAAATAAATTGCAAATCAGTTTTCAGACAGTTTCAGTTGTATCCAAGAGGAACAACCAAACCTCAGAGATTAATAGTCTCCACTTGATAGCAGTTCAAGTGTAAGTCAGTTTCAGTTTCAGTTGACTCCACTTATAGCAGTTGAGTGCAGTCCATTTCTGTTAGTTTCAGTTGGTTGCATCCAAGAGGGACAACCAAAACCCAGAGAATAATAGACTCCACTTGATAGAGTTCAAGTGCAGTCAATTTCAGTCAGTTTCAGTTTCAAGATACTTGATAGAGTTGAAGTCAGAAGTTTCAGTTGCAAGTCAGTTTCAAGTTTCAATTTCAAGTCTCAGTCAATTTCAAGTCTCAGTCAGTTTCAAGTCAGTCAGTCAGTTAGTCAGTTTCAAGTTTCAAGTCAGTTCCAGTTAGTTTTGAAGTCAATTTCAGTCAGTTTTGAAGTCAGTTTCAGTCAGTTTGTTTTATTTGAAGTCAGTTTTGAAGTTAGTTCCAAGTCAGTTTTGAAGTCCCAAGTCAGTTTTGAAGTCCCAAGTCATTTCAATGCAGTCAATTGAATTCAACTTTTTTTTGTTTTTTAAGAGAATGTAATTTAAGAGAATTTACTTTAAGAGAATTTACTTTAAGAGAATTTACTTTAAGAGAATGTAATTTAAGAAAATTTAATTCAACCTTTTTTTTTGTTTTGTTATGTAAAAGAAAATTAAATTCAACCTGAATTGACCGGTTTGTGTCTTTAGTTAAACCTACTTTTTATTTTTTTGTAAGAAGGAAATTGACCGATTTGTCTCCTTTTTTTTTGCATGCAGTTGTTGCATATATAAATATACAGGTGAAATTATTTATTTTCTTGTAACCAAAAGCGTTTTCACAAATTGTTTATAACGATTTTTATAATTATTGTGATGATATGATGACAGTAATAGTGTAATAATTAATCAATCATGTCTAATGACTTCCTTTTTAAATTACCATAGGGAGGAACATGCCGTCCCTCCGTTTTATTTTACCTCCTTTAATTTTTGTTCTAAGCAGTGTGACAAGCAATCTTTTTTTTTAAAGAGCAAAGTGCTCACGAAAGACGTACTGTCAAATTCAGACATATCTCCCCGCTTAGTCACTCGAATCCCCGAATGTAGTACTCCAATCTTTGTTTTTTTTATTTTTTATTTTACTTTAACACCCCAACAAGTTTTTATTTTTTTTTAGAGTATGGACCCTAGAACCTCATGTTAGTTCATTATAGTTTATAAATGATTTCTATTTTCAATTTTTATATTTTTTATTATTATGTTTTATTCGATTAATACCCTACTCTCAATTTAAATTATTATATAACTTTGTTAATTCGAAAACCTCCCGAATCCTTACACACACACACACACACACACATGTATGCACACTATATATACTATATATACAAACCTTATGCTAAATCATTGGATATCACAATAAACTATTTCATTGCGTGTAAGTGCTAACTATGTAATTTAATCTTAATATTTTTGCTTAATATATATAAATTTTTGCTCATGCATTTATTAAGTTATTTTAACCAAAGCTAATCTGTTCCTTAAAGTATATATATATATATATATATATATATATATATATATATATATAATAATCCACATACTCAATACTCATGTTCACGTATATATACGTATGCACATGTACGTATAACTTCAACAATAAATCCCTTTTCCCCATTTGGACATATCACCAACCACTACACTCTGTACCTAATACACACAAATACACATTTTACTACAGGTCTATACATCATCCATTACGTAATTCGATTTTTAAAATTAGTTTATAGAGTGTACGATCATGGTAACTTTGAAAAATTCTTGAACTTTACAATTTATATGTTTCCCTTTTACCTACTATTCATTAATATGTAATTTTTCAACAGAAAAATAAAATTTTGTTAAAAATTTAACAATATCATTGTTTGTCTAACTTAATTGTTTGTCAAATTAACGTATTAATCATTTTATTCTGTTTGTATAAATTAAAGTATTAGTCTTTGAATTTTTTTATATATTTTATAATAATTCTCTAGGCAGGTGTCATGTTAAAGATTTGATTACTGTGCGTTGTCCTCAACCACCCGAAGTCACTTGTTCTGTATAAAATTTGTATTGTAAAGAAAAATTCGTCATCATCTAATTTGAATTCGTTAGGATGTTATCTTTATGTTATTGTATTGTATTAATTGTACCCTATTATATTATTGTATAAATATCATTTTAAAGGGGAGAGCAATGTAAAAAAAATGAACAATAATCATTATTCATTTTTACATAAGAACCAAAATCGCTTAACGCGAGTTTGGATAAAAAAAATTTTGTTGCTTTCTATTTTTGTTTGTGTCACAACCCTACGATCTACCATTTCTATGTTTTAGTCGTATCCATATTTCCATATCTTCTCTTGACCATTATCCTATATCAATTTTATTAAATATTCATTATTACTCGTGTCAGTCTACGAAATGGTACGAAACTTTATGCCACCGTACCTGTTCGTTCAAAATCGCGCAAATACGTTTGCATGTATTATTTTTTTAAATTATTTTTTTAAGTGCGTTCACCTCTTGCAATGAACTCGAAAACACTTAAGCAGGTGTACACAATTCGATGATCACAGCATAAACTGAACATCTGAAAACGTAAAATCTCCTCTCGCTCTAATTCCAATATAAATATAAAAACACTAAGAATTGTAAGTGACTAATGTACTTAATAATGTAATTGATGTCCCGTACTTTAAAATGAAACTGTAATTAATGATAATAATTTAAATGTAATTAATGTACTTTAAGTAACGATAATAATTTAATATAAAATAATTAATGTATTTTAATAACGATAATTAACGATAATAAGCGAGTGTAAATTAATCCGTAATTGTAATCATAATTGTAACAAACCAAAATTACACCATACTCAGTGATGTACTTAGATTGTACCAAATGTCCGACACGACATTATGTCGCCATTTAAGAATGTACACTCGGTGATATTATTATCTTTCCGTTGGGATAAATTTTGGTGTGCTTTCTACTTTGCCAAATAATTGATGACTTGCTCTTTTTAAAAATTTCTTAATCATTTTTAGATTTAGCTTAATAATGAGTTTTGAGAAACTTTTTGCAATGTTCATATTTTGTATACATTATCTCTTTGTTATAAAAGATGAAGTCATGTCTTGCCTAAGCATTTAATTGTAAATCTTAAACCTTTAATTTTACTCATATGCATATTTTAGTGTAAAGATGCATAGTTCGAATTCACTTTTTGTTAACTTGGCAGATCATGATAACATCAGATCTAAAAATACGCGGTTTAAGATAAAAATATGGCTTCATCTTCAAATATCTTGTTTATTCGTTTAAACATTACCACAGCTAAAAGATTTACTTTATTTTCAAATATTGTGCAAAAATAATGCAGCCTCTTCCACATTTAATAATGATGATGTTAGTAGAATCGGAGTATATAAACCTCGATAATTTCTTCCATGTTCATTCTTATACCATCTACGAGGCTGAGCATTACCTGTAATATTTAAGCAGTAAATTACAGTAAAGAAAAGGTCTTTATCTTCTCCTTCGAGCCGCGCTCTCTTCAGAAAACTTAGTCATTAAAATCTCCCGATACGTTACAAGAAGGATCTGGGAGGAACCCTCAGAGAATTTAATAAGCCTCTCAGGTTCCTCCGAGCCACTAAAGAAGAACTCGGAGAGTCGTATAGAAGAAACTACTGCAAGTAACAGATCCGTTGCTGCCTCCCAACCAGAACCCCCGTCGACTCCGAACCAACCCAGGGCCATAGACCGAGGAGACATTATAAAGAGTAGAGAGAGGGCTTATAGGCTATACAAGTCCGATAAAGATAATCTGTTGTTACGAAACAACTACATATCTCTAAGGCGTGAATCTAAAAGTGTAATAAAAAAGTCAAAACGCGAATTTGAAATCTCCATAGCTCGTGACGGTAAAGAAAATCCCAAGCGATTCTTTCAATACGTCAATAATAGAAATCCAGTAAAAAGTGTCTTAGGTCCATTAAAAAATGGAAATGGAGATCTAGTCTCTGAAAACAAGGAAATGGCTACCTTGCTAAATGAATTTTTTACGTCAGTTTTTACTATAGAAGATGTAACGAATATCCCTACGGTCATAGACATAATACCTTTTGATAATGGTAATATTTTGGATAATATTGTCGTTAGTGAAGGGGAAGTAATGCGCTATATTGATAAAATGAAAACGCGTAAATCACCGGGTCCGGATTCCATATATCCCTACAACTAAAAGAATTAAAAGATAGCATTGTTGTGCCGCTAACAAAGATTTTTAATGCGTCTATTTCTGAGGGGTGCGTACCAGATAATTTCAAGTTAGCAAACGTAACACCTATCTTTAAGAAAGGCGATAAAGGTGCGGCGGGAAATTATAGGCCAATCAGTTTAACGTCTGTTGTAGGTAAGCTACTGGAATCAATAATTAGGGATCGTATAGTCGAACACTTAGAAGTGCATAATCTGGTCATAAATACGCAGCACGGTTTTAGGCGAAACAAATCTTGCTTAACTAATCTTTTAGAATTTTTCCAAAGCGTGGTTAACGTTTACGATAGACATCGGGCGGTTGATGTAGTGTATTTAGATTTTCAAAAAGCGTTTGACACCGTGCCGCACAAAAGACTGATTGAAAAAACTAAGGCTCATGGAATCAGGGGTGTAGTAATAAATTGGCTAGAAGAATGGTTGCGAGGCAGGAAACAGAGGGTGGTCGTTGATGGAGCGGAGTCGTGTTGGGCTAATGTAGCGAGTGGCGTTCCTCAGGGTTCTGTATTGGGCCCCTTGCTTTTTCTTATATATAAACGATTTAGATGTCGGCCTAGTCAGTACAGTTTCAAAGTTTGCGGATGACACGAAGCTGGGTGGTAGGGCGATTAATGACGAAGATAGAGGTAAAATTCAGGAAGATCTGAATAAAATCGTTGATTGGTCAGTCACATGGCAAATGAGATTTAACGTGGATAAGTGCAAAATTATGCATATAGGTTCGCGTAACGGTAATTTTGCGTATAGTATGTCAGGGAAAGATTTAACAAGCGTAGAGCAGGAAAAAGATTTAGGAGTTATAGTCACTGGTGATTTAAAAGTGGCGAAACAAAGTACAGCGGCGGTCAATAAGGCGAACAAAGTGTTAGGTTTTATAGCTCGAAATTTTGAGTACAAATCGCGCGATATTATAGTTCCTCTTTATAAATCATTAGTTAGACCCCATTTGGAGTACGCGGTCTAATTTTGGAATCCGCATATGCGCAAAGATATAGACAAAATCGAAAGAGTTCAAAGACGAGCAACTAAGATGATTCCGTCTCTTAGGTCAAAGTCGTACGAGGATAGGCTTAAAGAGTTAAAATTGACTAAACTCGAGACTAGGAGGTTAAGGGGTGATCTAATCCAGGTTTTCAAAATTATGAATGGGTTTGATAACGTAGATAGAGATAGCTTTTTCGAAATATCTCAATATAATAGGACTAGAAATAACGGGTGTAAGTTGACAAGTAGAAGGTTCGAGACAGCAGTTCCGAAAAACTTTTTTACGCATAGAATAGTAAATAGCTGGAATAGTTTGCCGGTAGAAGTAATTAGTAGCACGTCTATAAACATGCTTAAGAATCGATTGGACGCGCATGTTGATAGAAAGGGTATAGTTTAAGGTAGTAAAATTAAGGCTTTGTGGGGATAGATCCCACAGCTCAACACAAGTGTTGTGGGATATAGGGAGGCAGCGTCTTGGGTTAGGGGATACTCTCTGTCCTTACACACCCCATTTAAAGAGATTCCTCTGCCGAGCGGTGCCCCCATAGTACTGTGAGGTATTGAAAAACTCATGATCTTCACTGCCCCACAAACACCTTTAAATGGGAGACCCATAATGGGTGCACACACATTTCTACATTACTGTACAGTCTTTACAGCCACACCTACACTTTTCCTCGTATGTGTATACACAATACACGATTACGAACACAGTTAGGTAGACCAGCCATGAGTGGATCGTAGGGTCTTTGTTGGTCTGAAACATTATAACATTATAACATTATATATATATATATATATATATATATGTATATATATATATACTGTATATATATATATATATATATATATATATATATATATATATATATATATATAAACAATTATATTAAACATCGTTGAAAAAATTGTGCAGTTTGACAGAAGCGATAGATAATATCGATTTAAAGTTCCAATAAATAAACTTCTTTCCGCAGTTTATTTCGAGATCATAAAGATTAAACCTCACAAGAAATTGACTCGCAGTTTAGCGTTTCTCTGAAACATACGGGAATTGTACCGAATATATCTCTGATATCCAGTTTTTCTTGTCTTTGTACAACAAAAAAAAAATTATAAACACCCTCTTACTTCCATTCTGAACTTTCCTCATATATATATATATATATACATGCACATGTTGTTTATCTAATTCTTTATTCCCGTTTCTCTGGTTTCCAAGATTCGAGATAAGGTAGTTTTAAAAAGCTATAATTAAACGAGTCTTTGTGAAAATGTCAGAATGAACAATTCGGTCGGAAGCAATCGAAGGGTTAAGTGGAATCTTATTTCCATTATCTCGAGATCGTAAAGTTTGGCCTAATCACCGCAACCAGCACGCATCTGTTATTTTAAAATTTATTTATTGTATTGTGGAATTCTTATACGATACAATAAATTTTACAGCGGCTTTCTTCATGGGTAATTAACTATCTTCCACTTTTATCTTCCACTTTTATGTTTTATCCAACCTCAACTCTCTCTCTCTCTCTCCGGCCGAATACAAGATCCAAAAACAGAGCGTTTCTCGTCTCTCCACGAATGGGGATATCTCACACGCCCCAGATTTCATGGGGCAACCCATAACAGCCCTGTGGGCGGAGCCCACGACCTCTGTTTGGCCGCTATGCAGGCCTACGCGTCGATCCCGCCCAAAATTCACCGCCAGCCAATAGGAAGCTAGCGTTTGTGTGTTGTCGGGTGGTCAAAAGCCCCCTTTATAAAAGGGGTCACTTTCATCTCAGAGCCTCAGTTCGTATGTTTTTTGTGCTTAGTGTTTTCGAAATACCAACCATGAGCCAGCTGTACGACTCCCCCGATCTGTTTGAAGATCAAGATTTTTATGCTTAGGCAGGGCGTCTAATTTTCAGCGCTGCAGATCGGGATGAACTTTTATCTACGCAGATTGTTACAGAAAATTGTAACGAAATGGAAGATCCTACAGACAATTCATTTGAAATGTAAGTGATTGTATTCTGCGGTTCATTCAGTGTTAACTTATAAGTGCCTAACCTAGCTTTATTCTGAGTTTTCCTACAAAGAAAAAATTAATCCCCGGACTCTTTCTCGTTTATAATAATATAACCTAACCGAGACATAATATATATATATCGGCCAGGACTCTTTCTCGTTTCTAACAACATAACCTAACTGTCAAAGGCTGCAATAAACGCGTTTTGAAAAAATATTTTTAATTATTCTGTTTCCTACGTAGTTATTTCGGCGTATATATATATATATATATATATATATATATATATATATATATGGTGGAGCTTTAATAATATTTTTCTCGATAAAGACAGCACGGCAGTACGATTTTTAAATTACGAAAACTTTTGAGAATTATCTGCTTTTTTATTAGAATTTTTTAAATTCGTGGCAACCCTTCCTCATTTATAATAATATAACCTAACCGAGACATAATATATATATATATATTTTTTTTTTAGGATAAAAACGAAGACGTAGAGCAAAAAAGTCATTACATTTGGCTGCAGCCGACGTTTCGGGCAACTCTAACCATTTTCAAGGCCTAATAAAGAAAAGCTAAAATTAATACATGAAAAAAATATATGAATGTCGAAAACTAAAACTAATTTAAAGTACAAAATTAAAACTGTTCAAGAATAAAAATTAAAATTACAAAGCAAAAAACAGGCATAAGCCAAAATCAAATAAAAAATAAAAATTATATAAATGACAAATATAAGAGTGATAAAAACAAAAACTTAAAACTAAAAACATTCAAACGTAAAATAGTTAAAAAAGTTGCTAATAAAAAGTTAAACGGAATAAAAAGTTAAACGAAAAACCACAAGAGTAAACCAAACATACCATGCTCACTTGACAGCCACAAAAACCTGAGGCGAAAAGGAGACAGGGTCACAGGGGAAAAAAAATTTAGTATATAGGTATTCTAATTAATATAAAGGGGTAACAGCTAGAATCAATATTTAAACTGGAGTTCAAAAATTTAATACACAAAGATTCGTAAATACGGAGGTAGGACGGGCATTTTAATGATTTAAGAATTTTAAAATTGTTAACAGATATGTCAACCTTACACTTGATTTGATAGAATGATTTCTAATAGCAGACTGTTCCTTTTTCGAAAAAACTTTCCCTGTCCTATGGCTAATACCCATATGGGAGCAAAATCTCGCCTGCAAGGAACGAATTGTACTGCCAACGTAGTTCCCCTGGGAACACCCAGGGCAGGTAAACAAATAAACAACAGAACAACTCATCGCAGGGGGGATTTTGTCCTTACATCGGAAAAAACATCCAAGGGTATTATTATTTACAAAAGCAACCTTAAAATCAGTGTGAAAATAAAATTTCCTCACAACACTCAACAATTGCTTTTTCACAAAAGTGTTAAAATGGTAGAGATCAGGTAAAACAAGATATTTACAATTCTTAGGAACATCATACGTTGGGATAAGGTTGGGGGAATATACATTATTAAGAAATTTACCAATAATACCTCCTACATGATCCCGTGGAAAACCAATTTTAAACAAAAAATCAGTAAGGAATTCAAACTCATTATGAAGCAGAGCAAAGTTCGAGCAAATATTATAAGCTCTATGCACCAAAGTGCGAATGGAACTTAATTTGTAATTAAAATCGCAAAAACTATAAAAATTAAAACCCAAACCCATAAACGTAGGCTTCTGGTATGTAGAAGTTAAAACGGTCGAGCCAGATTTCGAGACCAAAACATCAAGGAAAGGAATAGAACCTTCAACTTCCTTTGCCTGCGTAAATACAATGTTCTTATGCAGTGTGTTCAGAAAACTTAGAAACTGAACTGATTGATTATCCGTTTGGAATAAAGCAAACGTATCATCAACATAACGTCTGTACAATTTGGGGTTAAGGTGAGGGGGACACTCACAGAAGGCCCTTTCCTCAAGATGCGACATGAAAATATTCGCAAAAACAGGACCCAAAGGGCTCCCCATCCCTACTCCATCCACCTGACGGTAAACTACCCCTTAAAAACTAAAAAGGGTATCCTTGACTGCCAAATTCAAAAGCTGCTCAAACTGTGCTCTGCCAAAGCCGTTAAAAAGTGAGTCCAGCTGTGGAAAAGCTTTATTCAAAATAATTGCAATGGTCTCATCCAAGGGGACATTTGTAAAGAGGGAAGATACATCAAAACTTGTCATAAACAAAGAATTCATATCAAACTTCTTAATTTCCGACGCAAAGGAAAAACTATCTTTAACACTACGAGTTCATGGTAAATGATGATATTCTTTCTGATTCATTAAAATTTGCTCAGGTAGATGAACAGGCTCCTAAAATTATTCAGCGATTGGAAGAAGGTTAACCGTGTTTTGCTTAAGCTTAAACAGGAATGTGCTATTAACTCCTCCACCTACGATGAATTGTACGTTTTAGGCTCTTATTTGGGCCTTATGTATGGTCTGCCTAAAGTTCATAAAGTCGGTGTTCCATTGCGCCCAATTTTAGCGTCTTATCCTTTGGCTAATTACAAACTTGCCAAATTTCTTGTCCCACTTTTATCATCATTTACCATGAACTCGTACAGTTTTAAAGATAGTTTTTCCTTTGCGTCGGAAATTAAGAAGTTTGATATGAATTCTTTGTTTATGACAAGTTTCGATGTATCTTCCCTCTTTACAAATGTCCCCTTGGATGAGACCATTGCAATTATTTTGAATAAAGCTTTTCCACAGCTGGACTCACTTTTTAACGGCTTTGGCAGAGCACAGTTTGAGCAGCTTTTGAATTTGGCAGTCAAGGATACCCTTTTTAGTTTTTAAGGGGTAGTTTACCGTCAGGTGGATGGAGTAGGGATGGAGAGCCCTTTGGGTCCTGTTTTTGCGAATATTTTCATGTCGCATCTTGAGGAAAGGGCCTTCTGTGAGTGTCCCCCTCACCTTAACCCCAAATTGTACAGACGTTATGTTGATGATACGTTTGCTTTATTCCAAACGGATAATCAATCAGTTCAGTTTCTAAGTTTTCTGAACACACTGCATAAGAACATTGTATTTACGCAGGAAAAGGAAGTTGAAGGTTCTATTCCTTTCCTTGATGTTTTGGTCTCGAAATCTGGCTCGACCGTTTTAACTTCTACATACCGGAAGCCTACGTTTATGGGTTTGGGTTTTAATTTTTATAGTTTTTGCGATTTTAATTACAAATTAAGTTCCATTCGCACTTTGGTGCATAGAGCTTATAATATTTGCTCGAACTTTGCTCTGCTTCATAATGAGTTTGAATTCCTTACTGATTTTTTGTTTAAAATTGGTTTTCCACGGGATCATGTAGGAGGTATTATTGGTAAATTTCTTAATAATGTATATTCCCCCAACCTTATCCCAACGTATGATGTTCCTAAGAATTGTAAATATCTTGTTTTACCTGATCTCTACCATTTTAACACTTTTGTGAAAAAGCAATTGTTGAGTGTTGTGAGGAAATTTTATTTTCACACTGATTTTAAGGTTGCTTTTGTAAATAATAATACCCTTGGATGTTTTTTCCGATGTAAGGACAAAATCCCTCCTGCGATGAGTTGTTCTGTTGTTTATTTGTTTACCTGCCCTGGGTGTTCCCAGGGGAACTACGTTGGCAGTACAACTTCATATCCACCCTGTAGTCAGGGGGCTTAATCCAAAAAATCACCCCGATTGTTCCCTTTGTTCCAAAAGTACAATTTTTTTACCAGGGGTAGATATGACCATAAGCATTCATTTTTTTGCGGGAGCCAACATGGGCTCTCCCTGTGGCGGCCATTATGGACGAATCCAAGATGGCCGCCATCTGGTCTGACATTGGGCGATAAAATAACAACCAATCATAGTAGAACAGCAAATAATGACACTTTTTGTATGTTTTTGAGTATAGAGAATCCAGTTCTGATATTTGTTTTTTAATTCAAGATATACGTCAGGTCGTATATATCCACATTTGATATTATTTTATAAGAAATGTACATTTTATGTCAATTGAATCATGATACATAATTATTGCACTTAGATTTGTGGTTGTAACAGCTATATTAACTTTTACATTGGATTTCTACTGACATTTTGTCCACTATTAATCTATTTTTTATTATTTTTGCAGGTGTTGGCATACCTGTATTCCTCTGAAGCAAGTCTATGTGGTGGTGGTCTTCTTCACATTCTAGTCTCTTCAGGCCTGCAGATATGAAGATCTCGTTAGTGTGTAGTTAGTAGTGTGTAGTAGGACATTAATACCTCAACATGTCTACTAACATAACTGGAATTAATTGGACACTGTGTTGCCTATGTCAGTCCAGCAAAGACGAGGCATTACAACAGCCAAAAGAAGAGGGATATTCATCTCTTGAAAGAGATCTGAATGATTTTGTGCAGCTCAATGCTGTTCCATCTGGTATCAAGGTTAGTGAGCTCGATGATGGCTCAGGAATTGCAGCAACCCTCCAATCACATGCTGCAGTGTATCATAAAAGTTGTAGGAGTGCATGCAACAGTTACAGGGTAAAGCGGGCACGAGGAAAAGTGGCCACGCAAGATGAATGTGCAGCTGGGATAAGTCCGAAGAAACTCAGATCAAGTTACGGATCACCTCCAGAAACATTATTCTGCATCATATGTCTGGGTGAGGATCAGCATGATCTTCATAGAGCCTTAAGTGACAACATTGATCAAAATCTGAAGAATTTGGCAAAAACAACTAACAACTGGCATTTATATGGGCGCTTGACTGCAGGTTCTGATGCACATGCAATGGATGCATGTTATCATGTACAATGCTATTGGCGGCTTCGTGATGGAGCTCGTGCAGTTGAACGTCGATCTTCAAGTGAACCCAAGCCTCCCCCATTTGATCCCATGGTCATAGCACAGTTAGTGGCATTTGTGGATGACTCTCAGTCTGAGGTCCACAAGTTGTCTGACTTACGGGAAATGTACAAGATAATGATGTCAGATCTAGGACATCCCTGTTCTGGTAGAGAACCTCATGCAACAAGATTGAAAGACCATCTGCTTGAGCATCTTCCTGAGTGGGCTTCCTATGCACAGGGGAGAGATGTATTCATTAGCATGTGTCAATCTTGCATGTGTCAATGCACCAACTGGATCTGCCAATCCTGCTAAACAAGTGACAGTTCAGTTGTATGACATGGCCGCCATCGTCCACATTGTACGTCCAAGTAGAGCATCAACATTTGCTGAATATGTATCTCTACACATACCTTTCATTAAAGCACAGATGACTGACACAGTTGAGCGCGTCGATGCCGTGTGGGATACCTATCCTGAAGACAGTCTGAAATCACTTGCACAGCAGCGGCGTGGTTCAGGAGCACGTACTCGACTTGATCCAGATAGTGATGGTACCACACCCATTCCCAAACGAGACTGGCAGTCATATTTGAAAAATGTGGAAAACAAGAAGGAACTGTTCGTCTTTATCAGTAAACAGCTGATCAAGATTGACATGGGTGGAAAACTCCTCCTCAGCACTGAATTAGAAACTGTGCTCTCCAATAAAGCATTTGATATATCAGGGCTCCAACCATGCAACCACACAGAGGCAGATACGCGGATCATTCTGCATCTTGCTCACGCATCATCTCAGGGTCACAAGAAAGCATTCATCCGCACTGTTGACAGTGACATAGTCGTTCTTGCCATTGCTTTCTTTCAACAGCTTCACCTAACAGAACTCTGGATTGGTTTTGGTAGTGGCAAATATTACCGAGACATCCCAGTGCACAGCATTCAATCACAGCTTGGTCCATCAAAGTCGCTGGCTCTACCTCTGTTCCATGCACTAACAGGCTGCGACACTACGTCTCAGTTTCTTGGATGTGGGAAGAAGACAGCATGGACTGCATGGAATAATACACTAAACTTAACTGAAACCATGATCAAATTGACTGAAGACCCCGAGTCCTTCAGTCTAGTATCTCCTGAAATGACACACATTGAGAGGTTTGTTGTGCTCATGTACAGTAAAACATGTGGACAAGCATCTGTAAACGTAGCCAGGCACCATCTGTTTTCTAGTGGCAGTCGATCATTGGACAGCATACCACCTACCCAAGCTGCCCTCTTCCAGCATATCAAGAGGTCATTGTTGCAGGCAAGTTTTGTGTGGAAGCAGTCAACCACATGTCATCAGACACTCCCTGCTTTTGATAAATGGGGATGGGAATATGACAAGCGCAGCAACCAATGGCTCCCTTTCTGAACAACTCTCGCTGATGCCAGTAAGGCATGTGCTCTTCTCCTTCATTGCGGATGCACTAAAGCCTGCAGAGGGAATTGCAAATGCAGTAGTGCTGGAATTCGATGTACGACACTCTGCAAGTGTGAGGGTGGCTGCCTGAACAATGACGACTATTAATCAGTGAACAGCCATCTATTGGATAGACATTATCATGAGATGCAGTACTGTGAGTAAAAGGAATAAAGAAGATTGTACTTGCGTATATACTAAAGTTTAATAGCAAAAGATGTTGATGCTGACTCTTATTTTTTATCAAGTTAACTATGTAACCTGTACTAGTATTGGTACTCAAGTGGATGTCATTTTGGACAGCGGCCATTTTGATTTGGCCAATATGGCCGCCACAGTGGGAGCCCAGCTTGGCTCCCGCAAACATTCGAATTAGTATGGTCATAGCTAACTGTGGTCCAAAAATGGCACTTTTGGAATGATTTGAACAATTATATGATTAAGCCCCCTGACTACTGTTCATAAGCAGTTTCTCCTGGAATGTGAAGTTTGTATGAAGACGTCCAAAACAAACGTATATCTTTTTTTTTATAATTTTTAAATTTATCCTTTGTACCATTTTCATCTTTAGTCTGATAAAAACCCTCTGCTGTTAAAAAGGTGTTCTTCGCTTCTTTTGAAAAGTTGAGGACATTTTTCAGATAGGCTCGTAGGCGATAATACCCCGTTCCTGCCGAAATGTTAAACTGATTTAAATACACCTCACACTAGCTGAATATAGAGTGTAAAAAGTTGGTTTCAGGGTATGCTGAGTAACTATCATTGCAGTCCGTTCCATCTGAATGGGCTATACGCAGTTTAGCGTACATGTGCATGCAGCTCGGGTCAAAAAAGTAAGGGCCTGAGCTGTGTATCACGAATTCTATAGGGTCACTCGGCGAATTAATTGTGTTTAATGGGTTAATTATAATAAAGTCGCTATGCTCAATAGAGACCTGAGTGGGGTGCATATCAAAGAGGGACATTTCCGACTTACAGCATTGTGAACTACACGGATAGATGAAACGCTCCATGACGACTCAGAAATAGTGCCACCTCTCTCGACAAGTATTAGTCAGCCTATGATTCGTGAGAGTAGTGTCCTCAGCTTATATCAGTTAAAAAAATGATCAGCCATAGGTTTCATACGCTTAGAGCACTTCTTTTTTGATTTCCTTTTACGTTTAGCGCCACGTGATGGTAACCCCTTCTTCCTGGCAGATCTCTTCTTTCCGCCACCACGCATTTTTCTCTTTGCATCTTTGATGATTTCGTCCCGTGTACGTTTTAAATGTTTTTTTAGAGCTTCTTTAGGCTTAGTTCCACCCATTATGTCTTCTGCCGCGTTAAAACCTGTTTGTAACGCCTTCCTCCCTAGGTATCTGGCACCCCTCTTCAACAGTGGGACAGCGGTGCGTAGTATGGATGAAAAAATGGATCCAAGTCCACTCCCACGCTGTATCTCACTCCTCGATAGACTGAATGGCCTTCGGGTCATTATAAACGGCGAAAGTGTAGTTTCACTGTTAAGCTCCCATCACCGAATGGGAAATTTTTTCCCTCAATCGTTCTTATATATATCGAGATGTTGGTTAATAGATTAGTCGCAACATTCACATAATGGGGCTTGTCATATGTAATGCTCAAACTTTTCCCTCTATGGTTGGGGATGTGTGCAATGCGCAGCAGGCGCGCCTGGGTGTCCCCAACAAATTGGTGCTCTACGATATTGCTGTAAATATAGCACATGTCTGGGAGCGGAGAGCTTTCACCCAATTTCTCCATCTTCAATTGATACATTAAGCTGGACAAGTCATGCTGTGCCTCGTGAAAGGTATCTCTTTGGAGAGCTGCGCTATATCGGCCCTCAGCCACAATTGTGAACAGCTCTTTATCTTTAATATTTCTACTAAGCGTTGACTTTAACTTCAATGTGCATGCAGGCGTGTCTATGTTTACAACTTCAAAAAGTAAATCGTTTGTCAGGTACGACATTTCAAGACTCTTGTTTAACCCCGTCACAATATCCATGGCTGTATCATAATGCCCGATTTCTAGCGATACATTTGTGCTATAGTACTGTTTCTCACTGAACAGGACTGAACGCAAAGTATTGTCTAAGGTTATGCCTAATTTTTCGCACTCATCGATTCTTCTAAGGATCAAATATATGATTTGCTCATTTTCAAGAGTTAAAAATTTGGAGACGAACTGGAGTTCACAAAAACCCACCTCATACGAATCACGCTCCAATTCAATGGGTCCGTGGAGTTCTGTCACAAAGTTGGCCAGGGTGTTGTTAGGATGTACAGAGAGAGAAGAGGACGGGAGTGTGACATAGAAGTGGCTAGGCGCCATGTTGCACACTTATTAAGCTTCATTATTGCAGCAGCTTTTATATAGGTGTTGAAGCTTTCTGGGTAATCCAGCCATTTCACCAGGTACATTTTTCTCTTTCCTGAACCTTTGCTTGCTAAAATTTTTTCAATTTTAAACACACATTTTCCTAAATTAAATGTCACTTTCTGCAACTCCTCGCGGTAAAAGCCTCCAGCGATCTCTTCCCCATTCAAATCTTGAACGTAATACATCATTAGGTCTCATAGCACGAACTTTAAAAATCTCACGTGTCGATCGTTGCTCAAATCCCTTCGCGAATTTATTTCCCGAACGTGATTGCCTTACATAATCATTGATTTTGAAAAGTGTAGAGCGTGGTGGCGGTGCTCCATCTCTTCTCACCTCTGGCAGCGTACCTCTTTCTAAAACTTCGTTAGGTGTTGTGCCATTCGTACGGTGGTGCGAATGGTTGTATGATGATGCCAATGACCCGAGAACGTTTATATATCTGTATGTGTTTTTATGTGTAAAATAGCGATGCATGCGTTCCTTTATGGTACGTTGAACTCTTTCAGCTAAAGAGGCCTTATGTATAGAACTGCTAGTGTAGTAACTGATATTAAACTCTGTCAGCATGTTCTGAAAAGCGCGACCTATAAATTCTTTCCCCATATCCGTACAAAAATAGCCAGGAACCCTTTCTTCTTTTAACATCAACGTTTTGGTCGCTTTAGCAACTGTTTCAGGCGATTTATTTTTCAGGGGAATTAGTCACAGATATCTAGAGAATACATCTATTATGAATAGGATGTAGCGGTATCCGTCATTATACACTGAATATCTTTGCATGTCTGTTAAATCCGCTTGCCAAATAGAGTCAATCGAATCCGCGGTTGTCTTGGCCGTTTTAAACCTTTTTCTCACCGGTTTATGAAGTGTATAAGCATCCTGTTCCTGCAAAAACCGCTCAACATCTTTTTTCCCTACTCTGTAAACACCTATGTGCAGTCTATTAACGCCACCATAGGAGTGGGGATTAGAAATGTCATAATAGCGTTTACTTAATATGTTAGCCATTTGGGTGTTTTAGAGACACGTGGATAAGGTTGGCCGTTTGTTCTCTTCTTTTTCTTCTTCAGAGACGCTGCTGCTGGAGGCGACGGCGTACTCAGTTGTGACACATGCGAGACTTGATCCAGGTCTTTTAACCTATTCAGATTACCTATCAATGTTTTGGGGACATTTATTTGTTGTAGTCTTGCTTTAATATGCTTCCATCCTGTTGGTGAGGGTCTGTCCCACTTTCTTACCAGATCATGAACAATATGAACAACGTTGGATCCTTGTACCCTTGTTCCTTCAACAATGACTTCGCCTGTATCGGCCCATTGTATGATGGGATTCTCACTCAAGAGATTATAAAGACTTAAGCATTTATTCCTCAATGTATGTGGGAGACTGTTTTTTAACACATGTTCGATGTGTTGTGTTCCGTTGTTCTTTGGTTGGTCATCTCTAACGTCGGGCCCAGGTCCTGTGTCGCCATGCTCAGCACTGCTCGCGCTGTGCCTAATAACCAAGGGGAGCTCTGTCGGAAGCTTATAATCTTCGTATTCATGAAGAAATTTCTGCAAAGCCCCTTGGTACAAGATCCTTTCTTCTTCAGGTGACTTTTCACTGTGTAATAGGGCTAGCAACTCGCTTTCCATTCTTTTAACCTTACTTTTACGGGGTTCTAGAGCCGTGTCTGGAGTCTTTGAACTTTGCAATGAAGCATACACCTCGTGCGGAATCACAACCACCTTCTTCATTATATTAATCTAGTCAGTAAAGGGCCCAAAACTGAAAATAAGATGGGTAGGAATGATCCTCCTCTTTGTACAATAATTCGCTTTTTCTTACCCACAGTTTGACTTTTATGAGCGAGCGCTCGTATTATGTTCTTGTAACGACGTAAGCGATCCTTCTGAGAGGGTTTCATTGGCACATTACATTTTATAACATTAAGACAGATTTCACAGATGCATTTTAAAAAGTCGGAGTCGATATTTTTAACAAACATCTGTTGCAGTGCCCGGGGCAATCGTTGATAGATTTTTATTAATTCACGATATTTCTTCAGCCTATTTGTCATTCTGGAATATACACCGTTTCAGGTTCGCTTGGGAATATATTCGTTCTTAGAAGCACCCTAAACGTGTTTCGCGGGTGAAGGTCACAAAGCAAATATCCATAACGCTGGCTTGTGGCTTCTTTATAAACCTCCAAAAACTCCTTACGCTGATTCGGGAACATTTGATTGGCTAATACCCCAATTTGTGACACATCTCTACGTTGTGCGAATAAGACTAGATATTGTGTATTTAGCGACACATCGCGCATATATCTATTTTTGAAAAATAGATTCTGGTTGATGAAGAATACGCTTATGTTAAGATGGTGGGAGAACACTGTAAATGTCTCGGCAAACGTTTTATCCATTTCCAACATGAGATCGTCAATTACAATAACTGTATGCTCATTACCTTTTAACGAATTAACGTCATAGACACCCTTGTGGAACAAAATTTCATCTTGGTACTCGTTGAACACTGACTGATACGTCGAATAGCACCATATTACTTTATGCACAAATTTTGAGAACATCTCCCCCTTATCTTTAATGATTTTAAGCATAAATACAGTTTTTCCACATCCTGTAGGGCCAGATATAATACATGTGGAGGGGCTTGTGAACCTGAATTTTTCTACAGATTCCATCTCTAACACGTCACACCCCTAAGTGGGTCATTTACAAAATATTACAAATTTTGAGTGCTGTTCCTTATATTTTGTTTTCTTCTTCCACAGAACCGTGAATGACGACGATGTACAGCACCCCATCATCGATATCACAGACGAACCTGATGACCGTGCAGCTACAGAACCCTTCCCCGCTGACGAACCCTTACCAGCGACACCTGTAACATGCGACAGTTCAAAGCGGAAGCGTGATGAAGAGCCCTCCACGTCAGGTATAAAGCGTGCCAGGATTGCTCCGGTTGTTAGACCCCCAGTAATAGATCCCCAACCCTCTACGTCTTACGACACAACCCCCACAATAGTACGTTCCTCAAATATGCCCCATTGTTCAGTTCCGGGTACTTCCTCCACAGCAGCTTCTCATACTGTGGAGGATGGTATAACATTCGAGTTGGTGCGCTCCGCTACCCCCACCCCTTCCCTGACTAGAAATCGGTACGTGGTTAGGGTTGACCCTGAATCCCTGTATACCAACGGACTGCGACGCTTAGTTGAACGTATTGTGGAGTTTGCCCTTCAGAACCGCGACGAACGTGAAGTCCGGACAAGGTTATCCTTCAAGTTCGGGTCAGATGAGGGGGACGATTTTTGGGTAGTGATACCGTTCAGACGTTTGGCGGTTGTAGAAGAAGACTATATCTTGGGCCGTATAATGCAAGCCTCTCAAAGTGGTACATCCTTCAATATGGACAACTTCATGGTAGATATTAGCAGAGTATTCCGGATTGCGGGTCATAGTGCCATTCCTTATACTCTTAATTTCAATTCTCCAGTTATTTACAGAAAGCATTTAAACGTCGATCGTGGTTGTGGTTTAATAGCAATAATTTTAGCTCATATGTTCACTGTGCTAAATACTTGGACGCAAAAAATTTGGTTGTCCACGGTTGTGCAGCGTGCCCGTAAACTGGCTTCAGATTGTAAACTTCAGTTTGAGTGTAATATGGGTCCTGAAGAACTGAGAAGGGCTGAGCAGGAAATGAATGCACTTATAGTTGTATTTGGAATAGATGATGATCGTCGTAGGACTGTGTATGTTCTTAAAAGCAGTGTGAGAGATCGTACAAGACCTCTACTTATTTTAGGATTGTCAGGAACCACAGTGGCGGCTCGTGGTCTGAGAGAGTGGGGAGGCCCACCAATAATTATTGCTGTTTTATTACATAGTGCGATGAAAGTTATATATGGCATATGCCCATAACTAAATTACTTAAATTAAGATGGCTTAATCTGTACAAAATTATTCATAATATAGATACTACCGCTAAGTTACTAACCGTTATTATAAATCAACTAAACAACATGGAGTAAAGTTATTAAAATATCAGAAAATAAAACGAAAAATCATCAATTGGTTTTACTTACGTCTTCTACTTGAAAAGAAGATCAATTCTCCTTTCTTTTCCAGCAGCAAACCTATTTATGATATTTTCATACCAGCAAGGTTGATTCGATAGCTTTTGCATTGTACTCATTTTTCGATCTCTTCTCGTGTTCATTTAGCTGTTCAAAAATACTGAACCCCTGTTTAGATAACTGTTTAACACAAATATCATTTTGAATGTGCTCGTTCGAAGTGGAATGTCTCTCCAAGCTCCTTGCCAAGTTCTTCCAATCACGAAACCCTTCTTCACTCCATACATTTTTTCACACCAACTAAAAGACAAGACCAGCAAAACAAACCGTTTTTTTGCAAACTTCCACACAGCCACTTATATCTGTCACACCAATTAGATTTAAAACTTTTGTTTTTGCTCTTATTTATTTGAACACAAGATATTTTTGTAGTTGATCTACCTTTATTTAAAATGTATCTTATTTTCTTCGCTTCTTCTAACAAAAGAAATGTCCAATAGTGAAACGATTATGTCAGTAACTTCTTCCATTTTGAAGGGTTAAGTTCACACAAAGAATATAAACTCTGATATATTGCCTTCAAAAACTTACAAATAACATAACACTACCATAACGTAGCCTTTAAAAACGTACAAATAACAAGATAACATTGACATACCTACGTTGGGTACACTAAATCACATATAAATAACACTAAATTCACTTATAAAGAGTTGAATGACAACGTAACAGGTTCGTGTAAACAAAATATAGTGACTAAATAAAAATTAAATTTCACGTGGTATTTAGCAATAATTTTGACTCCGAAGATCTGGTTGCTAGGCAACAGCCATTTAACTCGCCTACTGGCTAGCCATGAAAAAGCTTGCGGAGGGTTTGTGATTTTGGGCCTCCATTTCAGGAATTCATGCCTTTTGACAGGGCAGAATATAAGCGTGGCATCAGTACGTTGCCATGACAATCAAGAAGCTGAAGGGTCTTTCTGAATACTTCCTTTCGATTTCTCGTGCTGAATTTGACCATTATAGCTAAAGGTTACAGTTATATTCAAGGGAGGTGGGTGATTCTATTGAAAATTAAACGTTTAACAACTACAGTAAACCCTCGCTATTCGCGGCATCACCATTCGCGTCTTCAATTATTCGCGGTCACTGCTTCAAGGCCGCCGACGGAGGAGAAGGAACGAACACCACTCCCGAATCAAGCTTTGTAGCTAGTAAAGGCTGGTTTGAAAGATTCAAAAAACGTTTTTCGCTGCACAATGTCAAGATTTCAGGGGTATAAGCCTGAACAGGTCTTTAACGCCGATGAGACTGCCCTTTTTTGGAAGAAATTGCCATCACGCACATACATTAGTCAGGAGGAGCGTCATGCATCGGGATTCAAAGCCGCAAAAGATCGTGTAACTCTTCTCTTTTGTGCCAATGCTGCAGGTCACATGGTGAAGCCTGGTTTAATTCATAAGGCAGCCCGCCCGCGAGCACTAAAAGGCAAGGATATGAACCACCTTCCTGTACATTAGGCACAAAATCAATGGAGTATGGCGTATTCGCGGATTTCCCTTATTCGCGGCGCGAGTGGAACGCATCTACCGCGAATAATGAGGGTTTACTCTATATTCGAAGGGGGAGGGTGATTCCATTGCTAATTAAATTTTTAATTTAAATTATATTAAAATTTTTAAATTTTGCAATTTAGGAAAAAAATATTTATAACCTGTTGAAACCGAGGGGGCACAGCCTCCAATGCCTCCCTTGTAAAGCCGCCACATAACATAAGGGTTCTCTACGCCAGTTATGATAAAAGTCGAAAATATGGAAGGCATCATTTGTGTAAGGGTTGTCTCGAGTTTGCTGATGATATGGTGAAACATTGTAAGGATTGCTACATGGTATGTGAGCAGTGTAAAAGCCCCAAATGTGAAAGTCAGGTAGTTGAACCGGAGAAGAGGGAATGTAATGTGTGTAGACGTACATTTTTCAATAATAAATGCTTTGAACTCCATTAATCAAGTGGCACTTGCAGGAAAATGAGGATTTGTAAGTGCTGTATGTTTCACATGATGGATAATTGGGGGAATTTCAAACATAAATGCGATGAAATTCAAGGTAAATTTATAGTATTACACCCGTCTCCCTTTGGAGGTGAAATTTATGTTTTTCCTATGGTTTTTGATGTGTTTTGAACGAATCTGACCTTCAAAACCGTCGGAAATGACTCGTTTTTTAGATCCCCCCCCCCAGCCGGCAATGTGGGGGAAATCACAGAAAACGAGTCATTTCCGACGGTTTTGAAGGTCAGATTCGTTCAAAACACATCAAAAACCATTGGAAAACAAATTTCACCTTCAAAATTGACCTAACCTATCCTGACCTAACCTAACAACCTAACCTAACCTATCCTGACCTAACCTAACAACCTAACCTAACCTATCCTAACAACTAAACCTAACCTATCCTAACCTAAAAGAAAAACAGGAATTACCTCTAAAATCTAAGACAGAATAATCACAGTACCGTCTTTTCTTCGTTTTAAGCACAACGTAACTTTTTCTACAACGCCACAGTTTCTGGTCTTGACGATATGTGCACTCCATTTTACAATGTGGACACTTCACTACTGTCGGTAGAACACTGTGAGCACGCAGAAACTCAACACTTTTTTCTAAATTTTCGTAGAAAGCGACAATACAGCGGTAATAATCAAACAAGCACGTGTCACACGAAGCCACTCCGGTAGCAAAGTAATTCAAATTCGAAATGGATGGAGCGCAGTGATTGGGCAGACATGTAACAGTCACACAAACGAACACACAAGCGAACGTACGAACACACAAACGAATGTACGAACACACAAACGAACGTACACACACACTAGATACACACCAAAAAAATGTTTATATCTCAAAAACGAAGCATTTGCGACGGAAATGCTATAGAAGGAAAGTGTCTTAGAAAAAAAAATCTACTTAATGAACATATAATAATTGCTGGACGTTAGACGGGTGTAATACTATAATAATACCAAATTCACTGTTCTACATGTCATGAAAAATATAAGGCGGATGGAGTGAAGCATGTATGTTATATGAAAGATGCTAAACCTAAAAATAGTCCTTGTATAACCATGTACTACGATATAGAAACTTACACGAACTCTGTGGTGAGTGCATGGAGTTCGAGTGTGATGAGTGCCACAAATGTGAAAACTTGACAAACGTTTTTAACCCTCCGTTAGTGCAGTGGGGTGTTACATACCCCAGGTGTTATTCCCTTTGAGTTATCTTACGTCTGGCAGCAGTGATACTGCCACCTTCCCATGTAATTTCCTAGGAACCTTCACTGAATTGATACATCATCGTGCTCAGTCTCCTGTTGGCCACAAAGGAGAGCAGACGTACAGTGATTGCTCCTTGGGGTGCAGCACACCCCACCGCACCATTCTCATAGGTAACTTTCGTCAAGTTTTTTTTTACTAATTTGCTTTTTTTTACTTTAGTAAGTTGTTTATTGCAAAGCTCAATTATCTTATACACAACATAATGTATATTTCTGTTTTTGTACTTTGTTTGTAACAGGTGGTTTTGAAGCCTTTTTATTTATAGTGACTATCCTTTTGTTTCAGCATCACAATGGACGACGAGAAGCGAATGGAGAGGTTGAGAAAAATGGTACAAGAAGAGCTAGATAAGGAAGATGATGATGGTGGATTACTTATTGAGGAATTGGACGAAGAGGAGTCAGAAGACGAAGAGATAGTGAGTGAAGAAGCAAGAGTGGATGATGAAGAAGAGGAAGAACAAAGCATGGATGAAGGAGAAGAGGATGAGAAAGCAAATAAAGAAGTAACATATCGTGAAGAAACAGAAAATGAAGAAGAGGAAGGGACAAGAGGCAAACAGTATATTAGCAAAAATCAAACTGTATGGAACGCAACTCCGCCAACTCTCCCAAGGCGCATACGTGCACATAACATAGTAACCGGTACACCTGGACCAAGAGGAAATGCACGAGATGTGCGTTCTGTAGGTGAGTGCTGGTCTCTGTTTTTTACTCAAGATCTTTTGAATGAATTAATAAAATACACAAATATCTATATTGATACAAAACAAGGAAAATATAAAGAGAAACGCCGAACCAAACATACCAATGAAGCGGAGATGAAAGCTGTAATTGGATTGCTGTATCTATTAGGAGTTTTTAGAGCTAACCGAATGAATATGGATGATGTTTGGGCAACTGATGGAACAGGAGTAGAGATTTTTTCGGCAACTATGTCTCTGCAGCGCTTTCGTTTCCTGCTTCTTTGTTTGAGATTTGATGACATCCACACTCGGACTGAAAGGAGGGCAGAGGACAAGTTTGCAGCCTCTAGAAAGTTCTTTGAGACATTTGTTGATAACTGTAAATCCAATTACACTGTCTCAGAATATGTGACCATAGATGAAATGCTGGCTGCCTTTAGAGGTAACTGTCCATTTCGCCAATACATGCCAAGTAAGCCAGCTAAATATGGCATCAAAATATTTGTGGTGGCTGATGCTAAAACCTATTATGTGTCAAACATGGAAGTCTACTTGGGGATTCAACCAGAAAGCCCTTTCAAATTAGATAACTCAGCGGCATCAGTCGTAAGGCGAATGGTTCATCTCAGTGGATCTGGGAGAAACATTACAATGGACAACTAGTTTACCAGCTATGGTCTAGCAGTCGACCTCTTGAAGAATCATAAACTGACATCAGTTGGCACTTTGAGGAAAAACAAGAGAGAAATTCCTCCAGGGTTTGTTGCCATTAGAGGTAGGGAAGAGTACACAAGTTTGTTTGGCTTCCAGAAAGATGTCACACTAAACTCATATATGTGCAAGAAACGTAAATGTGTGGTACTTCTCAGCACAATGCATCATGATGCTGCAATTGATGCAGACACTAAAGAAAAAAGAAAACCAGAGATCATCACCTTTTACAACAGTACTAAGGGTGGGGTGGACACCGTCGATCAGCTGTGTTCCATCTACAACGTCTCCCGAAATACTCGACGCTGGCCTCTTACAGTTTTTTATACTATACTCAATGTTGCAGGAATAAATGCATTCAATGTATTCATGGCCAACTCTCAAACAACCATCAGGCGCCGACATTTTCTGAAGATATTAGGAAAGAAGTTGATTGAAGACCACATCAACCAGCGAAATACAACAAAGGGTTTGAGAAGAGACTTGAAGAGGAGGATCCATCGCGTGTCACCATCTGGTACATCTGGGGAAGTACCTCCAAAACGCCGTCGTGAAGGCTCCCAACAAAGATGCGCATTGTGCCCCAGGTCAAAGGATCGCAAAACAAAAAGTAGCTGTAAGAAGTGTTGTACACCCATCTGCATGGATCACTCTATCATGCTTTGTGTTGACTGCTCTGGTGAGGGTGATGAGGATGATAATGCAAGCAGTGATGATCTACAGATCTACAGAAGCTAAGGCTAACAAAGACCCTAAGATCCACTCTAAGGCTAGCCCGAGAGAAAGGAAAGAGTAGGGGGTTAAGAGAAGAGAAGAGAATAAGGGGTTAAGTAAGGAGCAACACCTATCATTCGTGGGTTAACATTCATTCAGAAAAAGAGGAAAAAGGTCTCACCATCATCATCCGCCGGCCACTGCCGACAAGTCAGAAAAATAGTCGGAGAAAATAGGAGAGGGGTGAAAGATGAAAAGAAGTAAAATAAGAACGCTTACAAACCATGCAAACACAGTCTTAACTCACTGTCATACCATGCACAAAACATGCAAGTAAAGAGAGTTACAGACATGCAAGAAAAGGAGAAGAAAAAAAAAAGTAGGTACAGTTAAACAAAAAGTGGGTTAGTTTACGTTACGAGCTACATCTACGTTCGTGTTAGTCTAATATTTTTTTTTATTTTTTTTATTGCTGGCATCACACGCTGGCATGTCACAAGCTGGCATTCATCGTCAACAGACTCATCCTCGAGCACCACCACCAGAGCTCCTGTTGTTAACTTTCTTTTTTAATTTTTAAACAACGTTAATACCTTTAAAATGTCTGTCAAGACGGTTCTTAAACATATTAACGCTGGTAGAATGAACGACTGACGCGGGAAGATTATTCCATTTATCAATTACTTTAAACGTAAAGAAGTTTTTAGCGATATTAGTAATGAAACGTCTGCCACGCAACTTGAATCCGTTATTGCGAGTATTACTATTATCGAAAGTGAACAATTTGTCAAAATTTACGTTATCGATGTTATTAACGATTTTGAAAACTTCAATAAGCTCCCCCCTTAATCTCCTAGTTTCGAGTGAATACAAGTCTAACACTTTAATCCTATCTTCATAAGGCTTGTTGCGCAATGACGGAATAAGTTCCGTGGCACGACGCTGAACCCTTTCTAACCTATCAATATCCTCACGCAAGTACGGGCACCAAAACTGAACGGCATATTCTAAATGAGGCCTGACTAGGGACTTGTAAAGGGGCAATATAATATCCTTCGATTTAAATTCGAAATTACGCGCTATGAAGCCTAACATCCTATTCGCTTTTGCGCAAGACTCCAGGCACTGGTTCCTAACCTTTAAATCCTTAGATATGCGTACGCCTAAATCTACTTCCTCGTCAACGCTCGCTAACTCCCTATCATCCATCGTGTACGCGTAATTATTGTTGCGAGAACCTATATGCAAAACTTTACATTTGTCTACGTTAAATTGCATCTGCCACTTATCTGTCCACTCCATAATCCTATCTACATCGTCTTGAATCCTATTTCTATCGTCCTCGTTAACAACCTTACCGCCTATTTTAGTATCGTCCGCGAATTTTGAAACGTTACTAGTCAATCTACATCTATGTCGTTAATGTAAATTACGAATAGCAATGGGCCTAACACTGAACCCTGTGGGACACCGCTACCTACATCTAACCACCCCGATTCACTACCATTAACTACGACCCTCTGTCTCCTAGCACGAAGCCATTCTTCTAACCAGTTAGCTACCTGACCGCGTATACCGTGCGCTTTAACCTTCGCAATTAGTCTCCTATGCGGAACTGTATCGAACGCCTTTTTAAAATCTAAATAAATAACGTCAGCTGCCCTATGCCTATCGTATTCGCGCACTACTTCGTTATAAAATTCTAACAAATTAGTTAAGCAAGACCTATGATGAGTAAGTTTACACTGGGGTTACCCAATAACATATAAACTTATTTTGTAAGGCTCTCTTTTCTGTTTACCAGTTAGTACATGAACATTATTATTTTAGAATAAATACTTGAATAAAGTTTTTTATTGTAAAGTGAGTTTCTTTGGCAAATAATGCATTAAAATGTCAATTGAGAAATAAAATTAACAAAAACACTGTTAACCAATTAAAAAAAACATGATAATAAGAAAAAAAAAGGCTGGGGTGGATCACACCCCACTGCACTAACGGTGATGAAAACCCCACCGCACCAACGGAGGGTTAAAACGACTGCACACGGCAGCACTGTGAAACTCTTTGTATCCTATATTGTCAAATTAGCGGACAAGTTAAAAAAAATGACTGTGTATATTCTTACCCATAACGGGGCGAAATTTGACACACAGTTCCTTTATAAGGGGCTGCTTGAACACGAATCGTCTGCGATATTTACAGGTGATCCCTTGAAAAGAGGCAACAAACTAATACCGATGCAGATAAGAGGTAATGTACAGTTTAAAGACACCCTGCTGTTCACACCTTGTAAATTAGCCGCTGAAGTTTCAAAAGGGGATTTTCCTTACACATTTCTCACTAACGAAACTTTGAATTACGTAGGGCTACCTCCACCCAAACATTACTTTAACTACACCAACATGAGTGATGGTGAGCGTGAAGATTTTGACCGTTACTACAACAGTTTTAATGAAGCTAATCCATACAATATAGCCGATGAATGTGAACGTTATTGCGTGAATGACGTACGTGTACTTAGAGTATGCTTTCAAGCCTTTAGAAGGATGTACAGTGCTTACAAGAAGTCTCGCGCCTCTGTCTCGTCCCAAGCTAGTCTGTTAGGTATAAAATGGGCGGTCCTTACGGCAGCGGAGGTGTGTTCGGATTGGTGCACATAATTGCTCTAACCCCATCAATGACGTCCACATTATCATTGTGTTGATCACGCTATCTATTTATATATAGAGACATACTGTATATAGATATATATAGAGTATGCAGGGGATAACGTGTCTCAGTCCCAGCTATGGTAGTTGTCTTACAATTAACAGTCCCAAGTGCAAGTTACGTTAACACCTCCACATAAACTACCCTGGACTAAAATAACATACGTGAAGCCCTTACCCACAAACCATTTAAAAGGTGTGATTTAAAAGCTCTCTGTCTCTCTATCTGTGTGTGTGTGTGTGTGTGTGTGTGTGTCTGTGTCTCTCTCTCTGTGTCTCTCTCTGTCTCTCTCTCTCTCTCTCTCTCTCTCTCTCTGCTGAAGGGAGGAGGCTAGTTGACTTTGCTGATGAGAACTTCCTCACTCAGTGGGTCAACGAGCCTACACGAGGCGAAAGCGTTCTAGACTTAGTATTCACGACCGAAGACAACCTCGTCACTGGCCTCACCGTTGACGAATCATTGGGCGGGAGTGATCATGGTCTTATTAGGTTCCGTGTGTGCGTCCCTCGGGTGAAGCGTAGTAACTCGAGAGGCAGTAAGCTCGATCTCCGGCGGGCGAACTTTGTTAGCCTCAGGGATAGCGTACGAGAGATGGGGTTAGAGGTTGGCGGCGATGTTGAGGGAGTGTGGAGTGCATTCCGGGACGAGTTTATGGTGCTGCAGTCTGCTGCCATACCCTCAAAATGGGTCACCCCTGCTTCAACGCAGCCTAAGTGGTTCAATCGTGACATCGCTTCGGCTATCCGAAATAGGAAAGTAGCGTATAGGAGGGCGAAGGCCAATCGTTCCCACGAGAACACTGAAGCGTATGTCCGCCTGTGTAGGGAAGTGAAGGCGAAGGTTAGGCTAGCGAAACGTAACGAAGAACTACGGGTGGCAAGCCTCTGCAAGGGGAACCCTAAGGAATTCTTCAGTTATGTTAATAGTAGAAAGCCCATTAGAAGCATGGTAGGTCCGTTAAAGGACGGAAGCGGCGTTCTGCGGACCTCCGACGCGGACATCGCTAATGTGCTTAATGAGTACTTTGCGGGAGTGTTCACCAGGGAGGATACCCGCGTCATCCCCGAGCCAGGCGTGAGGCACGAAGGTGCTGGCCTGGATAGTGTTAGATGTACCGCGACAGTCGTTGCCGATAGAATAGACAAACTGAGCGCGTTTAAGGCTCCTGGGCCAGACCAGTTTCTCCCCAGAGTGTTGCGAGAAGTGCGCGACCAGGTGGCTCCCCACCTGGCTACAGTCTTCAACAAATCGTTGGAGATGGGCCAGGTGCCTGGTGACTGGAGGGAAGCCAACGTGACCCCTATCTTTAAGAAAGGGGATCACGAAAGTCCAGGGAACTATCGTCCCATTAGTCTCACTTCAGTTGTAGGTAAATTATTAGAAGGGATAATAGCTGATAGGATCGTTGACCATCTGGATTCCTACAAGCTGCTTGGGGACTCCCAACATGGGTTTAGACGGCATAGGTCGTGTCTCACCAACTTGCTCGAGTTTTTCCACGTCATGTTGAGTGAGTACGATAAGAGTAGGGCTATTGATATACTTTATCTCGACTTTCAGAAAGCCTTTGATAAGGTACCTCACCGCCGGCTAACGGCGAAAGTGCGCGCGCTGGGTATCGGTGGGGAAATAGGTAGGTGGATTGAAAACTGGCTGAGGAATAGGCGGCAGAGGGTGGAAATTAAAGGGGCTAGATCGGGTTGGGCCTCGGTCACTAGTGGGGTTCCTCAGGGTTCCGTTTTGGGGCCCCTGTTGTTTATCATTTACATAAATGATATCGACGGTGGCATCGTCAGTCGGATCGCCAAATTCGCTGATGACACCAAGCTTGGGGCCAATGTTGGGACGCCCGAAGCGATCGAGGAACTGCGTGCGGACCTAGGTAGGATAGGAGAGTGGTCCGAAAAATGGCAAATGCCGTTTAACTTGGGTAAATGCAAAGTGATGCACATTGGCTACGCCAATCCCAAGTCGGACTACTCGATGTTGGGTAGTAATATCGAGGTGACTGATTTAGAAAAGGACTTGGGTGTGCTAATTAGCAGCGACCTTAAGTTTACGAAACAGTGTGTAGAGGTGGAAAAGAAAGCCCAGAAACTATTGGGTTATATCAGGAGGCAATTTCAGTTTCGGAACAAGGAGATTGTGCTCTCACTGTACAATTCCCTTGTTCGGCCGCACCTGGAGTATGCTGTGCAGTTCTGGTCGCCCACCCTCAGGAAAGATATTGAGAGGCTGGAGCGAGTGCAGGCGAGGGCCACAAAGTTAATCCCTTCCGTTAGGCATATGGGCTAAAATCGACGGTTACGCGCCCTGAACTTGTTTTCGCTTGAAACTCGGAGGCTGCGCGGTCAACTGATCGAGGTTTTCAAGCTCTTACGCGGGTTCAACGATGTCGATTTTAGAAGTATGTTTAGTTTAAATGATAACCCAACTCGCAACAATGGTTGGAAGTTGGATTTGAAACGGCTTAGGACTAGTGTGTGTGGGAATTACTTTACGTATAAGATCTGTGACACATGGAACAGGTTACCTTCGGAAGTTGTGAACAGTTCCTCTGTGGATCAGTTCAAGAAAAGGTTAGACCAAATTTTGCACACTATTTGAGTGTGTAGAAAATTTTCCGTGGCACCCGTTGCCATTGGTACCTCCTCGGTATGGGCCGCAAGGCCTTTTGAGGTACTTCTTTTCCTTGTAACTCCTTGTAACTCTCTCTCTCTCTCTCTCTCTCTCTCTCTCTCTCTCTCTCTTTCTCTGATCACACCGCATGGCAATGTATCCATATAACGTTAATAATAACCGAAACTCGAGAAAATATACTTTCTGCCTTCCGCTCTACTCCAAATCCTTTTCTCTTAGTGACCTCTTAATACAAACTAATCTATCATATTTTGCGACTTTTTAACTCTGGTCGGATTCAATTCCATTCCTATAGTGTAAGAGATATTTAAATTCATTGTGTATTATGCCATATGATGTGCGTAATAAATAATCATTTTTAAATAGTTGGAGCGTTCAAGGTCATCTGTAATAATCAATAGACTACCTCTCAAGCCCACTCTCAACACTTAGATTCCCCTAAGACACAGGCATCTTCAAGTAACATGAATGCGTAGAGATCTAAGGTGTTAGATTCCATATTATATAATTTATGTGCTAGGTTTAAGAACGCTGGCATTGAAGGATGGAAGGAAGGGACAGTAAAAGCGATAATAGGTTTAATGAAGGAAGTGGAATGAGGATGGAGGTAAGCGTTGCTATGTCGAAGGAAACGAGGTTGGGTGGGGAATTACGAAGGGAGGAGGAAATGCTAAACACAAACTCAAATATTTATTTTAATGCCCTAGACCTAGAAAGACAAAGAGCAAAACCTTAAACTAACAATGAATTGACAGAAACAGAAGAGTCTGGTCTTAGACGCACTGATAGGTTTAACGTATGTGGCTAGAGGCCGCCACTCAGAATTACCCTACTACCTAAGTCATAATAAGGTTATTTACTATAACAGAGTAGTCATGAGTAGTTATGGAAATAAAATATGATTATACTGTTGATGGCTGACTATATTCAGTTGGGATATAAACTATTGCTGACAATCTTTGAATCCTTGGCTTTTAAGACGAATTTTTTATGCATATGTTCAACAAAATAGGAAATTGGCTGATTATTATTACCATTCGAAGGGTTGGTACCCTTCACAACCGAAATCAATTTCAGAAGGGGTGCATGGTATCCTCATTTCCTTTATCGTCCCATCACGCTTCACATAAGCCATTTACACAAAGATGGAAAGGCCGTCTGTGCACCACGAGACAACCCAGGCAATGCGGGGAGCAATGGTGACATTGCCTGAATATGGTGTGCCAATAAGAGAAATATGAAGACGACTAGACGTTCATCGAAGCACTGTGGAACGGTGGATTCATCGGTATGAAGCAGAAAACTCAATCGCTACTTTGCCGAGGTCTGGTCCTCCGCGTTCAACATCTCAAGAGGAAGATGCTGCGATTGTTAATCATGCCAGAGAGCATCTGTTTGTTCCAGCGACGCATATTTACAGACACCTGAACCTTCGTTGTAGCGCAAATACAGTGAACAACAGACTTCACGAGGCAAGGTATTTTTCTCGCCGTCCAGCTATAAAACCTGCATTGACGATTGAGCATAAAGAGGCGCGGATGGGATTTGCCTTGCAATACTTGCCGCAGGAGGAAGAATTCTGGAGAAAAGTTGTGTACTGTGACGAAAAAACATTTTCAACAGATAGTCATGGTTCCCTGCATTGTTGGAGGCAGCGCGGAAAACGCTATGAAGAAGGAAATGTTTTCCCGAGCAAACGTAGTGGTCACATCAATCTCGGTGTGTGGGGCTGGATGTCTGGCTATGGTGTCGGAGAATTGACTCAAGTAGATGGACGCTTTACTGGACAGCAATATTGCCAGATACTGGAAGAGGTGCTGCTACCCAGTGTTCGTGCGTATCTGGTTCCAGCACCGGAACCATTTTACTTAATGGAAGGTAACAGTCCCATTCATAGGAGTAACGTTGTGAGAGCGTGGTACGAAGATCACCCAGAGATTATTAATCTAATTCTCCACCACATTCTCCTGATTTGAATCCGATTGAAAACCTTTGGGCAATAATGATTAACGAATGGGAGCAACGCAATGAAAGAACATTTGAAGCACTTTTAGCTTACACGAGGAATAGTTGGGAGAGCTTACGCCGAGCACCAAACATTCCCTACAATCTGGCCTCTTCTATGCGGCACGATTGCAAGAAACTATTGATGCTGGAGGAAGCTATACGAAATACTGATGTTAAAGACATGACGTAAATGTGTATCGAATATATATTTATGTTAATATAGAATTTTAGTATATATTTATGTTTGACATCGATAAAAGTATATATTGTGACCATGAAAGAACTTTACTTATCCTTAGTTAGAATCTTTTCTTGCAATGTCTACGCTCGTGGAAATGATAATATATGCATTGTTGAAACAAACTATGAGAAGGTAATAGTTTCAGGAAAAAAATAAAAACTGGCAACATCGAGGTCATCACATGTTTATGGGAATTGTCATATGATATGCTACCAATAAACTCTTATGTACTACTATATACAGTATACTATATTACGTAATAATTACGATGAACAAATCAAATGCAAATTTCTCTGATTCACGGCCCAGCAGTCTTGCTTTAGACTAATGACTTTCATAAGATGGAATAGGTTTAACATAGTTCGTTTAATAGGTTGCCACTTAAAACAATGGATGAACTATCTATTAGTGAGACGACCGTGACTTCCTCGAAATGCGAGCGCGTGAGAGGTTCACTGACGAATTTGGTCATTAGATTCTTCACGTAGGATATATATCACAAACAACAATATTGACATTTCCCAACAATTACTTAATATCAGTAATTGCATTTGAGCAAATAATTTAGACCTGCGTCAAAATAACTTAGGTATCATGCCATGATTTGGGATATTTGCCGAATTAGTCGTTCTCTATAGTCTACAGTATATATTGAGACGGTATAATGTAATGCCCAGCTAATATTATGATGACTAGGATTGCTCCATAACCATCCCAACATCCCGAAACTTGCTCCATTCTGCTTCTTAATCATTTGTATTTTAAACACTAAAATGTAGCAGAAGTGACGTAATAATGGACGTCATTGATTGTGTTAGAGCAGTTATGTGCACCAATTCGAACACACCTCCGCTGCCATAAGGACCGCCCATTTTATACCTAACAGACTAGCTTGGGACGAGACAGAAGCGTGAGACTTCTTGTAAGCACTGTACATAACCCGTTTCAAATGCGATCCGCTGCAAGTCGCGACCACGATCGCCTCATTATGTTTTACAGTATTCAAGAATAACTTCATGCCCAGAGACACCTTAGCAATCATTCACAGCAAAAAACCCCGCAGTTATCGGCAAAAGGCTATTTACTGGCTCATACACCTACAGCAGCAGACCAGGGTATACATAAAACATGCCCGCAACACGGGTGAAGTACCCGTTAAGGTCAATGGTCGTGTTTTCTGGGTTGACGGCCTAAGTGAGGATCCAGCCACTGGTGAGAAGACTGTGTATTCCTTTAACGGCTGCTGGTGGCATGGATGCCCGCGCGCTGAATGTGCCGTCACAGAGGACCTTTATGGAAGATCCCCCGCCGACAGCCTCGCATGGACCCGTAACCGTGATCAACTTATAGGCTCCCACTTCACTCACAAAATCGTGTGGGAGCATGAGTATGATGCACGGATGGAAACAGATGCCCAGTACCGTGAAGAAATAAGGACCATCAAACGTTCAATGGCGTTGGACCCCCTCAATTGCGGTGACAGCTTGTTTGGAGGGCGCACAAACCCATTCAAGCTATACTTTCCGCCTACGGAGGGCGTGAAACTCCACTACTACGACTTCTGCTCTTTATATCCCTACGTGATGAAGACCAATCCGTATCCCATAGGTGCACCTGAAAAAATGGTGGGTTCCACCATACCAACCATCGAGGAATTTTCAGCTAACTTCAATGAGCGCTACTTTGGACTCTGTTTCGTAGACGTGCTCCCCCCTCGAGATTTATGGATGCCGATCTTACCCGTCGTTATAGATCACAAGCTCATGTTTCCTCTGTGCGTGAAGTGCGCAGAAGAGAACAACGGTGATTGTGACCATACAACCCACCAGCGGCGTAAGATCAGAGGTGTATATACAAGTCCTGAGCTAGCCCAAGCCGTTCGCCATGGGTATAGAATATTGAAGATACATGAGGTGTGTAGGTTTTAGAAACTACCCAGCCTTTTCACACCATATATAAACGCTTTTCTGAAGGATAAAGTCGAAGCATCAGGATATCCGCGAGGGGTTGATACCGAAGATGAAAAAACGGCTTATATTCAGCGTTACAGTGCCATGAAGGTATACAGCTTGACCGATCGCAAATTGTTAAGAATCCTGACAAGCGCTTTAGTGCAAAGTTGTGCCTAAACAGTCTTTGGGGGAAATTTGCACAGAATACCGGCAAAGGAAACGTCTATTTGGCACAAAGTTATAGTGAAGTCTGGGATTATGCCAACGCTCCCGATAAAGAGGTTATGGAGATCGTGAATGTAGGTAATACTTACATAATAAAGTACAATATCACCGAACTGACCACAGATACCTCAAGGGTTACAAACATACCTGTTGCCAGTTTCACAACGGCCTACGCCCGCATCAAACTTTGGGGCCTATTGCACTCTCTTGGACGGAGGGTGTTGTAAGCTGACACAGCTAGCGTGATATTCACAGCGAGGGAGGGTGAATACATGCCCGCTATTGGGAAGTTCCTCGGAGAGCTAACTGACAAGATCAAGGATGAGGATGTTGATGGTGCATACGCAGACTCGTTTGTGTCAACAGGGCCAAAAACCTATGGGGTACTGGTGAGGGTAGGGGATGATATGAAGTATATCGTGAAGGCTAAGGGTATCACGCTTAACCATGCGAACCGTCGAGTCGTTAACTTTGACTCGTTGAAGGATCTAGTGTGCTTGGAAGATAAGGAGGACCAGCCACCCCAACTGACTGTGGGGACGCAAAATTTTTGGGCGCAGAAACTGGGGTGTGTGAGGGAACTTAGGGGCACGAAGGTATGCGGTAACACCTATAGGAAGCGTTACCAGGTGCATGGTACCTATGATACCGTACCCTTTCGTTACCTTAATCCTTGATTGTATTTATATATATGTGTATTGATATGTTTATTTATCACGTATATTTGTTTCAATTAAGGTTTCATTTTCTTCTTTGCGTGCGTGCGTGTGTGTGTGTGTACAGTATAAAGCTAAGTCCCGCCCACTGTAAGATCGGCAACGTGACTCCTGCCACTACCTGAGGATATCTCTATCCCTGTGTGCTCAGTTGACCTCAGCATACCCTTGAGTTCAGACGTGTATTCTCCCGCTTAGAAGAAAAATAGTGATGGCTACCTTTAATATTGCGTGTTGAACATTTATGAAGTGGTATTCGGTAAAGTGCCACGATGTGGTGGATACTGAAAACCTCCCTATTCCCCCTTCCTTTAATACTTTTAAGGCTACATTGAGCCGTGCGAAGGACCAAGTTGTTTAAATACTCTACGGGTATTCTGGCGAGGGCATTGTAGGATTTCGTAGTACAAACGATGTATTGAAGTATGTTGTAGATCTGATCTTCATAAAGGCTCACATATACCGCGATGTAGAAGAAGCAACACGTTCGGAAGATAAGCAACGGTTATGGATAATGAATCCTGTTGATGAATGATGTGACAAGCGATATTATATCATGTTACATCATACCGACTACTCGTACCCTACGGTTGAGAGTGTAAATCTTGTCATCATGGAGAATCTTAAGTATTTTTACGACTATATTAATATATATCATGAGGTTTGTAGTGAGGTTGTGGCTAATGGGCTGTGTGAGTTTTTAACAGACTTTAGAGACGAGTATCGCTGGTTAAAAAAAAAGGATAAATATGGACATATGTTTCTCTCAAATAGTGCACCGGATTGTGAAGATGTTTAGTTTGTAGAAATGAATGCCTGGTGAGTGATAAAGCATTAAAGCCGGTATTGCTTCATATAGCGGAAAATTCTGTTTGTCCAGGTGCACAAGTGTTCGAACAAGCCTGTACACGCTTCAGCAGTTTATGGTGTGACTCGCTCCCCTAAGCGAGCCGCCCACCCGTGTACCTCACGAAACACACGAGTTCGAACAAACCCGTACACGTTTCATCAGCGTGACTCACTCCGCCCGTCGAGCCGATCCGTCCACCTGTGGCTCATAGTCATCTCAGAGCTTGAACCCAGTGGACGTGCGAATACGATGGAACTTCCTTTGAGAAGCATTCTCAACGCCTCGTACGATGTCTCCGTGACGAAGTTATTGCGTGTGTTCAGGTGTGAAACCGGCACCATTAACTTTGTACTTGAAACGATTTGCTGGCAAGCAAGCAAACGTAATGTTATTTATTTAAGTGTTGAGGAGATGAATAGAGTCTTCGTGATAGTTGAGAAGTGGGGAGAGGACCTTTATAAAAAACCTGCAGGTGTAGGTACAAGAAGAGAGCAGATTATTTATTGACGCCCCCTCATATGCCGTTGTTTGTACGTTGTGTATAAATAACGAACAGCCATGCATTGATATATGACTGATGTGGAAGAATGCATCTGATAATAACGTTCTTGTCCCTACGCGAAACCGCTTCATCCTCGACAGAATGTTTGAAATCGTCGGATTCCGCAAGCTGAAGCCTATATTAGACGCTCGTGTTACGGATATGCTTTATTTTGACACGGTTCTTGAATACGCATACACCGCTCTGCTCGACGGATTTATCGAATGCAGGAATGAACAAGGCGAGAATGGTCTAGAGCTGGATGCATATTTGAAAGGTTTAGATTCTTCGAAATATCCTGAACTTTGGTACAAAGCACTTGAGCTGTACAGGGCAGAGCTTGCCTACACTGTTCACCCTGAAGAGCTGTACCTCTATATAAGGAATAGCTGTCGTTACGACTTGGAAGATTATTTCAATTGCCGCTATGCAGAGTGAAGAAGAGCACGATTGAACAGTTCGGGACGGTAAGAAAAACCCTCGATTGGAAAGGAGTGTTTATAAACTTGTATTTAATAATGATGTGGTTAACGATGACCTCTCTGTGCGCGCTTTTGATTGTATTCTAGCCGTGTTTAAAGATAACTTGTCAACCGAATGTAAAGTGGGCACAAAAATAGTATTGAACGATATGAAAGCCATAACTTAAACGGTGAAGTGTTGCTTGGACGGTTTTACCGTGTAGTACAAATTAATAACGATGTGAATGTAGACTCGATTATGAGTGAGTTTAGCGTTTTGCGCCGTAGAACATAAAGGATGTATATTTAATTATTTAATTCTGTATATATATATATATATATATATATATATATATATATATATATATATATATATTTCCTCTACTAATACGCAATTGATTATACGTTTCGTATATTATTATTTTCAATATATTTAATTATTTAATATAACCGTTGAACATAAAGTATTTTGATATATATTTATTTATTTAATTGTGTGTATATATTTCCTTTATTAATATGCAGTTGATTATGCGTTTCGTATATTATTATTTCCAATATATTTAATTATTTAATATAACTGTAAATATATATATTTTTTTCCCTGTCCTATTATATTGAAGGTTATACGTTTTGTATATTTTTTATTATATATATCTCGTTCATATTTCTTATGCTATTATTATTTTTGGTCATATATAGTCCATTGTATATTTATTATATATTCATCGTCCGTAGGCTATTATTATTTTTGATCATATATATATTCCACTGTATATTTATTTTCTATATATTTCTGATTCCATCAATTCGTCTAAATAAACAGAATGATGTAATGGTGTTTTATTTAATTCTTTTGGTTGTACACGGCATTTAATTATATCAACTGGCTGGCTTCTAATTTCTGCGTATTTCTGAGTGCTAAACGTTGCAGTAATGAGCTTATGTTTAAGATAAGCTTTGAATACTACACCCTCACAAGTTGGTAGTTGGTTGTCAGGAAGCTCTGCTGGCGTTCCGAAAACAGAATGCTTCACTTTTTCTCTTGTTATACCAGAAGAGGCCATTGCAAGCTATGTTATTAATCTGAAACAAAAGAAAAGAAAATGATGAATCAGGAAACACATGATAGGTCATAAATACACATGTAGGCACACAAATACACATGATAGGTCAAACACATATGGGTCCTACATTTTAAAATAAGCAAAAACAATCTTTATTAATGGTTTTATGATAGACATTGGCATTAATTGAGTTTATTGTTGAGATCCTCATACCTATGATCCTCATACCTATGAGGTGAAAAATTATTTTAAGGAAACATGCTTAAAAGGATCCTTTATGGTACCGAAATTAATATTTCTAAAAGATATGACTTATTCCTCAATCAGTGACTACTCGGGCATCTTTTTCAGTATGTTTTATTAAATTAAATTTTTTCAACTCACCCTAATATGCATCAACATGAAACATAGGTTCGGCCGGGTAAAAAATATGTACACAGAACTACTTAATACGTTAAATGATTCAATAGTAATTCAATTAAAACTGAGTGGCTCTGCTCGAGAAATAGGCGTGTTCATACCATTCCACTCCGGGGGACAAAAGGTATTCCTCATGAAGTTCTATTAAAAACTGTACACAAGCCTTTAGATATACCCTCACTGAACACCTCATCGTGGTAAAAGCTGATGTAATAGTAAAATAGTTTAAATTATCCATGATCACTAGGTTGACGTTTTTGGTTGCGGGGGGGGGGGGGGGGGGGTAATCGGTGAGATGTAACATGGCGTAATAAGATTTGTCGTCCCATTCGTCAACGAATTTCGTAATCTAGAGTCTCTGGTTTTCTTTACTGAGCGTCGGGTCCTTCACTTCACTATAGCTATATTCTTTAATACAGCTTAAATTTGATACATACTCCAAGACGTCTTTAGCATTACGAACCCCTGTGATACTCTCGTTAGAATAGTCATAAAGCACTTGAACATCTTGATCATTGCGTGAATTAAGGCCAATTTAAAAACTTCAGAAGATACGTAAAAGGACAGTCGTTGAGTATTTACTACACCTTCAGATAATACGAAGTACCACTTTACAAAGTTGTTGCAAGCGTATTAGAGGTTGCCATTATTGTTAAAAAGTTAAATTCGGGAGTGGGGTATAAGCACATGCAGGTAATTATGGTAAAACTTCAACAGCTGAGTAACATGTTTACGACAGCAATGTTTGCGAACGACTAACGAGGTTAAACACAGCGAATAATGATGATGATGACACCAGTTTGTAGGCAGAGACTATACAGTATGACCAGACAGGGAATCCAAATCAAGCAAAACTATTCATACGCACATCCATACATTGGGCCGAGTCTATACATCATGTTCGGGACTATTTTGCACACCCACACACATACTCTACATACATATATTTATATAATATATATATTCAAAGGTTTGAAGAAAATGATACGCACAGCCTAAAACGCAAAATAATTTATTTGGCACGAGTTAAATAAATTATAAAATAAATACTTACAAGTAAATAGACATTCACTAATAATAATAAGTAAATAAACGAGTCAATTCTTTAAAATAACAATTTATAAAATAAATAAACAGTAAAAAAAAATCCAAAAGATATTAATAAATTAAGTCAAAATATGCACGCCAATTAATCTCTACCCCACGGAAACCAAAGGGAACAGTATCATAGGTCCCAGGTAACTGATATCGCTTCCTGTAGGTATTGCAACATACCGTCCGTCTAAGCTCCTTTACACCGCCTAGTTTTTGAGCGTGAAAGTTATGCGTTCCCACAACCAAGTGAGGAGGCGTGGCATCGTCACCATCTTCAGGTTCTTCTAAACTCACCAGATCTTTAAGAGAGGTTAAGTTTATGGTTTATGATTTGACGGTTTGCTGGGTTTAAAGTGATACCCTTCGCATTCACGATGTACTGTACTTGAATTCTTCTCCGATCCTCACACGTATTCCTTAAGTTATTGTCCCGGCTGAAACAAAAGAGTCAGCGTAAACATTGTCCCTATACTCATCTTTTATCTCGTCAGTGAGGTCACCGGGGAACTCACCTATAGGAGGCATATAGTCGCTCTCCGCCGTAAACACCATACTGTCGGTATCGGCGTACAAGGCCCGTCGACCCAGAGAATGCATTAGCCCCAAAGCTTGATGCATCCGTAAGCCGTTATAAAACTAACCACAGGGATCTTTATGACGCGGGATGTATCTGTAGCTAACTCGGTCGAATTGTAATGTATTATATACGTATTACGTACGTGTACAATTTCCAGAACACCTTTGTCGTCAGCTTTGGTGTAATCCCATACTTTATCAAAACTATGAGCTAAGTGCACGTTCTCCTTATCAGTGTTATGCGCAAACTCGTCCCAAAGACTGTTTAGACAAAGCTTTGCACTAAAGGGTTTGCCAGGGTTTCGCGCAATATACTTCCGCTCAAGTTGTATCCCCTCACGGTCACGGTAACGTTGAATATAAGACGCTTTATCGTCCTCCATCTCAACATCTCGTGGATGCCTTAACGCTTCAATTTTATCTTTCACGAAGGTGTTGATATAAAGAATGAAGAAGTTATCGAGTTTCTGGTACCTCTACACCTCATAAATTTTTTGTATGATTGTATGATTATACTCTCCATTGTTCTCTGCATATTTCACGCACAAGAGAAACATAAGCGTGTGATCTATGACAGCTGGTAAGATAGGCATTCATAAATCATGAGGAGGGGTACATCAACGAAGGATAGACCAAAATAGTTCTTGTTTAAATTGTCTGAGAACTCCTCGATGGTGGGTAGGTATATCAGGTTTACGCTCTGTCTTTGTTATAACACAAAATAATATCTGAATCTATGTTCAATATTAAATGTAAATTAAATAAATAAATAAATCAATTTGAAATTTGCTCAGTGCGCAATAATGCCTGCCAACGCTCTGTTCGTTCAGGATGACAGGCTTGCCAATACCATGAGCACTGTCATCACGTCCGAAGGGTTTCTTTTTAGTTTTTACAAGACCATTTTTTATTCATTTCATTGTTAATATATATCCCCTTGAATTTATATTTAATTAATCATTTATGTTTCTTTACTTAGTAATATGTAAGCCAGAGTGATGAATGAAAATAACTATGTTATAAAGACATTTGGCAACGAGTCAACGAACCAATCAGCGCTAAACACGAGATTCATTCATAAAATGTTACAATCGTTTGCAGTACACACAACAAATATATGCCAGGTGTCGCTATCTGTTCTCAAGAGTATCCTACGAATAGTGAGTGCAACTGTACACATGTAACAATCATATACTCATCATATATTATGGGCATAACATAGTACATGCATTTTACAAACACATTTTGAGTTTAACAGTAACTAGGTCAACTATCTTATAGTAACAATTATGCGATCAAGTATTCTCTGAAACTGTTCCATAGTGACAGATGTGTTCGATGACCGCTTCCACGTTAGAGCCTTAAGCGATATAGCAAACTCCATGATGGTCTGGTCACGTCATTTTTTGAGGCAATGTCACCTGAATCCTACATAAAGGATGTATACTTGACTGCACTAGTTCCTTCACCAGGATCAGTGCCATCTGTCTCAATATTTGATATACTCTCCCTGACGCCATCCTGATCATCGAGTATTTCTCCTAGCTCGTCGATGTCTGCATATTGGAAGGTTTTCTCCATTTCTTCTTTGTATTTATCTGATAGTTCACGTTGATGTTGCCTCTGCATCATTGCAGCATACCAAACAGGATCAACTCCCTTGTCACACTGCATCTTCTTTTCTGTACGCTATTCTTGTAGATATTTAGTTTTATTGGCATTCATAGATACACAGACTCATCTCTGCACTGCTTGATCCTCCCAGAGCTGACTGCTGCTACATTACATAGACTATTTGATTTGTCCTTCAATTTCTTGTATTTACTGACTGCTTTCCCACTGGTCCTTCCCGCTCTGCTTCTCTTCTTGTCTACTTTGAAGACTGCCCAGTCCTTCTCTAAACGTTTCAATATGGCCGCTGTTGTGACAAGTAGTATCATGACAGTATTTACAGTATATCATTTACTTCACTTCATTCAGGGCTGCACTGTTGGGTTGAGGACTTGTTGGCTTTCTATAAACTCTCTCAGTACACCGATAACATCTGAATATAACTCCAATCTTGTCCCATCAGCAAACTTTCTGAGAGGAAGAAAATCAATATCAGGGTCCAGAAGAGGGCCAGACTGGCGTGTTGTCGACTAGTCATATCGAAATTGGAGTTCCTGGAACACAAAAAATGCAGTTAGTTTAGTAACGATGCTCATTTGTAATATTAAAATATACACTATATCAATACTGAAATATATTATGACATGATATACAAACATATAGTCATCTATGGTTGATTTGCATGAAATATAGCACTAGTTAAATGATTTAAACAGTTTATACTAATATAATTAAACAGTATTTACATTGGCAGTCATTTTACGAGGGCCACTCAATATATTTTTTGCGCCACCTTTTTTTCTTTCCAAGTTTCCTTGTAAGTTCCAGAAATTTTGTACACAAATAGCTACATACCTTTTTTGCAAGTTTTTATTTTTCCACAGAGTTTCCATCCTTTTTTACGGCTTTCCTCCACCTCGAAACAAGGACCTTTATTCCTTGCTGGTAAAATTCCGCTGGGTTCCGCTGGAGCCACCTCTTAACCCCCTCACCAACCTCATCGTCACTCTGAAACTTTCTTCCACGAATAGCATCCTTCATTGGCCCAAACAAATGGAAGTGTGAATGTGCCAGATCCGGACTGTATGGAGGGTGGGGTAACACAGTCAAGCGCATTTTTGTGATGGCCTCTCTTGTTTGTAAACTGTTGTGTGGGCTTGCATTATCGTGCAAAAGAAGGACGTCTTCCAGTTTTCTCTCTGGTCGAACTCGCTTTGTCCGTTTCTGGAGTCTGTAGGGTAGCAATATATGCCTCTGAGTTGATTGTTTGTCCTTTCTTCATAATGTCCACTAGAATCACCCCTTTCATGTCCCAGAAGATGGTTGCCACAACCTTTCCTGCAGAGTGAGCCATTTTGAACTTTTTCTTGCGTGGGGAGTCTGCGTGATGCCACTCCATGGATTGGCGTTTTGTTTCAGGTTCAAAGTGGTGTACCTAAGTCTCATCACCAGTCACAATTCGTGAAAGGAAGTCATGCCCTTCTGTCTCTTATCGAACCAACGACTCAGAAGCAATTTCTTTTTTGGGCTTTGTGATCTTCAGTCAGTTCGCGAGGAACAAACCGTGAACACACTTTTGAGTATCCCATTTGCTGAATTATCGTATTCACACTTCCTTCACTAATTCCTAGCTCCAGTTATAGCTCCTTGTATGTGAGGCGCCGATTTGATCGAATGATGCTGTTAGCACGTTGCACAGTGTGAGATGTCACAGCCGATGCCGGGCGACCGCTGCGTGGCTCATCATCGATGCTGGCTCTCCCTCTCTCCAATGATCTCACACGTTCAGACCAACGTCCAACTGTGCTTCGATCAGCAACAGCATCTCCGTAAACGTTTTTTAGACGTTTCAGAATATTTCCAACTGTTTCCTTCTCTGCGGTTAAGAACTCGATAATACGACGCACATTACTGTCAGACGCCATTTTCGAAACTGCGTTAACCATTGGTTTTATACAAGGGTGTTTAAAAGCGGTTTTATACGAGGAGGGGAGGTTGAAACTGGAAAAATCCGGTTATGTGAAGCGCAGAAAGTTCAAAGTTACGGCCCAAAAGACATTTCAGCCCCATGGCCTATTATTTAGCTAAGAAAAAAGGGTGGGGCAAAATATATTGAGTGCACCTAGTATATATTCCTATATTTCATAAAACTACTCTTTATGATATTTTTATCATAAAAAGCTTTCAGAAACAACTTTATACTGGAAATAATTCTATATTACAGTATACTTGCTACTGACGGTATTATCAGTTATTGGTGTGGAATTTGGTAGAGGTAGAAAATTGAGCAATACCCAATAATTATACATCACTGAACTTCTTTTTCATAGCCTAACACTCTCTAGGTGGTTTCGTATTCAAATTCAAAAATTGCAAATTATCACCTCATCCTACTTGTGTTCCCATAATATCCTGTGAGTGAACTGAGAAATTATAAGCTGATCTCGAGTACGGGTCCAGGCCAGACTATCAGTGTGGAATCTACTTTGGAAGTCCCCTGTGATAGCACACTCAGAACGTGGGCATCCGAGCAAAGAGTATACTGTCTTCTCACCCGTGCAGGAGTCCTCACTCAACCCGTTAACCCAGAAAACACGACCATTGATCTTGACTGCCACTTCTCCCGTGTTGCGCGCTTTTTATGTGTACACCTGTCTGTTATTATAAGTGCGTGATCCAGTAAAGGGCTTTATCCCCGTAATTGTTTGGTTAGTTTCGTGGAATAATGGCAGTGTATCTTTTGGCATGAAGTTCTTGAATACACTGAAACAAAGGGATGCAATCGTGGTTGCAGCCTCTAGCCGATCGCAAATGAATCGGGTTGTATACATATTTCTAAAAGTTTGGAAGCACACGTTCATCGTTCACACAATAACGTTCACACTCATTCACTATGTTGTATGAACTTTCTTCAGTGAAACTGTTGTAATAACGATCAAAGTCGTTCGTAGTTAAAGTAATGTTCGTGTGGTGGTAGTCCAATGTAGTTTAAAGTATCACGACTGAGGAAAGTGTAAGTGAAATACTCTTTTGAAACCTCGGCATCCACCCACATGACCTTAGGTAGCTTAGCTAACTTACAAGACGTGAACAACAGTGTGTCTTTGAACTGAACATTATCCCTTATTTGCATTTGTATGAGCTTATTACCTCTTTTCAAAGGGTCACCTGTGAATATTGCTAATGATATATGTTGAAGCAGTTCCTTATAAAGAAACCGTGTATCAAACTTTGTGGCATTATGCGCAAGAACATACACAGTCATATTTTATGAACTGATCGGCTAGCCTGACTACATAAACCATAAACTTCACGGGTGACTCTGTCATAGTCGTGTTAAAAATATTGGTACATTTACGGCACTTGCGACACTCATCACACTCAATACTCGAACATTCGTCGCAGAGGGTTTGGCTCACGAATAAATGAGGAATAACTTCTTTCGTCTCAGGTTTAGTGTAGGTCTTTATGTCGTAGTGTACACTTCATAGAACATGCTTCACCCCATCCGCCTTATGCTTCTCATCACACGTAAGGCAATGAATTTCATCGCATCTATGCTTGTACTCACCGGTCTCATTCATCGTATGAAACATTCCATATTCGCAAATCTTTATCTTTTTGCAAGTGTCGAACTGCAGATTCCTCGTTCAACTGTGCATAGAGTCTTGCGCAAGCGGCTGCAGCTCTATCCATATAAGCTTCAAATTGTTCATCATATAACATGTGAAGATCTTAGCAAAAGGAAACATTATGCTATGCACAATATATCTAATGTATCTAAATGTTACAATTCACAATATATCATATGAAACCTTATGACATTGACTATTTACTGTGTGAATATTGCATTGTTTGCACCATTCAGTAATAAATTATAAGGTTTCAAAGTTGTTTCGTTTCGAATGATGGGACACCCGGTAGTTTTCAACCTACTTAAAATACGGGATTGTTTTTATGAACTTTTTTGAACGTTTTGGCCAATTTTATGAACTTTTATGAACTTTCAAAGAAAATTTCATGAACTTTTTTGAGGTCCTTAGTCATGACCCTCAACGCGGAAGACGTGGTTAATGTCAATCATGAAATTCGCCAGGTTGAATTTCGACCCAATTTGCATCGATTTCTCAGTACGTGAGAGGATGTAGTCAATATCATCCTCAACCAGGAGTCTGTAGGGTATAACTACCCAAAACAGATTATCATCCTCAGCATTAGACTCAAATCTAAGTGCCAGCCTCACCCGTACCTTCCGCCCCTCATTACCTTGAGCGACGTACGCGACGATGCGACGAACTACATTGCGAATACCTTGTTCGAAGCATAAGTAATCCGTTTATCCCCTAACGTTGTACCTGTTCCTAAGCAGTACGGGGGTGTTACGTGTTACTCACATTGTACAACAATTTGAGTGGTACATCCCCGAATAAAGGATGGGTTGTTGTTATTGTTTCTGCGTGGGATGTATATACGTCAGAAGAAGAAGGTTCTTGGTGTGCTGTGGAGGATGTTGAAAGTTGAGGTGACACGGACCTGCTTAAATTCTTTGATGCGTGTGAGTTTGGTGACGAAGGGGTTGGTGTTAGTGGCGATAACGTGTCCTCAGAGCTGTACGACTCGAATCGTAGTCGTTTTGACGACATCCCTGATGTGGAGGGTTTTTCAGAATCCTCTGCCAACGGTCGCTTAACTCCTGCGGAGTAGAGGACTCCTGGCTGGTTCCTCGAATGCGTCTTCCTACATCGGAGACGGAGGGTTCCGGACCCGTCCCACGATCCCACCCATCATCAGCCGAGGAGGTTGAAAGTTTCGGTGAGGCGTCTCGAGTTCCTTCTGAATTCTTATCAAGTTCTACAAGTTCTTGCTGGTTGGAGGTACCATTCATCATTCTTGAAAAGAAGAACAAGAGAAGATTAGTGAATATAATGAATGACTTTAAAATTCCTTATATTTGGTAAAAGCATCGCTCAAGAACATGTCATATAAAAGATGGAGCCTCTAGAAAAATTCAGGCTCACAAGTCCATCAATATGTTCTATAGGTGGTCCCACAGGATGTCGTAAGACTGAGTTTATGCTTGGAGTTATTATTATTAAAGATAATGGTGTATTATTCTCAAAGCCTGTACACACCGTTATATAGTGCTATTCAGCCAACCAACCTATTTTTGACAATTACAAAGATGTCTTATTCCACAAAGAGATTTATGACGTTGGTTGATAAAAGAATGCTAAACATACGGTGACTGTGATTGATGATTTTATGCTAGAAATAAATAAAACGGCTGGACTGCTGAGACATTTACAATATTCTCCCACCATCTTAAATAAGTGTGTTCTTCATCAATCAAAACCTATTTTTCAAGAACAAGTTTATGTGAAATGTTTCTTTAGATATGCAGTATCTTGTCTTTTTCGCTCAACGTCGGGATATATCGCAAATAAATATATTAGCAGGTCAAATATTTCTGGGGCAGCGTATGGCCTTCTTGGAAGTTTATAAAGAAACAACGAGTCGGTGATACGGGTATTTGCTCTGTGACCTTCATCTGCGTAACACTTTTAGAATGCTTCTACGAACAGACATATTTCCCAAGGAAGTTGAAACAATATATATACCAAAATGACGAAACGTGCAAAGCAAATTCTCGAGTTTTTAAAATGTATCCGCAAAGTCTCTCTCAATGTTATGAAATGCAACGTTCCAATGACTGTGTCGCAGGAGGGACGTTTTCGTCGTTACGAGAATATAATATGAATACTCGCTCGTAAAAGACAAACTGTATCAAAGAAAAAAGTCTTGTACAAAACGGTGAATCATTCCTACCTGTCCTATTTTCAGTTTTAGGACCTTTATTATCTAGTTTTATACAATGAAGAAAGATGTAGTGCTACCTCACAAGGTGTACATTTCACTACAAAATACAAAGGAGCATGAAACATCTCAAGCGCACAGTAAAAACAGACTTAAAAGAATGGAAAGCGAATTGTTGAACATATTAAATAAACAAATAGATCCTGATGAGAAAAGAATTTTATACCAAGAGGTTCTTCAGAAATTTATTCAAGAGAATGAAGACTATGAGAAACCAATGGAGCTACCGGCAGTTATCAAACGTAATGACGATAATGTGCCTGTTCAAACTAGAGACGATAAACCCGAAAACAATGGTGGGAATACCCATCACCTCAAACAAGTGTTAAAAAATAGTTTTCCTAATACATTGAAGAATAAAGGGGTAAGTCTTTTTAATCGATTGAGTGGTGATCTAATTATACAATGATCTAACACAGGTGAGGTTATTGCTGAAGGTTCAACGATATCGGGTTCGAACATTATTGATATCATCCATGATTTGGTGAGAAAGTGGGAGAACACCACCATCAGGGTGGGATATATTAAAGCAAGGTTACAGCAGATGACCGTCCCAAAAACATTGATTTATTTTAAAAATAAAACGCCAGACGCAGTTGCTAAAGCTACAAAGTCTTTGATGACAAAGGAAAATAGAATCTTAGCCTATTTCTATAAAGATTTTGGGAAAGAGTTTATAGTTCGTTTTTTTCAAAACATAATGGCTGAATTTAACATTAGTTATTATAGCAGGAGGAGGAGGTTGTAGACACCAATCGGCGAGGGAAGTATCTGGGGGGGGGGGGGGGGGACGTTAAGCAGAAGACAGGGAGTGTTGGAACTCCCATTTCTCCTGTCATTGTTCTCTTTAGTTACAAAGGAATACAAAGGACACCAAATAGCAACAGACCGGCTGGTCCATACGAGGCTGTCTGTTTAATTAAGAAGGAAGGTTAAAAGAAGTAAGGAAATTTAAAGACAAGTGAAAGTTTTAAAGCAAAGCAGAGCAAAGAGGTTGAAAGGTAGTAAAGATTTTAAATATAAAGTGAAAATTTTAAAATACAGAGTAGGGAATCCAAGTGAAAATTCTACAATACTTCTACGCGCTAACAAATGCTTCCAACGGCGGGTTTAAGGCAAGATAAGCATCTAGTCTCTTTTTAAAGGAATCGATCGAATTACTTTGAACTACGGTGAATGGCAATCCATTTCACAAATTAACTATACGATTGAAGAAAAAATGTTCAGCTTCAGTAGAATTAAAATGTTTACCCACTAATTTGGGACCATTACCGCGAGTTCTATCTGCATTTCTGAAGGTGAAATACTTTTTTGGTTTCGACATTATCAAAACGTTTAATCATTTTAAACATCTGGATTAAATCTACTCGAATTCGTCATTTTACAAATAAGAATAAATTTAACGTTTCTAAACTGGTAGAGTATGATTTGTTTATAAGTCTAGGAATCATTCTCGCCCGTCGCTGCACTCTGACTTGTCACCCACTCTTTTTCTTTTATTTATTAATGATTTTTTAATTCGCACTTCCTGTTCTATTCACTCCTATACCGATGTTTCCACTCTTCACTTCTCCACCCGCTTTCCAAAGCGTTCCTCTCAATAGTTACTCCATGATTCGCGTGGTACTGGTACGGCTATGGAGCACCTGACCTCTGATCAGGCACGTATCCAGGCTTTGCTTAAGGGGGTGGCGAAGTGAACGTTGTTCACTACAATGTAACATGCTTAATATCACGTTCTCGGTGCAGGATGAAATGATAATGAACGTCTTTTGCATTAGTGCTTTTTAGCATGTTAACATGCTTTATTATTTGAAAACTTGCATGTGTCATTGTTTTTCCACCGATGTAACAACAATTGATTATTAGAAAAACGTGAAATTAAGCAGTTTCTTTAGCGATATTAAGCAAGGCATTTTCCATGTGTTGAATATCAGTCGTACGTGATTTATCAAATATAGTAATATCAACCGAGTTATTATCCAAAGCGATGTGATATAAACGGGTTACACTGTGTACGTTTTCAAATAGTTCATGCTAGCTCAATACGATCAAAGGACAGGTAAACATACAGATTTATTGCAATTGGGAGATTAATTTTTATTAAATTTGACAGCGAAATCAATATTTATAAGTTACGTAATCTAACGCCCTGGCAAGTTTATATACAGGAAATGATTACACAATACAGATATATATACTCAATTGCTCAAGTGTATACAGTCAGGTATACACAAAACTAGCCCATAAGAGAGTATTAGATCATTTGACCAATAAATCAACAGCCAAAGTAGAACCGGGAGTTGTGACGTTACGGACACACTTTTTGATCACAAAACTAGTGCAATAATTTTTTTGGTTTCTAGTGTTATTCCAGCATCATGTTCAATCGTCTCGCTTTTTTACGAGCAAATCTGTCCAAAACTTCGTCTGCATCGCTTAAACGCAAATTGTCTGATTCTAATGTTAACATAGAGTTGAGTTTAAGAAATACTCTATGTACATATCATAAGAAATTTAGTGGTGGACCGAATGTCAGTTTTTCAACATCTGCGGATGCGGATCTTTAATTTCAATATCCGCGGATGCGGATATTTAGTTAATCTATCAATATAATAGAATTATGAATATATGACATAATTTTTCAAATTTCGTGATATTACTATTATGGCAGGCAATGCATAAGAATTAAAATTAATATTAATATTCTCATTATGATAAAAATAATAACTTTCCCAAGAGTTTCAGCCACAGAAAATGCAATGAAACAAGTTTCATTCAATTTTCTCTGTTACCAGGTATTTATATTTTGAAGTTTATATATTTGTTTGTTCATTAATAATTAATACTTTACATGAAATATGCATGAATGGGCCTTATAAGCTACTTTATAAGCTAATTTAATTGTAAATTGCATAATTTATTAGAGGTAATATCCGCATAGCATCCGCAGTCAGAAGTGCGGATGCGGATGTTAAAAATGATGCGGATATCCGGTCCACCACCAATAAGAATACACATTCATTAATACTTCAAGCCTAAATAGTATCAATATATGTGATTGTTACACATAGATTACATAATTATGAATTAATCACACATTAAACAAATAGTTCAGATACTCAAAATACATAGTGAATAGATTTAATTTTTCAATAAATGTACATCATTTATATTGATAAGAAAATTATGCACAACTATGACTAATTTATTGATAAAACTATCATACCACATATAATTAGGTCAACCTAAACCTTGATACCCAATTACTACAAAAGCTGGCATATACTTTTAAATTAGTGTCTAAATTATTTTCAATTTATATAATTCAATACTAATCTGCACTTGTACAATTATTATAAACGCTAAAATTTGCAATGTATTGGGTGCCAGTATTAAACTGACACCCTGACATATAGTTACAGCCCCCATTGACAACACTGGATTTTTTACAACACTGTAATAACTCCATAATTGAGGCGTTGCGTGGAAGAAGGGCGACCTAGCCATTTTTGGCGAAAATGAATTATTGCTGATTTTCAGTAGCTTGATATAATATATTAAGCTACTGAAAACAGCAATAATTCATTTTCGCCAAAAATGGCTAGGTCGCCCTTCTTCTACCTAATTGTCGATAAATACCTCTCCAACTTAAAATGCATTTTTCTCAAAGATTTGATTTTGGCTACGTCGCCCTTCTTCCACGCAACGCCTCATTATTATAACCTAGTCTCAAAAACAATGTCGATTTTTTAAAAATCAATTGACATAATGTTCTACGTATTTTATACTATATTTCTTTAAATGCATATATAAACTATTATTTTTTATAGTGCATTCTTAGCATTAGAATTGTGATGCCGTAAATCTTGACATTCACTTCTAACATCTCTACTACATCATTTTTGGTGATGATGTAGTACTCAACTGTGGTGGTTTGCTAAATTGCATCGTAAATGTTTCTCAATGTGCATAAAATAATATAAGTCGTTGAATAAAATAATTCAACTAAATTCAACATAATTCAATTCAACAAAATTCAACATAATTCAATTCAACAAAATTCAACATAATTCAATCAAATTCATAATTCCACCAAACATAATAAAATAATTCAGCGAAACATAATTGTTGGATAAATGTACATTGTCAATTCTGACAAAAAAACATCGAATCAACACTCAAATTTAAACCAGCGTTGCCAGCGAATAGCCAGATATGCCATCCATATTAGCCTGACTTACCTGACTTTTAGAGCTATTTTCATCGGATGCTTTTTAGATATAAACACATTGATAGACTATATGTTAATAAAATAACTTCGTGATATTTATGCCCTAAAAATCTGCATGGGAATAGCTATATATATAAATTGTTTTTTTTTTGTCTTAAATTAGAATAGTATAAGCCTTTTTATAACAAAATGAAACTTTTGATGATGAATTTTACATGTTAAGAGTTAGGCTAATTACAGGCTTCTAGCGATTTTTTTTTTTTAATTTTAATTGATGATGTTTTCTAGACCGGACAATCGAACAAATCTGTAATTTGATCAAATGCAGTTATAATGATTACCTATTTAATATTTACATACAATTAATATTTTACATACAATATGTTTTCTAGTCCAATGGGGAGAGCGACCGCCTCCTTCGCCCCCCTTGGATACGTCCCTGTCCCGAGCTCAGGCCCTTACTTTTTTGACCCAAGCTGTGTGCATATGTACGCTAAACTACGAATAGCACATTCAGATGGAATGGATTGCGAAAACAACTACGTCGTATACCCAGAGACCAATTTTCTACACTCCATATTCAGCCAGTGTGACGTGTATTTAAATCAGGTCAACATCTCGGTAGGGTCTAGCTACTACCACCTACGACCCTATCTGGAAAATGTCCTCACCTTTTCAAAAGAAGCGAAGGATACCTTTTTAACTTCAGAAGGTTATTATCAGGCTAGAGATGAAAGTAGTATAAGGAACAAATTTAAAAATTCTAAAAAGAAGATATATGACTGCAATGGGCGCCTCTCCACACAGATTTCACATTCCAGGAGAAGCTGCTCGTGAATGGGGTCGATATGAAAGTAAAGCTCACCCGTACGAGCCCTGAGATTTGTTTAAATCTGAGTGCTGACCAAAAAGAGGGCGCAAAGCCTGTGGTGATTCATATTATGGAGACATATCTCCGCGTACGCCGTGTGAAATTAAGCCCTGCTAAGCAGATGGTAATTGAGAAAAATTTACTACATGCCACAGTGAAATACCCAATTAATAGAGTCCAGCGTAAGATTTTTACAGTTCCTTCAGGTTTAACATCCAAGAGAAATAGAAAATGTTGCTCTCGGGGCTCTTCCTAAAAGGATATTAATTGGAATGCAGGAGCACGCTTCATTGAATGGCAAATGCAAAAATCCGCATTTAAATTCGAAAATTTCGGCCTTAAAAATGTGACTCTGTATGTCAACGGGGTGGCTTTAGGTGGGACATTGGAAACGAGTTATTCTACAGATGACGAGTTTTCACTTTGCTCGAGGGCGTATACCATTTTTGTGCATAGCGTCGGCGCTTGCGAAGGTTTTAGGACAGGCGTAACGCAGAATGAATTCGTCCAGAGTTCGAACCTGTACCCGTTTGACCTCTCGCAAGATTCTGTGGGAGTATAAACACATAAAAATCCCCAGTAGAGCGGAAACATCTCAGCCAGATTAGAGTTCGACAAGCCTCTAGTCGCGCCTATTAGTGTGATAGTTTACCTCGAATCGCAAGCACTAATCGAGGTTCACAGGTTTAGAGCCGTAGACACAGACTTTAAAAAATAGAAACGGTTACAGTCCAGAGAGTGATCAAAAGTGATCGATTCACACGCCCCAAATTTATTGGCGTGTTTGCGAAGAATGAAACGTTGAAACCACGAGAGACTGTGGCGCATTTATTTTGAACACGGATGTTAGCGATGGTGGAAAGCCGTTTATTTTAAAGATAGGGAGTGTATGTACTACTTTAATTTACTGAGAGGACAACCATGGAATGATGCTATTATTGTAAAATTTCTCGAACTGCAAATTCCGCAAATAGTGTAGAACCCTTACCGATTCCAAAGTTACTGTGGAACCCTCACCGATTCCAAAGTTACTACAGCAATGTCTGTGGCCAATACTGCTTGTGCTTTCTCATGCATATGACTCGTGGAGGGAAATTTACGGAATTTCTGCAATTATTCGACTTGCGTGACCACGGGAGCAACGATGGAGAAGCATGTAGACAATTAAAAAGCTGATTCCCGTTTGTAATCACTCGCTGTGTTGTGTGAAGTTTTATGTGTATATATATAATCGTAACTTCATCAGTTAATTATTTTAAATTGAAACAATATGCACCGTGAGTAGTATAGCTTTTAATAATACAGGGTGTACATAAAGTCAGGATCTATATTTGTGAAGCACTTGGAAATTATATGGAATTCAATCATAAAATGATAAAGTGGTAACATTTATTAAATAATTAAGAGTAGGATTCGACGTGACGCCCATCAGTATCCCTGCACAGCTCAAATCGTTCCGCAGCATTTCTAAACACATTCTGGAGCATTTGCGGGGTTGTTATCTGCAGCAGTTCGTATACGTGTACGTAAGTTTTCAAGACTCGTAATCTTCGTCTGATAGACGTGCGACTCGATAAAGCCCCATGCAAAGAAATCTAAAGGGGTTAAATCTGGTCATCTCGCAACACAAGGTATGTTGCTTCCGCGTCCGATCCAGCGATTTGGAAAACGTCCATTTAGATAATCCTGAACAATTTTGGCATAGTGACAAGGAGCACCATCATGTTGATTCTAAGGGGATAGGATTCTTGTTATAACTTGACGTAACAGAATCTATAAATGGATCCACAAATTGTTTAATCCTTCATTCTCTGCACTGCGATTGTATCGTAGTGACGTGTATTATTTAGTGGCAAATGTTCTGAGGCAAATCGGCTATAGTATTACCTAGCCGATTTGCTTGCCTGCTTCTGGTGGTGGGATAGAAAAATATGATGACGTCATAATGTGTGGTTGACTCATCAGACAGATATACAGTAGAGTTGAGGAAGGAGAAAGTAATTGATATGTCTCTGACTCATCTAACGAATAAGGATTACAGGACGCAACTTGAAATACTATTTTAAAAGTATCTATCCCATAGAGAATTTAGAGGGAGAGAGAACGTCATGTAGCCATTAATTATATCATGTAGCCACTATTGGTTATGGGTGCGAAGCAAAGTTGGACATTAAAAGTTTGAAAGCAGAGTCAAGTATCCACGTACAGATCATATACGTAGAGTACTTAAGTTTTCAAGACTCGTAATCTTCGTCTGATAGACGTGCGACTCGATAAAGCCCCATGCAAAGAAATCTAAAGGGGTTAAATCTGGTCATCTCGCAACACAAGGTCTGTTGCTTCCGCGTCCGATCCAGCGATTTGGAAAACGTCCATTTAGATAATCCTGAACAATTTTGGCATAGTGACAAGGAGCACCATCATGTTGATAGACGACGGGGATAGGATTGTTAGAACCGTCGTCTATCAACATGATGGTGCTCCTTGTTACTATGCCAAAATTGTTCAGGATTATCTAAATGGACGTTTTCCAAATCGCTGGATCGGACGCGGAAGCAACAGACCTTGGCCAGCGAGATCACCAGATTTAACCCCTTTAGATTTCTTTGCATGGGGCTTTATCAAATCGCACGTCTATCAGACGAAGATTACGAGTCTTGAAAACTTACGTACACGTATACGAACTGCTGCAGATAACATAACCCCGCAAATGCTCCAGAATGTGTTTAGAAATGCTGCGGAACGATTTGAGCTGTGCAGGGATACTGATGGGCGTCACGTCGAATCCTACTCTTAATTATTTAATAAATGTTACCACTTTATCATTTTATGATTGAATTCCATATAATTTCCAAGTGCTTCACAAAAATAGATCCTGACTTTATGTACACCCTGTATATTGAATAAATTTAAAAATGTATCCCTAATAATAATAATTTAACTAACGCTTAAGAACGCAAAATTGGTTATACTGGGTGATCCAGATAAATGGGACCCATAAAAAAAAGCCAAATATTCTTAATATTTAATTCCTTTCATAAAAACTATATATCATTCGAAAGAGTAGAGTTACAAGTTTATTATGAAATATTTATTTTTTTAAAATGACTCCTTTCAAATGTGCTCCATTAGTTGCCAAGCATTCCAGTGTTCTCGCTTGTAAGTTCTGCATCACTTTTGCAAGAGTGTGCGGTGGTATGGCCTGTATCTCATTTGTGATGGCGGCCTTCAATTCTTGCAAGGTCGTTGGGTTATTTCTGTAGACCCTACTCTTTAAATATCCCCAGAGATAATAATCTAAGGGAGAAAAATCCGGAGACCTTGCGGGCCATTCGACGTCTCAAATCTTGAGATTAACTCGCCTGGAAACGTTTGACGCAAAACTGCCATGCAGTTCCTCGTGGTATGGCAGGTAGCTCCGTCTTGTTGGAACCAGTGGTTTTCTAGACAAAGATCTCTTAATTTAGGAATAAGGAAATCGGTCAACATTTTTTCGTAGCGATCACCATTTACAGTGACCGTGTTTCCGTGGAATCCTCGAAAAAGTACGGCCCTATGATCTGAGATGCAGTAAGACCACACCAAACAGTTACACGCTGACTATGCAACGGGACTTCGGTAATATTCAATGGATTTTCTGTTGCCCAGAAACGACAATTTTGTTTGTTTACAGTTCCATTCAAGTGAAAATGGGCTTCGTCTGACATAATCAAAGTTGCTAGAAAATTGGTGGTGTCATTTACCTTCTGTTGGATCCATTGACAGAACTGTCGTCTTCGTGCGAAATCTCCATCGTTTAGTTGTTGCACTGTTTGAATTTTATATGGAAAGAGCATTAAATTTTGCTTGAATATACGGTGTGTTGTTCCATATCCAACTCCTAACAGCTGAGAAGCACGTCTGATGCTTATGTTAGGATTATCCTGTACAATTTCATGAGTTCTGTTAATGATCTCGTCTATCCTTGCTGTGCGCATTCTTCCAGTTGGTTTTCTTTTTCCAATGCTGCCAGTTAGGGAAAAATTTCTGACACACCGACGGATTACTTTCTTAGGTGATTTTGACATCTGAAAATTTGTCTTGAAAGATCTTTGAGCTGAAACTACACTTCTTCCATGCTCATAATATTGCTCAGTTATGAAACGCAGCTGTTCCACAGTCCATGCAGTCATCTTGAAGGGTTAGTTTTAACTAACACTTTTATTTTGTTTTGTATCTTATCTTGTCTTGTATTGTCAAAACCTATACAATCCTGTACAAACTTGTAACTATCCTCTTTCGAATGATGCGTATGATTTTATAAAAGGACTTATACTTTAAGAGTTACAGGGGTTTCTTTTGGGTCCCATTTCTCTGGATCACCCTTTATATATATATATATATATATATATATATATATATATATATATATATATATATATATGAAAAGATAGACCAACACAACAGCAAACATTTTCGTTTATTTTTTGTACTTCAGACGTTTCGACATATCTTTTGTCATCATCAGTGAATTATAAATCTTTACACCTTAAAACAAAAATAAGAATAAATAATTAAAATTACATCAATACAAAAGAAAATTAAAATCATTAAAATTAAATTAAATTAGATTAAAATTACCTCGACTGGTAAATACACAATGATTACCTCAACCTCCATATTCGGCAGATACTAAGAGAAAACTGTATAAATGTCAGTTACATTGGAAGGTATGATATATCTATGAAGGTAGGTTGGTTGGTTAGTTAGAAGAGCTGTAATTTGTAAGATGAACTACTGTTGTTAATGGAGGGTTTGTTTTTATAGATGTACGTCGAACTAAGTTTTGTGAAGAGGATGGTTGTTATCATTACTATGGTTTCTAATTGCGGATTGTGTTGGGCTACTGAGGGGACGGTTGGTACGGACTGATAGGCCCAAATGTTGAGAAAGGCGTACCTTCAGTTGCAGTTGAGTACTGCCGATATACGCAGCCTTACAGCTGCCGCACGTGTATTTATAAACAACATTAGGGCATAGAGTTTTGGGAAATTTTTCTTTGAACTTTAAAAAATTTGATAATTTAAATGGGTTGACGAGGGCGAATCTAAAATTTATTTGGGGATAACTAGACTTCAGTAGTTTGGATACTTCATTTCGAATACGTAATGATAAGTAACCATAAAAAGGTAATTTAATATATCTGGTTTCTTTTTGTACTGTGGTTATGGGGAGTTTAGTATTAAAAGTGTTATTTAAAAATTTCTTTAATTGGTTGTCAAAAAGATTAGAAGGGTAGTAATTATTAATAAAGTACTGTCTTCAAAATTTAAATTCTTCGTTTAATGAAAAGTAATCTGAACAAATTCGGTAACTTCTTGTTAATAATGTTAGTATAGGGCTAATCTTATATTTATAAAATATACAGCTTAAGTAATTGGTTCCCAAACCAGTAAAAGTGTGTTTTCTAAATAGTGAGGTCTGGAACTTGTTATTAGCCCGTTTAACTAGAACATCCAGGAAAGGTAAACTATTATTTGTTTCGTTTTCATGTGTACTTAATATTAATATGTCATTTGTTTAGATAATAAAGAAAAAAATTTACGTGTGAAGGATGTTTAAATATTAAGAAAGTGTCATCCACGTATCTTCTGTAATATACGACTTTAAAACTACTGGGACAACTTTTCAACCAAATTTCTTCGTAATGGCAAAGAAACGCATTTGCTAGTGTTGGGCTCAACGGGGAACCCATAGCTACCCCATCAATCTCTCAGTAAAGGTTACTATTAAATAAGAAAAGCTTATAAAAACACACTATTTCGAGGAAATTTTTAAAGTGAGTCTGAGTGAGGCCATTAATATGAGTATTACTAGTAGTTAACAACTTATTTAGTATGATATCTAATGTTTCTTTAAACGTAACATTAGTAAATAATGATGAGACATTTTGGCTTATCAGTCCGTACCAACCGTCCCCTCAGTAGCACACCACAATCCGCAATTAGAAACCATAGTAATGATAACAACCATCCCCTTCACAAAACTCAGTTCGAAATTCTAACAAGAACCAATAACCTTACAGAACTCCGAATTTTAGAATTTTTGTACATCAATAGAAACAAACCCTCCATTAACAAAAATAGTTCATCTTACAAATTACAGCTCTTTTAACTAACCAACCAACCTACTTTCATAGACATATCATACCTTCCAATGTAACTGACATTCATACAGTTTTCTCTTAGTATCTGCCGAATATGGAGGTTGACGTAATCATTGTGTATTTACCAGTTGAGGTGTTTTAATCTAATTTAATTTAATTTTAATTATTTTAATTTTCTTTTGTATTGATGTAATTTTAATTATTTATTCTTATTTTTGTTTTAAGGTTTTAAGATTTATAATTCACTGATGATGACAAAAGATTTGTCGAAACGTCTGAAGTACAAAAAATAAGCGAAACTTTTGCTGTTGTGTTGGTCCTTCTTTTCATCTGTAAGCTCCGTTTCCTAAGGAGAAGTCAATAGCTTTGATATATATATATATATATTGTTGTACAGAATGTGTAAAAACGAAATAATGTATTATTGTCACTCCTATTTGTATATGTGCGAAAAACATTGAAATCAATAATTACATAAAAAAATGTGGTTTACACAATAAACGAAATTATGTATTAATTTATAAATGTACTTAAAATGTTACCCATAGTTTTATTATTTAATAAAATGTTGAAAATACTTGGTTTATTCTTACCCGGCACACACACACACACACACAAACACACACACACACACGAAAAAAGAAAAACTTACATCGTGTCTTCGATTAACATTCTTTGTTTCGAGGCGCATCTTCATATAACACAACCGGATCGTCCCCAAAGAAAAAAGAATATTACAGGAAGCCTCGCTTTATTATTATTGTAATCATTATTGTTATTATTATTTTCACAGGATAAAGAGAGAATTATTTTAAAATAAAATCTCATCAGGGTTTTAAAATAAAAATAGAAAAAATAAAAACTAACGCACCATTCATTTCAAAAGAGCTTTTTATCTTAAGAGGAATTAGTTAGTTACATGAGGTGTACCTATGCTACAGTCGACGCTGCTCGAATCGTTTGTGCTTCTCGGTCGAGTGCCAGTCTTGGGATCAGGGCCTTGTGCTGCCAATTCCTGCAGAGACTGACTTGAAAATACACTGTCATTGTCCACACGCCCCATCAAATGACCACACGCATCAGCTCTGTAAAATAATAACGTATACCTAGAGAGTGGGTTGTATACACACACACACACACACACATATATATATATATATGTGTGTGTGTGTGTGTATGCACATCACATCACCCTCACGCACATCACCCTCCTATTCAACACCACCCACCAATAATACAACAACCACAGTGATATCTCGGGCCGCAACCCCAATACTCCCAAATGCAGCGGCCCAACCAATAACACCAAACAGGAACCGACATCGACCAGGAAACGACCATCATTTAGGAAAATCGAACACGAAGATTAGAAATCCGGTAAATGTATTATACACAAATATACAAGGCCTCTATACGAATCATACAGACTGCAAATTACAATACTTGCAAAATTTAGCGACGGAAACCAGCATAGATATCATATGCCTAACGGAAACACACTTGCATACGTGCGAAAAAGGCTGTGAAAACTACATCGAGAATAGTGAAATAGCATTGCTGGACTACAACATATAGAGAGCAGATAGATTGGCTAGACGAGGGGGTGGGTGTTGTGTCTACGTGAAAAACACATACACATGTGAAGTGAGGGTAAAGAAATCAAACAGCACAGTTGAAGTTATTATATTAGAGGTAAAAGAACTGAACCTAACCATTATGAACATCTACAGACCACGAAACACCACAAAAAGTTAATTCCAATTTACTACAAATGAAATAGAAAACATATTAAAATTACTTGAAACTCCAGCAACAAATATTCTAATATTCGGAGATTTTAATTTCCCATTCATATCATGGAAGAAAAATGACGGTTATATGAGGGGTCGCGCGTCTTAAGGTACCTAAGCGCCACCACAGGCGAAAACGTGTTTTTGATGGATATACTATTTTCACCATTCCTCTATCGCGTGGTTTGGGTTATAATGACCTTACGATACTAGACGTATGGTTGAAAACCTTATGAAGCGAACTACTTTTTTCACCTCTATCGCCAGCTGGGCTCTGCCGCCCAGATGTGATGCGCGTCTTAAGGCCCCAATATCCCGTTCAACTGGTGGGAGGTGATGGAGGTGGTGGTGGGACGCTCGGTCTCTGGGTGGCGGGAACAGCAGGAGGAGCGCGAGCCAATGAAAACATGGCAGCCACGCCACTCTGCTTTCTGATTGGCCACCCGCTCCACGCGCCAGAAATCGCACCCAAAGTTCGGCAAAATAAGAAAATCAAAAAATGTAAAAAAAAAATATATAAATATTAAAATCTATTCCAAAAACTGATCAACATCTTCATTAGCATACTTAGAACTCTAATTTAGCAAAAAATGAACGTTCTCGCTCAAATAATAACAAAGATACTATTGCCAGAATATTGCTGAACTTTGGAGGCGATTTCTGGCGAATTTTAATTTTGGCGCTTAGGTACCTTAAGGCGCGGGACCCCTCATATATGTTGAGAAGTTTCATGGCAACATTACTAAAGATGATAGAACCCAAGCAACAATGCTATTAGATATTATGGAACATTATGCCCTTACCCAGGAAATCGGTGAAGCCACGAGAAAGTAGAACGCTTTGGATTTAATCTGGACAAATAACAACGAGATAATAATAAATAAAAAAGTAACGCACACAAAGTTCTCCGACCATAACCTCATCGATATACAATTGAAGTTAGCACCCAGAGTTCCAAAAACGCATCCTAGAGTGGCAGATGGAATATTTGAAAGCTTAAACATAAATTCAAAGAAAGTAAATTTGGAAAACGTAAATAAAGATTTAAAGGAAGTAAATTGGGAATTGCTACTTCACGAGAAGACTACAAGAAATACTAGGTATAATAGAGACTGAAACCAAACCTATAATACTGAAACATATTCCAGAGAGACAGGAAAGAAAACATAGCAAGCTAGAGAGGAAAATCAGGACTCTATTCAAGCAACGAAGTCAAACCGTAAAACATCTCTACAGATGCAGAACTGATTCAAAGAGACTTAAACTAGAAAGGAAACTTGGCGAAACAGAAATGAACCTAAAGCAAACATTCATACATAAGACAAACGAGGAGGAAAACAAGGTAGCAGAAAACATAAAAAATAACCCAAAACACTTCTACACGTTTGCGAAAAGGAAAATGTAGTGTAAAGAGAGTATTGGACCGTTGATAGATGGGGAGGCCGAATACACAAATGACCCGAAAGAAATAAGTGAACTGCTTAGGGAACAATTTAAATCTGTGTTTAGCACCCCTAAGTCCGAGATGGAAGTGGAAAACACACAGGAATTTTTCGACATAAATACAGATCAACCAAGAACAAATTCCGGCACAAACCTATTAATGGACTTCGAGTTCACGGAAGGAGATGTAATTACGGCCTTATCGCAGATGCGAGATAATTCAGCGCCAAGGCCAGACACATGGAGTGCCACATTTCTGAAGAAATGCAAAGAGAGTATTGCAAAACCGCTATACTTACTATGGAGGAGGTCACTCGACACAAGAAAAATTCCACTCCCCTTAAAGAACGAGAACATTTCCTCCCTATTTAAAGGTGGTAACAGAGCAATGCCCAAAAATTATCGGCCAGTGACTCACACCTCACACCTTATAAAGTGTTTTGAACGCATAATTAGAGGCAAAACTACCTACTACCTACAAGAAAAAGACTTATACAACCCAAATCAACATGGCTTCAGGGCGGTAAATATGCTATAATTAAAAAAACCTTCGTGCTTAAGCATGTGTCCGGTTATTTAAATATACCCATATAAAAAGTTATTCCTAAAAGGCATTAACTCAATAAATCAGTGATATAAAAAGTACACCTCAATGAATAAGTCCATTCAGAAGATTGTATTCCTTTATGTATCTAAATGAATGTTTAATTTTATAGGCCCCTGCATGCTTAAATAAAGAAAATTCTTAACACATCCAGTTCCAAACCATTCTCGCCCTGTTCGGCCCTACATTTGATAAAATCACATATTTTAGTTACTCTACGGATATACGAGACGCATTTACTATAAGAATTAAGGAACTATGAACACTCGTCAGTTTAGAGAAGTGATAAGTAATGTGAATTAATAAAAATGATGCTCTCCGCTAAATCCGATATACAGTTTTCTTTGTACACAAAGAATGGAGTTTTAGCACAGACATATATAAATCACAATTGGGTATGAAACAGAAAATATCATTATACACTTCAGTGAAAGAATATAATAATATATAATATATATATATATATATATATATATATATATATATATATATATATATATAATATATATATATTATAATAAGCATATCTAATTGGCTTAGATTGAACTTTATCATTGACTCTCTAGGAAATTCTTGTGAATTGCCTGAAAAATGGTTTGATTACTTTTCTACCTCTGCTTGGCTGTTACCAAATGTCCTCCGGTCTTCTTCTGCGCATTCTTTCTCCCTCCAGCTTTGCGAATTTGGATATTCACGTTGCATTGGGAAAAATATGTTCTTTCATCTTTTGGGACTTCCAACTGTGTCAATGCTGTTTGCAATTTTCTAGACTCAACCTTTCCTCAGCACTGGCTAGGGCCACTTCAGTCACCTTAACCTCTTTGGATTTTTATTTAATGGTTAAAATATGTGTATTGTGACAAACCAAGTAATCTGCCAGAACTCTGTCAAAGAAATAATTCAATGGATCCATTCTACAAGAGCATCTTGCAAATGATCTGCTAAAGTTTGAGTACTGAATACACTTTGTAGTGAAAAATAAAGGTAATCTCGTGAAAGTGCTTTAAACTTGAGTAGTTTGGAAATGTAAACAACCATGTACTGTATATCAAATTAGTGATTAATAAGGAAAATGACCAACTAATTATTGTTGCACCCTTATTTCTTGGGCATCTTGTATCTTCAACAGTAAGATTTAATATGAACCTAAAATCTGGTTTAAAGTTATATTAAAAATAATACAGTAATGTCGAAGTTAAGTGGAGCTACAAACAGACGTTTTCACCTTGAAGAACACTATATATATATATATATATATATATATACACACACATATATATATACAGGGTGTTTATAAAGTCCCTATCTATTTCAGTGAAAACGTAGCAAAAAGGGTATAATTCAATAACACTATAAAAGAAGGCATACATTTAATGAATACTTAAGCATATGATTCCACATGAACACCATCAGTATCTCTACACAGTTCGAATCTGTCAGCAGCATTGCAGAACACATTTTGGATCATGACAGGGGTTATTTTTGTAACTGCTGTTACGATACGAGCACCTAAATGTCCCAGCTTCATTCAGATTTCATTTTAAACACCGTCGTCTTTCGACAAGATGGGGCACCTTGTCATTCATACATTGTTCGGGAGTACCTAAATGAACGATTTCCAAATCGGTGGATCGGACGTGGAGGCAACAGGCCCTGGTTGGCTCGATCTCCTGACCTAACGCCCTTGGGTTTCTTTGCATGGGGCTTTATCAAATCAAGCGTCTATCGAACGAGGGTTACAGATCTGCAAGATTTACGTTACAGCAGTTACAAAAATAACCCCTGTGATGCTCCAAAATGTGTTCCGCAATGCTGCTGACAGATTCGAATTCTGTAGAGATACTGATGGTGCTTATGTAGAATCATGTGCTTAAGTATTCATTAAATGTATGCCTTCTATTATATTGTTATTGAATTTTACCCTTTTTGCTACGTTTTCACTGAAGTAGATAGGGACTTTATAAACACCCTGTGTATATATATATATATTAGGCCGTTTCGAAAAATCGAAATTTATGATGGCTCAACGCACACATACTAAAAAGTAATATGTCATGAATAAAGACTTCATGCAAAATATTAAGACAAGAGCTTATTGTTATCCCACCCCTCAATGCATATCTATTTTACCCCTCATGAGAAAATTTCATTTTTCTGGCAAATATATTTATTTTGTGATGTCCTCTTAAATTTGGTATATAAAATTCATAAATAAAATTGGAAGATAAGTAGGTCATTTTCAGGAATGGTCCAGTAACCCCCCTATATTCTTTAGAGAGAATTCTAGAAAATTCTTCCTTCAGGATAACTATTCTAGAATTTCCATTTTTTCCCTTTATGGATTATATGATGTTTTATTGCTTTTTCATCTATAATTACTGATATTTCACAAGTTTACTGTTCTAGAAAGGTTACTTCATGTTACTTTACAACTTTCTTACAGTAATCAAGTCATAATATAATTTAGGTGAGTGATTAATGATTATATTATATTATTATTAAGACTAACAGATGGTAAAACTTTTTCCCTCAGAATTATGGCAAAAACCAGAAACAAGTGTGAAGTCTGGTTGGTCGGACAAGTGCTGGAAGAGGGTTTTTCTGAGAAGCAGCTTCCAACTAACAGTGATGTCCTTAAACGTCTTTTTTATCACATTAAGGTGGGAAAGCAAAATGTCTCTGTAGCTTGCGCAACTGTAGCCAACGAAGTTATTGCTATGTGGGAAAAAGCCTCCTTAATTACATCCCACAAGCCTTATATTGTCTCAAAGCTTAAAAGGCTTTACAATAAGCATGAAGGGCTGGTCAAGAACCGAACTCGACGAACTCCTACCCAAGAGAAGAATGAAGCAGAATTTGTCACCAGCTTAAAGAAGCTTTTCGATGTAGCTCAGTCAGAAGTGGAAACAGAAATAAAATTGCAGGAGGATAAAGATTTTCTTAAGGATCAAAGGAACGATCGGAAAATGATTATGGGTCCAGAAGACAAGGAGTTTTCAAGAAAGGCAAAAGCACGACAGATAAGCATGGAAAGAATGGAAAAACTTCGCTGGAAATCAAAGGAAGAAATGAGGCAATTGACAAAGGTTGTGGATCTCAACCAATGTGAAAATTCCGGTTCAGGAGGAAGTGAAGAATCATCTGGTGATGAATTGTTCTACAGAGCACTCTCATCATCATCATCATCTTCAAAGAAGGAGAAGCTTGAACCAGGTGTAATTGTTAGGGATAAAAAGTTCTTGGCTGCTCTGGACCGCACTGGAACATCTGCAAGAGCTGCTATGCACATTGTGGCACCTGCCCTTTCAGCTGCTGGAGTGGAAATTAAAGAGATCACACTTTCATCATCCTCTATCTACAGGTCTCGGCGATCAACACGGATGCAGATGGGAGAAGACATTAAAGCCAGTTTCCAACCAAATACCCCTTTAATAATTCATTTTGATGGAAAGCTTCTTCCATCCATGCATGGGGGTAAGATTGATGTAATGCCCATTGTTGTGACTGGTGCAGGCGAATTAGAAAAATTACTGTCTATTCCAAAGCTTATTTCTGGAACGGGAGAAGAAATGGGGAGAGCAGTTTTAGATGTCTTGAAGCAATGGCCACAAGTAAATGAGTGGGTAGCAGGCCTTTGTTTTGATACTACTGCAAGCAATACAGGTATCCATGCTGGGGCTTGTACCATCATCCAAAAGGCCCTTCAGAGATCACTCCTTTTTCTGGCATGCCGCCACCATATCCACGAGCTTCTTATCACTGCAGTTTTTGACATGTTTTTCTCTTCTTCGGGTCCACAAATTCCCTTATTCAATCGATTCAGAGATTGTTGGGATAACATTGATCAGCAGAATTACAAGCCCTATGAACCCAATGATCTCACCTCAGAATCTTTAGATCATTGGATCTTGAAGCACAGAGACAAGCTTATTTCTTTCATCAACTCCAAACTTCAAGAGGGCCACACTCGAGGTGACTACAGGGAATACTTAGAACTTGCACTTATCTTCCTTGGTTGTCCAATGCCTAAAACAAATAAAGGCTCTGATAGCAGATTTCACTACCCAGGAGCTTACAGCAGAGCTAGATGGATGGGAAAGGGCATCTATTCCTTAAAAATTTACTTATTTAGGAACCAATTCCTTCTCACCCCTCATGAAAAACAAGCTCTGATACGAATAAACGCCTTTTCAGTGGACAGTTTATCTTCAAGCTTGGTATACATCTCCAGTTGGAATTGATGCTCCAGCAAATGATTTGGCCCTCCTCAAGATGCTACATATCTACAAGATCCAGGTTGATAAGGAAGTGGGTGCTACAGCCCTCAAAAAACTTCAGAACCATGGTTGGTACTTGAGTGAGGATCTTGTAGGATTTGGCTTTTTCTCAAACCTCGTGACTGAAGATGATAAGGTTCTAATGCTCCACAACCTTCACCACGCGCCTCCTCGAAAAGTGAGGGCAAGAAAGGTGGACCCCCGAATGTTGCAAAACCCCAATGACTTAAAGATTACCAGTTTTGTCACAACTCAAACACAAGACTTCTTCAAGTGTTTGAAAATAGAAATTCCCAAGAAACTTGAAGACATTGAGGAGCACCGTAATCGGGTCATGGCAGTCAAAATAATCAACGACTGTGCTGAACGAGGAGTCAAACTGGCTACAGAGTTTAATGAGAAGCTCACAAAGAGTGAGGAAGAGAGACAACTGGCCTTCAAATCATTGAAAATCAGAGAAAGGAGGTCCCTCAGCCACTGAAATCCCTATATTCTTAATCAATATGTCTTAAATAGAATTTAAGTCGCTTTGTTTTAAAACATATTTTTCGTTCAGTCTTATATTTGCTCTAATTATCCATTAATGTAAAAGAAGTGCCATCTGAGGGGTGCCTTTTTATCATTCAAATAAAATGATATTTTGTCTATTTTTTTCTTCCTTTATATAAAAAAATAAAAGTGTGTGCGTTTATCAAAATTCAATTTGAAAAATTACAATATAATCGTGAAACGGTCTAATATATATATATATATATATATATATATATATATATATATATATTATACACGGAAGAATCACTTTTATACGAAAATGAAAAAGTTTATTAGCCGGCCATACTCCATATGACAAATATTAATAATAATTGGGCGTATGATAGAATCTTTAATGCATGGGGAAAGGTGAAAAATAAATAAGTTATCCCTAAACTAAAATCTAGTTTAACAATTAAATTAATATTCTTTTATAGTATAATTTAAAGATAAATTTGGATATTAAGACAAAAACTTACTTTAAATAATTCTTCTTTAATACGTGGTGAAAGGTGAAAAATAAATAAGTCACCCTGAAAATAAAATCTAGTTTAAAATTAAATGAATATTTATATAATAAGATTTAAAGATATATTTGTATATTAAGACAAAACTTGTTTCAAATAAATAGTGGTATGATAGAATCTTTAATGTGGGGTAAAAGAAGAAAAATAAATGTTATCCTAAAAATAAAATCTAGTTTTATTATAAAATTCAATGAATATTTTTATAATAAGGTTTGAAGATATATTTGTATATTAAGACAAAAAAAATTGTTTTTGCTTTTAAATTTGGTTCATCATATTTCAGTTTTTGTTTAAAAGAGCGCATAGCCACCAATACATGAAAACATGGACTCGTGACGATTTCTGTCATGCGAAGTTCAATAGCTTTGTCTATTGGTTGTGTCGTTTTTGAGACTTTGCTGGTCTATTATGGCCTCATACACTTATTTTAATACGTTAATGAGAAGATTAATAACTTTGACTATTGTCTGTCTTTTTTTGAGACCATATTGGTCTATCAGGTGTTGGCAAGTGAAATCTGGTTGGTAAGTAAAAGCCGTAGGTAAGTCGGCGATGTGATACTGTGTTACTGCTAAGAGGTCTTAAAGTATGTACTTAGACGATTGATGTAGCCCCAACTCAGCCTCGTTCTCCTAATGTCTATACTTAGACCAATATTATGTCACTGCTGAGAGGTCTTAAAGTCTAAACTTAGACGATTGGTGTCGTCCCTATCTCGACTTCGTACTGTTGATAGGCGGAGCTCCTAAAAATCTTTATTTATACTGTTACTGACAAACGTACATGCATACACACCCACATACATACATTTCATATACTTTTGTGGGCCTGAGCAACCAGGTTAGGCACATATATACAATTTACATATATATATACACGCAGTATATATATATATATATATATTTTTTTTTTGGGTGGGGGTTATTGTTGCATAACCCTACCCCCTTGGAGGATGGGGTGGTTAAAAACACTCATCATGTTGCATGCAATTGTACTCGACCTTTTTGACATCATACTACTTTATATATATATATATAGTATATAGTTTATTATATTGTAGAATGTATTGTCTTATTAAGTTATATACATATTAATGAGATGAAAATGTATTATACGCTAATAATGACTCAATCAAACTAAATGGAATGCCTAAAACAGAATTATCTGTGAAATGAAAATTTATCGACCAAAAACCAGAAACAAAATATTTCCCTAATATTTCCCTAAGAAAAGTCAGTTTCATTCTACACACACACACACACACACACACACACACACACACACACACCAAAAAAAAGGCTTGGATTTCTGTTTTCATAAAGGTATATTAAAATGTAAATATAGTGCATAGAGTATTCAAAATTTATATGAAAGATATTCGTGGTAAGGTCAGAACAGAATACAATATTTTGAAGTTTTGTCTCTATGAACATGGTAACTGCGTTTGTTAACGGGAAAAAATATTTATTGAATTCATGCATGGGTTATTTTTTAAATAAAGATTCAAATTAAATCTTTAAATCCATTTATGGGATAAGAGTGTAAAGCGAATCGTGGATTTATTCCTTAATAAATGCACACACAATTCCAATTCGTTTGAATCCCACAAGTGGACTCACAGACATTCTATTTGTTTATTTTATGTAATACTACTAATAATATTCATTATACAAGCACCAGATGGCATCGCAGAAACACTACTTTATCATCAAATAAATAATAATAATAATAATAATAATAATAATAATAATAATAATAATAATAAGGGATTCTTTGTCAGTTAGGCTACACAAATTATGCAAATAACTAGCAACATTTTTACTTCAGAGAAATATGAATTGAAGGGAATATCACAACACAATATTTGAACAGTATTATTCTCAATGTCTAAACATGCTCGATGAAGCATGTTTTCCGAAGTTTTTCCTACTGTAGCAGTAGGATATCTTGAAAAATGTTTATAAAATACTGTAATGTACAGGGTGGCCAATAATTCCCAATCGGTTATAATTAAAGCGGAAATCCATCTAGCGGAGCTCACACTGACGTAATCGATTACTAATGAAAGAATATTTTGCACTTTAAATAATCAATAAATATTTCTAAACTTATAAAATTTTTACTTTGTTTGATTTTTTGTATTTTCGCTTTAATTATGACCGATTAGGACATATGAGCCGCCCTGTAGTGTTAGTGTCTGTAGTGTTAGTGTTGTTCGGAACATTAAAAAAAAATCTTAAAATATCTCTTAATAATAAAAGCCAGTGTATGTGTTTTAGTAACGCTTACCAGTATTATGGGTACACAATCCCTGATTTCTCCAGGTGATGGTGGAGGGTAGAAGTGCGGGAACTGCGCCCCCCGGAAAGTGGGGCAACACCGCCCCTGGGGGTGTTGGGGCCCTGTAGCTTCAGACGGAGTGTGCAAATGCTAGCCTTCAAGATTGCAATAATATTAATAATAATAACCGTTAATGATACCAAGGTTTTTGCAAGCAGTATGGGGGCATAATCACATGCAAATGGAACAAACCAACCGAATATAAGATAGTTTACATACAGTATACTAAATTAGCATCTGTAGCTCAGTGGATAACATGGTTTCCCCTGTTAGGGAAATGGTGTGGGTAATAATAATTCCTGGATTTAGCATTTATACTGTACTGTATGGTGTGGAGCAGATTGGTGACGACAATTTTTTGAGAAACAAATTTTAAGTACCGTATATTGGGGCGTATAAGTCGGTATTTTAAGCTTAAAATTATGCCCCGAAAGTAGGGAGTCAACTTATAGGCCGAGTCTAAAAAATTAACCTTCAACTTTCCATTTTAGCTTGTATTTAAAAATAAGGTCTACCTGTCATAGGTCCTCAGTCCTGCATTAGCTCGCTTTTGGTAAACATCTGAATTGGATCCATATGACGAAGCACTTGCAAATGTATCTCAGGATGTATATAATGAACTTATGATGTCAGATGATGATTATCTTGATTATTATGAAGGATTTGATAACTAATTTTTACAAGGTTTTTACAAAGTTTCACGTGGTGGTCGACTTAAACACCCAGAATAGGCTAAAATCTGAATCTGAAATTGAAAGTTAGGAGGGGTCGACTTATCTGGACCGTAGACTTATACGCCCCAATATACGGTATTGCTAAGGTAAGGAAAAAAAAGCTTTACATATTCATTGTAATTTAAGTTTTTTCTAAACGTTATTTATTGTCATGCAATAATGTTACGCTAGAAAAAGGTATCCAGTTACAGGAATAATATTTATCTATATCTATATAAAGAAGTGAAGTAAAAGATTTATTAAAAATTTGAAGTAGAAGATTTATTTAGAACAAAGCTGTGTTTTGTGTTGTGGTTTGTATTTAAGTTAATGATTTAAATTAAAATTAACATTTTAAGATGGAGACAGCAGAAATAGTAAAAGAAACAGCAGAAGAAACCGCAGAAGAACGAAGAGGTCATCAAAAGCGAGAAAGACAAGAAAGACTTAGAGCTGGCAAAAGTGCAGAAAATGTAGCCAAAAGAAGAAGATTAAAACATGAACGCATTTTAAAGTAGAAGCAAAAATGAGATTCAGAAGCAGGCTGAAGACGACGTATAAATGCAGAAAGTTATGCAAGAAGGCGTGCAAATGAAAGTGAAGTAGAAAATAAGAAAAGATGAAGATTAGATGCAGAAAGTCATGCAAGAAGCCGAGCAAGTAGAAGAAACGTGCAAAGACAAATTATTACAATCGATAACAACACATTTGATGAATCAGTAATAGAGGAACACAGTTGTGATCCAATGAACGATGTTTGCCAGTTTTGTAATTGGTTAAATGGTGCTGGTTAAGTGTGCGGTCTACCTAGCTTCGAGCAGTCTACCACAATTAAGCTGCGACCCAACCAACCTACCAAAAAGGCAACCGTGAAGGCTACGATAAACTTTAATATATCTTAGTTTATTTGGTGCTGGTTAAGTATGCGGTCTACCATCTGAGTTTTGACAGAATATAAACTAACGAAAATATCACGACTTAACCTAACCAATTATCAAGGGCGTACAGTTGATCTATTATTAATTATAACATTTTTTGTTTCTGGAATAGTATTTACTATTTACTAATAGATCAACTGTACGCCCTTGATAATTGGTTAGGTTACGTCGTGATATTTTCGTTAGTTTTAACGAAAATATTCTGTCAAAACTCAGATGGTAGACCGCACACTTAACCAGAACTCAGATGGTAGACCGCACACTTAACCAGAACTCAGATGGTAGACCGCACACTTAACCAGAACTCAGATGGTAGACCGCACACTTAACCAGAACTCAGATGGTAGACCGCACACTTAACCAGAACTCAGATGGTAGACCGCACACTTAACCAGAACTCAGATGGTAGACCGCAAACCAAACACAGATGGCACACTTAACCAGAACTCAGATGGTAGACCGCACACTTAACCAGAACTCAGATGGTAGACCGCACACTTAACCAGAACTCAGATGGTAGACCGCACACTTAACCAGAACTCAGATGGTAGACCGCACACTTAACCAGAACTCAGATGGTAGACAGCACACTTAACCAGAACTCAGATGGTAGACAGCACACTTAACCAGAACTCAGATGGTAGACCGCACACTTAACCAGAACTCAGATAGATGGTAGACCGCATACTTAACCAGCACCGGTTAAATTTTAAAGCTAAAAATCCTTCAGATGAAAAATTCATAAATTTCTGTCAAAGGGAAAATGCCTCCAAGACGAGAGTTCCCAATGTACTTAAAAGATCTGATGATTAACCCAAACAATCTTAACTAACAGAATTTTAAAAAGAATATCCGATCGTTTAACAGCGTTCTATCTTTTGTGTCAGTAGGAGCAAAAATAGCAGATATACCAGGGCATGGTCCATATTGTTTCAGAGTGCATGAACAAATCTACCATAAAACAGCAACTATGCATCCATGCGAAGATGAACAGAGACAGTTTGATCAACGTTATGTGGTAGATTCTGCTGAAACAAAGGAAAAAAAAAGATGAATAACCGTGCGAATTAACAATATAGTAACGCAATAATGCAAGAACTTGATCGAATTATAAGAGAAATTAATGTGTTGGCCAAAGCATTTAAAACAGTGGGTGAGGCTGAAGGTAAAGAACAAGCTTTTGTTGAAAGCCGTAGTATTCCAAATGTAAATATGGTGTTTAGGCGTGATAGAAATTCAGATAGAATTATTATAACCCATAACATTTCCCTAACAAGGGAAAATGTGTTACGTAACCACTGAGCTACGTATGCTAATTTAGTATACTGTATGTAAACTATTTTATATTCGGTTGGTTTGTTCCATTTGCATGCGATTATGCCCATACTACTGGCAAAAGCCTTTGTATCATTAACGATTGTTAGTGTTATTACTTTTATTATTAATATTATTGCAATCCTCAAGGCTAGCATTTGCACCCTCAGTCTGAAGCTAGAAGCCCCTCCAACACTCACAAAGTGGGTGTTGCCTCACCTTCCTGGGGGTGTAGTTCCCGCACCCGTCATTTTTTGACGGGTTGAGCAAGCTAGTCTTCAAATAAGCACTCTTTCTTCCTTGGTATTCTTCTTTTGTTCAAATTTTGCAGAAAAGAGACTTAAAAATAATTCTTATACTATATGTTCGTTAGTCAAAGAAAGATGGAAGTCAAAATAAGCCGTTTAATTTTTTGTTCAAGGGACGTAATGATAATAATAATAATTAAAGAGGGCCCGAAACTGGCACAGTGCTCAGGCCAACTAATGTGGCCCATTGCCTTAACTACTGTATTATTATTACAGCACCATCGGGATTCGAACACCCGACCTCAGTGTCTTCGCTTTGCATATAGGGAAACGATGTTATTTACTGAGATACAGACGTTGACGTTAAGAAATGTAATTCGCGTTCTAATTGCTTTTTGTTTCTCCCTTTGTGCAAACAGAGATTTGGAAAACAACAAGATCGAAGTTCTGCATTCAAGAAGCATTCGCGTCAAAACGGAACAGTTGTAAGCTACATTTATTTTACATAGTCTTCATTTCAAGACGTACCATTAAACGTTTCTCTACTGAATCTCTCTCATGTATCGAGGGATTCGAACTAATGTAGCTTCATTTGAATACATACTGAAGTACAATAACAGAATTTATTTCACATATGGATGCAATTGACATAAGTTATGCATGCCAACTTTATTAATTAATTAATTAATTATTGTTTAATGGTTGTTTATGTATTTCAAAGCTTACACACACACACACACATATATATATATAATATATATATATATATATATATCCCATGCAGAGTGTTGAGTTACAACATGATATCAGCTGTTGAAGAAGAAACATTTTATGGATCAGAGATTGGAAAACTGTAAGTATATATATATATAATAAGGTAATACTAATAAGAGCTTTTTGTATATAAAAGTTAATATGTTTGTTGTTTGTTGAGAATGTGAGTCACTTTGAAAGAAAGTAAGCATTTAACCTATGACGAACTTTTTACTCGATGTCATTCCTTCATTTCATCGCGCGCACTCCATTTATTATGAGAAAATATTCGGTTATGTATTTACTTTTAAACCAGATTATAAATATATGTTCAGTTAGAAAAGATAATCCGAACTGACAACTTGAGAGAGAGAGACGTGACTGTTTTGCATGATCAATTAAAATAACAATTAAATAAGTATAAAAAAAATGAATAATGTGTTTTGTCTCTGCAGTAAATATTTGCCTTAATTGCTTGAATGCTTTTGACCGTAGTTAATTATTAACATATATACTGTATATAAAATGCGCCTACATACATGATATTCCATAAATATATGCATGTATGATTAGGTTTGTGTATGTCTGTATGTGCGTGTGCGTGTAATGGATATATTGCCAGAAAAAGAAACCTTTTCCTTGAACGTGATTTTAAAGGTAACAATGCACCGCGTTAAACATAAAGAGAATGAAAAATGAAGAGATAGTGACGGGACCCAAGTATTTAGTGGGAAATTTGTGATCATAGATAGGAAGAGGGTAGATTATGGAGAGGGCAGAGGTGGGGAGGTGGGGAAACAAGAGCTTTGGAAAGGGGTAAGGAGAAGGTGTTTGCTTAAATGATATTGAAAGGATTTTAAACGTAAATATTTCAAGTTATTTATTGTTTTAATCATTCTTATTTCATTCCTAGTTCAAAAGATGTTACTTGCAGATTCTCATTCCGTTATTTTCCATTTCAGTCGCAATCGCTTTTGCATGAGGTAACTCTAAATTAAGTTATATTATATTAAAGAGTATTATATTAAAGAGTATTAATGCTCGGTTAGATTACCGTTAAAGCCGAAGTAAGAATAAACTTGAAGAAACAATGCCAGTTTGAGATCCTTTTTCTCAATCAATATGTCTCATTACAGTAATTCCCAAAATTGAAGCAAAAAAAAAAATTCAGGAATGACTTAATTTAGAGGTGTAATCCCATTTTTACAGTGGCTTATAATGTAGCAAAGTGAGACTGCCCGATTCTGTCACAGAATTAAATTTTTAGTTTAATAAATACATTGAACTATCGTATCTCACTTAACCTAAATAAAACTCATTATTTTAAAATCAGTTTTAGTAGTTCGCCTTTTTTATTAGTAATAATAATTTAACTGTATATGATCATGCCAAACCTTTATTTATAAAAAAACTAAATGCATGCCACAATCATAATCCAATAACTAAGAGGACGGATGAAAGCTAGTGATCTTTCTGCAAAAATATTAAAATTCTTACCTTTTACCCAAGGTGATATATGTGTAAGTATACTAGATGAAACACATTGTAACATGTTGGGTAAGCGAGTAGTTACTGTATGTCTGAGACGTTACTGAGTTTAGCTACATGATCACATGGCGTTATAAAGTGATCTATGTATTTGCGTGGTAAACTTATGAATTTTAATATATTTGCAGATAAAATCACTTTGGCCTCAAACCGACCGATGACTAAATCCATTCGTCAATTCATTTACGCAGAACCTCATAAGTTAAAATTTTAATTTTGAATAATTACCGAAGGGCTTTAATAAAATGATCAGAGTTTGCAATTAACGAAAGCTTTAATTTCATTTATAAAATGAAATGACTTTTACTTTCAAACATTAAAATAGTGTAGATAAAATGAAAACCTTTAACATATCCAGTTTGTAGATGGAGTGATTTAGACAGTATAATATTTTGCTTTGAAATACTTTAATCATGCATTTTCACTTTAAATCATGTTCAGAGAAGAAAAAGACTTCTTTTTCTGGCTCTAAAGTTTGGTGCCTTTGAAATGTTTCTTTATTTTTTCTTTTTTTATTATTTTCAGGAGTTTGAAGGGAAATGAATTCCTCGAAGATTTACATCCAAAGGCCTTTGCAAATATTCGAAGTCTCAGGAGCATGTAAGACCAAAATATCATGCATATTTACATACACACACACACACACACACACACACACACATATAATATATATATATATATATATATATATGTGTGTGTGTGTGTGTTCCCTGGTCTTTCCAAGAGCTTTAAAGCTTTAGATGGGTGTTATCACTGGACTCTGAGGATTGGGTTCCGCTTTGATTGATAACTGGTCTTCTTTGAAAGATTTAATCTGAGGTTGCAACGTTTTTAGTGTCCTAAATAACATGAGCTTCGCCGGAATTATCGTCCGATCGTACTGTCAATTACCGTTTGATTTAAAGGTGACGATTGAAACGATTTTGGTCCACAGCCGTACTCTTTATTTACGACAGCGAATGGTGATTATGAATTTCACTTAAAATAACAGAACAAACAAATCCAACGAAGAAAATTATCTTAAATGTTTGATTCACAGTTAGATTCGTAGATGAATTTTCTAAAAAGAATTACAAGTAACATGAAAAGAGTACATTTATTTCTGATTTCCTTTATAAAATATAATCAACTTATCGCAAGGGATAATCTTTACAACAAAAAGTATTAAAGTTTCAAACAGACTTTAACATTCAAACAAATTTCAGCAAATTTGCAAAGTCGAAGAGACTATGCGAAAAGCCTATGACAGTATTCAGGCAACGTAACGTAACAATAATTCGTAAGTATTCATAATTAAGTAACAATTAAGTTACAATTTATTTTTTTTATGCAGGAAGGAGGGGTTAAGGGCAAATGCCCGCAAAAGCACCCCCCCACCAAATAGAAGAAGAAGAGAGCTAAAATCAAGGCCAGGGGTTGATACCGATTAACCCTTGCATTAGATAGTTGGACAGGAAAGGAATGATAAAGAGTAGAAAGTCTGGTGCTGCGTGATCTCCTTAAAGGAAGAGGCATGGAGTTAGAGAGTTCAAAAGAGCAATGTCCGTTATAATAGCGATAGTAAAGAGAGAGTGAGGCAACATTGCGGCGAAGAGAGAGAGATTGAAGACAGTCAGTGAGAGGTACGGAATTAATGAGATGAAAAGCCTTTGATTCCACCCGGTCAAGTACGGCTGTATGGGTTGAGCCACCCCATACATGAGAAACATACTCCATACAGGGGCGAACAAAACCCGTGTACAGAGAGAGCAAATGAGTCGGGGTGAAGAAACTGCGGAGGCGGTACACACACCTAACCTCTTAAAAGCTGTTTTGGAAAGAGAGTGTATGTGATCTTTCCAGGAAAGATCACGAGAAAAGGAAACGCCAAGAATGTTAAGAGAAGAGGAAGGATTGAGTTGTATGTTGATGAAGGTAAGAGGATGGTCGTTTGGAAGATTATAACGAGTAGACAGACGGAGGAACTGAGTTTTTGAGGCATTGAAAGCCACAAGGTTTTCTCTGTCCCAATCAGAGATAGCAGAAAGATCAGAGGTCAGGTGTTCCATAGCCCTCCTACCCGAAGTATGGAGTGACTGTTGAGGGGGACGCTTTGGGAACGGGTGGAGAAGTGAAGAGTGGAATCATCGGCATAGGAGTGAATAGAACAGGAAGTGCGAATTAAAAGATCATTAATAAATAACAGGAAAGTGTGGGTGACAGGACAGAACCCTGAGGAACACCAGTTGATAGCTTTAGGGGAAGAACAGTGGCCATCTACAACCGCACCCATAGATCGGCCAGAAGGGAAATCAGAGATGAAGGAACAGATAGAAGGATAGAAACCGAAGGAAGGCAATTTGGAAAATAAAGATTTATGCCATACTCTATCAAAAGCTTTTATGTCTAGCGCAACAGCAAAAGTTTTACTGAAATCCCAAAAGGAGGATACCCAAGAGTCAGAGGGGTATGCAAGAAGATCGCAGGTAAAGCGTCCCTTCCGGAACCCACACTGACGATCTGAAAGAAGATTGTGGTAGTGGACCGGCCAAAATTAAAAAATCGACTTTGAACGGCGTTTTTTGTTAATAGCTGGCACCCATGCTAAATCACTGTATCTGTGGGGTGAGGAATAAAATGCACGTGGATGCCGCTCTCGCTTTTGGTTTTGAAGGTAATTTTCGAGGTCAAAGTGTGCAAAAAATGATATTTTCTAATTTTAATTTTAAAAAAATATTCTGAGCCAATTGGTTTGACCAAATATTTCATTTTGCCACACTTAGTGATAAAGAAGTATGATGACACGTTTATTCCATCCGAATTACCAACTCAAAGTCAAATTCAAGTTAATCACGACCGAAATTGTGCTAAAAATTTGTGATTTTTTTTATTTTAATTGGCGAAAAAAAAACATTGAGCAAGTCTGTTTGTCAAAACAATTTATTTTAACATAATTAGTGCCTAATAAGTTTGATGGCATGAATTAAGTACTCACAGTAACAGAATTATCACAACTAAATCACAAAGCAGCAAATATAGCCCCATAACTATACAGTTTACACACTAGTAACATCTACAAGTTCACGTTTCCAGCACCGAAATGCTGCACTGACAGTCACAATTGTGTGGATTGCAATCATTTAAGAACAGAGTTATTAGTTCCTTACAGCACATTCCAGCTTCTCTCGATTTCAGCACGGAAGAGAGACATAGATCTACTGTCCAGCTGGGTCACAGCAACCGCTGTCGTCGCAACCACAAGCCGTCGTACACTTCATCCTTTTCCTGAAGCAGTTGCATCTAGCTGTCTTGCACTTTTTCTTGCAACCACAAGCAACAAGCTCCAGGCAGGCTTCAGGGATTGGAGGAAGTCTTGTCCACACTGGTAGGTGGCTCCCATCTTCCAACTTCCAGGCTGAAGTGTCCACCGGATCTTCAACATCTACGTGTTCTTTGTCAGCCTGGAGCCATATTTTGGCCTGATAGTTTGCTCGCTTGGCGTGGAGCTCCAAGGCATCCTTTGTCGGTGGGAGCATTTCCAGAGTCTTCTTGGCCTTCCCAAAAATGTGAACTCTCGTGTCATCAACTGTGTGTTGTTCCGGGGTGCCATACAAATGACACACAAACTTCTCAACATCTGCGATATCCCCATCTCGACCAATGGTGTGCAGCAGCTGTGGGTGGTCACTGAACACCTTCCAACACTTCGTTTTTGCATGACCACTGAAGGACGAGACTGTGTCACACCCGGTCAAAGCGTGGAAGCTGACCAGGTTGTCCCTGAATGGGGCGACAAACTCTTGAATATATCGTGCACGGGGTAGCATTTTCGGTTCTTGGCCGTTCCGCACAGCATCCGCACAGCATTTCTGCCCTTCTTAGTGATGAAGTTAGACAGAAACAAGGCTAGGTCAGTCTTGTTTGTATCCAGGGCCATGAAGTTTTTTCACAATTCAGGCAGTGGAACTTGTGGGCCATCAATGACTTTCCGAATCGGTTTCTTCTTGCTTGCATGATTTGTCCTGGTAACTGCTTTGATCGATCCTTCCCCTGCGTACCGATCAAAGATGACATCAACTCTCGTTGTGTGTTCATTGAAATAACTCGTCACGGCCTTGAAGAACACTCCAGCATAGTCGCCGAATGTCCGACAGCCGCCAGACTTGCCAAGAGCTTGAATGAGTGCATGGCCATCTATCATCACACAGTTCTTCAGATCAGAGGTTGGAACCTCTAAGCTTATGGTCTGCTGAGCCATCAGGATGTTCATCAGCTCAGACTTCGATGTCGAATACATCTCTCCTCCTGCCTTCGCCAGACTGAATGGGACTGGGGACAGTTCATGCTTCAAGACGTTGACCATCTCCACCATGGCATTCAGGAGCCGCTGTAGTAGCTTTCTGTCAGCTTCGATGGTCTTCTGCATGTTCTGCTTGATGGAAACTGTAGCTTTGTACACATCAGCGAGGGTTTTCGACCGATGTTTCTTCATCGTTTCATGGAAGCCTACTATCTGTTCAATCAGTCTCTCCTTCATGAAGCCGATTACATGCTGCTTTCCTCGATCCTGAGCTGTCAGCAGGTTCTCCACAACATCTATGGGTGCATTGTCTTTGGTTGCCAGTGAAACAAATGGGATGTTAGTGGCGGCATCAGTTTCTCCTGCTTCACTCACGTGAACTCTGAAGAGTCAAACTGCTTCAACTGCTGAACTAGCTTCATGACATCATGAGCGTCACGCCTAGTGCGAGAAGGCAGAATGTCAACCCGAGTGAAAGTGGCTTCCCCATCATCATCTTGAAGATTGAAGAGGCAACTTGTGTCTTGAGAGATGCGTGACCGCTCTGACCATGTGATGCAGAACCTGTCTCTTGCTTGGTCATTTTTTGTGATGCCGATGATACCATTGTGCATCTTGCATGTACGATTTATCCATTCGGTTGCCTGATCAGCTGGAACTTGGTTGAAGCGCTTCGCCGTCCTCTTGACGACAAAGTTACCATTACAGAACTCTGCATGAACTTCTGGTGCTGACTTCTCAAGACCTCTCATATCAGCCAAGTAGACCAGCCCCCAACATGCATAGTTTGTGTGGTCATAGATAGATAGCTAAGGCAGCATTGCAGCAAAGGCTTCTATGTGGAGACTCCACATTAGGGTGGATCGATTTTACATTTTTTTCGATTTCCATATTCTAATAGAGACAAAAACTTGCGCATGCATGAGAAAATAGCCTCTGAAAAATCTTAGCTTAATAGGTAATCATCTTCTGCCCTCCGGCAGAGCGATGAAAATCATATTTTAGTAGTCAAAAACGTATTTTTCTTATAATTTTTAAAATATTTCAATATGCATCAAAATTATTCCTAATAACTAGAAAGTCGATGAAAAAGACCTCATATGATCGTTTTTCCAAGCGCGTTGTCCTACGTTAATATCTTTTGCCCCCGGCAACAACGTCAAATGTTGAAAAAATAGGTAATTTATATACATATTTTCAGATCGGCTCTTTGTCTTAAATAATGCAATTATATATTTCCCATAGCATTTATATCGTTGCTTAGGCATGAAATAACACGCAAAATTTTATGACTCTAGAGTAATATCTTCTGTCCCCGAGAAAAGTCTAAATGTGGATTATAATTACGTTAATGCGATGTTATAAGTACGATAAGTACTAAGTACAGCTCCTCGCTTGCTAATTTTATAAAATTAGCAACCCAGAACTCACCACGAGGAGGTGGCTGTACGTCGAGTTCCACCCTATCCAGCCCCAACCACCCTTCCTTTGGCTGCATGTCGATTTACATACGGTAATCTTTCTTAGAATCAAATCGTGGAATTTTTGTTCGGGAGTGAAGACGGGAGCGGATGAATCCGCTCCCTCTCTTCTATTCCACTTACACTGGCAGAGGCTTCGGTTACTAATTTGATGAGTCTCTCGACCGCTTGAGTATGACAAGGGAATAGTGGGATCAGTCCATCAGGCTGGTCTCCCGTCTCAACAAACTCTTTTATTCGGGTATCAGGTATTGTTTTTGTAACGGGGGGTTCGGTCACCTCAGCCGTTTGCCAGTTGATCATTTCGTAATAGTTTTGACTATCGTAGAGCAGCTCAGGCATGGCGAAGGCTCGAATTTCCCCCGCTGGTGATTGTTTTGATCGTGCTTTTAATATTCTTCTCCATCCCAACACATAAGAGAATTGGGATGGAGAAGAATATTAAAAGCACGATCAAAACAATCACCAGCGGGGGAAATTCGAGCCTTCGCCATGCCTGAGCTGCTCTACGGTAGTCAAAACTATTACGAAATGATCAACTGGCAAACGGCTGAGGTGACCGAACCCCCCGTTACAAAAACAATACCTGATACCCGAATAAAAGAGTTTGTTGAGACGGGAGACCAGCCTGATGGACTGATCCCACTATTCCCTTGTCATACTCAAGCGGTCGAGAGACTCATCGAATTAGTAACCGAAGCCTCTGCCAGTGTAAGTGGAATAGAAGAGAGGGACGGATTCATCCGCTCCCGTCTTCACTCCCGAACAAAAATTCCACGATTTGATTCTAAGAAAGATTACCGTATGTAAATCGACATGCAGCCAAAGGAAGGGTGGTTGGGGCTGGATAGGGTGGAACTCGACGTACAGCCACCTCCTCGTGGTGAGTTCTGGGTTGCTAATTTTATAAAATTAGCAAGCGAGGAGCTGTACTTAGTACTTATCGTACTTATAACATCGCATTAACGTAATTATAATCCACATTTAGACTTTTCTCGGGGACAGAAGATATTACTCTAGAGTCATAAAATTTTGCGTGTGTGTTATTTCATGCCTAAGCAACGATATAATTGCTATGGGAAATATATAAATGCATTATTTAAGACAAAGAGCCGATCTGAAAATATGTATATAAATTACCTATTTTTTCAACATTTGACGTTGTTGCCGGGGCAAAAGATATTAACGTAGGACAACGCGCTTGGAAAAACGATCATATGAGGTCTTTTTCATCGAGGTCTTTTTCATCGACTTTATAGTTATTAGGAATAATTTTGATGCATATTGAAATATTTTAAAAATTATAAGAAAAATACGTTTTTGACTACTAAAATATGATTTTCATCGCTCTGCCGGGGGCAGAAGATGATTACCTATTAAGCTAAGATTTTGCAGAGGCTATTTTCTCATGCATGCGCAAGTTTTTGTCTCTATTAGAATATGGAAATCGAAAAAAATGTAAAATCGATCCACCCTATTCCACATGCCATCTCTCTGAGCTCTCATGAAGGCCAGTAGGATCTCTACCATTTCCATGTAGGATGACCACAGCATGAAGTTGGGATTTTCAGAGTGCTGGTCATTGAATTCCATGAGAATGTGGAATTTCTCATCCGCCAAAACGTCTGAGAAGTTATCAACAGCATCGCGCATCTCATCTATGTCAGCTCTGTCTTTGAAAAGCGAAGCAACATTGAGGGCAAGCTGTTTGACGTTCTCATCTCTGTTGCCAGTTGCAGCCAGCCATGACTTAAACATCTGCCACTTGATGCGCCACAGTCATAGCCCAGAGTCCAGAGTCATAGTTACATTCAATTATTATCCATTAAATGACAGGAATATGCTTTATGTGCTAACGATACACCTTTAAACACGTTGTTACATAAAGCCACCACTGAAATGCAAAAATTTGGAATTTTTCAGAATTTGATTTTTGTAACCTTGTATGGGACTTTCAAACCCAAAATTGAGAGTGACATCCTCCCACATCTTGTTTGGCATCCACAGTACTACTTATCTAAGGTGGGTGCCTGCTATTAACAAAAAACACCGTCAGGTTTTTTTCTAGAGGACTTTTCAATTTTTGGCCGGCCCACTATGAGAAGAATCTTCTTATTAAGGATAGACTCAAAAGAAAGACAAGAAATTTGGAAAGACAAGAAATCAAAGCAACTGGACGATAGTTGGAGGGTTGAAAGCGGTCACCCTTCTTTGGGACAGGCTGACTGAAAGCGAACTTCCAGCAGGAATGAAAAGTAGCAGATGAAAGGCAAAGACGAAAGAGTTTGCCTTGGCAGGGTGTCAACACAGAAGCATAGGTCTTAAGGACAACAGGAAGAACACCATCAAGACCATACGCCTTCCTAGAGTTGAGCCCAGATACGGTAGAAAGAACATCTTTGGAAGAGACTCTAATTTCAGACATAATAAAGTCAGAGGGAGGAGGAGAGGAAGGAACAGCACCGGAATCGTCCATGGTTGAGTTGGAAGTGAAAGTTTGAGCGAGAAGTTCAGCTTTGCCAGGAGAAGAGACGGCAACTGAGCCGTCGGAATGGAAAAGAAGAGGGAAAGAATAGAAAGTAAAGTTATTGAAGAGGTTCTTAGCTAGATGCCAGAAAGAGCCAGAAGAATTAGAATTGGATAAGTTTTTACGTTTTTGTCTGATGAAGGAATTTTTGATGAGTCGAAGAACAGATTTTGCACGATTTCGGGCAGAAATATAAGCTGAGTAAGAGTCAGGTGTTGGATGGCGACTGTGCCTTCGGAAAGACTCCTCTCGGTTGCAGATAACATTAGAACAAGTAAAGTTAAAGCAAGGTTTTTTTGCATTAATAGTTGGAATAGAATATGGAATTTACGCCTCCATGCCCGAGAGAATCACCTCCGTGATACGCTCGGCACATTCGGAAGGATCCCGCCCTTGGAAGCAATAATCACTCCATTGGAAATCAGAGAAGTACAGCCTAAAGGCCTCCCAATCAGCGGCGCCGAAGTGCCAAAGGCGCCTCCCCTTGGGAGGATCCAAAGGCCGAATTGGAGCGACAGGAGAGGAAAGAGATATAAGATTGTGGTCGGAGGATCTCAACGGAGAAAAAGTTTCACAGAGTAAGAAGGATGAGAGGTAAGAAATAAATCGAGAATGTTGTGCCTATCTCCAATGCGATCAGGGATACGAGTAGGGTGCTGTACAATTTGCTCTAGGTCATTTAAGATAGAAAAGTTGTAAGGTAGTTCACCAGGGATATAAGTGAAATGGGAGGAAAGCCAAAGGTGGTGGTGAGCATTGGAATGTTCTAAAATGGAGATTTCAGCCAAGGGGGAGCGGGAAAGAATGTATTCCACTTTGGAAGTGATGTAGTCAAAGAATTTTGGATAGTCAGTAGAATTAGGGGAAAGGTAAACGGCACAGATGTATTTAGTTTGAGATTAGCATGTAGGCCGTAGCCAGAGGGTGTAGAATCCGGAAGATTCGAGTTCGGGAATATGAGAACAAGTTAGGTCATTGGTACATATACACAACATCCACCTTTGGAGTAAAATTGAGTATAGAGAAAGTAAGAGAGTACAGAAAAGTGGTTGCTGTCATTCGTCCCAGACATGCGAGTTTCATTGAGAAAAAGATGAGGTTTAGAAGAGGAGAGGTGGTGTTCAACAGATTGAAAATTTGAGAAAAGGCCACGGATGTTGCAGAAGTTTATGAAAAGTGAATCAGGCAGAGGCCCAGAACATTTCGAATGGGCGGTACAGATCCAGCTCCTCTGCCCGGGTTTGCATTCTCGGTGTAGGCAGCGGGGGAGCCAGAAGTGGAGACATTTATGGTCCCCTCCCCAGTGGACTCCGAGGCTCCTGAAGTTGATGCCATTTTTTTTTAAATTTTGAAAAGATTATGTAGTGTGTAAGATGCATGTATATGTAGTACTTCGTTTTTTTTTGTTTTTCCCTTCTACTCCAGCTGGAGAGAGTTTCTTACTTCCGGGGTTAAACCTTAACCGTAAGGAATTTTTAGGTATAGTCTAGTACTAGGCGTAAGAGAGAGGTGCTGTATCGTAGTATCTCCCTTACAATTTCTCCAGATGTTATACTTATGGGCAGTTGGTCAAGGAACTCTACTGTAGAGTTCTTTACTGCCCCTGTCGGTCCTATCACTATTGGGATGATCTCAGGTTCTACATTCCACATTCTCTGTATTTCATGTTTGAGTCTCTGGTATTTTAAGACCTTTTCCCTTTCATAGTTAGCCACATTCCAGTCCGCTCGGACTCCAACTTCCACCAAGAGGCATTTGTTACCCTCCTTCTCTCTCACTACTATGTCTGGCCTGCATCGTGATACCATGATGTTAGTTGGCATCTCATGATCATATAGGAGCAGCACTTTATCATTGTCGTCTATTCCTTGTGGAATATGTTCAAAATGCTTTTCTGTTTCTAGCCCTATTTCATATTTCTTACACAGCTTGAAGTGGATTAGCTTGCAGACTGCACTGTGTCTGTTTGTGTAGTTTCCTCTGTGTAGGAGTATTTCGCATCCAGATAGTATGTGACTCACAGTCTCTGGGCTCTTTGAGCACAGTCTGCACATCCCAGTCTCATTTTTACCCTCAATATTTCTTTTGAACCAGTTTGTTCGTAGTGCCTGGTCTTGTGCTGCCGCCACCAGCCGTTCATCTTCTGGTCTCAGTGACCCTCTTACCAGGAACTCCACGGCTTTATCCCTCTCTACATATGCTCTGTTTAGCACCTCATCTTTGTATACTTTACTGAATTTGTGCTCTTCCCAGTTCTTCTCCTTTTCTTCTGATTTTTTCCTGTTATACCTTCTTTTTATGGTTCTTATTTTTTCCATGAGAGGTTTATTTGCAATGTCTTCAAGCTGTTCAGGTCCTATGTCAGCGTCCACTAGATAATCATTTGCCTTCTTTGAAAGTGATGTTGTTCGAGACTTTTTACGTTCATGATCTCTTACAAATCTGACTAGCCTTCCTTCTCCTTTCTTTATGTACTGTGCTAATCCTAGTGTTGTGGCTTTGTGCACTTGATCTATTAGCGCAAGCCCTAATCCACCGACCCTCCTTGGCAGGTATAGCCTTGGTGTGCATTGGTTTTTATATATGATCTTACGCGCATGGAGCATTTTTCTGGTGATCGTATCCAGTTTGTAGATTTTTAGCTGGGTCCAATTGATTATGCCAAAATTGTATGACAGTACGAGTACTAAAGGGTACAGTGAAGAATAGGGAGAGAAGTGTGTGTTTGAGAGCATGCTGGACTGCTCACAGGAGAGAGACACGGAAAAAGATCAGCTGAAGAGGACAGTGACAGGAGAAACGGGAGTTCCAGCACTCCCTATCTTCTGTCATACCTCCGCCCCGGAGTACTTCCCTGGTCGATTGGTTTCTAAAATCTCATCCTTAAAAGAGAGGATTCTTCGAAAAGAAGCTGTTCACGTCTTAAATAATGTACTTCTAAAATGTGGGTGGACTACAATAAAAGTGAGAGCCTACAAGGAAGAACTCACTTATGTATACCGAATCAATGCCTTGATTTTCGTCAGTTCCGTTGAAACTGTTCCTTTAAAATTGTTAATATGAGAATGCAAATGTATTATTATTTATATTAATCTATATTTTCCAAACTGAAGAATGTTTAGTCCTTAAAATTTAGCTCGAATGGCGTGGTGAAAAAATTATTAAAAATTAAATTATTAAAATTATAGTTAAATATCGTACATCCATACGTTGTATACAATACATAGATTTTCTTTTGTCCAACCCATAACATATATAATATTATATATATATATATATATATATATATACACACAGTATATGGAAGTGAGAATGAAGGCAATATCTCGAACTTACGGCTGCTGGTAAGCGAGACCAAAGCTCTAACCGCTGATCATTAGAATAACCAAGAAAGAAGGAAAGGCAGAAGAAAAACTGGTTTTGGGGAGAAAGGGGAAAGAAAATGAACTGGAAAATACGACACAGCCCTTCAAAGGTTCAACTAGGCTTGCAAAGACGTAGTTAAGCAAGTTCCCTTTATAGTTAAGGGGTCCCAAGAACCTCACAAAGATGCAAAAAGAAAACATAAACGTAACGGATAACTAGAAAGAATAGGGTTATAAAATCCATGATTCTATAACCAACGACGCAACGCCGATGCTTTCAGGTAAAGAGAGGCATTGAACGTAATCATTTCTGAGCGTGTCGATTCGTTTTCAAAGATGTATACATTGGTGCGTGAGGAAAAACTTCGCTCATTTTACCGATGTTTTATTACAGACATATTCCACAAGGGATTTCCATCACCGCCATCAGTCGAGCTATGGTTTCGCACACCAAAGACTGCGGGTTCAAAACTTGTCAGAATCAAAATGACACCGCGTTATTTCGTATTTATCACTGCACTTTAAATATTTATTTTTGATATATATACACCAGACTTTGTGATTTCAGACTTTCTTGGTGGGCTGTGGTTCGGATTCCATGTTAAGTTGTAGATCCAAAGTGGGCGACAAGTCTGACCCTTGTCAAAATGAATAGTTGGGTCGGAAGCGAAAACTTTGGTAAAGCAGGATGTATATATAGCTATATTTTTTTTCAAAACAGTATTAGAAAAAATAAATTAATCATCTTAAAATATACTTTGTGCATAATTTTAATGACATATACATGGAAAGAAAACCCCATCCCAGCATACGACCTAAATATGAACCAAAAAAGTTTTCTGTTGTTTATCTTTCGAAGGAAACTTACGAGAAATGTGATGTTTCGTCGCGAAAGAGGCTCCCTCAACTTCACCTGTATTCTGTACATAATTTACTTGTCAAAGGAAACTGTACAGGACCTAATTAGGACAAATTATAGCGATAAGATAAACATCACAGCGGGAGACCCCACTTGAAACTCGACGACATTAAAAAGAGTTGGCAGACATATACACATGACAGACGTTCAATTACAGAAAACACGCTCACACATTTGCCTGCCTTTTTAACGTGTCTAAGATGGAGTAGCTAAGTATTTTGTCGAAATACATAATTTCCTAACAAACAAAAAACCTAAAAAAGAATACATGGCATGGGTTAGTTGAAGTAGAGTTGCGTTTCTGTCGTCAGTATTTCCTTTTTCTTTTTTTTCTTGGATGGCTGGGTGCACATGACGGGTGAGGGGCATGATGTGGAAAATCTGATTTCCTTTTTCAATTCTTTTCCTGTAGAAGCTTTGCGCATACATGGGTGTAGACATGGAGAGTTTGGGGGCCAGGGTTGTCAACCCAGGCTCACAAAATGTCGCTAAATTCACTTCAAAAAGTAGCCAAAATGTCGCCAGATGTGGAGTAGCCAAAATATCGCTAAAATTTTGAGTATAGTAGCTAAAATGGAATAGCCAAATCACTTCAAAAAGAAGCCAAAAACTCGCCAGATGTGATGTGGAGCCATTCCACTCGAAAACGTTGACTATATTTCTTGCACATTGGTCCTTTTATGTAAAAAAAAAATGCTATACTGATAGTCGCACAAATATATAAGACCATACAACCAAAGGGAATGGACGGGACTGACAGTTCGACAAAAAGTAGCTAAAATTACGCTAAGTCGCTAAACGCTAAAAAAAATGACTCAGAGCTGGGCATTTGCGGCATATTTTGCGGTACTGCGGTACTGCGGTACTACCGCAAACCGCAAACCGGTACCGCATAACGCAGTACCGCAAAGGACGCTGTACCGCAGTACCGTACCGCATTCAAATTTCCGCGTACCGGTTTGGTACCGGTTTGGTAGTGCGGTAGTACCGCAGTACCGCAGTACCGCAAAATATGCCGCAATTGCCCAGCTCTGATTAAAATGTAGCCAAAACTCATCAAAAGTCGCTAAATTTACCAATAAAATCACTAAATTGGCAACTCTGTTTGGGGCTAACCTGGAGTGGGCCATGGGGTTTGCTATTGGGTCTGCCATGGCTGTAAATATTTTGTATAAAATCAAAATCATAGGTTCGAAGTTTTTTTGACGATACCAAGTAAATGATATACGATCAGCACAGATATATTATTATGTTAGTTTTACGACGGTGCTATTTAATGTACGATTTCTGTGTGTGCATAGCGTAAATGTAGAGCTAGTTTATATATTTTCCTCTCTCCTGTAAAATTTCCTTGGCTACTATTCCTGGGTCAAGGTATTTTCTCAACCTTTTTCCGTACCCGCCTCTGGCGGGGAGGGACCGGATGGTGGGGAGCGACCCTTATGCTTTTCTATCCAGTTTTCTACTACTGCTAGAATTATTAAAAAATTTAAAAATAAATTAGTTTAATTACAGGAATTTCCTCTTGTCCTCGTAACTCCTTGTAATTTACCACCCAAACAAATTTCTCACCATAATCTGGCACAAATACAAATGACAAAAAGATGTAAAGTAACGTAAAACCTATTAAAAAGACGGCCAGATTTGAAGGGTGAACGTAAATGCAGAACTAAATAACTGGAAATTTTTACCTAAAAAGAAAACGTCAAAAGAATGCCTCTCAATGACAAAAATTAAAATAGAAAATAATAGTAATAACAATAATAATAATAATAATAATAATATGTCTTAGGATGGACACCAAAGACGCAAAAGATAAAAATAGAAGTTGAACTGAAAGATCAGAACACTTCCGACACGGAAAAATTTATGAAGCGTTTCAACAAATGTCAACCGTAAAAGAGAAAAAATCGCGCATCAGACGAGGAGAAAATAGTGAAATGGAGACTAACAACAATTCTCCAATTTCCTGATGAAAAATGTGAGTAGCCATCCCCCAAAATTATCCAAAATATTTCAACGTTTTCGCAAAATGGAAGACGACACAAAGGAATATTGGACTTTGAAAGATGAAAATAGAAAATCACAAAAAGTACAAAAGAAATCAGCCAACAGTAATGGTCATTCTAATTCACCTAAGATGAAGGATGATAGAAAATCCAAATTTTGTTTTTTGAAAACGATACGCGAGAATTAAGAAATAGATCAAACGAACTTGGTTGTTTCATAACAGTTTCTAAAAATATAATTATTATTATATGTGTTAAATATTAATCTTATTGCTAAGATATTATTTTTTTCTATTATTAATAGAATCATATTTGTGTTTACCGCTAGCCCATATAAATGTGTTCATTGCGTTATAATTACGAGTATAAACAATAAAAAACAGTATTTATACATGTGGCTTTTTATTCCTGATATTTTTTATAAGACCGAATGTGGTTCTCAAGCTACGGAGTACGTTTAGAACGGTCTCGGACTGGATCTCTAGTGACAAGACTTAGTGTCTCGTGTTACTGGGTTCCAGTGTTTCTTTCTGTTGAAATACTCACGAATGGTTCAAAGTTTGGCCTCTACGTTCCCTTATTGTTAATGCACCAGTGTACGTTCGAATATTATGCGAGAATTTCGCAGCTACATCAACGCCCAATGTTAAATTTCGTCTAAGGTTGGGTAAAACCCACAGAAAGTCTCACTACGCAGCAGCGACTGTAAGGCAACAAATCTGTTCACTTCATTCTAGACTCTCAGGGACGGATCTATCTCCTAAAACTGACCGTCTTCCGGGAGAGGGAGGGGACACGAAAGTGAGGGCTGTTGGACCCAATTTCTTTTTTTTTATTTTTATATATTTTTAAAATTGTTCTTTATTACTCTGTTGCTTTCTTATTTCCTTTTGTTGGTCTGTTAGTAACTTACAGTATATTATTGTTATCAAAATTAATTTGTCAAATTGGATACCTGAGTGATAACTTGCAGTATATTTATGTTTATTTTATTCATCCTTCGTTTATTTTTTAATATATGAGAATACAAATACACATCACCTATGTTACCGTTTCATTAAAACGATCGAAAAGACGTCATGTTTTTTTGTATAATAAAATAACTGTTATTGATGTTAAGTTAATTTATCAGACAGGATACATGATGATGAAATTGACCCGCAATAAATTTAATTTATTTTATTAATTCTTTCGTTTACTGTTTTCGATACAAGAGAATAATTATGGTACACATCACAATATATTACCTTTTTATTAAAAAAAAACTTCAAAATATTTACATTAATTTTGCCTGTGCAATAAAAGTACATTGCACAGTTCAAGAGTTAACTGTTATGTGTATCAAAATTTTAGTACTCTCCAAATTCTGACTGTCTTCCGGAAGACGGTGGAAGACGTTATGGATCCGCCACTGACTCTAGACTCTAGACTCTAGAGGGAAGAACTATTACGAGGGAGCACTACAGTAGTGTGCTGCGACGTTTACGTCAAACGATCAGAAAGAAGAGAAATGAAATGTAGCAGCAGAAAAAATGGGTTCTTCACGACAACGCACCAACACACGCATATCGCTCATGGTGTCCCAGGGTTTGTTCGATATAGGCACAAATGTGCTACCACATCCACCATTATCTCCAGATCTCTCACACTACGAATTTTACCTCTTCCCGAGAATGAAGCGACACTTGAAAGGACGCCCTTTTTTTATGTAGATGAAATGAAAGAAGCAGTAGCTATCGCGTTCAAAGGGGTTGCGAAAAATATCTTTCTCTGACGATCTCCACATTCGTTGGCACATTTGCTTTGTGAACAATGGAGGGGCGGGTGAATAAATAATATGAGAAGGTGACTGGCGACTCATTTTAACCACTTGGCGGTGTAGTTTTATGGAGTCAGTCCGAGTACTTTTTTAATCTATTCCGTAGCTGTATAACTATATATATATATACATATATATATATATATATATATATATATATATAATCAATAGGAATATGAAAACGAGAGATACGACTCTCAACATTTATTGGCCAAACGTTTCGGTCACTCAGGGGCCATCTTCAGTGACTAAATAGAAGCATCTAAAAAACAATCATAAAACTTAAGTAAATACAAATGTCATAAACTGTACAATAATAAAATCTAATACAAAAAAGTTTAAAAAATTAAAAAAAAATTGTTAAAAAAAAACTATCTGGATTATAAGACAAAAAAAAAATAAAAGTAAAAAATAAAACAAAAACTAAGTTTATGAAACTGCAGACTGATCCATTTAAACATATTGTGAAACTGGAGGACAGAATCACAACTTTTTACGTTCTCTTAAAAGTCCTGGGCTTTTGATCAACTATTACGATAAGCTTTTCGCTTCAGGTACTAGCCCAGGGGTTGTTTATGACCTACCTAAGACTCATAAACCTGGAGTTCCACTTCGTCCCATTCTAGCAGCCATAAACACTCGAAGTTATAACCTCGCAAAATTTTTTGTCCCAATTATAGACCATCTCACGCCTGCAGGAAAAGATCCCCCGGAGAAAAATATCCCCCGAGGAATAAATCCCCCATTAGTCATGAGAAATAAGGATACAGATAATGCTAAATAAAATTTAGTCTTTATTAAGAAACACAATTAAAAACGAATAGATAATTATAATGTATGTGAAAAAATGCCGTGTTTAAAATTTTAGATTGAAAGCGATTCCTTTCAGATAATCTATAATGGATCGGTTATCAACATCATCTACGATACTTTTAATACGAGCTACTGCACTCTTGTATTTTTTTCTTTGCGTATGAGAAGGATGACCAGCCATAGCTTGAGTAGCATAAACTTGTTGTATAGCTTGCTCCTTTTGAATGCACCTTATAAAAGCCCAAACCTAACCTAACCTAACCTAACCTATGTCATTTCTACATAATTTTTTATATGTTTCATGACTAATAGGGGATTTATTCCTCGGGGGATATTTTCCAGGGGGATTTTTTCCTAGGGGGGGGGTATTTTCCTCCGGGGGATCTTTTCCTGCAACGCCTTCTCACACGTAATCATTTCACTTTGCAAGATTCATTTGAATTTGTTGATTGTGTCACCAAGTTGAAGTTTAAGGATTGTTTCATGGCTTCCTTTGATGTTCAGTCTTTGTTTACTAATGTACCTGTTTTAGAAACTTGTGATATTATTATAAATTCTTTGTTTGGTTCTACTAATGACATTTTGGGATTAAGCTGACAATTGTTTTCAAAACTTTTAAAGTTATCAGTCCAGGATACCATATTCTTTTTTAATAAGGAACTTTTCCACCAGCACGAGGGAATGGCAATGGGTTCGCCCCTTGGTCCGTCCTTTGCTAATAGTTTTCTTTGTTTTCACGAGGAAAAGTGGCTGAGGGATTGCCCGCTTGATTTTAAACCTATTTTATTTAAACGTTATGTAGATGATTGTTTTGTCATTTTTAAGCATAAAGATCATGCCCCTTTATTTTTAAATTTCATTAATACTAAGCATCCTAATATTAAATTCTCTATGGAAGTAGAACACTACATTAAAATTTCGTTTCTTGATGTTACCATAAATAACATAGTACAGGCTTCTCAACACAAGTATACAGAAAACCAACTACTACCCAACTCGGTACTCATTTTTTCAGTAATATTCCACTTAGTTTTAAGTTGGCTAGTATTAAAAGTCGTATTTTTAGAGCCTGTCACCTTTGTTCAAGTTGGTCTTTATTTGACTTAGAAATTCAGTATCTTAAGAGATTTTTCAACTATAATTTTTATTGTACTTTGACTTTCGACACTTTAATTTCTAAATTTTTAAATAACCTATATTCACCTAAAATAATTCAGTCCACGGTTCCGAAACAGAAGGTTTATCTTAAGCTCCCATTTTTAGACCAACTAACTTTTCAACTTAATAAAGATGTCTACTCTATTTTGGTCAGACACTTCCCTCAATGCGACTTTATAATCATTAATTCTAATTCTAATTCTCTGCAATCCTTTTTTCGCCATAAAGATCACCTCCCCGTGCTTTTGAGATCCTTTGTTATTTATTTATATACATGTGCGACCTGCCAAAGTCGTTATGTGGGGCAGACTGCCCTACAGTTAAAACTTAGGATTTCGAAGCATTTGGGTTTTTCTTATCGAACTTCTCGCCCTCTTTCCACTCCTGAATCCTCTGCTATTCGGCATCATTCAGAGACCCATGACCACCCGTGGCCCCAGGACTCCTTTGCGATTTTGTCGTCTGCTTCTAATTCACTTGATCTTAAAATTTTAGAATCCCTTTTTATCAAGAAATTAAATCCAGAACTAAACGATAGCCTTTCCTCGATAAAATTACATACTTCCTAACCAACCAACACCTTTTTAACGCAACTAGCGCACTAACTTAAGTTGTTTTTTCTTTCCTTTCTCTCCACTTGTCATTTGTAACTTTTACCATCCAGGTCAGTCCTTTTAAAAAAAAAAAAAAATAAATTTTAATCTTAATATTGTTTTTAAATTTTTAAATTTTTGAAATTTTATTTTTTGTTTTATTTTTTACTTTTATTTTTTTTTTGTCTTATAATCCAGATAGTTTTTTTTTAACAACTTTTTTTTGCTTTTTTTACTTTTTTGTATTAGATTTTATTATTGTACAGTTTATGACATTTGTATTTACTTTAGTTTTATGATTTTTTTTAGATGCTTCTATTTAGTCACTGAAGATGGCCCCTGAGTGGACCGAAACGTTTGGCCAATAAATGTTGAGAGTCGTATCTCTTGTTTTCATATTCCTATTGAGGATAAGGTTCCCGAAGAACACTTCTATCGTAACTATATATATATATAAATATATATATATATATATTATATATATATATGTAGGTGATGATGATGATGGTGATGACGATGATGATGATGTTTGTCTGATGTTCGTTTATATACGCCTAAACGGCTAGGGCAATCTTACCAAATTTAGTATACACGTTAAGGGAGAATTAGGGAAGGTTTTAGTAACACACTCGCCTCTTCCAGTCTTAATGTGTACACACACACACACATATATATATATATATATATATATATATATATATATTAGGGTGGAGTGAAAAAAATGATTTACAATGGCACACTGATATTTTATTGTAGTTTTTGCTGAGAAAAACGAATTGTGCCAGGTTTTCCTAACCTCCCCATTTTTGCATGAATACGATTTAACAAACACAGAAAATAGAGTTCTCATCTAGCATACATCCGTCAACATTACATCAATAAATAACTCCCATTATTGTCATTATGAAACCACAATTATAAATTTTTATAACTTTGATATATTATTTTGCGTCATTCTCAGATTTAAGTATTCCTGCCAAGGTCGTACTGTATACTTGGACGCATCGTCTCTTCTGACTCACAAGGCACCACAGTTTGCCTGATAGCCAGCTGCAGTACTTGTCCCCCAGCTACAGAATCCAGAGGTAAGAAGCTAGTGAGCATGCTATGAGAAACGAGGTAAAAAATATTCTGTTACACTTGTTACAATGTACATTTGACTGACGTGAATAAACTGAGTAAATATTTGTTGTTTTTCCTTAAGGAAAAACAACAAATATTAGAATTCACTGAACAAAAATTAAAATTCGATGAAATTTATTTGAGTTTTTGTTCTTATTTTTCAGTTAATAATTCACCTAGAGAAGAACATAAATGGAATCGGCATCCCACATACCAGTGTCTTCACAAGTGAAACAACATCCTTCTTCACATCAAACAAACAACATCCCCTCTTGCAACAACTCTACACCAACAGCTTTCTATGCAGCAGCATCTACGCTTTCAAGTTCCCCATGCTATTCAGGAAGGAAAAAATTTATGAGAACAAGCCATTCTAAGCAACATTGTATGTTTGGAACAACTGAGACGTTGCCTCATAATCTTTTGCCAACTAATTTACAAGTGCCTCGGTACTTTTTCTATCTCAAAGAAGGGAAAAATGCAACTAGCAAGCCAATCATCAGACAAATAACTCGGAAGCTACTAAAACTTTGGCAGCAAGCATCACTCCCCACAGTTGAGGAAAAAGCTGTGTTTCAAAAGGTAGCAAGATTCTAGAAAAAGGAGCAACGTTGAGTAGATAAAAAACATCAATGAAACTAAAAAATTAATATATGAATAGTCTCAGTAATTTGTTTGATATATATGCCTGTAAATGTAATTTAAAATCTCATACAGACATCGGATGCAGTGATGATTGTGAAGAAATTCACATAGATTGCATATGTCGGAGAGATAAAAAAGTACCAAAAAAGGAATTACAGTTTCTGCTTGATCAGAGGAGTGGTCGTAAAATGTACATAGGTTGTGTAGATGTGCATTGTGCATACCACACAAATTTTACAAAAGAGATACAAGAGGAAGCTCTCAGAACAAGTAAGTAAAGAAAAGAAAACCATCAATCGTTCCACTGAAGTTTAACCTTTGAGCCTAGTAGAAAATTCTTCAGATGAAGACAGTGACAATGGGATAATGGAAACTGAAGACTCTGGTTTTGAAAATAATGGAAGCCAAATGAGAATGTCTTTGCGGCATGTTGCAATGCAGGCAGATAGATTTGGTGTATCAGATCGTGCTACTGCTGCTATTGGAACTGCAACTTTGATAGACGTTGGCATGATCACCAAAGAAGATGACTATCTCCTAATAAACAAAAGTAAAGTGTGGAGAGAAAGAGAAAGATTTCGAAAAATATTGAAAAGTGATACAGTGAATCCTATTACTTCCATATACTTCGATGGTCGAAAGGCTCAGACTTTAAGTAAAGTGAAAGTCAATGATAGGTGGTACAGTGAGTAAGGCATCGAGTAAGGCTGCAGACATAGCAAATTCAGTATTGTCAGTTATTAAAGAGAGACATCTACCAAATGATATAGTATAATAGGCGGTGATAGCACAAATACCAACATTGGTTATAAAGGAGGTGTGATTCATGTTATGGAGAAAGCACTTGGTAGGCCACTTCAATGGTTCATTTGTATGCTTCATACATATGAATTACCTCTAAGACATATTTTTGAAACAGTGGATGGTACAACATCTGGGGCAGGTAGCTTTGTTGGTCCTATTGGGAAAGCCATTCATTTTCGTGAAAACAGTCCAGTAGCACAATTCAAACCTATAACTAGTGTTAAAGAACTATTATATCTGCCACAACACATTGTTGATAAACTTAGTGGAGATCAGCAGTACTTATACCGCATTATTTCAGCAATCAGAAATGGTGCAGTTGATGAACACCTTGCTAATGTAAACCAGGTCCTCTTACTCATGCTAGATGGTTAACTTTTGCTAATAGGGTTTGAGGCTTTATGTTTCAACAGTGAAACCAACAAAGAAACTTTACACAATAACACTTCATTGTGGCAAAATATGGTCCTAATTGGTTTGACATCAAGTGTAACCAAATTGCACAGATGGACCAAGGCATGTGTTTTCTTCTATTAATAGGGTTAAGCATTTGCCAAAGAATCAGTAGAAATTGTTGAGAAGTATATATATCCATACTTTGCTCAAACGGAAAATATTCTTCTGGCAATGTTGTGTGACTCAGTTTGGGAAAAATCTGAAAAAGCTGTTAGCAAAATCATGGATATGCGAAATGAGACTGGTCAGAATTTAGAATTGAGATTTCAAAGTTCCTAATCTTAATTTTGATGCAAAGGACTGGGATGAAATAATTAATTGGAATGATACTAAACTAAGTGAGCCACCTCTTACAATGAAGCTAACAAAAGCAGAAATTTTAGCTATCAAAGAAATGGCAATGAACATTCCAAATTAACCCAATCATATGCAGAATGTAGAGCGTTGTATTAAATTAGTGACGGACTCTTCAAGTTCGATATTTGGTTTGAAGCACGAGATGGTTTTATCAGAGCTAAAATGATTTTACGTAGTCTGATGCCAGACGTAGAAACCAAAAAGGATTTTGCAAAAAAATTACCTTTTTATTCGAATAGTTAAGGTTGTTTTTTGCAGTTACCATTTGTGTACTCATTTGATGTGTTTCTATATTCTATATGTATTTAATAAAACAAATTAAAAAACAAGGTTATTTTTCTTTCCTTGTTCCTTTATATACCTTGTGACAAAACACTAAATTCGCGAATATCATTAATCCAGAAAAGAAAAAGTAAATAAAAATTCAGTAAATAACCTGAAAATTATTTGCAGAAGATATATTTTTAAGTTTTGTGTGGGTTATATCTATTTGTTTCTCCCACAACATACCCAAGAATCAGTTATAAACCACAGTAAACCCAATTACGACACCCATTTCATATTTTGGCAAAAATGGGGCAGTTCAAGATACTCTAGAATATTATTTCAGTTTTCTTTGTGTTTCCTAGTTAAAAACCACAATATAATTTCAGTGTGCCTAAAGGGAAAGAACTTTTGTCTGGTTTCATTCCGCCCTAATATATATATATAGGTGTGTGTGTGTGTGTGTGTGTGTGTGTGTGTTTGAAAAGTGGCCTGGCATTTAAAGCCATTATGCAAAAGGGCCGGCTTTTTACCCTTTAGCAAAACGACCGATTTCGCCAAAAAAAAAAAATTAAAATATATACATATAAATGTATATACACACTCGTATATATATATATATATATATATATATATTATATATATATATATATAATATATATATTTACTGTGTGTGTGTACAAAACACGAAACGCTGAAATGCCTTGTCATTTTAATTTTAATTTCTATGCCAATAAAGACAGCAGTAGGATTGGCGAAAAATAGGAGAGTGAAATTGCAATTGCAAGGGTGCAAATGTTGACCAATGTTGCAAAGGGGAATGGGAGTATTGCAACAAGGGAAGGGGGATAACCCCCAAGTTGCATGACGGGGGGGAGCTTTGGGGGAGAAGGTGGGACGGCCTCATCCCTAAAGGGGTATCCTAACCTAAGAAAGAGAAAGATGTTGCGTCTGGCGGAGCCAGACACAGAATGAGAGTTCTGGGTACCAACAGCGGTTATATAGAAGGTTGGGATTGCCAGAGAGAACTGTTTATTTAATTATATGAGGGGGGGTTTGTCAGAGAGCACTATTGAATTTGCTTAGTTATATATATGGAGGGGTTGCCAGAGAGCACTTTTTATTTTAATTATTTATATATAGAGGGATGTCAGATACCGCTATTTTAATTATTTATTTATATATGGTAGGGTAGCCAGTTATTTTATTTATTTATATATAGAGGGCTGCCAGATGTTTAATTTTAATTATTTGTTTGTTAAGGGTAAGAGGGAGATGCTCTAAATGCTTAGAGGGGGTTGCCGGATACCACTATTTATTTTAATTATTTATTTGTTAAGGGTAAGAGGGAGATGCTCTAAATGCTTAGAGGAGGTTGCCGGATACCACTATTTATTTTAATTATTTATTTATTAAAACTCATCGTGTAAATCCATACCATCTGAGAAAAAAATAAATACGAATGGGTAGAGTGCAATTGCAATGTTGATCAATGTTGCAAAGGGGGTGGGGTAAACTCATGTGTGTGTGTGTGTGTGTGTGTGTGTATTCACCGTATATATATATATATATATATATATTCCAAAAGGAGTATAACAATGGTTTATAAAGATTTATATATAGAGATTGTATCTAGGTCCGGTCTTTCCGGGTACAACAGTTATCATAAAAATGTTCAAACAAGTAAAATGTCTTGCCAATTTAAAGAACTATGAGGGAATCCTGCGAGGAACAATATAAATTGAATGTTTAATTTGTATAGATTTAATGAATATTCAAACCAGCGTATTATTTAAAAAAATTTCACTTTAACCCATTAATCGCCGGACCCCTTTATGTTGGTCAGCATATATTATTTTTACATATGTGTTAGATGGGACTCTAACTAAGGCAATAATAAACAAATAAGATAAAGCGTGTGGGAAATTCACTCATTCACCATGAGATGTGAGCATTGAAAATAAATCTACGGAGAGAATAAGCCAAATTGGTTAGACACACCTTCATTATTCGTGAAGGTGACCAATCAAGACTTCATTGCCTAAAGCGTGGGTCAGTTATTGCGGTGTCACGACAGCTGATTGGTACACAAATTTAACATAGCCCTCCCAGTTACATTAAAAATCAATTAGCAAACTTACGATCCGCCTATTCGTCTTTTGGGGGTCGTGCTTGGGGATCACGCATATAAAAGTGAGTATTTTCAGCTGGATCTCATAGCAGTTATTTTCACCAGTGAATAAACACATTCCCTCCATCATGAGTCAGTCACAACAACTTTACAAATTACCGGCTTTATATGAAGATGGAGACACTGCCGCGGTGTCTACAATTAATCTTTTTAACGCTACCGATCGGGACGAATTATTTCCAACGCGAACCCTTGATGATATTTCCAATGACGCTCCTTACGATCCGCGCAAGGGATTGCAGTTGAAATGTAAGTGTAAAAATTTATATACTTGTTTTCCTATTTTTGTGACCTATATTTAGTCACGAACTTGTTATTTATATTTGTGTCCCTGAACATTTCATTATACGAATGTTCTTGAGTACCGTCCTGTGTTTCGAATATTTCATCATATATATATGAAGGGCTGTAGTAATTTAATGGAGTACATTTTATTGTAAATGATTCATCAAAATAGTAGGTATCCTTAATTATTAATTATTAATTAATTATTAATTATTAATTGAAATGTGAAGTTTTTCGGGATTGTCTCTTAAAGGGTCACAAACTTCTCTGAGCGGTTCGAAGATATTTGATACTTCACATTGTAACGCTCTTCCCATATATGCAGGGTGTTTGAAAACTTTCTGTACAAATTGTAATGGGGGATAGGCAACCCCAAGACAAACCCTTTTCGGCTATATTGGTGGAGCTGGTACATAAATGAATGAAAACAAGTGTACACGGCAATGTTTATTTAAAGAAGGTGCTGAAAGTTGCGACCGGTAGCATCAATGCATGCTCGACAGCGTCGAAGCATTGACCGACGTACACGTCGAAAGATTCCCGGCATTTTGGGAACAGTTCCAGCGGCGACAGCGATTCTTGCTACGAGGTCTTCTTCTGAGTAAATGGGAGTCTCGTACACGAGGTTCTTCATGTGTCCCCACAGGAAGAAATCCAGGCATGTTAAATTTGGCGATCTCGGTGGCCAGGCTACGGGCCCACCCCGGCCTATCCATCGGTCCCCAAATGTGGCGTTCAGATAATCCCGCACATCGTTGCTGGAGTGTGCTGGGGCCCCGTCGTGTTGAAACCACATTCGTCTACGAATAGCCACGGAAACATCTTCCAGCAGTTCCGGCAACTTTTCTTCAAGAAATATCCGATAAACCCGCCCGTCGAGTCGGGCAGGCAGCAGGTACGGCCCAATCAACTTGCCATGGACGATACCCGCCCAAACATTGACGGCGAACCGTTCTTGATGAGCATGCACCCGTGTAGCATGTGGATTTACGTGCGCCCACACGTGAGAATTGTGCATGTTAAACACACCCTCACGTGTGAAACAGGCCTCATCTGAGAACAGCACATAAGCCGAAAATTAGGCTGCACCGCTGTCTGCTGCAGAAACCAGCGTGCGAATTCCACACGAAGAGGGTAATCCCGAGGTTGTAATGCCTGGACTCTCTGACGATGAAACGGATGTAACTGCTGCTCGTGCAACACTCTCCAGACCAGGTCGTGGTTCACACCGAGGATACGTGCAACACCTCGCGTGCTTGCGCTTGGATTGTCCTCAAATCGCCGTAGGATTTCTTCTTCCATGTCAGGAGTGCGCACGTTTCTCTCCCGACCAGTGTCATGCATGTTTGCATGGAATGTTCCAGTTTCTCGCAGTCGCCGATGCAAATGCGCAAACGTTTGGTGGTTTGGCACACGTCTGTTTGTGAAGCGCTGTCGGTACATCCTCACAGCAGCTCTTCCGTTTCCATTGGCAGCCCCATACACCATATGCATGTCAGCCATCTCAGCAGTCGTGAAGCGCTCCATGTTACGCGTACTACGTCCGATTTAAGAATGCCCACGGCAAGCGCGAGTCTAGCCCACTTCACCTTTTAGCCAATTGCAGCGGCGCCCTCTCGCGCCGAATGGTGACGTCAGCGGACATACACTTATAGACGAAAAGGGTTTGTCTTGGTGTTGCCTATCCCCCATTACAATTTGTACAGAAAGTTTTCAAACACCCTGTATATATATATATATATATATATATATATATATATATTCTGCATATGTTTTTGATGAAAAATAAATGGGTTTTTATTAGGTTCAGAAAATGTATGAACTAATCAAATTAATTTAAAATTATCCTCTCTCTTTAAAGGTCCGATTAGGAATTGACTCGTGTTATACAACCTTTTCGTGATAGCAATGAAGAAACGCATGTTGTGGACCTGAATACGGAGGTAGAAGTTTTACCGCGCATTCAAACCAGCGATTTCCGCATCATTAACGAAATAATGTAAAATTTTTCTTTTTCTTATGTTTCGGGTAAGAGCTTTTTTCTTTTACATGTGTTTCGGGTAAGAAGAAGCCTCATTGTATTTTCATCAATTTATTAAATGATAGAAATCATGTTTTACAAAATAGTACAATTTTTTTATATCTATCTTAAATTACCTTTTGTTACATTTTAAATAAGTTACAGAATACACAAACTAATATAATTGGAGACAACATTGATGCAATTATTCACTTTATATACACGATCAAAACAACATACTATACAACGAGTGCGCACGGCTTTTTATCTGTCTGCATACCATTTCGTCGTTTCGTTGATTGTGACACGGGTCCAATAATTTTTAAAAATTTATAACTTCCTTACCACGTGACAAGTGCATGAGAAATGAAAGGCAGTACATGCCGCAAGTATTACTAAAATATCCTTGTAAGTGGTAGGGATTCCATACAATTTCGGGGTTATGCAACTGCTCGAGAAATTTTACAATAACAGAGTCACTCCAGGGATGAGTCCCGAGTGAATTAAAGTACTGTAGTACATGCGGTCCCTATTTTTATAATAGATTGCAAACCAATGAATCCCTTCACCACCAATAACATTGGTATTCACAATAAAACCACCGCAACCTCTTGCAGTTGGCAATTTCAATGTTTTATTCTTCGCAAACACACCGATAAATTTGGACTGTGTGATTCGTTCACTATTCCTTACTCTCTGAAGTGTATTCGCGTCCATTTTAAAAGTCAGTGACAACGCTCCTAAATCTGTCAACTTCTATTAGGGCTTGTGACTCGAGGTATACGAGTATACTAATAGGCGCGTCTATCGGGTTGGCGAATTCCAATCTAACTGAGATGTTTCCACTCTGTTGTGGACTTAAGTGTATATTTTAACTAGCAGATAAGTCAGGTATGATATCAAACGGATAAAGGTTAAATTGATCGATGAATTCTTTCTGCGTTAGCCCCTCTCTCGAGTTCATCACAAGCACCTGCAATATGGGCCACATTAATATATGTTCTCGCGCAAAGCGGGAACACAGCGTCTGATGAATAATCCGTATCCATTGCCCCTCCCAACGCAACGCCATTGACGTATAGTTATATTTTTAAGTTCGAAATTCTCGAATTTAAAGGCACTCTTTTTATATTTTTCATTTGCGAAGCGTGGTCCTGCATTCCAATTAATATTCTTTTAGGTAGAACTCCCAGGGCGATGTTTTCTATGTTTCAATGCCATCCCTGCGGCACCATGTATAGTTTGATCTGTATTCTGTTAATTGGGTATTTTACTGTGGCATGTAGTAAATTTTTCTCAATTTCTATTCGTTTAGGCGAACTTAATTTCACACGGCGTACGCGTAGGTATGTTTCCATAATATGAATCACAATGGGCTTTGCACCCTCTTCTTGATCAGCACCTAGATTTAAACATCTCAGGATTCGTGCAGGTGAGCTTTATTTTCATATCCACCCCATTCACAAGCAACTTCTCCTGGAATGTGAAGTCTGTATGCAGGCGCCTAAAACACTCATATATCTTCTTTTAAGAATTTTTAAATTTGTCCTTTATACTACTTTCGTCTTTAGCTTGATAATATCCCTCGGCATTTAAAAAGGTATCCTTCGCTTCTTTGTAAAAGTTCAGCACATTTTCCAGATAGACTCGGAGGTGATAGTACCCCGTTCCTGCCGACATGTTGACCTGATTTAAATATACATCACATTTGTTGAATATGGAGTAAAGAAAGTTTGTTTCAGGGTATACAGCATATTTGTCATCGCAGTCCGTTCCATCAAAATGGCCTATACGTACTTTAGCGTACATGTGCACACAGCTTGGGTCAAAAAATTAAGGGCCTGAGCTGGGTATCACGAATTCTATTGGAGCACTAGGGGAACTAAGTGTGTTTAACGGTTTAATTGTAATAAAGTCAGTTCAATAGAAACATGAGTTGGGGGCATGTGAAAGAGGGACTGCTCCGATTTACAACATTGTGAACTACACGGATAGATGAAGCGTGCCATGACGAGTCAGAAATAGTACTACCTATCTCGTCAAGTAGTAAACAATCTATGATTCATGATAGCAATGTCCTTAGCTTATATCAGTAAAAAAAATGGCCAACAATAGGTTTCATTCGCTTAAAACACTTCTTCGATATCCTTTTACGTTTAATGCCACGTGCTGGTAATCCCTTCTTCCGGACAGCCTTCTTCTTTTTTCCACCACCACGCATTTTTCTCTTTGCATCTTTGATGATTTCGTTCCGTGTACGCTTTAAGTGTGCGCTTTAGAGCTTCTTTAGGTTTAGTCCCAGCCATTATGTCTTCTGGTGTGTTAAGGCCTGATTGTAGCGCTTTCCTCCCGAGGTATCTGGCACCCCTCTTCAGCAAGGGGACAGTCGTACGTAGTATGGTTGAAAAAATGGATCCAAGTTCACTACCACGCTGGTATCTCACACCTCGATAGAGTGTGAAAGGGTTTCTGTCCATTATAACTTAGTGCGTCGAAAGTGCAGCTTCACTGTTAAGCTCCCATCACCGAATGGGAAATTTTTTCCCTCAATCGTGTATATTGAGATATTGGTTATTAGATTAGTTGCTACATTCACATAATGGGGCCTGTCATATGTAATACTCATGCTCTTCCCTCTATGATTGGGAATGTGTGCAATGCGCAGCAGGCGTGCCTGGGTATCCCTAACAAACTGGTGCTCCACGAAATTGCTGTAAATATAGCACATATCTGGGGGTGTATAGCCAGCAACCAATTTCTCCAATTTCATCTGATATATTTGGTTGGACAAGTCATGTTGTACCTCGTGAAAGGTATCTCTTTGGAAGACTGATCGATATCGCCCCTCGGTTATAATTTTGAACAGCCCTTTGTCTTTAATTTTTTTGTTAGCCTGTATTTTCAGGAATAGAGTATGTGCAAGATTTTCTTTGTTTACGATTTCGTATACTAAATCAGCCGTAAGATTTGAGATTTTTAAACTTACGTTTAAGTCTCTCACAACATCCTCAGCCGCACCATAACGGCCCGGACCTAGTGTTACTACTGTACTGCAAAGCTGGGCACTTGCGGTTTTTTTTGCGGTACTGCGGTACTGCGGTACTACCGCACTACCAAACCGGTACCGCATAACGCAGTACCGCAAAGGATCGCTGAAAGTACAGGCTGTACTTTCAGCGATCCTTTGCGGTACTGCGTTATGCGGTACCGGTTTGGTAGTGCGGTAGTACCTCAGTACCGCAGTACCGCAAAAAAAAACGCAAGTGCCCAGCTTTGCTGTACTGTAATACCGTGCATCCCCAATCCGGGCGATACGTTTGGTTTCATCCCGAGTTATCCCGGCTTTTTCACACTCATCAAGGTCTCTAAGAACCGTAAAAACGGGTTCTTTATAATCAATATTTAAAAAAAGGGTATCCAACTGAATTTCACATATCCCCACCTCATACGAATCACGATGCAATTCAATGGAGCCATGGAGTTCTGTTACAAAGTTGGCTAGTGTGTTGTTAGGATGTACAGACAGGGACGAAGAGGACGGTAATGTGACGTAGAAATGGTTAGGCGCCATGCTGCATACTATTTAAGCTTCATTATTGTAGCAGCTTTTATATAGGTGTTGAAGCTTTCCGAGTACCCAAGCCATTTCACCAGGTACATTTTTCTCTTTCCTGAACCTTTGCTTCCTAAAATTTGTTCAATTTTAAACACATTTTTTCTAAATTAAATGTCACTTTCTGCAACTCCTCGAGGTAAAAGCCTCCTGCGATTTCTTCTCCCTTCAAATCTTCAAAGTAATACATTATCCCGCCTTAGGTCTCATATTCCTAACTTTGAAAATCTCACTTGTCCAGCCTTGCTCAAATCCCTTCGCGAATTTATTTCTCGAACGCTCTGTCCCAATCGTGCGATGGTGTGAACGGTTGTATGATGAGGCCAATGATTCCAGAATGTGTATATATCTGTATGTGTTTTTATGTGTAAAGTAGCGGTGCATGCGTTCTTTTATGGTACGTTGAACTCTTTCAGCTAAAGAGGCCTTATGCATAGATTTGGTAGTGTAGTAGCTAATATTAAACTCTGTCAGCATGTTCTGAAAAGCTCGGCCTAAAAATTCTTTCCCCATATCCGTACAAAAATAGCCTGGAACCCTGTTTTCATTCAACATCAACGTTTTGTGACTTTAGCAACTGTTTCAGGCGATTTATTTTTCAGAGGAATTAGCCACAGATATCTAGAGAATATATCTGTTCTGAATATGTTGTAGCGGTAACCATCGTTATACATTGAATATCTTTGCATGTCTGTTAAATCTGCTTGTCAAGTAGAGTCAATCGATGCCACTGTTGTCTTGGTTGTTTGAAACCTTTTTCTCACAGGCTTATGAAGTATATAAGCGTCCTGCTCCCGCAAAAACCTCTCATCTTTTTTCCCTACTCCATTATTGTAAACACTTCTGTACAGTCTATCTACGCCTCCGTAGGAGGCTGGGCTAGAAATGTCATAATAACGTCTTCTTAACATGTTAGCCATTTGCGTATTTTAGAGGCACGTGGATTGGGTTGACCGTTGTTGTAGTTTAGCTTCTTCTTTCTCCTCTTCAGAGGTGCTACCGCTGAGGGTGATGGCGCTCTCAATTGTGGCACATGCGATTCATGTTCCAAGTCTCTTATAGATTTGGTAGTGTAGTAGCTAATATTAAACTCTGTCAGCATGTTCTGAAAAGCTCGGCCTAAAAATTCTTTCTCCATATCCGTACAAAAATAGCTGGAACCCTGTTTTCTTTCAACATCAACGTTTTGTGACTTTAGCAACTGTTTCAGGCGATTTATATTTCAGAGGAATTAGCCACAGATATCTAGAGAATATATCTGTTCTGAATATGTTGTAGCGGTAACCATCGTTATACATTGAATATCTTTGCATGTCTGTTAAATCTGCTTGTCAAGTAGAGTCAATCGATGCCACTGTTGTCTTGGTTGTTTGGAACCTTTTTCTCACAGGCTTATGAAGTATATAAGCGTCCTGCTCCCGCAAAAACCTCTCATCTTTTTTCCCTACTCCATTATTGTAAACACTTCTGTACAGTCTATCTACGCCTCCGTAGGAGGCTGGGCTAGAAATGTCATAATAACGTCTTCTTAACATGTTAGCCATTTGCGTATTTTAGAGGCACGTGGATTGGGTTGACCGTTGTTGTAGTTTAGCTACTTCTTTCTCCTCTTCAGAGGTGCTACCGCTGAGGGTGATGGCGTTCTCAATTGTGGCACATGCGATTCATGTTCCAAGTCTCTTACCCTCTTCAGATTTCCTATCATTGTTTTGGGGACATTTATTTGTTGTAGTCTTGCTTTAATATGCTTCCATCCTGATGGTGAGGGCCTATCCACTTTCTCACCAGATCATGGACGATGTCTACGATATTCGATCCCTGTACCGTTGTTCTTTCCACAATGATCTCACCTGTATCGGTCCACTGTATGTTGGGATCCTCATTCAATAGATTATAAAGAGTTAACAAACAAACAAACAAAACATCTTTATTGCGAATCATTCACAATCCATAGCCACTTAACCTAACATACAAGTACAATCTTGCGTATACATTGAACTTAATTAAAAAATAATATGTAAATAAGGCCAACATAGCCACTTAACCTAGTATACTGGCATACTATTTGATTAGTTATCTGGCAATTTTACGTATATTGTCATTACCTGAGATATCTTATAGCAATTATAACACTTATTAGAACATAGCCACTTACTATAGCGCTTATTATAACACAACTTACTATGCAATATAATCTTTGCTACATTACAAAAATAAGGTATTGTAAACCAGCAGTTGTCTGAACCAAGACTTCCATATAGGTGAGAGGTACGCAGTATCTGAAGACAGAACATTGTAGAATAACACATTAGAGCTGTTTTGGACCCTAGTAATGAAATTATATATATTCTTCCTGATTAATATTTGGCTGGTAGGTAGGTTACGCGTAGTAAAAATAAAACGGCACTGCACCATTTTGGTTTCCTACAGAACATACGAAAAATATTATTATAAGCAACAGAGAGTTTAGTCATAGCAGTTTTTGTATAATTCCACCACAGATGAGATGTATACAATGCAGTACAGTAAGTTCTAAAAAGATAAATTTTAACTTAAACCTTTATTGCTGAATGTATGTGGGAGGGTGCTTTTTAATACATGCTCGATATGTTGTGGGGCCGACCAGTTATTCTCTGGTTTGTCAGCTCTATCGTCGGATTCTTATAATTTTCGTACTCGTGAAGAAATTTCTGCAGAGCTTCTTGGTATAAGATTCTTTTCTCATCAGGTGTTTTTTCACTGTTTAATAGGGCTAACAATTCGCTTTCCATTCTTTTAAGCCTGCTTTTACGGGGTTCTAGAACCGTGTCTGGACTCTTTGAACTTTGCAGTGAAGCATACACCTCGTGTGGAATCACTACCACTTTCTTCATTATATTAATCTAGTCAGTAAAGGACCCAAAACTGAAAATAAGATGGGGAGAATGACCCTCCTCTTTGTACAATAATTCGTTTTTTCTTCCCACAGTTTGACTTTTACGAGCGAGTACAGTATTATGTTCTTGTAACGGCGTAGGCGAGCCTTCTGAGGGGTTTCATTGATACATTGCAATTTATAACGTTAAGACAGATTTCACAGATGCATTTTAAAAAGTCGGAGTCGATATTTTTAGCAAACATCTATTGCATTGCCGGGGCAGTCGATGATAGATTTTTATTAATTCATGGTATTTCTTTAGCCTTTGTCATTCTGGAATATACACCGTTTCAGGCTCGTTTGGAAATATATTCGTTCTTAGAAGCACCCTAAACGTGTTTCGCGGATGAAGGTCGCAAAGCAAATATCCGTAACGCGGCTTGTAGCTTCTTTATAAACTTCCAAAAACTCCTTACGCTGATTCGGGAACATTTGATTGGCTAATACCCCAATTTGTGACATCTCTACGTTGCGCGAATAAGACTAGATATTGTGTATTTAACGACACATCGCGCATGTATCTATTTTTGAAAAATAGATTCTGATTGATGAAGAACACGCTTATGTTAAGATGGTGGGAGAATACTGTAAATGTCTCGGCAAACGTTTTATCCATCTCCAACATGAGATCGTCAATTACAATGACTGTATGTTCATTTCCCTTTAACGAATTAACGTCATATACACCTTTGTGGAACAAAATATCATCTTGGTACTCGTTGAACACTGATTGATACGTCGAATAGCACCATATAACTTTATGCACAAATTTTGAGAACATCTCTCCCTTTTCTTTAATGATTTTAAGCATAAACACAGTTTTACCACATCCTGTAGGGCCAGATATAATACATGTGGATGGGCTCGTGAACCTGAATTTTTCTACAGAATCCATCTAACACGTCACACTCCTAAGTGGGTCATTTACAAAATATAAAAATTTAAGTGGTGTTCCTTATATTCTAGTCTTGTTTTTCCTTCTTCCACAGAACCGTGAATGACGATGAGGTACAGCATCATACCCCATCATCGATATTACAGACGACCCGACGACAGTGTAGTTGTTGTCACAGACTCCACCCGCTAACGAGCCCACACCAGCGACCTGTAACGTGACAATTCAAAGCGGAGGCATGATGAAGAGCCTCCACGTCAGGTATAAAGCGTGCCAGGAGCGCCGGTTGTTAGACCCCAGTAATAGAGCCCCAACCTCTACGTTACGACACAACCCCACAATAGTACCTTCCTCAAATAAAAATGTCCCCTTATTCCTGTTCAATTCCGGGTACATCCATCAGCAGCAGCAGCAGCTTCTCGTGCTGGAGGAGGTATAACATTCGAGTTGGTGCGACCGCTGCCCCACCCCAGCCTGACTAGAAATCGGTATATAGTCAGGGTTGATCCTAGATCCATGTATAGCAATGGTGTTGAACACGGACTACGGACGTTTGCCCTTCAGAACCGCGACGAACGTGAAGTGGACGAGGCTGTCCTTCGGGTTCGGTCAGATGACGGGATGTAGATGATTTTTGGGTAGTAATACCATTCAGACGCTTGGCAGCTATAGATATAGAGTATATATTAGGCCGTATAATGCAGGCCTCTCAAAGTAGTACAGCCTTCAATATGGACAACTTCACGGTAAATATTGACCGTGTTCCGTGTTGCGGGTCATAGTGCCACACCTTATACTCTTAACTTCAATTCTCAGGCTATTTACAGCGGCATATAAACGCCGATCGTGGTTGCGGCTTTATAGCAGTAGTCTTGGCCGTATGTTTACTGTACTAAATACACGGTCCAAAAAATTTGGTTGCCTACGGTTGTGCAGCGTGCCCGTAAACTATTAGATTGCAACTTGAGTTTGACTGTAATATGGGTCCTGAAGAGCTGAGAAGGGTAGAACAGGAAATGTGTTCGTATAGTTGTATTTGGAATGGATGATCGTCGTAGACTGTGTGTTTTTAAAAGCAGTGTGAGAGATCGTACAAGACCCCTACTTATTTTAGGCTGTCAGGACAACGTATCTCCCCATCCGTAATATAAGGGACCTTTACGCGAGTTATGATAAAAGTCGAAAATATGGAGGCATCATGATTTGTGTAAGGGATGTCTCGAGTTTGCGGATGATATAGTGAAACATTGTAAGATTGCCACATGGTATGTGAGCAGTGTAAAAGCTCCAAATGTGAAAGCCGTGTGGTTGAAGCTGAGAAGAGGGATTGTGATGTATGCAGACGCACATTTTTCAATAATAACTGTTTTGAGCTCCATAAGTCAATTGGCACGTGCAGGAAAATGAGAATCTGTGAATGTGGTATGTTTCATATGATGGATAATTGGGGAATTTCAAGCATAAATGTGATGAAATTCACTGTTCTACATGCCATGAGAAATATAAGGCGGTTGGAGTAAAGCATGTATGTTAATGAAAGACGCTAAGCCTAAAAATAGACCTTGTATAACTGTGTACTACGATATAGAAACATATACGAATGCTGAAACCAAAGAGGTTATCCACATTACTTGTAAGCCAGACTATCTGTGATGAGTGCATGGAGTCGAGTGTGATGAGTGTCACAAATGTGGTAAACGGACAAACGTTTTTAAAACGAATGCACACGACATCCCGTGAAACTCTTTGTGTCCTATATTGTCAAGTTAGCGGACAAGTTAAAAAAAATGACTGTGTATATTCTTGCCCATAACGGGGCAAAATTTGACAACAGTTCCTTTATAAGGAGCTTGAGCACGAGTCATCTGAGATATTTACAGGTGATCCCTTGAAAAGAAAACAAACATACAGATGCAAATAAGAGGTAATGCAGTTTAAAGACACTTTATTATTCACACCTTGTAAATTAGCAAAGCTACCCAAGGTAATGGGCGTAGCCGCTGAAGTTTCAAAAGGATATTTCCCTTACACATTCCTCACTAGCGAAACTTTAAATTACCTCCACCCAAACATTACTTTAACTATGAATGTATGAGTACAGTGAACGTGAAGATTTTGACCGCTACTACAACAGTTTTAATGAATCTAATCCTTACAATATAGCTGATGAATGTGAGCGTTATTGCGTGAATGATGTGCGCGTGCTTAGAGTATGTTTCCAGGCCTTTAGAAGGATGTACATAGGCCGTTTCAAATGCGATCCGTTGCAAGTCGCAACCACGATCGCCTCATTATGTTTTACGGTGTTCAAGAACAACTTCATGCCTAAAGACACCTTACCGTCATTCACAGAAACAATCCCCGCAGTTATGGGCACAAGGCTATTTACTGGCTCATACACATACAGCAGCAGACAGGTGTATACTAAAGCATGCCGCAACACGGGGGAAGTACCCATTAAGGTTAATGGTCGTGTTTTTTGGGTGATGGTCTAAGCGAAAACCGTGCCACGTGAGAAGACTGTGTACTCCTTTAACGGTTGCTGGTGGCACGGATGCCCCCGTCCTGAGTGTGGAATCGTAGGAGATATCCACGGTAGATCTCCTGCCGACAGTCTTGCATGGACCCGCACCCGCGATCAATTATAGGCTCCCAGTTCACTCACGAGTCTTGGGAGCATGAGTATGATGCACGGATGGAAACAGATGGACAGTACCGTGAAGAAATAAACACGATCAAACGTTCTGTGGTGGGATCCTCTCAAATGCGGTGATAGCTTGTTCGGAGGGCGTACAAATCCCTTCAAGCTATACTTTCCGCCTACGGAGGGCGTGAAACTCCATTACTACGATTCTGTTCTTTATATCCCTACGTGATGAAGAACAATCCGTACCCCGTAGGTGCACCTGAAAACTGTGGGACCTGACCTGCCCACATCGAGGTGTTCTCAACAAATTTGAAGTACTATTTCGGTCTTTCTTTCGTAGATGTGCTCCCCTCACGATTTATGGATGCCGATCTTACCCGTCGTTATAGACCACAAGCTCATGTTTTCCCTGTGCGTGAAGTGCACACAACCAATCAGAGGAAGATCAGATGCGTATATACACCCCTGAGCTGTCCCTAGCCGTTTTTGCAAAATAAAGTAGAAGCATCCGCGAGAAGTTGATATCGAAGATGAAAAATCGGCTTATATTCAACGTTACCGTGACCGTGAAAGGATACAGCTTCAGCTTTCCCAAATTGTAAAGAATCCAGGCAAGCGCTTTAGTGCAAAGTTGTGTCTAAACAGTCTTTGGAGAAAATTTGCACAGAATACAGGCAAGGGGAACGTTCATTTGGCCCAAAGTTATAGTGAAGTCTGGATTATGCCAACGCTACCGATAAAGAGGTCATGGAGATCGTGAATGTAGGTAATACGTCCATATAAGTACAACATTACCGAATTGGTCACATGCACATCGTGTGTTACAAACATACCTGTAGTCAGCTTCACAACGGCCTACGCACACATCAAACTTTGGGGGTCTATTGCATTCTCTTGGTCGGAGGGTTCTGTACGCCGATACAGATGATGTGATATTCGCAGTGAGGGAGGGTGAATACATGCCACCTATTGGTGAATTCCTTGGAGAGTTGACTGATGAGATCAAGGATGAGTATGGAGACATCGCATACGCTGACTCCTTTGTATCAACAGGGCCAAAAACGTATGGGGTACAGGTGAGGGTGGGAGGATATGAAATATATCGTGAAGGCTAAGGGTATCACACTCAATCAGGCAAATCGGCGGGTCGTTAACTTTGAATCGTTGAAGGATCTAGTGTGCTTGGAAGATGAGGGAAACCAGCCGCCGCAACTGACTGTGTGGACCCACAATTTTCGGGCGCAGAAACTGGGTGCGTGAAGGAACTTAGGGGCACAAAGGTGTGTCGTAACGCCTATAGGAAACGTTACCAGGTGCCTGGTACCTATGATACCGTGCCCTTTGGATATCATAATCTTTGATTGTTTTATATTTATATATATTATATATATATATATATGTCTATTTACTCGTTAATGATATGTTTATTTTATTTATTACACGTATTTTTAAATGTATACCATGAATAATTCGATATGTTTATTAAATAAATCGTGTTTCAATTAGCGTTTCACTTTCACCTTTGTGTGTGTGTACAGGAGAAAGTTCTAAGCTCCGCCCACTGTATGATCGATCAATGGTCACGTGACTCCTGCTACTACCTGGGTATATCTCTACCCCTGGTGCTCAGTTGACAGCTACAAGCCCTGGAACGCAGACTTATATTTGAAGAAATCCCCGTAGAAGTAAAATAGTAATGTGAAGATGTGTTGAATACTCAAAGACTCCCTATCCCTCCCTCCTTTGATACTTTTAAGGCTACATTGAACCGTGCGAAGCTTGAGGAAGAAGCGGTACAAATACTATATGGCTATTCTGGCGAGAGCATTGTAGGATTTCGTCGTGAAAGAAACAGCATGTGCAGAAGAGAAGCAACGGTTATGGTTAGTGAGTCTTGTTGATGAGTGGTATGAGAAGCGGTATTATGTCATGTTGAATCATACCGAGTACTCGTACCATGCGGCTGAGAATGTAAATCTTGTCATAATGGGGAATCTGAAATATTTTTACCACTATATTAATATATATCAAGACGAGGTTTGCAGTGAGGTTGTGGCTAAAGGCGACGGACGAGTATTGTCTGCTAAGCAAAAAGGAAAAATATGGGCATGTGTTTCTCTCAAATAGTGCGCCGGAGTGTGAATAAAATGTGTTTAGTTCGTGGAAATGAATGAAAATGTCTGGTGCGCAATCTGTGGAGTGATAAAACACTAAAACCGGTAATGCTTCATGTATCGGAAAATTTCTCAAAACACCTACCCAGTATAATGGGATACAAGTATTCACGTGAATCTTTCACGTTGGAACAACGCCGTACACGATTCATTAGCGTATGGTGTGACTCATTCCTCCACACCTCCCGTCGAGCCGGTCCGCACACCTGTGGCTCATAGTCATCTCAGAGCTTGAACCTGCCGGACGTGCACTCCTCACAATAGAATACGATGGAGCTTCCTTTCAGCTGCATTCTCAATGCCGTGTACGATGTGTCCGTGACGAAGTCATTGCACGTGTTCAGGCGTAAAACCGGTGCCATTAACTATGTACTGCAAATGACTTGTAGAAAAACAAACTCTGGTAAAAGGAATGTTGTTTATTTAAGTGTTGATGAGATGAATAGAGTCTTCGTGGTAGTTGAGAAGTGGAGCGAGGGTCGTTATAAAATACCCGCAGGTGTAGGCACAAGAAGAGAGCAGGTTAGTGATACCCCTCATATGCCATTGTTTGTACGTTGTGTATAAATAACGATTAGTTATACATTGATATAGGATTGATGTGGAAGAATGCTTGTCCCTAAGCGAAACCGCTTCATCCTCGACAGAATGTTTGAAGTCGTCAGTTTCCGCAAGCTGAAACCTTATTAGACGCGCGTGTTACGGATATGCTTTATTTTGATACGGTTCTTGAATACACATACACCGCTCTGCTCGACGGGTTTACCGAGTGTAGGACTGAACAAGGCGAGAATGGTCTAGAGCTGGATACTTATTTAAAAGGTTTAGCCTCTTTGAAATATCCTGAAATTTGGTTTGGTACAAAGGACTTGAGTGGTACAGGGCTGAGCTCACCTACACCGTTCACCCTGAAGAATTGTATCTTTATATAATGAGCAGCTGTCGTTACGACTTAGGTGATTATTTCAACTGTCGCTATGAATTGTGAAGAAGAGTTCACAATTGAAAAGCTCGGATTGGTAAGAATAAACCCTCGATTTGTAAGGAGTGTTTACAAACTTGTATTTAATAATGATGTGGCTAACGATGACCTCTTTGTACGTGCTTTTGATTGTATTCTGTCTGTGTTTAAAAATAACTTGCTAACTGAATGCAAAGTGGGCACAAAAATAGTATTGAACGAAATGAAGACCCTTTACATCGAGTATAGGCATCCCTATAACTTGAACGGTGAAATAATGTTAAATCGTATTTATTGCATAGTGCAAAGCAACAGTGATGTAACTGTAGACTCGATCACGTGCGAGTTTAGTCTTTTAGTTAAGCGCAGTAAACATAAAGTGTATGTATTTTGCGGGTTTTGCAGTATATTTATTTTTTATATATTTAATTATTTAATATAAAATGTATATATAGATTTCTCCTGTACTATTACTTTGATGATTATATTCCATCGTTTAAAACTATTTCTTACATTATTATTTTTAATTTTTTTATTATATATATATATATATATATATATATATATATATATATATATATTCTCCGTTCAATTTGTGTATTTCTTATGCTATTATTATTTTTTATTGTATATATGTTCTTCGTTCGTATTTCATATACTATTATTATTTTTTATTGCATATATTCCTCGTTTAAACTGTGAATAGAGTGAACTAATTTAATTGTGTATTTATTTTCTATATATTTCATGAAATTATTTCCAGTAATTCCTCTAAATAAAAAGAATGATGTAATGGTGTTTTATTTAATTCTTTTGGTTGTATATATAACACAGCTCAACAAAAAAAAATTTTGTTTCGTTGCCAAGGAAATTCCTACGAATTTAAGGTATTTTGGGGTTGCTGAATTCGAAAATGAAAGTAGTTTTTCAGATTTGGCTCTAGTTCTTGAGATAATGAATACCCTCAATTAATAGGAAACGTAACCATAACGCGTGCATATGGGAAACTACCGGAACATTCTAGATGGTGAGACACGCGAATATTCTTAGTGTTTACTCCGCGATCATTCTAGAATATTCCCCCTCGGTATATAAGTCATCGGCCACCCAACCAGTAAGTAGGCTCCACCTGAACATTAAATTTTTTGCATTTTTACGTGTTTCAATGGGGTACCAATTATCTCATAAATTAGAGCCAATCTAACAAAACCGATGTCATATTCGGAATCAGCACCACAAAGTTACCCCAAAATCACTCTAATATGATTGGCAATAAAATGAGTGTTGACCAGTGTAATCGATATTATTTAATTAAATATATATATACCAAATGGCAGGTTATGCCTTCTAAACCAACTGGCGGATTAAGCCAACTGACTGAATAGGACCTTTTAAGCCAAGTGCAAAGACCAAGAGCTTTATTATGCGTCTGGCGGATCCAGGCGAAGGATGGTCTCTCTCTCTCTCTCTCTCTCTCTCGTAGGTAGGTTGATTCCCCCAGCTTGTGGCAGCGGGAGGGGAGGGGGTCTTGCATCAATGGGGGAATGAGGGAAGGGTTCTTGCAGCAAAGGGGGAAGGGGTTAAGGGTTTTGGGTGGTCTTGCAATAAAGGGGAGGGAATTTTGCAACATTGAGCAATGTTTGCAACATCGCAATTGCAATTGCCCTCTCCCATTTTGTGTCCATACTAGTGATAGCGAATGAGTAAGTTTTCCCAAACGTCTGATGTCTCTTGAAAATTTTGATTTCATTTTCTTCCTCATTCTTACATGAAGAACCTTCTTTTGTAATTAACATACTCGTAAAAGTTCATGTCTTTAATAGGAAATGCAACGACTGTTAAAATGAAATCACAAACATAGAAAGTTCGAGAGCATTGAAGAAATTTAACTTAAGACTGGTAAAAAAGTCGAGTCTTAAAAATAGCGATACATGTAGGATTGTAGGTCTGAAACTTATTTCATATTTGATTTAATTATACGTTCTGTTCGTTATTAAAGGTTTACATAATTGTTTGAAATCTTTTTTTTTAAGATCATAGCTGATTTAAAACATATTTCAATAGAATCTAATTAATCCTCACGAGATGTATTTAATTAATTAATGAGTGTTCCTAGAGCAATCTCAGAATCTGTGTATAAGTTCAGATGCAATGTTTCGATAAAATCCTTCAACCCGTTTAAAATTTATTTGAGTGAAGGCATTACTTTTCAGCCCACCCTCGTATATTTTATGCAGGGAGTAGGGGCCAAGGGTGAGTGCCCGCAAAAACGCTCCCTCACGTAGAGGGAGAAGAGGATAGTCAAAATCAAAATCCAGAGATTTTGAGATGCCTAGACACTCTGTTTGAGAGATTCGAGGTTAGAGACATGGGGAAAAATGGGTTGAAGGAAGTTGTTCCAGAGATGATCGGTTGAGTAGATGAAAGACTGAGAATACCGATTAACTCTTGCGTTAGAGAGATGGACAGAAAAGAGAAGAGAACGTGTCGAAAGTCTGGTACTGCAGGTACTATTAAAGGAGGAGGCATGCAGTTAGAGAGTTCAGAAGAGCAGTGTTCATTATAATAGCGATAGTAAAGAGAGTGAGGTAACACTGTTGCGAAGAGAGGGACTGAAGACAGTCAGTAAGAGACGGGGAATTGATGAGATAGAAAGCCTTTGATTCCACTCGATCAAGTAGAGCTGTGTGGGTTGAGCCACCCCACACATGAGAAGCATACTCCATACAGGGGCAGACAAGACCCCTGTACAGAGACAGCAACTGAGTGGGGATGAAGAAATTGCGGAGGAGGTACAGTATATCTAACCTCTTAGAAGCTCTTTTACAGAGCATATGTAATTTTTCCAGGAAAGTTCACGAGAAAAGGAAACGCCAAGAATGTTAATAGAAGAGGAAGGATTCATTTGTGTATTGTTGAAGATAAGGGGATAGTCGTGTTGGGGGATGCGCCATAGCTGTCCATCGCGAATCACGGAGTGACTGTTGAAAGAGACGCTTTCTGACGCGGGCGGAGGAGTGAAGGGTGGAATCATCGGCATAAGAGTGGATAGGACAGGAAGTGCGACTTTATAGATCATTAATAAATAAAAAGAAGAGAATGGGTGAGAGAACAGAACCCTGAGGAATACCATTATTAATAGCTTTACGAGAAGATCAGTGGCCATCTACAACCGCAGGTATAGATCAGCCAGATCGAAGGATAAAAACCGAAGAAGAACAGTTTGGAAATTAAGGATTTGTAACAGATTCCATCAAACGCTTTTGACATAGCAACAGCAAAGGGTTCACCAAAATCCCGAAAGGAGGATGACCAAGAGTCAGAGAGATATGCAAGATATGCAAGTATGCGGAACCCATACTGACGATCTGAAAGAAGATTGTGACTAATGAGTTGTTTAAATGTCTTCCTATTGAGGACAGGTTCAGAAACTTTAGAAGGCAAGAAATGAAAGCAATTGGACGATAGCTGAAGGGTTGAGAGCGGTCACCATTCTCTGGGACAGAATAAATGAAAATGAACTCGCGGGAAGGAAAAGTACGAAATGAAACACAAAGACAAAAGAGTTTCCCTAAGCATGGTGTCAGTACAGAAGCACAATTCTTGAGAACAGCAGGACCGTACCTTCCTAGAGCTGAACCGAGATAGGGCAGAAAAAAACCATCGTTGGAAGAGATTTTAATTTTAGACATACTTGTAATTAAGTCAGAGGAGGAGGAGATGGAGGAACAGCACCGGAATCGTCCATGGTTCAGTTGGAGGCGAAAGTTTGAGTGAAGAGTTCAGTTTTATCACGAGAGGAGAAGGCACTTGAGCCGTTGGAATGGAAAAGAGGAGGGAAAGAAGAAATAAGGTTGTTGGAGAGATTCATGGCTAGGTGCCAGAAAGAGCGAGAAGAATTAGAATTAGATGGGTTTTCACATTTTTGTCTGATGAAGGAATTTTTGGCGAGTCGAAGAACAGGTTTTGCACGATTCCCAGCTGCACCTATAAGCAGAGTAAGAGTGAGGAGTTGGATTGCGACAGTATCTCCTCTGTGTTGGGATAGCATTAGAACAAAGCAAAGTTAAACCAAAGTTTTTTGCATTAGTAGTAGGAAAGAATATGGACTGTTCGTCTCCATGCCCGAAAGAATCACCTCTGTGATGCGCTCAGCACACACGGGGGAATCCCAGACACTTAATCAGTGATCATTCCATGGGAAATCAGAGAAGTACTACCTAAGGGCCTCCCAATCAGCGGCACCAAAGTGCCAAAGGTGTCTCCTCTTGGGAGGATCGAAAGGCCAAACTGGTGCGATGAAACAGGAAACAGATATAAGATTGTAGTCTGAGGAGCCCAAAGGAGAAAAAAGTTTGGCAGAGTAAGAAGGATGAATGATTAGAAATACATCTAGAATATCAGGCCTATCTCCAAGGGGACTGGGAATATGTGTAGGGTGTTATACAATCTGTTCTAGTCATTCAGGATAAAGAAGTTGTAAGCTAGTTCGTCAGGAATATTAGTGAAATGGGAGGAAAGGTGGTGATGAACATTGAAATCACCTAAAATGGAGTTTTCAGCGAAAGGAGGGTGAGATAGAATCTATTCCACTTTGGAGGTGATGTAGTAAAAGTGTCGTGGATAGTCAAGAGAATTAGGAAAAGGCAGACAGCGCAGATATATTTAGTCTGAGATTGGCATGTAAGCCGTAGCTGGAGGGTGTAGAATTCAAAAGATTCAAGTTCGGGAATACGAGAACAAGTTAAGTCGTTGTGCGCATATACGCAACATCCACCTTTGGAATAAAAATGAGTGTTTAGAAAGGAAGATACAGAAAAGGAGTTACTGTTAGTCGTCCCAGATACCTGAGATTCAGAGATGAGGAAAAGGGGAGGTTTAGAGGCGAAGTGGTGTTCAACATGTGGGAAATTTGAAGAAGGGCTACGAATCTTGGAGAAGTTTATGAAAAGTGAATCAGGTAGAGGTCCAGGACATCTTGAATGAGTGGTAGCAGACCAGCTGCGCTGTCTGGGTCTGCATTCCCGATACCGGCAGCAGGGGAGCCAGAAGTTAGGACATTTGTGGTTCACTCCTCAGGGGACTCTAAAGCTCTTAAAATCGATGCCATTTTGTTTTTTGTTTTTAATTTTGGAAAGATTATTTAGTGTCTAAGATTCATGTGAGGAATAGAGGGCGAAGTGCGTGTTTGAGAACATTCTGGACTGCTCACACGGTAGATAAGACATGGAAAAAGATCAGCTAAGGAGGACAGTGACAAGAGAATTAGGAGTTTCAACATTCGCTGTCTCCTGCCTAACGTCCCTACTGGAGTACTGCCCCGGTCGATTAGTGTTTATAATCTCCTGTATGCTGAGTTTTGTTGTTTTATGCATTATCATGTAAATAAGGTTAAAACCTAACATTTATTATCATTATTCTTATTATTACTGAGTCTATTATTATAGTTGTCATTAGTTCCAGTATTACTACTAGCATCACCACCTTATACCATAATATTGTCGCTGTTTAAAACAAATCCGATAAAAGCAGTCGTATTGTGACATTCAGATCCGAGGCTCTTTCTGCGCACTCTGTGATGCTTTGAAGCCTGATTCAGTCTTAAATTAATTAATCAATAAACTATTCGCATCTTCGTAAATAGAGTGAAGTCTCCGAAAACACAAATTAGATTCTTGATGTGAATAACAGATTTCCTCGCTAATACGTTTGGCTTCGTTCTGAATGTTCATGACATTTTTTTAAATGCTGATTCATTAATGGAGAGTGGAATAAATTTTATTTGTTTTTTATCCCTTCGGAGCGTTTCCTTTCCGAAGTGTTAATGAAAACATACTGAAATGACAGTTTATTTTCGCTTTTCTGCTAACATCAAACGGGAAACAAAAAACGTACATCTCTTTAATATTTCAGGGCCGTATTAAGAGGTTCAAGTCCACTGACTGAAATGTCTCCCTACTTAATATTATTATTATATGCACTCCTGAAAAAAAAAGAGAAAATGCGTTTCTTTTGCACTTTATAATATTTGGCTAATAATATCTTAAAAATCTATACAAACTCTTTAAGAAATAAAATCTTACTGTTTTATCTACTGTCTTTATTGAACTAAAGAAACTAGTTCGTGCTAAGTTTATTTTAATTTATCAGAATATCTAATTAAAATAGGTAAAACCTATTTATTAATAGTTCGTTCACCAGCTTAGTTTGGAAACATAATTATATCTTTCTTATCTTTGCGTTTTCATCAGCCATTTGTTTCTTTTTTCATATTGAATTGATACAAGTTCCAAATCTTTTCGGTTTGACGGGCGGCGGTAAAAAAAAAAAGCTTTTTATTTAGTTAATGTTTATTACATTTTAGAATAATACATTTTAGTTTAGAAAAATGAAAAATAGTATCAAGAAAATAGAGTTGAAAGTGGAGGAAATAACATGAAAAATAAGACATTACTAGCAGAAGCCGGGGTAAACACTACATTCTTAAACAATCAACAGGGGCAACCTATGGGAAAATTATTGAATGTCCGATTGATTAGGTTAACGATTGATTAGGTTAAGTCGTGATATTTTCTTTAGTTTTGACAGTAAACTAACGAAAATATCACAACTTAACCTAACCAATCGTCAAGGGCGTACAGTTGACCTAACCGGGCATTCAATTAACCTAACCAGTTGGTAGAGTCTATACTTTGACGGTCCCGTAGCAAGACGACTTGGCACGGGGCTCCAAAACCGGCGCGATGGTCGCGTAGCTTACAGCTCTCTCTCTCTCTCTCCTCTCTCTCTCTCTCTCTCTCTCTCTATATATATATATATATATATATATATATATATATATATACTTATATAAAGCTGAACTCGGATAATGTTGTTTGTTTGGGTATGTGCTCATTCCAGGAAATATTATTTTAAAAAAATTGCCCGTGTTGATTGTTTAAACATGGTATTTTTACCACGGGCTTCTGCTAGTAATAGCTTACTTTGTTATTTTTTCCACTCTCATCTCTATTTTCTTGATACTATTTTTTCATTTCTTTAAATTAACCTGCATTATTCTGAAATATAATAACATTAAGTAAATAAAATAGCTGGGTTTTTTTTTTTTCCGCCGGCCGTCAAATCGAAAAGATTCCAAGTTCCACAAACGATAACAGTAATGCCAATAACAATTTTACATTAAATATACTTCATACGTAATTGTAAGATTGTATCATACATTATTTGTCGAAACAATATTCAACTTAGTTGCCGACCTTCCCATAATAAAAGTAGGAAAATCGGGACCAGCTCACTTAACTATATCTCTTCTTATCAATAGCTCTAAGTTTCTGCCGATATTATTAATGCCAGTTGTATAACCCGACACGCGCATTGAGATCCCCCATTAGTATTGCTGGTATTTCTTATTAAATAAATTAAAAAATTATGCGTGGGAAGGTAATTCTCCGCGGGAGCTGATACTCTAAGCTAAGCTATAACTATTTCGCCCATTGAAGTATTTAAAATTATGGATAAATATCCTTCGCCTATAACATTCTCTTCTCTGTATTTTAAGTCCTTCCTTAATGAGATGATCACACCATCGTAGGTTTCATTAGTACAACTTTGCACTACGTTGTAGTTAGATATTTTTATTATTTTATTGTCTTTAACTTCGTGTTCAGAAAGCAAAATTACATCTGGATCTTCAATTCTATGCATATTGTTCAGTTATTTCTTATTTTCCCACTGATAGGCATTATGGGCTATTATTTTAACTTTAAAATTTTCAAAAGTCATCAGTATAAAGTAGTAATAGTGGCATTCACCTATTACCATCTGTAAGTTTCCGTGGATCTTTTGGTGGTGGAGATCTTACGATACCACACCCATTTCTGTTAAATATCTTGGGGCAGCATATTACAATTATCCGTTGTAATACGAATATGGCCCTGCAGAAACGCTTTCTGGACATCTCTTTCCTTAAGGGGTGCATCATAATCTCATGTGTATCCGTATTTAAATCCCTCTAATAGTACTGTACTTTTAAGTTCTTATTCCTTGGGAAACTTTGTTTATCGGATACATACACAGTACACTCATATTCAATTGAGCAGTCTCCTACAGATATTTTTCAGTTTTCCATTTTGTAACCACTAGTTGAACCTCTTTCTCTTCGCCTTCCCTTTCCTCTTCTCTCCTTTCTCTCTTCCTTTTCCGTCGTAATTCCACGTGACCCCGCTTTCGCTGGCCTAGCTGCCCTTTCATCCTCTGTTAAGATACTCTCAATTGCGGAGTCAGTCCCAAGTTCCTCGTATCTTTATTTCTTTTTTGCTACTTTTTCATCATTTCCTCTACAGTTTTTTTCCATTCCGGTCCTCTTACAGGACGATCATCAGTATGATCATCCACTGGTGTTTCTCTCACACTTTCCAGTCTTTTCACTTACCAGTCTTTCATTCACTTTTCCCGTAGTTGCTGCTTGCTGAATAAATTTATTTATATTCAGTAATTCTCCTGACGGAGGTTGTCAGGAAATTTTTTCTTTTAAACCGTTCTCTCAAAACATCAAATTCAGTTCTGTTCCAAAGTATCCAGTCAAACTATTTACAACATGAGCATGTAAAATACAAATTAACGTTTCCATTGCAGTATTACTTTCCGCTCGCATTATGTGGTATTTTTTTCTGATTGGTGAACCAAAACAGCCTTAGCCATATCAGTGTAGGTTCGGTTATTTTTCATCTGTTCTTTTGTTCGTAATTCTAGCTTCTTTTTAATGGATGTGGGCGGAGCTTCCTTTATTCTCATGACAGTGTTCAAAAGCACATGAAGTTAGCCAATGAAAATAAACCTCTCAATGTTCGTGTAACAGACGGAAGCTTGAAGCGCTATTTTACTGTCTGTAACGAACGAAAATTTCTCAGAGAACCATTTTTCCAGCATTCACGACTCTTCTTACTTTATTCTGAGTATTTATCGGCGGTTTTCACTTTTACCTTTCACTCGGTTTTGGCGGCTCTTGGCTCTTTTCGCGATACAAAAGGGGTTTCGGAATGCCGATATATATAAGGGGACCCGCTAGTTTTCTTGTGGAGTTAGTAGGCCTCAGAGTTTGAACCCCCAAAGAAACTACAAAATGAGTTTGCTCTTAATGCCTGCGAGCGTTTTACATTTATATTCCTTTTACGTTTATATTCAGCCTCTCGTTTTGCTTTCTCCATTTTCTAATTCCTTTCCAACTTATTTTCTCTTTAACTTCCTCTTCTTCCCGTCTCCTTTCTCGTTCACATCGACCATCGACCTTGGCCTTCGGCATATACACATAATTTCCTTTACCCAAATCACTCGTTGCTCCAACCCGTTATACCTAAACACTAACCCTTATTTCATAATCCTGATAAAATATACCCTTGCCATAATTTACCATAGTCATAAAATAGGGCTTACCCTTATTTCATAACCTTGGTATGATTATACCCTTGTATAATTTACCATGGTCATGAAATAAGGGTTAAACAAGTTTTGGTTATTCTTGATTTTAGTGATAATGAAAACTGATTAATTTACCACTAAAAATAAATAAAGTTAAGAATAATCGAATATTAACTTTAAGTGTTTGCTTAAAACAAGAATATGTTAGAATATTTCTTGTTAAAAAAGTTTACTTGTTCGGGTCCAAGCACACACACACACACACACACACACACACACACACACAAAAAGGATAATATATATATACGAGTGTGTGTGTATAAGAGGTTAGGTGCTGTACCACCTCCGTGGTTTCTTCACCCCCACTCAGTTGCTGTCTGTACAAAGGTCTTGTTCGCCCCTGTATGGAATACTGTATGCTTCTCATGTGTGGGGTGGTTCAAACCACACAGCGATATTTGACCGGGTGGAATCAAAGGCTTTTCGTCTTATCCATTCCCCGCCTCTTACTGATTGTCTTCAATCTCTCTCTCTTTGCCCCAATGTTGCCTCACTCTCTCTTTACTATCGCTATCATAACGGACATTGCTTTTCTGAACTCTCTAACTGCATGCCTCATCCTTTAAGGAGAGTTAATGTAAAGGTTAATCGGTATTTTCAGTCTTTCATCTACTCAACCGGTCAACTCTGGAACAATCTTCCTCAATCCATCTTTCCTCCTGTCTATGATCTCCCATCTTTCAAACGCAAAGTGTCTAGGCATCTCGAAAACCCCGGACCTTCATTTTGGCTTTTGCGGGCATTTGCTCTTGGCCCCTCCTTCCTGCATAAAAAAAAAAAATATATATATATACAGGGTGTTTCGTAACGTGTGGGACGTACTTTCAGGATGGATTCAGATATATATATATATATATATATATATATACACACACACAGGGTGTTTCGTAACATGTGGGACGTACCTTCAGGATGGATTCAGGACCTGAAAACAATGAAAAAAGTTTATATAAACAAATGCCCGAAATCGCTTTGTTTCGAGTTACAGCCCGTTTTGTGTTCCAGCAATTCTTTCCGCAAACTGTTTACAAACACTGCTTGCCGACAATGTTTGTGAGTGCGTACGAGACTTATTTCACACATGGCCTTGCCGATTGTAATGTTTCGTACACTCTATGAAATGGTTCAATATCGTTGAGTGTAGAGCCATCAGTCAGTCAGAGGTGCATCGCAGTGTTTCACTGTTCGTATTCATAACTTCTTACCGTGAATATGTGCAGTCCAGTGCAAAAAAAAACCTTAAAAGTTTTTGTGCTATTCAGTGATAGTGTGCATTTGAATTGAGAATGGAGGCTTATTCAAACATAAGCATACAGACGTCTGTATGCGGAAAGGTTTCCGAATCGCCGTCTGCCAAATAAGACCTTTCAGAGAATAGACGAGTGTTTTGCTGATACAGGATCATTCAACAAGCGAGTTTCAGATGGTGGTAGACCAATCAGCGCCAGAACTGTTGAGTTGGAGGAGCGGGTCCTGAATTGCATGGAGGAACATCCTGGTGTCAGCACCCAAAGGATAGCAGCAGCAGAAGTTGTAAGATACACAGCTGTGTGGAGAATTTTATGGGAACAACAGCTTTACCCATATCACATTCAGAGAGTACAAGGCCTTACTGAAGCTGATTTACCACGAGAGGCTTTTTGTATTTGGTTCCTTCAACAGTGTGCTTGCGATCCTCGTTTTCTATCCTCCGTGTTGTTTTCTGATGAGGCTGCCTTCACAAGAAATGGCGTGATCAATTTTCACAACACTCATCACTGGGCCGAAGAGAATCCGCATGCCATCATCCAGTCAAGGCACCAACAACAATTTAGTATCAATGTATGGGCAGGACTTATTGCCGACAACTAATCGGTCTTTTATTTTTCATGGAAGATTAACAGGAGAATCCTATTCCAATTTTTTAAGGACTGATTTTAAGCGATTTACTAGATGAGGTTCCTCTTGGTGTCCGACTCGTATGTGGTTTATGCATGACGGCGCTCCGCCTCATTTTAGGCGAGTAGCCAGACACTATTTGGATGACCATTTCACTGATAAATGGATAGGCCGTAGAGGACCCATTGCGTGGCCTGCTCGCTTTACCTGTGGGGTCATCGGAAATCCATCGTTTACGTGACACCCATTGACAACGTTGAAATGCTTCGCCAACGTGCAGGGTCGCCGAGAGCTGCCCCGAACCTCGGGGAAGGATTGGCATATGGCTCCCCCTGTTTACTCAGTATTTTAATATAAATGTTTAGTGAACATAACAAGCTAACTGCTTATATGTCCAAGTCACTTTTCAAAACATACAATATGAATAAACAACTCGGAGGAAAATGACCATTTTATTTTTCGAATCAACTATATTAATTCTATCACCATACAATTTACAAATGCAGTACCAGTCCATGCAGGCAAGACAATTGTTTACTGCAAGATTTTCATAATTAGAAGTGTACTTTCTTTGCCTTCTCTCTAGCAAAGTGGTAAATGATTCTGATGAAATTTAAAGTACGGGCTAACTGGCTTTCAATTACAATGGTTCCCAGATCTGTCACTCGGTCTTGGGCATTGGTGAACCGCAGAAAATATTTTATCCGTTTCAGTTTGAGTATGATAATCTCTATAAAATGTATGTTCATTAATTATATTTCCTCTCTGTTATTTAATCAATTACTTTATTAATATTTTTAGATTTTATCCCCCCTCTTTCCGAGCCCCCTAGAGGCCCGGGTCCCGGGTATTTATCCCGGCTTCCCCACCTTCTCGGTGGCCCTGCCAATGTGTAAAACAAGGATGCCAGAAAATCCGAGCAATACCTAAAATGTTTGAACGCGTCAGACAGTCTATGACGAGGCGTGTTCAGGCGTGTATTCAAGCGCAAGGCGGTCATTTTCAGCACTTCCTTTAAAGGTAAGGTGGATACTTGCTGGAACACATAACGGGCTGTAACTCGGAAACAAAGCGATTTCGAGCATATGTTTATATAAACTTTTTCATTGTTTTCAGGTCCTGAATCCATCCTGAAAGTGCGTCCCACATGTTATGAAACACCTGTATATACTCGTATACTGTAGAGCAGTGGTTCTTAACCTTTTTACTACCATGCCCTCTCTAGGAATTGGTCCTTCCCTCCACGCCCCCCTTCAATCAAAATAACATTCTCAATAACTTCTCAATATTAGCCCATGCTCTCGTTAAGAGGATAACAAATACAATTAGAGAAATTCCTGTTTCTAGGGGGGCGCGCCCCCCCGGTTAAGAACCACTGCTGTAGAGTATGTCTTTACATTGCCTTATTTTGGAGATGCATCATATGCAAAACCAGTAAATAAAGAATGAAGAAAATAAAGATAAATGCAACATAAATAAAGAAAGAAGTTGAGATTAAATAAAAAAAAAAGACACGAGAGGAACATTGAACCTCAATAACCTCCAAACTAAACTTTTACCTTTTCGAACACTATTTTACTAACACAAGTGCTGAGTCTCGTTCTGTATATAAGCGAAATAACTTTGTTAATCTAAATCTATATATTATGTGTTTTATTAAAGTTATTTTTATTTAATGTTTCAGATTTTTGTACTTTTAGAACTTTAGCGTTTTGCTTAACATTTTGTTCTCAAATATTTCCGCCTAACAGTTTACCTTTTCTCTTGACCGGTGAATGGGCATCATTCGATTTGCCATTCGAGTTTATTTCCCGTTCTCTGATGCTTAAAAATCTGAAAAAATTCTTACGTATCAAAAATATAATTTTTTTTTAGGTCAGTAAGAATTTAGTGAGTTATTCGATTTCTTGTAGAAGGGAAACTATTTTCACCCTCAGTTAAAGAGGGGTTTTTTTTTTGTCTCCAATACATTCTCCACTTTCTTTTCTTTTAGAGACCTTTCTGGAACGTCAATTTCCTTTCTACCGACTGAGGGAATAGAAGGTGTTGAAGAACTTTGGCTCCAAGATGTGCCATCCCTCAAGGTAAGAACTATTAAAGAATGATTGAAGAATGTTACGTAAACCATTTCATTATCTTCCTTTTTTTTTTTACGTTATTTCAATTAAAGAAAAGCGGTGAAATTCATGTAGAATGAAAATGAAAATATTAAAATTTTATGAATGAGCATGTATACATTATTAATAATTAATAATAGCATGATTCACAATGATAACGCGATAATATTTTTTTTTCATATATACCACCGATGTATTTCACGGTACTCTAAAGGGGTCGATTGACCTTGCAAGCTCCAGAAACAGCCGAAAGATTCTTAATAAAATGCCAGAAATAACAGCATGAACGTAAAGCATTTAATTTAGATTTAATTTCCAACATCTGCACGTTCATATAAGTCTGCATTGCGTCTCTTTGATCGATAAGTCCATGAATGAATTCCCTCGCACTCTATAATTTGCGATGCTCTACAATAGCAATATGTCCGCCCTTCAAGAGACATTTCGAGTCTGTGTATGCATTTCGAGGTATACTGCTCAGTCGAGCGTCCTCATTAAATTTTCGAGAAAAGCTTGATGAGATGTCGGCCCAGTTTCCATGTGTGTATTTTTATTTTAGTATAAATGTAATTAGGAGCAAGTTTATATATATATGCGCCTCGGTGGTGTAGTCGTTAGCGTCGCTGACTACGAATCCATCAGTCCCGGGATCAAGATCAGGTGACGGCAGGCGGCTCGCAGTAAACCCAACTGTTCATCTTTCCACACACACACACCAACCAAAAAAAAAAATTGGTTGGTAGATAAATGGGTATCTTGGGTAGCTTAGTGGTTAAGACGCTGGGTTGCTGGTGGGGCGTAGTTCAGATTCCACGTTAAACTGTAGGTCTAAGGTGGTGTGACAAGCTTGAGCTTCGTCAGAATGAATGATTCGGGCGGAAGCAAAACTAAGGTTCACCAAGGTTATATTATATATGGATTGGCTTTTACAATGTGTAGTTCATACCTAGGCAGTACCCTACAGGCTTCCATATATATATACAGTATATATATATAAAAGACAATGGAGAATTGCCCCATATACTTGGCAGACCTTGCAAGTACTTAAGAAGTATTACCAAATATTATCGCGTATTATCACCAAAAAATTATCAAGTAAATGAAAATTCCTTTATGCACGCAGGTCTCGGCGAGCTTACATACTCCAAATCCACAATTGAATTATCACGCAATATTGCCTGTTTTCTACCTCTAAAATATATATGAAACAACGGAATTTCCTCAGATATAAAAAATTAATTTTAGTTCAATGTTCATTTAATGAAAATGAATGGACAATATGATATTGAAGGAAATAAGTAAATTTGTTAATCGTCCACGCACTACCATGCATGGACAAATCTTTTTTGACCCCGACTTGTAAGTACTACGTGTAGTAGTATAGCCGCGTTTGGGTAGAGGAAATTCGGGTGCTTTTGAAACTTGCCCATGGAGGCCTTCGCCTCCGTTATAGCCACCCTTCCTTAAACTCCTAACCAATTTATGGGGCCTCGCAGGTCTTAATGAAGGTTGGGGCCCGTTGAGGGGCCCCTCCTCCTTGTGAAGGGGGGGAATTAAAAAGGATTCAGCTTCGCCTTCCTTCATGAGAAAAAAATCCTTTTGTGAGGGTTCTTTCACGGTCTTTCATGAGACAAACAAAAACAGACAGAAACAGACAAACAAACATTCGAGTACTTTCTGTTCCGGCACGTTCCGCCAGACAATAGAAAGGAAAACTTAAAATAAATATCTGAAAAAGGGTTTAACAGACCTAACGAGAGTATGCATCGACATCAAAGCATATTATTATATTCTAATACCACATTACCTCTTCAAATGTAATTCCATTTTGATATGTTAACAAATTGCGGACATCACAAAAACAAATTCAGGTTAAACACGTTTTAAATCAAAAACATTTTTCTTTGTTTAATATCTGTATTATGAAAAATAAATGAAGGCTTATTATTTTAATTTAAATAAATTAATTTCTCTCTTTTTTTAAGGGAAACTGACTTATTTTCATCCGATCTGAAGCTCAAATAGAAGAACTTTTTATACATTCATAACACTTGCTATACAGTATATACCATCACATTCACATTCACAGGCCATCTTCTGGTATGTGAACTAATAATTTTACTGCACCTCAAATTTCAAATTTCGTTATAAAATTGCGTGTGTTAAAAGAACATCAAATTGCGTAATGCGTCTTTAAAACTAAACCATCAAATCTGTTTTCCTCCTCTAAACATCCACTTAAACATTATTACTAAGATTGATTTATTGTTATTATTACATATATGTACACATGTTAAGAGTATTTAAATTAAATATATTGATTTCAATTCCCTTCGTAATAAAAGCATCTAGCAACTCTTCCCCACTCTTGCTATATATTTCTCGCAGTAATTGTTTTCAGATTAGTAGTTAAGTTTGACTTTCTTTTACTGACTACACTGGTCTACAAATTTTGAAAAAGTTTGTGCTTCGGAGATAAAATGTGTTTCCTATTATGGATTTTGGAGTGCTGAAAACGAATATGACCATAAAAACAGTCGATTGGTTACAGTTTCCAAGAAAATTTAAGTTACACATTTTGCGTATATGTACACCATATATTAGTAACATACCTGTATAATGCGGTCACTTATATTGATTCAACTCGTCGCTTCTTTGCTAGTCTATTGTATTTAACTTCTGGAGCATCTCTTGTTATTGTCCAGCAGTAGTCTGCTAACAATGATGGACTCCATTTCCCCTGGTAGCGTTTCTCCATCGCTGAGATATTCTAGTGGAAACGTTCACCATGTTCATCGCTGACTGCTCCGCAGTTGGCCGGAAAAAATTGCAGGTGCGAATGGAGGAAATGTATATTTAAAGACATATTGCAGCCCATTTTTTGATAGGACAACAGCAGGTTTTCCACCAGCTCCCTGTAATTGTCAGCTTTGGTATTTCCGAGAAAATTGGTTGCTACTAACCGGAAATCATTCCACGCTGTCTTCTCACCACCTAGGATACGGTCGAACTCCTCATCTCTAAGAAGCTCGCGGATCTGTGGACCAACAAATACACCCTCCTTGATATTTGCTTCACTGAGCTTTGGGAATTTACCACCAAGGTACTTAAAAGCTGCCCCCGTTTTATTCATAGCCTTAACAAAATTTTTCATGACGCCCAGTTTGATGTGTAAGGGTGGTAACAAAATCTTGCTCGATTCTACAAGTGGAGGATACTGAACATTTTTTGTTCCAGGTTCCAATGAGTGTCGGAGTGGCCAATCCTTCTTGATGTAATGAGAAGTCCTAGCCCGACTATCCCATTCACACAGAAAACAGCAATACTTAGTGTAGCCCGGCTGCAGTCCAAGCACGATAGCAACAACTTTCAAGTCACCACAAACCTGCCACTAATGTTTGCCATAGTTTATGCAGTTCAAAAGTTGCTTCATGTTGTCATGTTTCCTTCATGTGGACTGCATGACCAACTGGAATTGATGGCAATACGTTGCCAACATGCAACAAAACAGCTTTTAGACTCAACTTCGATGAATCAATGAACAGTCTCCACTCATCAGGATTGTGAATAATGTTGAGAGCTGCCATCGGACCATCGATGTCGTTGCAAGCTACAAGGTCACCTTCCATGATGAAGAATGGGACAAAATCTTTTTAACGGTCACGAAACTTACACACTCTAACATTTTCAGCGAGGAGATTCCACTGCTGCAATCTGGAGCCCAACAGCTCTGCCTTACTCTTTGGCAGTTCTAAATCTCTGATAAGGTCGTTTAATTCATTCTAAGTTATCATATGCGGTTTAGAAGATGTCAAGTTATAAACAAATTCAGGGTTTTGTGAAGTTGAAGGCTCACAACTTTCGCAGGTTCCTTCATTCTCCTCGTCCTCTGACTTCAGGGAGAATGAGTGTGGGGGGCTCAGGAACGGGTAGTCCTTCGCCGTGAGGTACCGGGCGTATAGCAGAGGGTATATTCGGATATTGTAAAATCCACTTTTTCTTCTTGCAAATACCTTTCTTGACTGGAGGCACCATGCAGAAGTAACAATTGCTGACATGATCTGTTAGTTCCCTCCACACCATTCGCATTGCAAAAGGCATGGATTTCCTTTTCCGATTCAACCACTGGCGAAGGTTTGTTGCACAAGAATTGCAGCATATGTGTGGGGCCCAGCTCTTGTCCTGAGTTCCACTCTTACAGCCAAAATAAAGGTGATAGGCTTTCCTAATCACGGCGGTTATAGCACGCTTTTGTGATGCAAAAGTCAATTCTCCACAAACATAACAGAAGTTATCTACACTGTTCACGCAATTACGAGCCATCTTTGTTTAAATTAGGCTGAAAAAAATTCAGTTTTTAAAGCAAATACTAAAAAGAGTTTGACAAGGGTGCACTGTATGACTTCCGCGAATAAATTGATGCTGTGGCGTAATATGTAGACGCCTGTGACATCGACGCCTTGACTCTGCTGCGCATGTGCGTAGTTATATTTTTTTTATTTTAATAAATTAATGTAATTACATTGCATTTTAATAATTTTAAATTAGGTATGGTTAAGTTAGGTTAGTATTCCATTTATATTAATATCAAAAACATTATGGGAAGCAATATGTTAAAATGATCCAATCTATTTCTTAATAAATAATTTACAAATACATAATGTAATAGATAAATTTAAAATTACATTTTATTATATATATATGTATATATTTACATTAATTTATTAAAATAAAAAAATGACTATACGCGCATGCGCAGTAGAGTCAATGCGTCGATGTGTCACAGGCGTCTACATATTATGCGACAGATGCAGTCCAGTTAGTAGGGTGCAGGGTTGCCTGATATCTTTATAAATAGACCCAATTGGCAATTTTAGGCATCATTTTCGTATTCAGTGGCCCAAAATTAGTAAAGATTGACTATTTTTATTTCCGAAGCATTTTGGCTGTAGACCAGTGCTATTAGTTGTTACTAATCTTGTTATTATTATTATTATTGTTATTATCATTATTATTATTATTATTATTATTATTATTATTATTATCATTATTATTATTATTATTATTATTATTATTATTAAGTTGGTTTGGGTAAAAAAAAAGACTTTCTTAATAGATGCAATTAAAGAAAACGGGATGTCGAGTTTGTGGGAGGTTAACATTTTTAAATAGATTCAGTTGGAAATAGGTACTGAAAGTTGAGAGATTTTTCATCAAGAATCTTACTAATTGCAGTTATAGTTAGCGCCTATTCTCATTACCTTAATTATCACTTCTCTAATTTATCGACTGTTTACAATTCCTCATAATTCTCATAATAAACGGTTTGTTCTTTTCACTTTTCTTTCGCACCAGTCAATCACAGTATTTACATCAATCACACAGAACGTACATGCTTATTGTTTTTGCCACAAGCTGTACCAAACATGTCTTTACAAACTTAAGCGTACCGTTATACAACGTTTAAAATGTTATAATTTAATACTTTATGATATCAGATCTCGTATAAAAAAACATCATTTTCTGTACAATCCTAATATATGTACGTACAGAACGCACCATACGCTTTTCCACCTGTATTAAAAACGTAAAACTGAAAGTTGTATCATCATGCGAGCTTAGATTCTGCGAAGACGTAAGTGAGCCCTAACATTTAAATTAAAATTATTTAACAGACCATTCGAGGGAACTGTACACCGACCTCGTAATAACTTCTGCCTCATAATAGGACCGAGCAGTATTCCAATTTGGGTATGATCAGTGTTTTCATTATAGGAATCATTACATTCCTATCCCTTCGTTTAAAGGCTCTCAATAGCTGCCCCGTTATTCTCTTTGCTCTGTTTACTGCTATTTTATTTTGTGTTTCAAATTTCGTATCATCAGTGATTACAACCCCGAAATCTCTCTCTCTCTCTCTCTCTCTCTCTATGTATATATATATATATATATATATGTATAGAAACGACGTAAGTATAGAGGAATGTTCTCCACACGAGGAAGAGAAATAACGAAGAAATGAAAAATGAGGTCCCCGCCCGGGAATCGAACCCAGGATCTTCCGATTGCCGGTCCGATATGCTAACCACTACACCACAGGGCACAATATCAGAAGTCGTAATTCTCCTACATAGGGCAGAAACCAATGCCTTGAGAGGGCACCCTCGCAAATCGTGAATATGTACATTTAACTGCAATGACCACGCAGTATATTAATGTATAGAAACGACGTAAGTATAGAGGAATGTTCTGCACACGAGGAAGAGAAATAACGAACAAATGAAAAATGAGGTCCCCCCCGGGAATCGAACCCAGGATCTTCCGATTGCCGGTCCGATATGCTAACCACTACACCACAGGGCACAATAGTCAGAAGTCGTAATTCTCCTACATAGGGCAGAAACCAATGCCTTGAGAGGGCACCCTCGCAAATCGTGAATATGTACATTTAACTGCAATGACCACGCAGTATATTAATGTATAGAAACGACGTAAGTATAGAGGAATGTTCTGCACACGAGGAAGAGAAATAACGAACAAATGAAAAATGAGGTCCCCGCCCGGGAATCGAACCAGGATCTTCTGATTGCCGGTCCGATATGCTAACCACTACACCACAGGGCACAATAGTCAGAAGTCGTAATTCTCCTACATAGGGCAGAAACCAATGCCTTGAGAGGGCACCCTCGCAAATCGTGAATATGTACATTTAACTGCAATGACCACGCAGTATATTAATGTATAGAAACGACGTAAGTATAGAGGAATGTTCTGCACACGAGGAAGAGAAATAACGAACAAATGAAAAATGAGGTCCCCGCCCGGGAATCGAACCCAGGATCTTCCGATTGCCGGTCCGATATGCTAACCACTACACCACAGGGCACAATAGTCAGAAGTCGTAATTCTCCTACATAGGGCAGAAACCAATGTCTTGAGAGGGCACCCTCGCAAATCGTGAATATGTACATTTAACTGCAATGACCACGCAGTATATTAATGTATAGAAACGACGTAAGTATAGAGGAATGTTCTGCACACGAGGAAGAGAAATAACGAACAAATGAAAAATGAGGTCCCCGCCCGGGAATCGAACCCAGGATCTTCCGATTGCCGGTCCGATATGCTAACCACTACACCACAGGGCACAATAGTCAGAAGTCGTAATTCTCCTACATATACTGCGTGGTCATTGCAGTTAAATGTACATATTCACGATCTGCGAGGGTGCCCTCTCAAGGCATTGGTTTCTGCCCTATGTAGGAGAATTACGACTTCTGACTATTGTGTCCTGTGGTGTAGTGGTTAGCATATCGGACCGGCAATCGGAAGATCCTGGGTTCGATTCCCGGGCGGGGCCCTCATTTTTCATTTGTTCGTTATTTCTCTTCCTCGTGTGCAGAACATTCCTCTATACTTACGTCGTTTCTATACATTAATATACTGCGTGGTCATTGCAGTTAAATGTACATATTCACGATTTGCGAGGGTGCCCTCTCAAGGCATTGGTTTCTGCCCTATGTAGGAGAATTACGACTTCTGACTATTGTGCCCTGTGGTGTAGTGGTTAGCATATCGGACCGGCAATCGGAAGATCCTGGGTTCGATTCCCGGGCGGGGACCTCATTTTTCATTTGTTCGTTATTTCTCTTCCTCGTGTGCAGAACATTCCTCTATACTTACGTCGTTTCTATACATTAATATACTGCGTGGTCATTGCAGTTAAATGTGTGTATGTATATATATATATATGTATATATATACAGTGTGTCCGTAAAGTCATGGTGGGATTTTAAATAGCTATATTATTGCAACGAAACATGATAATGAGATGAAAAAAAGGCAAATTGAAGAACAACTCTAAAAGAATAACTTTATTTAACGTAGTTCGATATGGGCTCCTCTGGTAGCCCTGCAGAATCTAGGCGGTGATGTGTGTCTGTAAAGTCATGGTGGGATTTTAAATAGCTATATTATTGCAACGAAACATGATAATGAGATGAAACAATGCCAAATTTAAGAACAACTCTCAAAGTTGTATCTTGTAGTTAGTCTAGGCTAAGCTTAACCGTTATCTCGTAGTTAGTCTAGGCTGTCCACATGCCTATGTTGAACATGAGCGTAATAGCCCGAAAGTTAATGTGTGGTGTGCTCTAGCACGAGATCGAGTGATTGGCCCATTTTTCTTCGCGGAACCCACTGTGACGTCACACAACTACCTCTCTATGTTGGAACATTTTGCAGTACCCCAATTTATTGAAAATAATGTCATCTTTCAGCAAGATGGTGCTCCTCCGCACTATGCCAACGTTGTTCGAGAATTCCTTAATGAAAAATTTCCACAGAGATGGATAGGAAGAGGAGGATGGAAGCCATGGCCTCCACGCTCTCCGGACCTGACACCTTTGGACTTTTATTTGTGGGGTTGCGTCAAGCAAAGCGTGTACAGTGTACCCATTAGGGATATTCATCACTTGCACGAGTGAATCACGGAAGCTATCGCATCCGTCACTCCTGATGTTCTTGGGCGTGTGTGGCTGGAATTGAATCACCGCCTAGATGTCTGCAGGGCTACCAGAGGAGCCCATATCGAACTACGTTAAATAAAGTTATTCTTTTAGAGTTGTTCTTCAATTTGCCTTTTTTTCATCTCATTATCATGTTTCGTTGCAATAATATAGCTATTTAAAGTCCCACCATGACTTTACGGACACACTGTATATATATATATATATATATGATGAATAAAACCACGAAGGAAAGGAAACACAAAAATGGTGCTCAAGCGCTTTCGTCTAATGACATCCTCAAGAACACTGAAGTACATACAAGGGATACAGCCTATATATAGGTTACAGAAAGAAAAAAAAAAGGAAAAATAATATATATATATATATATATATATATACACACATATCTATCTATATATATATATATATATATATATAATATATATATATATACACACATATATATATATATATTATATATATATATATAATATATATATATATATATATATATGCAATAAACGGAGAAGTAAAAATAAAAAATAAAAATTAAAGGATTATCAGAGAGGCATACAGATTTATAAGGAAAAAATATCGATTTTTAGCACAAGATCAAATGAATTATAAAAATACAAATTTATACTGGAAATCTGTCTGCCCGGGTTTTAACACTTTGCCTTTTTTGGTTAAGTTTCGATGTATATAAAAATAAAATGAAAATTAAAAGTTAATAAAGTAGCATACAAGTTTACCAAAGATTTAGCGTTCTACCCTTCTTATCTAAATCTGTTTTGAAGGAATTCAAAACAACAGGATCGAGTTGAAAAAGACCTTTGCTTATGTTGAAGTTATTTGAAAGTTGGATAATGGCAGACTCAAGAATATTTCTATTAACCATGTTGCTAGAGTGGAATAAAACTGAAGCATTATTCCAATCAATACAGTGGGATAACTCTGACAAATGGACAAAAAGGGCACTGGACAACTGTCCTGTTGTAACGGAATATTGATGCTGTTTTATACGTGTGTGCAAATCCTTTCCCGTCTGACCTATGTAAAAGGAATCACATTGTTTACAACCAATTTTATAGATAATGCCTGAATTATTGGTAGGGCTATTCTTTACTATGATATTTTTCACAATATTGTTGTATGAAAATACTACATTAATATCCAAAAGTTTAAGTACATTAGCAATGCCTAAAAAGCCCGGGAAAAATGGAAGTACTAAAATATTTTTTGACAAAGTACGAGTGTTATTATTGACACGATAGAAAGTTCGTTTTGCCTTGTTGAGACAAGATTCCATAAACGCAGATGGATAACACAGATCACTTCCAATACCGTTGATTTTTTCTAATTCGGCATCGATGTATTCTTTTTTTTTTTCTTTCTGTAACCTATATATGACGCGTTCGGTGGAGAAGGGGCGAACGCCACAAAATTCGAAAAATGAGTTTTTTGTCGTATAATTATCCTTTAAAACCTTTGCTTTACCTATGCAAAAAATTAGATGTTAGTCTGCACTCTTTCACGGTAAAATTTAGGTTTTAATGTATCTCAGAGAAATTCACTCCGCATCATTGCTTCACATTGAACACATCTATCTACTTTCTGGTCACTTGACAATGCCCTGTGATGCTCAATTTGGCTAAATTGAACAAAATATAAAAAATAATTACAGCAATATTATTTACCAAAAAATTATGTTACGGCCATAACTACAGCCGTTTCGCAGCGCTTCCTAGTTGTAGAAATGAAACAGGCTGATTTTCTCGATTTTTACTTCCTAAAAACGTGCATTGTCATTAGGAAATCAACAACTACTAAATTTACAGATGCAAGAAAGTTAATATTTGACTTTCAACACAAAGAAGGGTACGTAATATCTACTGCATACCGCACAACCCCAGATAATAGCCATCCCGTCAGACTGCAGAAAGGGAAAAAATCCTACAGTGTCAGTTTATTCAATCTAGCCCAGCAGACACTGCAACCAAAGTATTCCCAATTGCTGCCAATAACTAAGGAAAAATGAAAGATCCCAAAGAATTATCAGACCTAATGCCTGCAACTGCAGTGAACTATTACAAGATTGTTAAAGGAACTGGAAGAAACCGAAACAGTTTGAAGCAGGTAATACAACATTCGACGAAGAGGACCAAATAATGGATTACACCAGTTAACATCAGAAGCTATCAATAAATAATATTGTATAATTTCTTGGCGTTTTATTATATCGACATATTACACAACAATATTTTACTCAAATATGTGTTCAAATTCATACAGCATTTCAATAAACCGGAAAAATACAAAGGTTTAAAGTTTACAAACTTTAACTGCATTTTGTGGCATAATTCGAAAATGTTGCGTTCGCCCCTTCTCCACCGAACGCGTCATATAGGCTGTATCCCTTGTATGTACTTGTGTTCTTGAGGATGTCATTAGACGAAAGCGCTTGAGCACCATTTTTGTGTTTCCTTTCCTTCGTGGTTTTATTCATCATAAATATTTTTCACGTGTTACTTTCATGAAATAATTTTCATATATAATATATATATATATATATAAGCTATTGATGGTATGACTGTTAAAACTCTTGGAAATATGCGCAATGAAAGAAAGTACAGCCTCTAGATTCTTCCTGTCAGGTAGATGCACCCTCAATGCCTCGATTTAGAAGAGTTCCAGCTAGGCTAGAAGAGGATTGTGTTCCACCGGAAGGTTGCTAAGCATCTGAAGATCTTTACAGAAAGAGAGATTATGAAGCTCTGGACCTCATTATAATAACCATAGCTGAGAGATTTGACGAAGCAGAGTAAAAAATGTATGTCCAGTGTAAAGATTTGCTTCTCGAGGACGCAAAGGATAGATGTCCACAGCATAATTAGAGAGTGTAACTTCATTCTAGGGCTCAGACTTCCTTCCTGCAAGACTACATACACATCTAGCAACCTTCAGTATGAACTTTGTATTCACGGTTCCCTTGAGCAGTTAATCCTACGTAATGTAGTAGTTACACACGTACAATCACTGCCACCTGGCCAGTAATGTCTTATCTCCTCTGTGATCACATAAGCAAAGTTAATTATAGTGATGCCTGCCACCATTACCTGTAGTAAACGCTCGTTTAGTAGTATCGTGCGTATTAAAATTTATCTGAGTTCAAACACGACTCAGGAAAATCTTAACTAATTGATGCTATTGCATGTACATAAAGAAAGGTGCGATCAAATAGGTTTAGTTGTTGTTGTTTAGCCGATCAGCCCACCCTGATCGAACAAGCCGGCGGCACGCAGGTAACCGATCGCCCTCTCCGGAGTGGACCAGAGGTTCAGCGAACTAGTGATGTTGTGTTGTGTTCGTTGTTGTGCTAAAGCGGTACAGTCTGTCATAATGTGTTCAATTGTTTGTGGTGTGTCCCGGCACAGGTGGCAGGTGTCGTCTGTGGAGTTGTCTAGTCTGTGTTTATATGTCCGTAAGTTGGAGTGATGTCCACATCGGAATCGTGCTAAGTTAACTCGATCCGATCTGCTCAGGCTGATCTCTGACCCGTTAATGGGTGGCGGCTTCGCACCCAGGACCGCATTCGGACCGAGTCGTGTCAGTGTTTTCTGGGTTAGGTGTGTGTATGTGTTTTCTGTATTGTGTGATGTCTGTGGGGCGTGGTATGGAATGGAGTATTTGGTTATAATGTCTCTCTGGTGTTACCTTAATGGTGCGAGGTGTCGGTGCATGATTGTACATGAGTGGCAAGGGTGTTGTGGGTAGTTGTCGCTGCTGCCATGAACTGTGTTCCCCTCATGTTTAAATGTTCCCTAACTTTCAGTATTTTTGTTTCTGTGTGCAGGTGTTCTATTGGGGTTGTTTGAGGGCATCGTGTAATGATACGAAGTGCGTTGTTTTGTATTGTCTGTAAGGTGTTTGTTTGTGTGTTTGAGATAATGGGTGCCCAACATGGGCTAAGATAGTCCATAACTGAGCGAATATATTGTGCATATGATATATATATATATATATATATATATATATATATATACTGTATATATATATATATATATATATATATATATATATCATATTATGTTTTTTATACGAGATCTGATATCATAAAGTATTAAAGTATAACATTTTAAAAGTTGTATAACGGTACGCTTAAGTTTGTAAAGACATGTTTGGTACAGCTTGTGACAAAAACAATAAGCATGTACGTTCTGTGTGATTGATGTAAATACTGTGATTGACTGGTGCGAAAGAAAAGTGAAAAGAACAAATACGTTTATTATGAGAATTATGAGGAACTGTGAACAGTCGATGAATTAGAGAAGTGATGATTAAGGTAATGTTAATAGGCGATAACTATGACTGCAACTAGTAAGATTCTTGATGAAAAATCTCTCAACTTTCAGTACCTATTTCCCACTGAATCTATTTAAAAATGCTAACCTCCCACAAACTGGACATCCCGTTTTCTTTAATTGCATGTATTAAGAAAGTTTTTTTTTCCCCAAATGTACTTATTTGGGTATTGTGTTATATATATATAATAATAATAATAATAATAACATTAGTAACAACTAATAGTCGTTAAAAGAAAGTTAAACTTAACTACTAGTCTGAAAACAATTACTGCGAGAAATATATAGCAAGATTGGGGAAGAGTTCTTGGTGCTTTTATTACGAAGGAAATTGAAATCAATATATTTAATTTAAATACTCTTAACCTGTGTACATATATATAATAATAATAACTATAAATCAATATTAGTAATAATGTTTAAGTGGATGTTTCGAGGAAGAAAACAGATTTGATGTTTTAATTTTAAAGCCGCATTACGCACCTTGATGTTCTTTTAACACACGCAATTTTATAACGTAATTTGATATGCAGTAAAATTATTAGTTCACATACCAGTAGATGGCCTGTGAATGTGATGGTATATATCGAAGTAAATAACAGAAAACTACATATTTAAAAGTAAATAAACATTTAAACATGTGCTGTGAATGTATAAGAAGTTCTTGTATTTGAGCTTCAGATCGGATGAAAATAAGTCAGTTTCCCTTGAAAAAGAGAAAGTAATTTATTTAAATTAAAATAATACGCCTTCATTTTATTTTTCATAATACAGATATTAAACAAAGAAAAATGTTTTTGATTTAAAACTTGTTCAACCTGAATTTGTTTTTGTGATGTTCGCAACTTGTTAACATATGAAAATGGAATTACATTTGAAGAGGTACTGTGGTATTAGAATATAATACTATGCTTTGAGAATACTCTACAAGTCATTGTATGTTTTGATGTCGATGCGTACTGTCGTTAGGTCTATTAAACACTTTCAGATATTTATTTTAAGTTTTCATTTCTATTGTCTGGCGGAACGTGCCGGAACAGAAAGTACTCGAATGTTTGTTTGTCTGTTTCTGTCTGTTTTGTTTGTCTCATGAAAGACCGTGAAAGAACCTCGATAGGAGGACTTTTTTCTCATGAAGGAAGGCGAGGATGAATCCTTTTTTATTTTTTTTCCCTCACAAGGAGTGCCCTTCATTAAGACCTGTGAGGCCCCATAAATGGGTTAGGAGCTTAAGGAAGGGGGGGGGGGCCCTTATAACGGAGGCGAAAGCTTCCAGGGGCAAGTTTCAAAAGCACCCCAAATTCCTCTACCCAAACGCGGCTATACTACTTACGTGAACGGCTCTTCTGAAGGCTATAACGTTTCTTCAGAATAACCTACACCACGTGCACTTTTCACCAAAAAATAGAGGACGTCGTCGCGAATAATTTGATGTAAACATCGAACAAATTCATTCACTACGAAAATGTTTAGAGCAAAGTTTATATGACCAAATGGTGTTCAACTGAGTAAGATTTTTGTCCGCGCTGGGCGCAGCTTATTCGTCGATCGAACTTGAGTGAAAATAATAAGAGTATTCTTTCTGGAATTAATAATAAAAAGAATAATAACTACAGGGTGATTCAAAAGTCAGGTTACATAGGGCTTTTCTGTTTCTTTGCAGGTAAATGAGTTATGAGATGTTATCGAAGGAGGAGCGCATTGATGTGATATTCCTAGCTGGCTGCACAAGTGCATTGCCGTTAACGGTGGCCATATCGAACATGTGATGTGACTATTCCCCTGTATCATTACATAATACAGTATTTCCCTATGTAACCTGACTTTTGAATCACCCTGTATATTAATGAGGGTAATAATGATAATGATAATAACAATAATAATAATAAATATAATAATAATAACTATGATGGTAACGGCAATAACACGAATAATGATGGAAAAAACTGAATGATACTCGCTGTAATAAGGATAAGAAAATTAAATTGGATTATAAAGCGGTATAATGGAGAAATATTGAAATCATAAATACAAAATAAGGAAAAACGGTAATGTATTAAAGGTTTTCCCAAATTTTATTCTGGGTTTGGATTTTGGAAGGTCATTCCACCTTGGGACGAGTCTTCTTTAAATTCTATTCCGTTTAAGTTTACAAATAGTGTTTTTTTCGTGTTGAATTTACAGATATATAAAATTATTATTCTAAACTAAATACAGGCCAGTATACGGGCAGTTGGCGATTCGGATATTTGCGGTTTTTGGTCCAGTTCGTGTAGAGCAAACCTGAGGTAGTACGAGTATGACTGACTGATTGATACGCGTAAATTTGTGTTACCTTAGGGAGGAAACACAAACTTGCGGTGCATCTTGCTCCTAAAGAATCATGCACTGGACTCATGGGCATACGGGATAAGTAGTCTCTGGGGGGGGGGGGGGGTCCAGGTGTTTGGACCCGACAAGAAAGATGTTGCTCAGAGCTTCAGACCGACATTTCCATGACCTAAAAAATAAATTATTTTGCAAGCACATAGCGTCTGCAGGAACTTTTCTAGTGTTGGGCTGAGCGAAAATGAAAGGGCCAAGCCATAAAAAATGATGCTGGTAGAAGCAAGGGGAGTGTGGACTGTGGAGTGTCAAAAATGTATACTTCCACTTGGTAGTAGTATTTGTAGGAGCCAAAACTGGATTTTTATAAATATGTTAATTTGGAGTTACATAAACCATGGTATTGTTATGTCATGTATTTATTATTATTTGTTGTGTATCATGCTAGGTAAACAACATTACTTACTGTTAACTTGTGTTAAGCTTAAGTCTACAATACAAAATTCAGATTAATGAATTCAGATTAATGCAAAGCGAACAATAACTCCAATGGAGCTAATCATCTAATGCTACCATTTGATATGAATACAGTTATCTAGGTTTACATACTAGGCATTGTCGTAGTATGTAAACCTGCTGCTATGTTGTCGTTTTCGTAAGTTAATTTTTTGAGACATTTTGTTTTCCAACTGAAAGCCATAAAAATAAATCTGAAATAAAAATAAGGAAGGTTATTTAAGGTGATTGGAAAAGTAAAAGCGATAATGCAAGCTATGCAACAAAACTCTAGTTTCTCATGAAGTATGAGAAAAATACAGTAATATAAATTATAATGATGCTATTATGTAAATTACTCTTCAGTTTTATGTATTTAAAATCAGATGCATACAAGACAAGACAACTGTACAGGTATATACAACCATACAAGTGGTCAAATAAAATTAATTTGTAAAATAATTTCAGTTCACAGTTTTGTCTTCTAATCCTGTTTTCCTCCCTTTTTAATTTTTCTCTCATTGATATGATGTGATGGACCCGAAAAAATTAGGCAAAATGGACCCGACACAAAGGTTGATTGGGGGTTCAGGACCCCCCAGACCTCCCGCCTCCTACGCCCATGATAGGACTGATAATAACTGAGGTGTCTGCAAAATAAACTAACGAAAATTGCAATAATTTGAATACAGCTATGGATGTTCTTTTGACCAGACTAACTAACACACACCACTGTTGCTCAGTGGCGATGAACCACGTACGGAAGCCTCGTATTTGCTTGGCAGTGCTGCTGCGAGCTGCTCGTATCGTGAAAGGGGGGTATGGGCGGAATAATGCTCTATGTGAAAAGGTGTTTAACTCTTCAAATTTTCACTTAAACTATAAATGCAGCTAAGAAATCAAAAATATATATACAGGGTGGCTCATAAGTCCAAACCAGTTATAATTGAAGCGAAAATACAAAAAATCAAACAAAGTAAAAAGTTTATAATAAGGTTAGAAATAATTATTTTTAAGCATTTAAAAAAACCTACAATTCCTTCCATTTCCTGTTTCTATCCATTTCCTGTTTAAATACAAAAAATTACCCACAATGTTTCAACCATTTTATGCAACAAGGGGGGGTGGGGTTATCCCCCCAAGTTGCATAAAGGGGGGTGCGGGGGTTTTGGGGGAGAGGGAGAATGACCTCCCCCAAATTGGTAACCCTAACGTGCCCTCGCCGTAGGCGTGTTGCGAAGCACAAGCCCCGCCCGTAGGGCAGGGAGCTGAAGGCTCTGCTTGTTAATTATTTAAAAAAAAAACTAATTTTCTTTAAAAAAAAAAAAATTTTAAATTCACTTGATGGATTTTCACTACAATTTATAACCGATTGGGACTTATGGGCCATCCTGTATATATATATACTGTATATGTATATATGTATATATATTATATATATGTGTGTGTGTAAAAACAGAATAGGTAGGAGAGGAGGCGGTGTTATGTTGTATATCAAAGATAATATTGCGAACGTTATAGACGTAAAGCACACAATTCCAGAACCGATAGATTCGACTATAGCAGAACTTAAATTGAACGATTTCAAACTTGTTGTTGCGGTTATATATATATGCCCCCTAATCAAACAGCTGATACGGACGAAGCGTTATATCGTGAACTAAAGAGAATAATCGGTAGTGAGCAGGCTTTAGTTATGGGTGACTTTAATTGCGCCAACGTGAATTACGATACAATGCAGGGAGACGCGGAAGGTAATCGTTTAGTTAATTTTCTCGAGGATAGCTTTCTTATTCAAAAGGTTGGGGAACCTACGAGCTTGGACAGTATTTTAGATTTAGTAATAACTACGGATGATAGGCTAATTACTGATCTTCAAGTAATAGAACCGTTAAGCAATAGCGATCACAATATGGTAGAGTTTGTCCTCTCAGTAAGTCACTCGAAACCAACTAACTCGATTAAAATTCCTAACTTCCAGCACGCAGACTTTTGTAAATTTCGAAATAAATTGTCACACGTCAACTGGGAAAACGTAATGGGGAACTCCAACGCAAAACTAATGTGGGAATCGTTCGAAACAGTATTTAGGACTATAAATGAGGAATGTGTACCGTACAAAATTAAGCGTGCGAAAGTAAACAACAAGCCTTTGTGGTTTACTTCTAGAGTAGGAGACATTATAAAGAGTAGAGATAGGGCTTATAGGTTACATAAGTGCGATAAAGACAATTTGTGGTTACGAAACAACTGCATATCTCTAAGGCGTGAAGCGAAAAGTGTAATAAAAAATTCCAAGCGCAAATTTGAAATCTCCATAGCTCGTGACGGTAAAGAAAACCCCAAGCGATTCTTTCAATACGTCAACAATAGAAATTCAGTAAAAAGTGTCTTGGGGCCGTTGAAAAATGTTAACGGAGATCTAGTTTCTGAAAACAAGGAAATGGCTACCTTGCTAAAGGAATTTTTACGTCAGTTTTACTATAAAGATGTAACGAATATCCCCGGTCATAGACATAATACGTTTGATAATGGTAATATTTTGGATAATATGTGGTTAGTGAAGGGAGGTAATGCGCTATATTGATAAAATGAAAACGCGTAAATCACCGGGCCGGATTCCTATAATCCCATACAACTAAAAGAATTAAAAGATAGCATTGTTGTGCCGCTAACAAAGATTTTTAATGCGTCTATTTCTGAAGGGTGCGTACCAGATAATTTCAAGTTAGCAAACGTAACACCTATCTTTAAGAAAGGCGATAAAGGTGCGGCGGGAAATTATAGGCCAATCAATTTAACGTCTTTTGTAGGTAAGCTACTGAAATCAATAATTAGGGATCGTATAGTTGAACACTTAGGATTGCATAAACTAGCTAGAAATACGCAGCACGGTTTTAGGCGAAACAAATCTTGCTTAACTAATCTTTTAGAATTTTTTAAAAGCGTGGTTGACGTTTACGATAGTCATCGGGCAGTTGATGTAGTGTATTTAGATTTTCAAAAAGCGTTTGACACCGTACCGCACAAAAGACTCATTGTTAAAACTAAGGCTCATGGAATCAGGGGTGTAGTAATAAACTGGATAGAAGAGTGGTTGCGAGGTAGGAAACAGAGGGTGGTCGTTGATGGAGCCGAGTCGTGTTAGGCTAATGTAGCGAGTGGCGTTCCTCAGGGTTCTGTATTGGGCCCCTTGCTTTTTCTTTATATATATTAACGATTTAGATGTCGGCCTAGTCAGTACAGTTTCAAAGTTTGCGGATGAAACGAAGCTGGGTGGTAGGGCGATTAATGACGAAGATAGAGGTAAAATCCAGGAAGATCTGAATAAAATCGTTGATTGGTCAGTCACATGGCAAATGAAATTTAACGTCGATAAATGCAAAATTTTGCATATACGTTTGCGTAACGGTAATTTTGCGTATAGTATGTCAGGGAAAGAGTTAACAAGCGTAGAGCAGGAAAAAGATTTAGGAGTTATAGTCACTGGTGATTTAAAAGTAGCGAAACAAAGTACAGCAGCGGTCTATAAGGAGAACAAAGTGTTAGGTTTTATAGCTCGGAATTTTGAGTACAAATCGCGCGATATTATAGTTCCTCTTTATAAATCATTAGTTAGACCCCATTTGGAGTACGCGGTCCAATTTTGGAATCCGCATATGTGCAAAGATATAGACAAAATTGAAAGGGTTCAAAGACGAGCAACTAAGATGATTCCGTCGCTTAGGTCAAAGTCGTACGAGGACAGGCTTAAGGAGTTAAAATTGACTACACTCAAGACTCGGAGGCTAAGGGGTGATCTAATCTAGGTTTTCAAAATTATGAATGGGTTCGATAACGTAGATAGAGGTAGCTTTTTCGAAATATCTCAATATAATAGGACTAGAAATAACGGGTTAAGTTGACAAGTAGAAGGTTCGAGACAACAATTGCCAAAAACTTTTTTACGCATAAAATAGTAAATAGCTGGAATAGTTTGCCGGTAGAAGTAATTAGTAACACGTCTATAAACATGTTTAAAAATCGATTAGACGCATATGTTGATACATTGGGTATAGTTTAAGGTAGTAAAATTAAGGCTTTGTGGTGATAGATCCCACAGCTCAACACAAGTGTTGTGGGATATAGGGAGGCAGCATCTTGGGTTAGGGGATAATCTCTGTCCTTACACACCCCATTTAAAGAGATTCCTCTGCCGAGCGGTGCCCCCCCATAGAACTGTGAGGTATTGAAAAACTCATGATCTTCACTTTCACCACAAACACCTTTAAATGGGAGACCCAAAATGGGTGCACACACATTTCTACATTACTGTACAGTTTTTACAGCCACACCTACACTTTTCCTCCTAAGTATATATATTGTAATGTATATGGTTGTAAATTGTGACTTGGTCCGCAAGTGATATGGACCGTGACTTATTTTTGGTTGGCAAGGTACTGGTATCGATGGATACCGTAATGAAATTGACTGGATTCTTTGGATCTGATATATTTGCATGTCGGTTATAATAGATATAGAGTGTAACATATTTGTGGATAGTAGTCTATTATGACTTGTCCTCTGGATCGAGAGATTCTATCTTTAGTTTTAAATTGATAATTAATTAGTTTTAAATTGATTATATAATTATTTAGTTTTGTAAAAATTAGTCGTTCCGAATGTACGGGGCTCCAATAAACCTTAGCCCCCTCGCACATGGCCTAAACCATTAGATACAGTAAAACTAAACATACCTTACAAAAGAGAATTTAATCCTGCATTTAATGAGAAACAATTAAAACTTGGTGTTCCCACCATTGGCTTCCAAGACAGCCTGAATTCGCTTTGGGTAGCTTGCCAAAAGTGACGTGAATAGATCTTGATCGTTACAATTTGCTAAAACAGTTTCAATGTGTTGCGTCATTGTATCCTCCGAAAATCGATTTGCTGCAGGTTCTTGAAACAAGAGACATTCAACCTTGTCCTTTATAACTGATCCAATGTGTTCACAGACGTTCAGGTCAGGAGAATTTCCTGGCCATTCTTCATTTCCAAAGAAATCGCTCTCATGGTTCCGCAACAACTGTTGAGTGGCTAATGCCTTAAAGCAGGGGGCCTTATCGTGCAGAAGTGTGACCTGATCGACATCCATAACATTGTTTGGGTTTCTTAGAAAAGGAATGACATGCTGGGATAGAATAATATCACGAAAATACTGTCCATCCCAACTCTGACCATTTGGCTTCAGCACCCACATGAGCTTCTTTGCAGTAAACAAAACAAACACACCAACACAGTCTGGACTTTTTAATAATTCGCGATAATGTTCATTGTCATCGATTTCATCTGGTGTTGTGGCCCACACTCGATCATTTTGGTAGTTAGGCCGACGTGTTACGTAAACAAAAAATTCATTGGAGACAGCTAAATGCATGAAATCATCCACATCCCAATCTTCAAGATAATGGGCAAACCACATTCTGTCATCGATGTTAAGTTGAGTTTTTCTTGGCTTTGGAAGTTCATGCCAAGGCTTTAAACCTTGTCTATGACGGTACAGTCGAATGATCTCACCACTAACGATCTTTCCTCTCAACACTTCGATCTCTCTAGAAAGTTTAGCACAGCTGTTTTTCCGCTTACGCGTACCGCTTTCAATGATGTCCTTTGTTTCCTGAGAGAGTGGCAAATTTGGGCGTCCAGATTTGGTTGTATCCATTTCACATTCATCCAAAGTTTTATTCCAATTTCTTTTGACGAAGTCCTCACTTCTTCGCAACTTTTTGGCAACCCATGAATATGTTATAAAGGTGGCTCCAGCATCACGAGCTTCTCGAAATGTTATTGCTCGTATGCGATCTGTCACACGTTGCCTCTCCGAATCACCAATTAATTGAGAAGCCATTATATTATCACTTTATCAGCTAGAGTAATTTTAATACCTACAATAAATCAAGAATTTTATATATTTTTATAATCACTAAAAACTATTTCGATATAAGTAAACAAGTAAGCTGCAAATGGGGGGGGGGCTAAGGTTTTTTGGGACCCCTTACAGGCAGTTTTTACATAGTGGAGCCGCCTCGATGGGCCGAAGTGGCCCCTCGTGTGCCCACTATAAAAATTTCTTATGTTCTTATGTTCTTGTGGTTCGGAACCCACGTAAAATTGTAGATCCCTCCGCCACCACGGAGGACATGCACAATACACAATTACGAACACAGTTAGGTAGACCAGCCATGAGTGGATCCTAGGGTCTTTGTTGGCCTGGAACATTATAACATTATAACATTATATATATATATATATATATATATATATATATAGTCAACGGACTACCGTGGGTGGACTAAACTTTTTGGACCCCAACTAGCACTTCGCGGACGGCTCTTCTGAAGGCTACACCTTTTTCCAGAAGAAGCTACATATTTATAACTCTCCATATAAATAGCTTAACTTATGAATGTAGTAATTTATGTGTATACTTTTCATTTGTGGAATCGGGAGTGAGGAAGTTGTCGGAAAGAAACAAAATTACTTTTGGTTATTAAAAAAAGGAAACGTGCAACCATATAATTACTTATTTTAAGGATTAAAACATGTTTGCCCTTTAATTATGCCGAAACATTATACAAAATATTTCTTATATATATAATTTACATATATTTGTGTGTGTGTGTGTGTGTGTGTGTGTGTGTGTGTGTTATTATCCCCTTTTATTATGTATTGGTAGGAGCTGAGTAGTAAGGGAGAGGGTTTTTACTTTTTTGTGGAGAGGCAAATGGATTTCTCTTGGAGGAACAACCTATTCACTACCCAATAATAAAAAAGCGAAAGCGGGGCAGAAAACTATTTTTAAACTATCATAATTACAAATTACTCCGGCCTTTTGATTTTTCAGTATATTTCCAATAGATTTTTCTTTGGTGAACTATTTTCCGCAACTTTATCTTCATAGTTGCTATATCACTATTGCAAAATTAAAGAATTAATAAATTACGCCTTAAGATTCCAAAAAGGTCCGCCTTGAAACAAAATTTGTGAAGAACATAAAGAATTACTAATCAATGATTGGGTTTGGATTTTTAAACCAAAAAGAATAGAATATCCAAAGGAAAACAGAATTTCACCACTTAGTAAGTTTTTATGGTTGTTAGAAAGTTTATGTTTGTAGGGAACCTTTTTTCGAAGCCATATGTTTCAAAATCCACCTTCTCAAAATAAATCGAAGGTCTTAAAGTTTAAGTTGATTTGTGCCATCCGTAAATTTTAAAGATCCTTCACTCTCTCTCTGTAAGGTATTCCCATCCGTCTACACCTTCAAAAGCATCCAAAGAGCTCACCTGACGTACCCTTATCACTGTTGTGCATTCCAGTTCCCTCAGCAGCATAATCCTGAAGTTCACAGACGACATATGGTAATGTTATCTTAGAAATTTTGCTGTAAGTAAATGTTAGGTACGATACTTACGAGAGATCCTCTTTGAAGATTTAATATATGTAAGTCATCAATTCTTCATGTAAATAAGATGCGTATGCGGTAGATTATTATTTTCCTTACCATTTGTTTTATTTCTTTACGTTACTATTAACAGGCAGAACTGAAAGAGAGACAAAAGAAAGAACACTGCCAGGATTCTTCCTTTTCACATTCGTCAGTAGCATTTGCTAAAAAAATCTCGCTCGAGGAAGACCGTATAAGTCGTGTGTATCTAGAAGACAAGAAATCAAGCTTCTTTTCTCTCGAATACTCCAAAGACGAAAATGACGACTTAGCTGTATTTAAGAGGTCTCTCGGAGGAAACAATCGTTACGAGACCTACTACGTTTCCTCCAAAGAAAATCACATAGTGAAAACACGCCATGAAACGTTCAAGATGAGACTTAAGAAACATTTCTCTACCAGCGCTCCGATGTCCACCGGTTGGAAGTTCGTCAATGAAAAGGAATTAGACAGGCCAGACACCGTTCTGGAAGACCCCACTACGAGCTCTTCTCTGGACATTCCTTCCTTTTCCGGGGAAGGCATCTTCCTGGATTCCTTCGGTGGTTTCAACGAATCCCCCTCCCCTGGGGGGATCCCGAATGACTGGAAACTGACTGTTAAACATGGAGTAAGCATACGTTATTCTATAATAACGGAATTATGTCCCTTATAAGTTAATCCATTTTGTTATGACAGTTATAACAATTCGGTTAGTGCAGTGATCAGTCCGAGAGCTATTTTGTATATATTCTAGCAAACAAACTACGAACGCCTATAAACTTTCCCTAGACGTTAAGTGAACAACTATTGTTTGTTGTATATCTGGCACACTATTAATTGTACACATATTAATAATTTTCACACTACAGGCAGAATATGAAACAGATGCACACAAGTGGTTCACAACCAATAAAAATCATCCTTCTCGCAAAGGTAGCGAACATGGAACGTTTCATCCAACGGCGGTAAGCTCAGTAATTAATTAGTATTGCTCATGAAAATATATCATATTAGCAGTACATTAATATTAATTTAATTTAACATGATAATAATGATAATAATAATAATAATAAAAATTATTATTATTATTATTACTATTATTATTATTATTATTTTATTGTTGTTATTATTATTATTATTATTATTATTATTATTATTATTATTATTACTGGCAAATATTAAGTTTCACGAAGACCAGAGTACAGAACGTTAGGTGGTCGTTTTATAAGCCAGGATCTTTGTGACAAGTTTCAAAGAAGCTAGTCTCCATGAAACTTACTGTAATATTTATCGCATTATTATTATTGCTATTGTTATTATTATTATTAGTAGTAGTATATGTAAATTAAATGAATATTTACTGCGATTGCTACACTGTAAATTTTCAGCAGTTTACAATACTAAAAAAAGTGTATGTGACTCATTTTAATACTATAAAGTGAACTAAGTAAAAATGAGTCCGGTACACAAATAATTTTTAGTTCATGTCATGTGTAACTATGTACTATAACCAACAGTATAGTATATTTAGTTCATTTTACTTGGTTCTTTCTACGTAGTATTAAAAATAGTCAGTTGTACAAACTATTTGTAAACTACATTAAAATTCTATGTGTAATTTTCTCTCTTCTTGCGCTTTTGCTCCTTTCAGATTTTTGCTCTACTTGATTAACATTAAACTGTACAACATACTCTTTTAACCCTTTCACCGCCACCTTATGGTAGGAGTTATATGTGCGGGTATGGCGTAGCAAACACCGATATATGACAACAAATATAGGGGCCTTAAGGATAAGAAGCTATTTAAATTTGTTAAAAATACATTTTTTCAACTCATCATACAATAACACAGGGTAACAAAATTTGAAACATTTTCTGTTTATTGTGATTTTTCTGTCGTTTCTTAATGATTTCGGGGCGCTGATTCCAAAAATGATATTGGTTTTGCTCTATCATCAACCGTTTCAAAAATATAGGTTATCACACTTTTCATATGGCAAAGTATATAAAGAAGGCTAACATAAATATTTTCTGAAAATAAAAACACTATTGGAAATTAATGTTCATTGAGCCAAAATTGTTTGACAAACCCAAAATGGTGCAAAGGATATAACATATATCATGAGGAGAACCGATAAGAGAATAACAAGCCTCGTTATGCAGTGTGCGTTCCTTAAAAAATGCACTGAAGAACGCGACTTCCGCGTATGAACATTCTTATCCTATCTGATCAGCGACCATACGTATTACGTAGTCTCCCATCATGGAAGCATCCCAATGACCCTGGTACCTTTTCTCCATCGTTTGAATATCTTGATGGAATCTTTCGCCATGTTCTTCACTCACATCGCCCAGGTTATCACGAAAAAAGTCTAGATGTGAATGCAGATAGTGTAATTTTAAAGACATACGGCACCCCATTTTGTCATAGCACTTAATCAAGTTTGACACTAACTCCTTATAGTTTGGTGCTTTATGGTTGCCTAAAAACCCACGAACCACATCACGGAAAGCACACCAAGCCTCTTTTTCGATCGGAGTCATCTTGGCTTCAAGGTTCTTTGAATTCAACAGCGCCTTGACTTGTGGTCCTACAAAGATGCCAGCCATAGGAAACATGACCCGAATCTATTGGAAAACTTCCCCTCCAAAATCTAACGCAGTTACAAACTGCTTAATTAGACCCAACTTAATATAGAGAGGTGGTAGCAGAACTATGTCAGGCTTCACAAGAGGTTCCCTGAGTACATTGTACTTTCCTGGTTGCAGTCCTTCACGTGGAGGCCACTGAACTGTTTTATAGTGCTCAGTTGAAGCCCTGCTATCCCACAGGCAAAGAAAACATGAATATTTAGTAAGCCTTCCTTGTAAACCTAACAGGAAACCAATCATTTTGAAATCACCACACACGTCCCAGTTATATTGTTCATACCTGATTTGAGTGAGCAATTGTTTGACATTTTCATAGTCCTCTTTCATTTGAACAGAATGTGCAACTGGTATAGGTGGATATTTGTTCTCATTGTGGAGTAGAACAGCTTTTAAACTCCGAGTTGAACTGTAAATAAACAGGCGCGTCTCTGAGGGTATATGTGTTAACCCAATAGCTGTGAATAGACCATTAACCTCGCTGCAATAACAGAGAGAGCCATTGACATCGTAGAACCTTGCAAACTCTTCATGCCGCTTTCGGTATACAGTGCTCTTGCAGTCTTCTCCAAGCAAATTCCACTCTTTGAGTCTGGAGGTCAGAAGCTCAGACCCAAATCTCTAATTAAGTCGTCCAATTCCCTCTGATTTGGAAAGTGAGGGTTTGTACTGAAAGTTACTGTATATTCTTCATCATGACTGTCCTCACCAGCCGACATCTCAGATGAGCTAGCTGCATCCTCATTTTCAACCTGCAAAGCAAAGAAACAAAATATAGACATAGCTATATATGTAGAAGAGCATCAGCACTAAGAAAAATCGACACATAATGACCCACAGTCTGTAAATACAGAAGGTAAAGTAATGGATAGATACCTGTTCTGGTGGACGTGGTATTGGAAGACCTTCGCCATGTGGTACAGGAGCTATGGACGACGCTATGCTTGGATACTGAAGAGTCTGCCTTCCTTTAACTTTCCTGTACTTAGAAACATCTACCATGAAGTATTAGCAATCGTCGTGGTGGCTCTTTGGTTCTCTCCATATTCTGGGTACCGCAAAGGGCATTGCTTTGCGTACTCCCCACAGCCACCCTTCAAGTGTGGAGCGGCAGCTTCCACAGATCACATGGGGTGCCCAGGGCTTATCTTGGTCACCCATAGGCATACCAAAATAGAGCCGATACGCGATCCAGAACTTGGTGCCTTTCACAATCTTGTGCGATACTGGCTTGGAGGCCTATGTAATACCCACAAACGTAGCAGAATATATCCGGCGAGTGTTTACAAGCTCTAGTTGCCATTCTCTTTACCAAACTGTACTACATTAATCATAACCTGCAGATATAGAGAGAAGAGTTATTAAATCTGCAACAGATTACAGATTCCAGAAAAAAGATGTATTCACAACACTGAAATAATGTTCGCAATAAAAAAGGATCGATAACACTCAAATCGTCAGCACAGAGAAGCACAGAAACACAGTACCTCAGTGCTGGTAACCATCAAACAAACAACCTGCTTTCTTTGTGTGCTCACACTTACTGACTTCTCAGACTCTGCGCTCTTCTTTATAAAGCACAGTGGAAGTTTCGGGCAATTTCTAGAGCAAGAAACTGTCAACGAACATCCGGATTGTTCTCAACAATTCCTGATTATTCTGATATTGCTGCGCCCATAATAACATTATACTGGTAAAACATGAAAAATAGATTATCTCTGAAACCATTGAAGATACACACAAACCAAGGCCAGATTTGGACTCAGCGCCTACAAATGCATATAAAAACATAAAAAATTCTATATAAACAGAATCAGTGTTACACAGTGTAATTCACAGGTAGTAATTTACTTAATATATACTCATATACACACACACACACACACATATATATATATATATATATATATATATATATATATATATATATATATATATATGAAGATTGATCGGAAAAATTTACAAGGGGTCCAGCGTCCAACGACAGTATTTATTACAACCTGTGGGTTCATCGGCTGTGTACAGTGCTCAGAAGGGCCTACTTCTCTACATAGTTACCGTGTTTGTCGAGACATTTGTTCCATCGGTGTATCAACTTCCCCATGCCGGACCTCTGCCATCACTTCATCACTATGAGGTTACCTGTTGTATCGATGGTCCATCGTCCCCATACACCTTCAACAGCTACCGATGAATTTCCGCAGCGAGAGTGTGTTTGGTCCAGAGAAAACAAATCACATTTCGCACTTCAACACGAGAGCAGCTTTCCAAGTGCATCGGCATTTTAACACTGCAGTACGCACATCCCACACGCATTACATCTCCCACCTCATGCAGTATTATCAAGTGTAACGTCTCCTAATATATCTAATTAACCACCAACGCTATTAGCTTTATAGTTTGCCTGTAACGGGCCATGCAAATTCGTTTTCGGTCAACTCTCGAGTGTGTGTGTATATATATATTTTTTTTTTAAACAATAACTGCGTAAAAATTAAATAAAACAACTAAAATCCTCGAACGTTAAAAGAATAAAAAACTAAACACCGCAAAGCTTTTCGAGAGATTCTTCCCTCATCATTCAGTTGGTGAACAGAAACTAAAAGAAAGTCAGAGTTAAAAAGAGTATTTACTAATTTACTAAAAATTTACCGTCCCCCACCCCCACCCTTTTGCCGAAAAAAGGAGACTTTAACAGCAAAAAATTGGTCATAAAATCAAGTTGAAAGGTTCCATGTTTTATATTAAAATTATCACTATTTTTCATATAAAAGATTCGGTGAGTTTATGTTTGTCATTATTACTAATATTTAAAAGTAATAGAACTCGTAATAGCAATATTACGAGTATGCTCCCTGTCTGAGTGATGCCGCATTCAAACTATATTTATGTTGGTAAAGGTATCTTTTGAAATGAATAATTTCGCCGATATAACTCTTCAAACGGTTCTTGCAAAGAATTCAATATACTCCAGAATTGGAGGAAAAATTATGTAATTAATTATTTCGTAAGAGATCACGAGTGGAATATGGAATCCGTGAGACGAGATTAAGATGGGAGGGAACAAAGTTCGAAGTGACTCTCTACATTGAACCGGAGCTATAATTTGAACATCTAAAAACGTCCAAATTATTAGAACTCCTAATGATAAACTTGCTTTTAAAGTTTTTAGAAAAGCTGCCCATTCTAATGTATATGCCCATTGGTTTTCGTCCCATAGTTTTTCTATTAAATGAGGTAGTGTTATGAGTTTGTTCCTGAGAGCCCTTGGGATTTGTAACCCTTCCTATTTGAACTCTGAATATTGTTATACAGGGTGATTCAAAACTCAGGTTACATAGGGATATACTGTATTATGTAATGATACAGGGGAATAGTCACATCACATGTTCGATATGGCCACCGTTAACGGCAATGCACTTGTGCAGCCAGCTAGGAATATCGCATCAATGCGCTCCTCCTTCGATAACATCTCATAACTCATTTACCTGCAAAGAAACAGAAAAGCCCTATGTAACCTGACTTTTGAATCACCCTATATTAAGAATTCTCTTAAAAAAAATTGAGATATCATCTTACTTTTATTGATAAGGCCTTTAGATCTGCTAAGAAGAAATTCTGTAACAATACTACTATGGAAAAGAACTTTCGGGACGCTCTGGTGATCCCGTTCAATGTACTGTATAGTCACTTCGCGACTTTGTTCCTCCCCAACTTAATCTCGTCTCACAGATTCTATGTTTCACTCATGGTCTCTCACAAAAAATAAAAAATTAACTATGTAATTTTCCCTCTAATTCTGGAGGATATCGAATTCCTTGTAAGAACTGTTCGATGAGTTATATCGACGAAACTTGAATTTAAAAGATACCTTTACCAACATAAATATAGTCTGAATGCGGCCCATGAAAATTCGACCTTGCATAGGCATCGCTTAGACAAGGATCATAATATTGATATTAATAACGCTCTATTACTTTTAAATATTAGTAATAATAACAAACGTAAACTCATCGAAGCTTTTATATAAAAAATAGTGATAATATTAATATAAAACATGGAACATTCCAACTTGATTTTATGAAAAAAAATTTGACCAGTTTGAGTTGCCTAAGCCCTAAGGCGTGACAATTTTTAGTAAATACTCCACTTGATTCTGACTCTTTCTTTTAGTTTCTGTTCACCGCCTGAATGATGAGAGAAGATTCTCTTGAAAAGCTTCGCGATTTTTAGTGTTTTATTCTTTTAACCATTTGGGGATTTTTAATTGTTATATATATATATATATATATATATATATATATATATATATATATAATATATAATATATATATATATATTTGACTCGTTTGAAATTGTTAGAATTTATTGCAGTTTTTCTACTGAATAATTAATTGGAGCCATTTTAAAAAACTACTAAGAATTAAACGAATTGAGTACACTGAAAGCTAATAATAATTTTCACAAATAAATTATTCCTGAGTCTGTTTTCCTTTTTCTTAATAAGGAATTACAATCTCTAATAACATGTTAGCAAACTGGTCAACTGTTCAATAGCTTATTTATGATAAATAATATTTATATGTCTCAGTCAGTTGTTCTTTACATTGAAATATTTAATTTCTTTTCCTTTAACCTTAACTAGGAACATTTCACTAAAGGGCTAATAAATATCAGGACTAGTACGTTTCATGGACTGCTCTCGATTTTCCTATGAAATTGCAAACAAGGGCAGTCGATGACCCTGATTTTGTTTCTGCAATCGGTTTTCTTGAGAAATGATAAAGAAAAATGTTATTGGATATTCAATAAATTTATTTAATAAATTTATTTATGGCACATTTTGCCATAGCCACTTCAAATTAATACAAACATCACTCATTGTTCTGCAAAAAAAATGACAAGAATTAGTGCGATATCTTGCAAAAAACAATAGTATAAGAAACTCGGTTAGGTCAGGTTAGGTTAGGTTAGGTTAGGTCAGGTTATGTTATGTTAGGTCAGGTTAGGTTAGGTTAGATTAGGTCAGGTTAGGTTAGGTCAGGTTAGGTTAGGTTAGGTTTCTCAAGAAAACCGATTGCAGAAACAAAATCATGGTCATTGACTGCCCTTGTTTGCAATTTCGTAGGAAAATCGAGAGCAGTCCATGATACATACTAGGTCCTAAATATCTTTCTATGTTTAGTAAAAAAGATGTAAAAGTTTCCATTGAAGTTAATACCAAAATTCAAAATTAAGAAAAAAATGGTTTCACTGTTCAATGTTAAAATGTTTACACAGAAAGTCTTTCATTACGAATATTTAAAGGACTGGTTTTAATTTTATTAAACTATAAAAATGTTCAAGCATGAAAGAATTAAGAAAGAAATAAAATTAATTTTTCACTAAAACGCTTATTGATTTGTTTTACCAAAGGCGACAGTTCAAAACGGAACTTTGGTCGCATACTGTGGGCAGCTTTCGAAGAACTACCGCGATGTACAGTGCTTCCCACCCGCTGATGCCCTCAACCCATGCGAAGACATCATGGGCAAAGTGGCTCTGAGAGTAAGCGTTTGGTTTGTAGTCATTATGGCTGTGTTTGGTAACTTGGCCGTTATGATTGTTCTTCTGTCTTCGAAGTTTAGGTAAGTATCTAAAATATTACCACGATCTTATAACCAAAATTACAAATAGGAAGGATTTCATTATTAATGATATGCATTAATTAATTAATAATATGTATAAAGATCAATAATAATTAAAAGCACAAGTTTGGACAGGCTCAGTAAAATGAAGTCAGAATAGACTATATATATAATTAACTCTCCAAAGTGAATTTGGAGTATCTCAACCCGTTCAATGTATATTTAATGTAACAGTAGTTAGTAATTGAAAAAAGAAACTGTGTTTGGAATAAATGGGCATAAAAATGCTTGACTTTCTCCTATATTTACTACAGTTTTAACGAGAGAATACATATACTAACGTCTTGAATAATAATTAATGTTATCCTTCAGAATGACTGTGAGTAAGTTCCTGATGGTCAATTTGGCAAGTGCAGACCTCTGTATGGGAATTTACTTACTACTCATAGGTGTAATGGATCTACATACTACGGGAGTTTACTTCAACTACGCGATCGACTGGCAAAATGGTGAGTTGTTTCATTTCTCATTCAAGACAGTAGAAAACCGCACATTCGCATACAAATCCTCACACCAAATCAAACGTACGCACGCATATCTCGGCAAGTGTGGGGTACCATGTTTTATTTTTATTTTTAGGTTAAACTAATAAAATCAAACCTAACCTCACACACCACACACACACATAATATATATATATATTATATATATATTATATATTTATATATATATATAGTGGTTCGCGTCGCTGACTACGAATCCATCGGCCCCGGGTTCGAAACCCGACGGCAGCCGGTGCGCAGCAAAACCCAGCTGTTCATCCTTCCACACAATAAAGAAAGTGGTTGGTAGATAAATGGGTACCCTAGGTGGCCTAGTGGTTAAGACGCTGGGCTGCTGATGGGGCGTGGTTCGGATTCCACGTTAAACTGTAGGTCTAAGGTGGAGTGAAAAGCTTGACCTTCGTCAGAATGAACAATTCAGGCGGAAGCTAACCAAAGGTTATATATATATATATCGTAAAGAACGACGCTTGTATAGGAGAACATTCCGCGCAAGATGAGAAGAGAGAACAAATAAATTTAAAAATGAGGTAACCACCCGGGAATCGAACCCGGGATCTTCAGATTGCCGGTCAGATATGATAACCATTACACCACGGGCCTCACTCGAACAAATGCCGTAATTCTTCTACATACGCGCAGAAACCAATGCCCCAAGGGGGCACCTCCCGCATGCCGTATCTATATATACATTACAACTGCAAAGAACACGCAGTATAAATAAGGTAAAGAACGACGCTTGTAAAGGAGAACATTCCGCGCAAGATGAGAAGAGAGAACGAATAAATGAAAAAATGAGGTAACCACCCGGGAATCGAACCTGGGATCTTCCGATTGCCAGATCAGATATGATAACCATTACACCACGGGCCTCACTCGAACAAATGCCGTAATTCTTCTACATACGCGCAGAAACCAATGCCCCAAGGGGGCACCTCCCGCATGCCGTATCTATATATACATTTCAACTGCAAAGAACACGCAGTATAAATAACGTAAAGAACGACGCTTGTATAGGAGAACATTCCGCGCAAGATGAGAAGAGAGAACGAATAAATGAAAAAAATGAGGTAACCACCCGGGAATCGAACCTGGGATCTTCCGATTGCCAGGTCAGATATGATAACCATTACACCACGGGCCTCACTCGAACAAATGCCGTAATTCTTCTACATACGCGCAGAAACCAATGCCCCAAGGGGGCACCTCCCGCATGCCGTATCTATTTATACATTTCAACTGCAAAGAACACGCAGTATAAATAACGTAAAGAACGACGCTTGTATAGGAGAACATTCCGCGCAAGATGAGAAGAGAGAACGAATAAATGAAAAAATGAGGTAACCACCCGGGAATCGAACCCGGGATCTTCCGCTTGCCAGGTCAGATATGATAACCATTACACCACGGGCCTCACTCGAACAAATGCCGTAATTCTTCTACATACGCGCAGAAACCAATGCCCCAAGGGGGCACCTCCCGCATGCCGTACCTATATATACATTTCAACTGCAAAGAACACGCAGTATAAATAACGTAAAGAACGACGCTTGTATAGGAGAACATTCCGCGCAAGATGAGAAGAGAGAACGAATAAATGAAAAAAATGAGGTAACCACCCGGGAATCGAACCCGGGATCTTCCGATTGCCGGTCAGATATGATAACCATTACAGCACGGTCCTCACTCGAACAAATGCCGTAATTCTTCTACATACGCGTTCTCTCTTCTCATCTTGCGCGGAATGTTGTCCTATACAAGCGTCGTTCTTTACGTTATTTATACTGCGTGTTCTTTGCAGTTGAAATGTATATATAGATACGGCATGCGGGAGGTGCCCCCTTGGGGCATTGGTTTCTGCGCGTATGTAGAAGAATTACGGCATTTGTTCGAGTGAGGCCCCTGGTGTAATGGTTATCATATCTGACCGGCAATCGGAAGATCCCGGGTTCGATTCCCGGGTGGTTACCTCATTTTTTCATTTATTCGTTCTCTCTTCTCATCTTGCGCGGAATGTTCTCCTATACAAGCGTCGTTCTTTACGTTATTTATACTGCGTGTTCTTTGCAGTTGAAATGTATATATATATATATATAAATAATGGAATAACATGCATAAGTACACGTGGTGTTTGTATGAAACAAAAATGCCTCCCCCCAGGATTTGAACCTAAGACTTCCTTCGCAGCGATCGCGAATGCCCGAGATTCCTACTCAGAAGGTTCCCAGTTCGAATCCTAGTTGGGTAATTTGGTTATATATATATATATATATATATATATATATGTGTGTGTGCGTGAAGTGAACAAGCAAAAGATTTTATTATTTGACGATGTATAGATCCATTCAGTAAAAAATATAGTAACGCGAAAAGGTTTGACCTACTTTTCAAAAGTGCTTTATTGTCACGCACAGTTAAAAAGAATGCAAAAAGAAATGCTATTAAGTGAATTAAAGCACTTAAAGAAAGCGAACTGAGGCTAAAAGTTTCATATATATATACAGAGGGTGTCCCAAAAAATGCCTCTATTTTTATTTGCCCGTTAGTTTACAATAGTTGTATATTTTATTGTCGGGGTTTCTTCTTCAGAAAGGTAACAGATTGGGGATTTTATTGGGGTCCTCCTTAAGGATTTAGTGTTCGCGGAACAATATGGCTGAATCCCCAAGCAGTGATGCCGCGTTTGGAGCTGGAACAGAAAATCAAGAGCATTGAGTAGTTTCATGCGACAAATTCTGTACCGCAGAGGAACTTTTGCAGAGAATATGGACGCAGAGATCCACTCGATAGAAAGACAATATCACGAATTGTTGGAAAATTTCAAACAAAAGGAAATGTAAGCAATCAACATAAGGGTGATAGTGGTAGGCAGCGATTCACAACAATTGTACAACACGTAAATATGGTTCGTGAAATTATTGCGCGCAGTTCGCAGATGTTAATTTGACATTGTCAGCAGAAGCAGGTATTTCACGAACATCTGTGCATCGTATACTTCGTACCGAATTAAATCTTTTCCCTACAAAATTCATTCACAAGATTTACTGACTAATGTTAAAAAACAAAAACGAATGGAATTCGAAACAGAAACTGGAAAAGCAGTACCGGTAACGCAAAATTCACATCGTCAGATGCTACAAGATTTCTACTTACCACTTACTACTTACTATTTACTACTTACTTACTAATTTGTTTGTCTTGCAAAAGAAATAACTGTATTATCCGAGATTCATAGTGATTTTAGCAGGATGGAGCACCTCACACTCTGCTTATGAAACTCGCAACTTTTTGAGGAAGCATTTTTCCGGGCAACTAATCTCCCTTCATGAGCCAGTGAAATGGGCGCCATACTCACTTAACTTCACACCCCTAACATTTTTTTTGTGGGGCTAAAAATAAAGACAGGATCTATTCTACCAAACCTAAGACACTTGGAGACCTAAAGACCAAAGTCTTTGTGTCTAGATTCCTTTTTTTAACTTAGAACACTTATTTAGAAATAGGAGCATTTTTTTGGGAACACCTGATAAAGGACAAGGAGTTACAAGGACAAGAGGAAGCCCCAAAGACCTTCCTGTCCACTCTGGGAGGGTCCTGTCATTAAACTAGTTAATTTTTCTTTTAATTATTCTCGCAGTAGTAGAAAAATTGGATAGAAAAGTATAAGGCTATTTCCCCACCAGAGGCAGGTATGGAAAAGGTTGAAGAAAATACCTTGACCCTGGAAAAGTAGCCAAGGAAATTTTACAGAAAAGTGAAGAATATATACTGTACGCTAGCTCTATAATTACACAATGCACACATAGAAACCGTGCAGAACTCCTCCAGGGTTACGTCATATTTTAGTCTCAAACCATGAGTGTATTCAGAACTTTGCCATGCCTATTTTTAAATATATTTACACTCTGACTTGAAACAACCCCAGAAGGAAGTTGGTTCCAGGCATTAACTATTTTATAGGAGAAGAAATTGCCGCAAATAGAAGTACTAAATGTTTTTAGTTCCATTTTAAAACCATTATTTCTTGTCGGATTGTATTAAATGAGAATAAATTCCTGTAGTCTATCCTGGCTATTCCATTGATCATCTTGAAAACCTGAATAAGCTGACCACGCAACCGACGCTCCAATCTCCGTTGGTAGTTTTGCATTCTCGTTGAAGGAATCAATTTCGTAGCCATTGCTTGTACCCTTCCCAACATTTCTATATCCTTCCTAAGGGACGGAGACCAAAACTGCACACAATATTCGAGTTGAAGTTTAACTAGTGAATTGTAAAGAGACATTACAATCTCCTTGTTTCTAAACTGCAACTGTCTCTTAATATAACCTAGTATTTTTAAGTCCCTCTTTTCGACTTCTGCACAGTGCTTTGATGGTTTGAGATCATTAATGATATAGACTCCCAAGTCTTTCTCTAGATCAGTCTCAGTCAAGTTCCTTCTCACGAGAGAGTAATCGGTCTTCGGGTTTTTAAAACTTATGTGCATTACTTTACATTTGTCCAAGTTGAATGGTATCTGCCAAGTAGCAAACCATTCGCTCAACGTGTCAAAATCATTTTGAAATGTTCTTACGTCCTCCTCATTACCTACACTATTTCCTAATTTCGTATCGTCTACAAATTTGGAAATTGTACTTAGGAGCCCCGACATTTACAGTATATCGTTAATATAGATGATAAAAAGTAAAGGACCCAGCACGGAACTCTGTGGAACCACACTGGTGACGGGAGCCCATTCCGAAGCCACTCCATTTATTACTAATCTTTGCTTTCTATCTCTTAACCAATCTTCAATCCAGTTGGAAACGAGCCCGATAATTCCGAGTCTTCTAACTTTAGTCATCAATCTCGCGTAAGGAACTTTGTTCATGGCTTTTTGTAAGTCCAGATACACCATATTTATTGCCCAAGTTGCACTGTGCAAAGTCTACATATTATAAAAAAAATTCAGACAGGTTTGTCACACAAGATCTATGTTGCCTGAATCCATGTTGAGAATAAAAAATTAAATTGTTTGATCCAAGGTGATACACGATACGTTCTGCAATAATGGATTTCAACAGTCTGCCGACAATTGACGTTAACTAATCAGGCAGTAATTACAAGGATTTTCCCTATCACCCTTTTTAAAGACTGGTGTTACATTTACTAATTTCCAGTCGGTTGGAACTTTCCTTAATTCGATTGATTGTTTGAATATGGTTACTAAATCATCGACAATATTGTGGCCAACGTCTTTTAATACCCTTGGAAGAAATAAGTCGGGACCAGGTGATTTGTATTTATTCATCTTGTCAATTAGTTGCTGTACCTCATCTCCTGTAAAACTTATGGTCACTATGGGATGGTCACCGTCATACGTAATCCGAGGATTTGTACTTCATTTGAGTCTTCCTCCGTGAAGACTGTAACGATTTAATTACTAACGAAGAATTCGCTTAACATAGTTATATCTGTATCACTGAATTCCAGTATGCCATTTCTCTCTTTTAGGGGACCTAAAGAATTTTTAATCGGCATTCTGCTATTAACAGTGGCAAAAAACTTTATAAGGTTAACTTTGCAGAGTGAGGCAACTCTCGCTTCTTCATCGCGTTTAGCTGATCTAATTAGCAGAGCTGGGCATTTGCGGCATATTTTGCGGTACTGCGGTACTGCGGTACTACCGCAAACCGCAAACCGGAACCGCATAACGCAGTACCGCAAAGGATCGCTGAAAGTACCGCAGTACCGCTACCGCATTCAAATTTCCGCGTACCGGTTTGGTGCCGGTTTGGTAGTTTGGTAGCAGAGCTGGGCACTTGCGGCATATTTTGCGGTACTGCGGTACTGCGGTACTACCAAACTACCAAACCGGTACGCGGAAATTTGAATGCGGTAGCGGTACTGCGGTACTTTCAGCGACCCTTTGCGGTACTGCGTTATGCGGTCCCGGTTTGGTAGTTTGGTAGTACCGCAGTACCGCAGTACCGCAAATATGCCGCAAGTGCCCAGCTCTGTTTGGTAGTACCGCAGTACCGCAGTACCGCAAAATATGCCGCAAATGCCCAGCTCTGCTAATTAGGGACTTAACCCTCCGACGTAGGTTTATATAGTTTTCTAAATTAGTCTGTTTGAAATGTGACTTAAGTAGTTTGTAGGTTCTATTTCTCTCCATAATAGCATTGCTAATTTCGTTGTTAAACCATTTCGGGGGGAGCTTAGTTCACAAGGAAACTATTTTAGTGGATTTAAAAATGTCCTGTAATATTCCAAATTGATCCCTATATGAGTTCCAGGTGACACTGACATCCTCGGTTATTAGAACTTCAAGAGTGTATTAACTACTTCGGAAGCTTTCAAAATTTTCTTTGGAGAAATCCAACGTTTTGTGCGTCTTTTCTCAAGTATTAATTGAAAGGTTGGAACCCTGAGGTCAAACCTAATCAAATTGTGATCGCTGTTACTCAAAGTTTTACCAATAGTCAGGTTAGAGACTAGGTCATCTTCGTTCGTGAATATGAGATCTACGTAGTTTACTATTACCCCTAGTAGGACTGTCAACCGATTAACTTAACCCATTACACTGTTCAACAAAATTTTTCTCCTTTTGATAAATGTGGGTAATTCTTATGTTCATTTTTACGCTGATTACGGAAATGTAAACAAATGTTTTCTATCGCCAACAAATTTTGAGGGATATGCAATTTAAAATCCTTTGAGATCGAGATAGCATTCCTCAGTTTGCATCATAATACGAGATTTATTGTTAGCCCTCTATTTTGTATAAAATCTTTATATTACGCATATTATTATTTATATTTACATGTTTATATATAATATGCATATATTTATTTAAGTATACTGCATATATACATCATAACATTATTATATATATATATTATATATATATATATATATATATATATATATATATATATATATATATATATATATAAGGCTTATTATTTTTATTCACACGATGCATGCCATTCATTAAAATGCTCAAGCGAGCAAAATACTAGCTTTACGGGACAACCAATGCCAATAATGGTAGAGTTCACTATAACGACAAATGATACTATAGAGATACAAAGCCAATGACACATATAACTCATCAACTGTTACATTACGTCATTTCGTCGAATGAATTTTTCTCTCACACTTTGGATGTTTATAAAAAATATAACTGATATAATGAAGGGCGTCACCGTGTCTTGGGCATTTGTGGGTGGAACAAATTTGACTATGGTGACAAACTGATTGGTGATTGGTAGATAAACAGTATGAGTCAGTTGAGTCTGCAGCAGTTGCTTCTCATCGAATTAGACAAACACATACCTGTCAGGACATGCACATTCTTGTTTGTCATGTGTTAGAATTGCGCATTCGTTCTAATCATGTTTTTGTGACATAAAAGTGAGAATGTCTCGTAAGTGTGCAAACAGCCATGACAGTTTTTGTTTTGTGTGTGGTGAATTTACAACAAAATCTCAAAAGCAGGGTTTCATTCCTTTAATTAAGAAGGCGTATGAACTTTATTTCGGTTCCAAAGTAGATCAAGACAAAATCTGGGTTCCTCATGTATGTTGTGTTTCTTGTGCAAGATCTCTCAGAGGGTGGTTAAAAGGTACTCATTCTTCAATGCCTTTTGCGGTCCCAATGGTATGGAGCGGAAAAAAGACCACTCGAATGATTGCTACTTCTGTTTATCGAAGATAAGTGGACATTCCTCAAAATCTAAGCATGCGATTCAATATCCTAATTTACTGTCACCCATGCGACCTCTTTCACATTGTAACGATTTGCCAGTACCAAAACCACCAAAGACATGGACTTTAGTAGGTCTGAACTTTCCCGCCTCTTTTCTTAATCCCGGGAAACAAGATTAAAAAACTTGCAATCCCGGAACCCCGGGAAATTCCCGGGATTTAGTGTATTGTAATGATGTGAACACTCTCATGGAAGCACTTGGTCGAGAGCACAATCCTAAGGAATGGAGGCTTTTTGTCGATTCATCGAAGTCGAGTTTAAAAGCTGTACGATTGCACAACGGTAATGTCTATCCTTCGGTTACGATTGCACATAAAGTTCATGTGAAGGAATCATATGACAATATGCAGTTACTTTTGAAACATATTGACTATGATAAACATTCGTGGCATACCTGTGGTGATCTGAAAGTGATTGCACTTCTCGGCTTACAGTTAGGATACACAAAGTTCTCTTGTTTCCTCTGCATGTGGGACAGCCGAGCAAAGGGGAGTTATTATACACAGAAATAGTGGCTACTTCGACAAAATTTGGTTCCAGGACATAAAAATGTTGCCTATCAACCCCTAGTAGATCCAGCAAAAGTTTTCTTCTGAAAGCGATGAGCATGGTGAAAGATTTTATCAGGATCTATGAAACATGGAAAAACGGTACCAAGGAAGATATAGCCCCAGTATGTTGACCGACGACTGTTGCACACTTATAAGAGAAGCCTCTAGTACTAGTTATAAGCGAAAATCAGCTGCAAAAACATTTTAGGTAAGGTACTCTTTTTTTGTATGATTAAATATACCGAAAGTGTAAGAAAATCTGTCGTTTTTCATTTCATTTTTTTCGAAATTGGTAGGTGATAGAAAAATTCTGCAAACAAGTAGAGTTTACATCCCTCTGACGCAAAAGGGGACACAAACTACACTAGGTCAAAGTTGGGGAATGTAAACTATACTAGGATCTTTAGGAGACATTTTTTAAATGTCTCCATCAAATAAAACGTTAAAACTAACGAAAATATTACGACTTAACCTAACCAATCGTTAATTATATATATATATATATATATATATATATATATATAGAGAGAGAGAGAGAGAGAGAGAGAGAGAGAGAGAGAGAGGAATACCTCAAAATTCGTCGTTTCGAATTTCGTCGTTTCGCAGATTCGTCGTCAATCTTTTACTACCTATAGTTTCGCAATCCGTCGTCCATATTCGCAGATTCGTCGTTTTTTTTAAAATGTGAAAAAAAACGATCGAAATTGACGAAATTCAACTGTTTACAACGCAAATTGACGATTGGTTAGGTTAAGTCGTAATATTTGCGTTAGTTTTAACGTTTTATTTGATTTGGATACGCGGACAAAATTTGGGAACGCATACTACACTAGAATAATGTATGGGGATCATAAACTACACTAGGATAATGTAGGGGAACGTAAACTACACTAGGCACCACAGGGGCACGTAAACTACACTTGCTCCAAATTCCAAGTACATTGGAATTACATAAATTCATTCGAAGGAGGAAAAAAGTTTTTTCTTGTTCAGTGTTATGAACCAAAACTATTTTTGGCACTTTCCTGTTATCTCGGACCCCATACTTTTTGCAAAGTTCGGACGCCAGTTGCCAAATTTCATTGCCAATTTTTTTTTTAATTTTAAGTAACTAATCTAACCTAACCTAACCCCTGGTTAGGTTAGGTTAGGTTTGGTTAGTTACTTAACATTTAAAAAAAATAAAAATTTGGCAATGAAATTTGGCAATCTGGCAAGTGGCGTAAGAATCTGGCAAAAAGTCTGGGGTCCGGGATAACAGGAAAGTACCCTATTTTTTTATTTCCTAATATTTCTTGATAAATTCGGCTTCGGGGACTGTAAATAAACATGAAATAGTTATGTGATACAGAAAAATTTAAGTTAAAAATAAAAAAAAAAATTAATACTTAAAAATTTCACTTTTAAGTTCTAACCTGAATTGTATTGTTAAAATGTGTCCCAGAAAAGGACAGTGAACATTAATGGGTTAATAAATTATTATCTGCAAATTCCAACAGTCTTGAGCCCTCAGCATCAGCTGTTTTGGGATCACCTGAAGATCAGGGCCCTCAGCCTTCTTTAGTTAGCCTTATAAGGCTAACTAACGAAAATAACACGACTTAACCTAACCAGTCGTTAGGTCAACTGTACGCTCTTGACGATTGGTTAGGTTAAGTCTTGATATTTTCGTTAATTAGCCTTATAAGGCTAACTAACGAAGGCTGGGGGGCCCTGATCTTCAGGTGATCCCTGTTTTTTTCCCAATTTATATTACCGCAATTAAAATCACCAAAAATGACACAAATCTTATTATTCACTAATCTGCTTAATTGATTATACAAGTTTATATCCTCATCAACGGGCTAGTGAGCTGGTCTATATACTAGAAATAGAGGCACTACTTTATTACTTAGATTTAGATGAATTCCCAACATTTCATGAGCAGATACAGTATTACCGTTTACCGAGTGACGGTGAAAGAAGTCACGAACATACAAAAGCACACCGCCACCTTCCCTTCCGCTCCTATCTTTGTGAAACATTTTGTACCCTACCATTTTAAATTCTCCGACAAAGTCCCTTGATTCAGAATGAGTCCAGGATTCAATTATTTCTGTGATCTCAAAGTTCTCAATCTTGACAAGCGCTATAAATTCCATTAGGTTATTTCTAATTGACCTGGGGTTTCTAATTTCTAATCCATATATATATATACTGTATATATGTAGCGGCTACTGAAGTGGCAAAGACGTTTTCAAATACGTTAGCGATGTTCCATCAACACAAACACGACTAAGATAACGTCACATCGCGAGGATCCACACAAGGCATGGCCTTATGTTTTGCCTTACACCTCAACCTCATTATAAGGACTACCTCAAGCATTCCACGCCACCGTCGAACCTCGAGTTAACTCTCCCAAGAATTAGTGACCCGAGAGCTACCACCATGTAAACATCTTTGGTGCAGGCCCCATTAGGCCTGGTGTCATTCATCTAACTTTATATAAGGACTAATCATTACCTCGCGCGTTATTAATATCAAGTCATTATTATACTGAAGTCATAATTCAAGTGTACACAATATTTCGACTGTAAACAACCAACTTACATTTGCATCATTCATAAATCATTTATTTTGTTTAATAAAGGAAGAAAACTTATTCTATCAATTAACCTAATTAATAACATAATTTGATCTGCAAAGATCTGGTGACCTCCAGCCTTATCATTAACAAACAATTAACCATTATTTTCATTATTATTATTATAGTACCGATTTACGCAATAAATTGGTACCTATATATATATATATATATATATATATATATATATATATATATTATATATATATACTGTATACAGTGGTGTAGTGCTAAATAAAGAAGTGAGGGAACGCATTTTGAAAGTGTTACTCAGATGCGGGGGGGACAATGGCGAGCGCGGCGAGCCCATACAGCTGGGGGTCCGGGGGGCACTGTAAGCCTAGCCCTGTTCAAAAATCAACTTTTTCTTATTTTCATAGGTTTCTGTACTTTTTCCCATGCTTTTTGACCTGAAAAGGCCGAAAATCACAACCATTTTGACCTAGGTTGTTGGGAAGCTTTGCCGCATGGAGCTTTAAGTTTTCTGCCTTGAAATCGGCCAAAAGCACCAGTTCCGGGGTCCCTTGAATCATGTTTTGCACTATAACGTTTTATCTAAACAAGATAGAGCAACAAAATAGGCACCAAATTAAAGTGTTTTTAATCCTCTTTCTAACTTATACAATTATGATAGTCTTGGAACAAGAAATGGCACATTGGTACATACAAAGATTTCAGAAATATCACAAAATTCGTTTTCTCACACTCAAGGCAGACAAGGCGCCTTATTCATGAACAAATTTGAGATTAACATTTTGTCACAAGTCTAATCGATCAAGAAGTGAAAGCATTACATGATGATTAATTTCATAATGACATTTACACAGTCAGTTGTTGAGAGTTTGTTTCTTGAAGCTGTCAAAGCGGCGTCTGTTGAACTCCACAGCTTGAAGGAGATAGTCCCTTTGCTTGGCATCTGTTGTTATGACATTTGCAAAGTCGCTCATCATCTTGACACCACTTTCAGCAATGTCATTCACCGCTTTCAGATTCTTAACATAGTCCAACGCTTTTCTGTAGTCCTCATTCTGTGGCCAAGACGTGACAGGTTCCAGAAGCCACTCGGATCCAATGTTCAGTGTGTCCAGCAGGAAATGTGATTCTGGGCCAATGAGATCAACCAGGGTGGTCTTAGCTGTGACTCTCTGGAATAGAGGCTTTCCTGTTCTGAAGCTGTCTGGCTTCTCAGTGGCATGTAACTGGGCAGCAATGTCGTGCTTCAATGTGTCACTCAATCTACTGCTGAACAGGGCAAATGGCACGACTTCCTGCGTCAAGTACCATTTGTGGTTTTCCATCTTATTAAGTACAGCATCAGCAAGCTCTGCGTCAGTTTTCTTGTACTTCAACATGTCCTGGATTAGACTTAGATCATTCACGGGAGCATCTGCAGCAGACATTGACATCATCCATACAGGAGTGTAGAACAGCGCAAGGAAGGTGTTGAGTCTTTCCAGCTTTGATACAGTGTCTTCGTCGTACTCAAGTTGATCTGCAAACATCAGCATTTTCATGGAGTACAGGTTTCTGGCCATCCATCTGGCCTGATGAATGGCGCCTGGTCGACTCCAGTGAATACCTCGAGGAGGCGTTCCTCCAAGAACAATGACTGTCAGTTCAGCCATTTCCCTGTAGTCGGCTCTTGGAAGCCTTTCTGCTGTTAGAATGTCTTGGAGTATTTCTTCACTGTTCTTCTTCTTTTCCTTCAGCCATTTGCTGTTGATAGCCAGCATCTTTGGATTTTCCTTGGACAAGTCCGTCCAAACATCCTTCAGATGCTCAAACCAGGGATTATCTGGCCCCTTCACCTTCCCAAACAGCTTCTCCCAAACTGCTCCTACTAGGATTTCCAGGATGTGATGTCGACAGGCCAGATAAAACACCTTTTCATTCAGCATTTTCTCTAGCAGTTTGGCAGCTCCTCTGTGAACTCCTGTTACTGGATGTAGTGTCAAAAACAAGGGCAGTAACATTATCCGTAAGTTCCCATGTCTCCAGTAAATCCATTGAAGCCTCAGCCTGAGCTGTGCCAGAAGAATTGTCGATGACAGGTACTCCCAATAACTTTCCTTCAGTGTATGAAGGTGGACCAGACACTAGCACAGCTAAAGTCTCTGAGGTACTTCCAGGTTCACTGCCCAAGACATCTTTGAGCAACTTTCCATCCCAGTGTAAGGCAGCGTACTGTGGGGGTTTTCACAAAACTTGGACATGTGACTCTGGCTGATATTATACCTGGACAGCATTCTGTTGCGACGTGTTGTTGAGGTTGAGATGACGAAGTTATCCAGATCAGCCCCTCCAGCTTTCAAGGTGGCAGAAACCATGGCAGTAACTTGATTGTCTGATAAACCAAGACGATCAGCTGTATTGCAGATGACATCACATTCCATGACCTTCCTTGGAAACGTCAAAGTCACACTAGTCACAGTGTCTTGATGGTGAGAACATCCAGGACGAGGCTGATGGTAATCTATGTCCTCTGTGTTAGCGTCGTTGTCAGTTGAGTCACCCCAGGTAATGTCATCCACATGAACAACTGCCTCTTGTTCTGCTGCAGCTGTAAAATAGTACAACATGTTAAGACAGTAATTGTTAAGTACATGCTAAATATCGCAATGGAGTAAAACTTAAAACTTTTTGTAACGTTCAAAGTAATTAGTTTTACCTTGTTCTTGTCTATGCTGCAGTCTTTCATTCCTCGCTGCTTGCTGCAGGGATCTTGTCTCAAAAATCTTGTCATGACCAGACATATGACCTTTCCTCTCAGTCTTTTGGTCTTCGTAGAACCTGATATCCTCATCTTTCTTCTCTCTGGATAACAGTCTGTTGTTCTGTATTTCCTGGATTGCATCTGGAGCTCCTATATCGAACAGGCTGTCTAATTCCAGCACAAATGCTCCTCTTTTTCCTCCAGGGTTACTTGCTCTTCCTTTGCTTTTCATCAGAGCACGATGTTTCTCATGTAGTTTCATGAAGAGCTTCATTGCGTTGTACTTGGTCATTGTCTTGATCCTAGCCATCTGCCAGAATGGGATGATAGATTCAACTGTTTCATATGCAAGGTCTTGAACATGGGCCTCCCTGCATTTTCCGGTAAATTCTGAAGATTAAGGAAATACTGGAACGCCTGTCTGTTGGTGGGAAGCTGGGAACCACTGATAAAAGCTGAAGGGTATCCAACCAGGAAAGTTTCAGTGAGAGATCTGGTAGATGGTCCAGTTGACACCTGCCTGTGGACAGTACGTGGAGGTTTTGAGATATCAACTGTGCGCCCACGGAGCTCCCTCAGCTCCTTGCTTAATGCCATTGTGAAGTTGTAACTTGTAGATGGTTTTCTAGATTCTGATTGAGTTTCTGTTGTTTCCTGAAAAATGATAGATAATTATTATTATTATTATTATTACTATTAATCAGTGGCGACTCGTGGTATAAATGTATGGGGGTGCGATTTCATAAAATTGTACGACAACACGGACTCACAATAGGCTAGCGCGCGAATCCAACTGCCGCTCACAAGAGTACTTGTATTAACATATGCGGCTATGCCAGACGTACAATTCTAGTTAATTAGAAATAAGTAATAATTTCAATAAAATACATATAAATGGCTTATATCATTATTACTGAAGTAACTATTAGTAAAAATAAAGTTGTTGTTATAAAAAAAATTCGCGATTGTACTTATATTTTCATTACAACAGTAAAATATAATTTATATTTACTTGAGCGAAAAATCTATCGCTCCATTCGGCTGCAATATTATTTTGTATTCAAACAGCGGTACGCTGTTTGAAGCTATGCTATAAGTTTAGAATATTATGTACTGTATGAAGGCTTACTCAAAATGCCTCATGAATCATGATATGCCACATGAATTTTTAAAATATATTTCAAGAATATTTATTTTAATATCTTAAAATTAATATATTTTTTATCTGTTAAATTAATATTTATCGTTTCAAGCAAGGGGGAGCGACCGCTCCATCGCTCCTATACGCCAGTCGCCACTGCTATTAATTATTATTTATTATTATTATTATTATTATTATTATTATTATTATTTATTAATTTTATGCTCTTTCATTTGATACCTAATTTGTTGCTCTATCTTGTTTAGATCAAAAGTTAAAGTGCAAAACATAATTCAAGGGACCCCGGAATTGGCGCTTTGGCCGATTTCAAGGCAGAAAATTTAAAGCTCCATGCGGCAATGCCTCCCAACATCCTAGGTCAAAATAGTTGTGATTTTCGGCTTTTCCAGGTCAAAAAGCATGGGAAAATGTACAGAAACCTATGAAAATAAGAAAAAGTTGATTTTTGAACAGGCCTACTGTAAGCCCCCCGGGAAATCTTTTGAAATCTGACCAATTTCAGGGATATTTTGAGGTCATATGCACTGGATATTAGGATATATTCCTAGGTTGAAGATGCAGTATTTCCAGTGTCATTAGATATACGACATCCAGTACGATCAATAAAAATAGCTAACTGGAATGATTAACTAAAAAAAAGTTAACAACTGGTACGCCGTGGTGACTGTTTCACCAGATCTTTATAGGCTAGCATTGCCTCAGTCGAAGCTAAAAGAAATGAAACAGTTAATGATTCTTTCTCATATTTCTTCTAGGGGTGGGAATTAAAATTTCATGACGTTAGAGATTTCTAAGTTCGGATTTATTTGAAATAGTGAGGGAACGCCGTTCCGTCTACCAAAAAAAGTAAGGGAGCGCCGTTCCCACGCGTTCCCACAGCACTACACCACTGACTGTATGTATATATATATATATATATTATATATATATATATATATATGATGCAAACCCACAATGAAAAAGAAAAAATATTCCAAGGCTTTCCGTGTATTCAGCAGTACGCCTCGTCAGGGAATGATTCCCTGACGAGGTGTACTGCTGAATTCATGAAAGGCCTTGGAATCATTTCTTCTTTTTCCTTGTGGGTTTGTATTATTTATTTATTTCACGTGTTTAATTGTGAAATTCATTCAATATATATATATATATATATATATATATATATATATACACACACACGAGAGCAATTCAATAAGTATCCGCACTTTTTATTTTCACATCTAATAGATTATAAACACCATTTCTCAACATAGTCTCCCTGTTTCTCAATACACTTAGTCCAGCGATCTACAAGCTTCCTAGTGCCATCACAAAAGAATGTTTTTGGCTGTGTGCGTAACCAGGCATGCACCGCTTCCTTCAGGTCATCATCGCCTTGGAATCGCTGACCTCTCAAAGCATCTTTTAGTGGTCCAAACAGGTAAAAATCCGAAGATGCCAGGTCTGGACTGTAGGCTGGATCGTCGAGAACTTCAAATTTAAGTTCTTGAAGGCATTTTCTTGTCTGTGCAGCGGTATCAGGGCGCGCATTGTCGTGTAACAGACTAACACCTTCCGATAATCTTCCTCTCCGTTTTGTGCGAATTGCTTGCTTTAACTCATTTCAAAGCATGTCAGAATACGATGCATTTGTTACTGTAGTTCCACGCTCTAGATAATGTTCAAGGATAGGGCCGAAAACATTGTTAGCATAACTTTACCTGCTGACGGCTGCGCTTTGAACTTCCTTGCAACGGGAGATGTTCGATGGTTCCATTGCATGCTCTGTCATTTGCTTTCTGGTTCATAGTGATGGATCCAGGTTTCATCTCCAGTAATAATGCACTCCAAAAAGTTTTCACCTTCATTATGACACCGCGCCAAAAGACGAGAGCAGATGTCCATAAGTTTACGCTTGGGCTCTTCTGTCAACTGTTTGGGCACCCATCTTGCACAAACCTTGTGAAAGCCAAGACTGTCTTGAACTCTCGAATAGGCTGACCATTGACTGATGTCTAATGAAGATGCAATTTCTTTTATTGTTAATCTTCTGTCATCGAAAATCATGGCTCTGGCTTCTTCCTGCTTGTCACCACTTGTTGATGTTGCCGGTCGTCATGAGCGCTGAGCATCTGTCACACATGTCCGACCTTCCTTGAACATTTGAATCAACTCGTACACACTTCGCCGTGGTAACGCATTATTCCCATACTGAGCACATAAACGCGTGTGAATTTCAGCTCCTTTTACACCTTCTGCCCACAAAAAATGAACCACGGATCTCTGTTCTTCCAGAGTACAAATTGAAAGCGGCGCAGCCATACTCACTACTCGTACGATATGTAGCAGATATGAGTAGCAGAGCTGGGCACTTGCGGCATATTGCGGTACTGCGGTACTGCTGCACTACCAAACCGGTACCAAACCGGTACGCGGAAATTTGAATGCGGTAGCGGTACTGCGGTACTTTCAGCGATCCTTTGCGGTACTGCGTTATGGGGGCCCGGGGTGGTAGTGCGGTGGTACCGCAAGTACCGCAGTACCGCAAAATGTGCCGCAAATGCCCAGCTCTGATGAGTAGCCTAATTAAGCCTACACTGTTGCTAGCCTAAATAAGCCTATAGATCTCAGTTTGGCTCGTTATTACGAGTATATATTATATATACTATCAGAGCTGGGCATTTGCGGCATATTTTGCGGTACTTCGGTACTTGCGATACCACCGCACTACCACCCCGCACTACCACCCCGCAGTACCGCTACCGCATTCAAATTTCCGCGTACCGGTTTGGTACCGGTTTGGTAGTGCAGCAGTACCGCAGTACCGCAATATGCCGCAAGTGCCCAGCTCTGTATACTATATTATCACTAAAATAAAAAGTGCGGATACTTATTGACAGAGCTGGGCAATTGCGGCATATTTTGCGGTACTGCGGTACTACCAAACTACCAAACCGGTACCAAACCGGTACGCGGAAATTTGAATGCGGTAGCGGTACTGCGGTATTTTCAGCGATCCTTTGCGGTACTGCGTTATGCGGTACCGGTTTGCGGTTTGCGGTAGTACCGCAGTACCGCAAAATATGCCGCAATTGCCCAGCTCTGCTTATTGAAGTACCCTTGTGTGTGTATATATATATATATATATGAGAGAGAGAGAGAGAGAGAGAGAGAGAGAGAGAGGTTGACAAAAGTAAACAGACGCCACAATGATTGCCCTCGAGAACAAATGACAAAGTTCATTAATAGAATGCCAGAACATGTCATCTTTACATAATGCAAAGGTGAAAAAAAACAATTCTAAGTATATACATTCAATACATTTTATATTTATTCACTTTGATTATCAACTCAAAAACTGTGGTAAAAAGTGAAGATGTCTATTTACTTTTGTCAACCATCTCTCTCTCTCTCTCTCTCTCTCTCTCTCTCTCTCTCTCTCTCTCTATATATATATATATACACACACACACGAGGGTCACTCAATATATTTTAAACCACCTTTTCCTTTCCAAGTTTCCTTGTAAGTTCCAGAAATTTTGTACAAAAGTACTTACATACCTTTTTTACAAGTTTTTATTTTTCCACATGGTCTCCATTCTTTTCTACGGCTTCCCTCCACCTCGAAACAAGGGCCTTTATTCCTTGCTGGTAAAAGTCCGCTGGGTTCCGCTGGAGCCACCTCCTAACCTCCTCAACAACCTCATCGTCACTCTGAAACTTTCTTCCACGAATAGCATCCTTCATTGGCCCAAACAAATGGAAGTCTGCAGGTGCCAGATCTGGGCTGTATGGAGGATGGGGTAACACAGTCAAACGCATTTTTGTGATGGCCTCTCTTGTTTGCAAACTGTTGTGTGGTCTTGCGTTATCGTGCAAAAAAAGGACGTCTACCAGTTTTCTCTCCGTTCGAACTCGCTTTATATGTCTCTGGAGTCTCTGTAGAGTAGCAATATATGCCTCTGAGTTGATTGTTTGTCCTTTCTTCATAATGTCTACCAGAATTACCCCCTTTCATGTCCCAGAAGATGGTGGCCATAACCTTTCCTGCAAAGGGGGCCATTTTGAACTTTTTCTTGCGTGGGGAGTCTGCGTGATGCCACTCCATTGATTGGCGTTTTGTTTCAGGTTCAAAGTCGTGTACCCAAGTCTCATCCCCAGTCACAATTCGTGGAAGGAAGTCATGCCCTTCTGTCTCGTATCGAACCAACGACTCAGAAGCAATTTCTTTTCTTTGGGCTTTGTGATCTTCAGTCAGTTCACGAGGAACAAACCGTGAACACACTTTTGAGTATCCCAGTTGCTGAATTATCGTATTCACACTTCCTTCAGTAATTCCTAGCTCCAGTGATAGCGCCTTGTATGTGACGCGCCGATTTGATCGAATGATGCTGTTAGCACGTTGCACAGTGTGAAATGTCACAGCCGATGGCCCGATGCTGTTCTACGTTCAAATTCTAAAAAAGCTGATCATATGAAATCTGGTGTAAGTGATGCGCATACCGTATGTCATAAAAAGGCGCTTAGCAACAAGGTGCTTAGCTTAACTTAGCCTAGCTCCTTAGCCTAACACATCAAATAGCCTCATACTGTAGTTGATGCCTGAAGTTAAGTGCCGTAAACTGTTTAAATAATGAATTTTGAAATCAGTGAGTAATTTCCCTGTCCGAAATTTAGAATTTGAACGTAGAATTAGTCTAGTTGTTGTGAACGGTGGATATCATGTGGAGGTTTACTAACTATATTAAATAAAACTTAAAGCATTCATGCCTGTTTTTATCATTGTTCTTTAACTCTATCATTTACAATAAAAAAATTGTAAAAGCTTATTTTTAGGCCATACATTTTGGGACATCGTCTATACAGGGTGTTTCAGGAAGAAAGGTCAATACTTCGGGAGGTGATAGTATCGGTCATTGTGAGAAAAAAGTTCATATGAACATGTGTCTAATTCTGAATGGTTACGGAGATAGAGCTGTTTGAATCTACAAATACAAAAGCATTGTTAATGGTAATCAAGAAGGAGAAACCAATTTCTGTTTCTAACATTTAATGTTTAAACATTGGCATTTTGAATGGTATCAGATACAGAAATGACAAATTTGTTACAGTTTACAATACGTTTTCGAAAATCCCACCGTCAACCTCAATGCACTTTGCAACTCGTGTGCGAAGATTGCGTGTTGTTCGTCTGAGATGATCTTGACGTTCCTTTATGCGGGCAGCAGCATCCAAAATGCGCGCGAGCAATTCGTCTCGTTTATCCACCTTTCTTTTGTAAACTTGACTTTTCATCCACCCCCACAAACAATAATCTAACGGAGAGAGGTCTGGAGACCTTGGTGGCCATTGAATGGGACCACCGCGGCCGATCTATCGACCAGGGAAAGTTTGATTTAGGTATTGCATCACCAGACGGGTAGAATGTGGAGGAGCTCCGTCATGCTGAAAGTACATACCAGCGCGTGTAGCCAAAGGAACATCCTCCAATAGTCCTGGCAATTCATTTTGCAGAAATTCTAGGACTTTGTCCTGTAAGACGATTCTCTAAAGTAACAGCCAATCAGCTGATCATTGATGATACCGCACCACACATTGGCAGAGGAGCGATGTTGAAAATTTGTTTCCACAGTGGCATTTGGATTTTCGTCTGACCACCGATGAGAGTTACGAGTGTTGTTGATACCGTCACGGGTGAAAGTAGCTTCATCGGTGAACAGTATTAATCGAAGCAGTCGGCGATTAGCATTTACCCAATGACAAAATTCCAGTCGCATGGCAGCGTCTCCTGGTTGAAGGTGTTGTACACACTGTACTTAATATGAATGCAAGCCTTCCTCACATAATGTTCACCATACTCTTGTGTGTGGTACACCGAGACGTGTAGAAATTCTTCGTGAGCTAGTAGTAGGACTACGCTCTACCAACTGAAGAATGTTTTCCACTTCATCCACATCTTATAGACCTTCACGTTCAGATGAAACATGAGCGCTGGGAAGTGTACCAATCTCACGCAATGTGTTGAAAACCCTGGTAAACACTCTTCGAACCTGAATTCTGCGGTTCGGAAACCGTCGACGGTATTCTGCAACAGCAGCTGTTGCACTTCCATCGCAAAAACCGTAGACATACACCACATCTGCATATTCGGCATGTGTGAAGGTGTGTGGCATTCTTAACACTGCTTCAAACACCAAACAATGTCACCCACAACAGTCAGCTGTCGATTGGCTTATGTTACATGCTTACATTACAGCTTACATGGTTCAAGGTTATAGGGGAGGGAAGGGGGAGGAAGAGCTGCGCGCGGATCAGATTCAAATAGCTCTATCTCCGTAACCATTCAGAATTAGACACATGTTCATATGAACTTTTTTCTCACAATGACGGATACTATCACCTCCCGAAGTATTGACATTTCCTCCTGAAACACCCTGTGTATATACACACACACACACATATTAGTGGTGGACCGGATATCCGCATCATTTTTAACATCCGCATCCGCACTTCTGACTGCGGATGTTATGCTGATATTACCTCTAATAAATTATGCAATTTACAATTAAATTAGCTTATAAAGTAGGTTATAAGGCCCAGCCATGCACATTTCGTGTAAAGTATTAATTATTAATGAACAAACAAATATATAAACCTCAAACTATAAATACCTGGTAACACAGAAAATTGAATGAAACTTGTTTCATTCAATTTTCTGTGGCTGAAACTCTTGAGAAAGTAATTATTTTTATCATAATGAAAACATTAATATGAATTTTAATTCTCATGCATTGCCTGCCATAATAGTAATATCACGAAATTTGAAAAATTGTCACATATTCATAATTCTACATTATATTGATAAATTAACTAAATATCCGCATCCGCATTCGCATCCGCAGATGTTGAAAAACTGACATCTGGTCCACCATTAATATATATATATATATATATATATATATATATATATATATATATATATATACTGTATATGGTGTTGCATTAAAACGTTGTTTTGGTATTCTTTTGGAAAAAAAATCTATTGGAAAATCCGTTTACATGGAAAATAAATGTATAATTTCAATAAATTACTTTTTATATGTTGTAAAAACATATAAAACATATTTTAAATCCATAAAATAGACTTTCTTCTTATTAAACCTAGATTTACAGGCTACGGCATAGGCTTAATAATTACTTTCAACTTCTTTAATATGTGAAGCCAAAAATACAGACGCTAAAATAATTGCTTAATGTTATTAAAATAAAGAAAAATATCAGTCATGCGTGTAAGATTTTATATTAATTAATGCGAAGCCGAGGCCATAGAACGGTGTTTCTTAACATATTTTGTGGTGACGACCCCATTTTGACAAAAAACAATTCGTGATCCCCCTTCCCTAAATGATGATACAGTAACATACTTCAAGTACAAAAAAACAGCTCCCCGAACTATTTACCACGTGACGATGGAAGGCTTGGTGAGAGGTAGCTACCTCATCCATTCAATGAAAGGGTGGTAGTGTCTGCCGAATTTGGAGAAATGAGATACACTAAACTGATTGAATGTTCTTTTGACAAGTAGTAGTCATTACCGTCGGAAGTCTTATGTAAATGGGGGAGGGGTGAGTTAATGGGAGAGGAGGGTTAACCCCCAAGTTGCATTAAGGGGAGTGAGGGGGTTTTGCGGAGAGGGTGAATGACCTCCCCCCAAAGGGGTAACCCAGGCACCAAAGGTGCCCTCGCCGTAGGCGAGTTTGCGAAGCACAAGCAGTGCCCGTCGGGCAGCGAGCCGAAGGCTCTGCTTGCTCATTTAAAAAAATAGTCTTTCTGATTTTACATATTTCTGTAATTTTCGTTTGAAAAATAAACTTCACTCTTTCACAAAGGCTGAATTCTTTGGGAAAGTACCGGGACCACCGACCCGCTGAGCACTTCCCGCGACAGCCAGGTTAAGAAACACTGCCTGTGAGGATATCTAATACCGTATTTTCAACTCTTTTTAACAGTTAGTAGTAATCAAGGAAATGAAAATATGCCTCTTCAAAATCCCAAGCAAACCATGGTAGGCTATATTTACGTACTTATTGATACATTGTACTATGCAAGTATACATACAATATGCAACAGTAATTAATGTACTCAGCTTTTCACTATTAACAAAGTAGCTACTTATTTTAGTAGTATGAGGTAATTAAAGAACGTACATTCAACAGTAAGAGTTAATATGATCTTAAGCCCGACCTAAGATATGTCAAAAGAGTGGTTTTTGCATAATCTGATCACTTTTAAGTCTATATTTTAAAGGAACACGATTTTAAATATATTGATTGGGTTAATTTGTTATTACTTATTGACTTTTATAATCAAAATTTTTTGGAAGAAACGAAACTGTATATTTACATTTATCAACCCTCTGTATATATGTTAACCCCTCCGTCTATGACTCTGTGGCCTTGTTTGGTTCGAAGTCGACGGGGGTTCTGGTTAGGTAGCAGCAACGGATTTGTTACTTGCAGTAGTTTCTTCTATACTACTCTCCGAGTTCTTCTATAGGGGTTCGAAGGATTCTGGGAGGCTTACTAAATTCTCTGAAGGTTCCCTGATTCGTATAACGTATCGGAACATTATTTTTTTTCTCTATTTAATGACTAAGTTCTCTGAGGGTTCCCTGATTCTTCTTGTAACGTATCGGGAGATTTTAATGACTAAGTTCTCTGAAGAGAGCACGGCTCGAAGGAGAAGATAAAGACTTTTTCTTACGGTAATTTACTGTTAAAATGTTACAGGTAATGATCAGCCTCTAAGTTAGATCAGTCTAGTCAGAATGAACATGGAAGAAATTTTGTGGGTTTATATACCCATAATTTGCTAACATCATTATTATTAAATATTGACTTGTGTCGTTTTTTTTATTCTCTGTAGGCTGCATTATTTTTGCACAATATTTGAAAATAAAGTAATTTTTTTGCTGTTGCAATGTTTAAACAGATAAACAGGATATTGGAAGAGGAGGCCATATTTTTATCTTAAACCACATATTTTCAGATCTGATGTTTTCCAGATCTACCGAGTTAATTAGAAGTGAAAATTGAACTATGCATCTTTACACTAAAATATGCATATGAGCAAAAATTAAAGGTTTAAGATTTACAATTAAATGCTTAGGCAAGACACGACTTCACCCTCCACAACGAAGAGAGAATGCATACAAAACACGAACATTGAAAAATCCAATCAGGTTTCATTATGAAGCTAAATCTAAAAAAATTATTAAGAAATTTTGAAAAGAACAAGTCACCAATTATTTGGTCAAATAGGAAGCAAATCAAAAATTTCTCCCAACGAAAAAATAATAATATCGCCGCGTGTCATTCCTAAATGGCGACATATGTCGGGTCGTACATTGAATATAATCCCAAGTACATCACTGAGTACATTATAATTTTGGTTTATTACAACTATGATTATAATTACCAATTAATTCACATTCGCTTATTATCGTTAATTACAGTTTCATTAAAGTATATTAATTACAATTAAACGGTTAACTATAGTTTTTTACAGTGTTTCCTATTTATAGACAATTAGGATGTTACACAAAGTACATGGGCACCTACGGTGTATATATATATATATATATATATATATATATATATATATATATATAAAACATAACACGCCTAATAATGTTTTATAAATTAGAAGCAAGCGAGAGAGGAGATTTTCGTTTTCAGATGCCCACTTTTGGCAGGTCGGGTACGATTTGGCGCCGCCGTATGGGCGCCACCGTTTGGGCGCAGAGCCGGTTTGGCGCCGCCGTTAATTAGTATTAAGTATTAAATAGTAATACTTGGTTATTAACCTGAAGTGCAAAGGACAAATACATACAAAAAACAATGTAAGGTGTATATATAATAATATGGGTACTTTTCTGTTATCTGCCCCCTTGACGATTGGTTAGGTTAAGTCGTGATATTTTTGTCAAAACTAACGAACCAATCGTCAAAGGCGTACAGTTGACCTAACCGGATAGTGACGATTGGTTAGGTTAAGTCGTGATATTTTTGTTAGTTTTAACGAAAATATCATGACTGAACCTAACCATTCGTCAATGGGGCAGATAAAAATATTGTAATGATGGTTCTAAATAAATCTTTATAATTTTTTATTGTTTCAATTGTTTATATATTTTAAATGTTAAGTCCTGAGTGTAGACCTGGGGGCGGCGCCAAACCGGCTCCGCGCCCAAACGGCCGCGCCCAAACTGTGGCGGCCAAACGGCGGCGCCAAATCGTCCCATTTCGGCTCAGCGCCCAAAAACTGTGGCGGCCAAACGGCGGCGCCAAATCGTCCCATTTCGGCTCAGCGCCCAAACTGTGGCGGCCAAACGGCGGCGCCAAATCGTCCCATTTCGACTTTTGGCGTTGTCATCGGAATTCGAACACTTGCGTCAGCATGAACGAATATCTTGCGAGGTATTAAATTTAAAAAATACAAAGTATACATGTGAACGTACTTACATGTAAGGTAATTATGTACGTCCCCAGTGGACATGTACGAATGCATAAAGTATTGTACACATATTGGTAGTCACACAATAGGTTGACAATAAGTAGACAATAGGTAGCTGAATGAATAATTAATAAAATTAATAAAAGATAAAGGTCAAGAAAGGACATGTATGTATGAATGAACAACATATAAATAATGACGTATAGAGTGTAAAGTTTTTATTATTATGTTAAAGAATTGAATACGAAAGATATCCACATACTAAACACGTGATTCAGCATTCAAGGTATGGAAAACGTGAAGGGAATTAAGTTACTTTATGACGTCATAGTTTATCAAATTATTCAATACGTTAATTCATAATTATTACGCCATAATTATTCAATTCATACGTACAGTATAAGTCATTATTGGGGGAAATTAGAGGAAACGAATTAGAGAGACACAGTTTACAGCCATGGTACAAGAGTGAGTGAAACTATTAATTAAATATATATATACTTATACGAGTATACAGTAAATGTTAGGGAATTGGGTACATTTGGGGAAGAATTAAGTAAATGAATAAAGAAGTACAAACAAGGGTTCAAATCATGTCACATTTACTGTGCATGCATAATCTAATAAAATTTAGGGATGAGGGTTAGATGTAAGACAACAATAATTAATTATAATAAATTCTATAACAAATGGAAAATGGGGATATGGGTAATATTCTGATGAAAATGTAACCGATCTAAATCGTCGATTGTCTTGTTTGTACTTTGAGGGAATGAAATTAAGGGACATTCGCTTCTCACAGCGAATCTAAGGGCCTCTAACTCTGCTGAGTTAATGAGGAGAAGGTTCGACTTCCTCAGTCAAGGCCTAAGGCAGGAATTAAAGGGGAAGAGGTTCGACCTCCTTCGTCTAAGGCTCACGCAAGAATGAATTTACATTATAAAATATTAATTAAATTTAAAAATAATTTGGGGGACTGGAGTTCAAGGTTAAGTCTCCCCCTTAGTTGGAGAATCGGCGGTTTCATTTTTTTTTATAAACAAAAATAAAAAAAAAAAAATTAAATAAAAAAAAAAATTTGCTAATTACATACTTTTGATGGCAACATAATGTCGGGGTTTGTACACTAATACAGTACTATACCAAGTATTTAATATAAGTAGTATGAGCGCAAAATGGGGAGTGCAAGAAGGTTGCAATATTGCTCAATGTTGCAGTAGGTTATGCACCAAAGGGGGGAATGTTGTAAGGGGAGGAGGTTATGCAATGAAGGGGTAGAAGGGGTTGTGCAACAAATCAATGCTGAAAAGGGGGGATGGGGAGGGAGCTTTGAGGGAGAAGGGAGGATGACCTTCCCGAAAGGGGTAACCTTAACCTAAGAGAGAGAGAGAGAAAGGAGAAGGAGAAGGGTCTTTAGGGGAGAAGGTGAATGTCCTCATCCCCACAAAGGGAAACCTAACCTAAGCCTTAACCTAAGAAGGAGAGAAGGGCGTTCGACTGGCTCCAGCCAGACGCATAATGAGAGTTCATCTGGGCGCCCGCTGTCTTATAAGGTGTAAATCAGCCAGTTGGCTTAATCCGCCATTTAGCTAGAAGGCTTCTTAGAAGGCGTAAATGGCTTGTTCAGGTGTACATTATTAGGGTTGAGTTGCCAGATTGCGCTATTTATTTAATTAAAGCATATATTCTTGACAGTTGGTTTAGAAATCCGTCAGTCGGTTTACAAGGTTTAATCTGGCTTAGAAAGCGTAAATGGTTTGTTCATGTGTACATTGTTAGGGTTGAGTTGCCAGATAGCGCAATTTATTTAATTAATGCATATATTCTTGACAGTTGGCTTAGAAATCCGTCAGTCGGTTTAGAAGGCGTAACCAGCCATTAGGTATACATATAATTAAATAATAATATCGCTTATATATATATACACAATCAAGAGAATTAAATAAAACCATTACAGCATTCTGTTTATTCAGACGAATTATTGGAATCAATTTCATGAAATATATAGAAAATAAATATACAATCCTATACAAACGGTGGAATATATATGATAAAAAAATATAATAAAAAAATAATAATATTATAAGAAATACGAAAGAGGAATATATATATGATCAAAAACTAAAATAAAAAATAATATAATACAAAACGATGGAGTATAATTATCAATATATTAGTACAGGAAATATATATATACACACACAATTATATTAAATAATTAAATATATTGAAAATAAATATACATCAAAATACTTTATCTTCTACTGCGCTTAACTAAACCAATAAACTCCCACGTAATCGAGTCTACAGTCACATCATTATTGCTTTGCACTACGCAGTAAATACGATTTAACATTATTTCACCGCTCAAGGTGTGACGTCGCCTATACTCGATGTAAATGGCCTTCATATCGTTCAATACTATTTTTGTGCCCACTTTACATTCGGTTGGCAAGTTATCTTTAAACACGGCTAGAATACATTCAAAATCACGTACAAAGAGGTCCTCGTTAGCTACAACATCATTATTAAATACAATTTAAACACTGTTTTCCAATCGACGGTTTATTCTTACCGATCCAAACTTTTCATTGTGAACTCTTCTTCACAATTCATAGCGACAGTTGAAATAATCATCTAAGTCGTAACGACAGTGCTCATTATATAAAGATACAATTCTTCAGGGTGAACGGTGTAGGTGAGCTCAGCTCAGGATATTTCGAAGAGTCTAAACCTTTTAAATAAGTATCCAGCTCTAGACCATTCTCGCCCTTGTTCAGTCCTACACTCGGTAAACCCGTCGAGCAGAGCGGTGTATGTGATTCAGGAACCGTATCAAAATAAATCATATCTGTAATACGCGCGTCTAATATAGGCTTCAGCTTGCGGAAACCTACGATTTAAAACATTCTGTCGAGGATGAAACGATTCGCGTAGGGACAAGAACCTTATTATCAGAAGCATTCTTCCACATCAGTCGTGTATCAATGCATGGCTGATCGTTATTTATACACAACGTACAAACAATGGCGTATGAGGGGGTATCACTAACCTGCTCTCTTCTTGTACTTATACCTGCAGGAATTTTATAACAATCCTCACTCCACTTCTCAACTACCACGAAAATTCTATTCATATCCTCAACACTTAAATAAAAAACATTCCGTTTGTTTGTTTGTCTACAAGTCGTTTCTAGTAAATAGTTAATGGCACCGGTTTCACTCCTGAACACGCGCAACGACTCCGTCATGGACACATCGTACACGGCATTGAGAATGCTTCTTAAAGGAAGTTCCATCGTATTCGAGGAGCGCATGTCCAGTCGGTTCAAGATCTGAGATGACTATGAGCAATAGGCGAGCGGATCGGCTCCGGGAGGAGTGTCACGCCATACGCTGATGAAACGTGTACGGCGTTGTTCCAACGTGACTACGTGTATCCCAATATACTGGGTAGGTGTTTTGAGAAATTTCCGATATATGAAGCAGTACCGGTTTTAATGTTTTATCACTCCCACTCCCCAGAATACGCACCAGATATTTTTGCCTAGGGGGATTTTCACGAACTAAACACATTTTATTCACACTCCGGCGCACTATTTGAGATAAACATATGACCACATTTTTCCTTTTAGCTTAGCGTGCGATATGCATCTCTAAATTCTGTTAAATACTCACGCAGACCTTTAGCCACAACCTCACTACAAAACCTCATCATGATATATATTAATGTAGTGGTAAAAATACTTAAGATTCTCCATGATGACAAAATTTACATTCTCAATCGCAGGGTATGAGTACTCGGTATGATGCAACATGACATAATATCGCTCGTCGCACCACTCATCAAAAGGCTCACCAAACAACCGTTGCTTCTCTTCTGCACGTGTTGTTTCTTCTACTTCACGGTATATGTAAACTTTTATAAGTTTAGTCCTACAACATCGTTCAATACATCACTTGTATCACGAAATCCTGCAATGCTCTCGTCAGAAAAGCCGTAGAGTATTTGTACCTCTTGTTCCTTCGCACGATTCAATGTAGCGTTAAAATTATCAAAGGAGGGTGGAATAGGGAGCCATTCAGTAACCTTATCTTCACACTTTGCGAATATCACTTCATAAACGTCGAACACGTAATATTAAAGGTAGCCATTACTATTTTCGTCTACGTTGGAAAATACACGTCTGAGACGGAGGGCTTGCAGCAGTCAACTGAGCATGCAGGGAAGAGATATGCCAAGGTAGTAGCAAGAGTCACGTGACCGATCATACAGGTGGGCAGAGCTTAGAAGTTGTATGTACTGTAGAACCTGTACACACACCACACACACACACACACACACACACACACACACAAAGAAGAAAGTGAAACGCTAGTTGAAACACGATTTATTTAATAAATGAAATATTCAATGTGTGTATATATATATATATATATATTATATATATATATAATCTATATACAGGGCGTCCAAAAAAATGTATACACACTTTAACAGCTGATAGCTCAATTGATGTTCTTCTTTCCAAGTTAAACCCATTAGAATTAATAATGGCAGTCAGACTAAGCTTTGAACAAAGGAAATTCATTCTAAAATGCTACTGGAAGGTGGAAAACGCAGTTGAAGTGCAAAGACAGTTTAGGAGGGAGTTTCAAACAGATCCACCAACGCGACTTACCATCACTCGAATTAGAGATAAGTTTGAAGCCGATGGAACTGTTCAGAATGTCCACAAGAAGCGTTCCGGAAGACCACGGACATCGACAAGCCCCACAAAGCAAGAAAGAGTACTGGAAACGTATCACCAAAGTCCAAGAAAATCTGTGCGGCAAGCGAGTCGTGAGGTAGGAATTTCAGAATCGTCTGTCCAACGCATTTTGAAGCGCTGTCAATGGAAAAGTTACATTCCAAGATTAGTCCATGCTATTAATGAAGATGATCCGGACCGAAGAGTGGAGTATTGCGAGTGGTACTTGGCACGATGTGGATGTGGATTGGACGAAGGGGTTTCGTAGAATACCCTCCGCGTTCACAGACCTCACACCACTAGACTTTTTTTAGGGGATACTTAAAAGACAAAGTCTACGCTATAAAACCTGCAACAGTCGCTGATTGAGAGCAGCCATTGAACGAGAATGCACACAAATACCAAACGAAATGTTTCGTGATGTTTGCGATTCCATTGCTTCGCGTTATCAGCAGTGCCTGGACCAGAACGGACGTCAGTTTGAAAACAGGCGTTGACAAAACAATTAAATAATGTCTGTAGATTCTATTACATTTTGAAATGAAATGTATTTTAATAAACACTGCCTTTATAAGTATTTAAAGTGTGTATACATTTTTTTGGGACGCCCTGTATATATATATTTACAAATACGTATAATAAATAAACATATCGTTAACAATAGACATATCAAAGATTATGGTATCCAAAGGGTACGGTTCATAGGGACCAGGCACTGGTAATGGTTTCTAAGGTGTTGAGGCACACCTTTGTACCCCTGAGTTCCTTCACGCCCCCCCAACTTCTGCGCCTGAAAATTGTGGGTACCTACAGTTAGTTGGGATGTGGTCGCCCTCATCATCATTCAAGCACACTAGATCCTTCAACGAATCAAAGTTAACGACCCACCGATTCGCCTGGTTGAGCGTGATACCATTAGCCTTCACGATATAGTTTCATATCCTCTCCACCCTCACCCGTAACCTTACGTTTTTGGCCATGTTGAGGCAAAAAATGTCGGAGTATGAGGACGTCTCCATACTCATCCTTGATCTCATCAGTCAACTCTCCGAGGAATTCATCACCTCCCTCTCTGGAATATCACACTATCTGTATCGGCGTACAAAATCCTCCGCCCAAGAGAATGCAATAGGCCCAAAGTTGATGCGTGCGTAGTCCGTTGTGAAGCTGGCTACAGGTATGTTTGTAACCCGTGAGGTATCTGTGGCCAATCGGTATTGTTGTACTTTATTATGTACATATAACCTACATTCACGATCTCCATGACCTCTTTATCGGGAGTGTTGGCATAATCCAGACTTAACTCTAACTTTGTGCCAATAAAACATTCCCTTTGCCAGTATTCTGTGCAAATTTTTCCAAAGACTGTTTACACCCAAATTTGCACTAAAGCGCTGCCTGGGTTCTTTACAATTTGGGAACGTCAAGCTGTATACCTTTCACTCTCACGGTAACGTTGAATATAAGCCGATTTTATCTTCGTATCAACTCCTCGCGGATAACCTGATGCTTCTACCTTATCCTTCAAAAAAGCGTATCTTCAATATTCTGTAGCCATGGCGAACAGCTAGAGCCAGCTCTGGGCTTGTATATATACCTCTGATCTTATGCTGGTTGGTTGTATGATTATATTCCCCATTGTTCTCCTCTGCATACTTCACACAAAGGGGAAACAAGAACTTGTGGTCTATAACGACGGGTAAGATCGGCATCCATAAATCGTGTGGGGGGGAGCACATCTACGAAAGAAAGGTCGAAATAGTACCCGTTCAAATTTGTTGAGAACACCTCGATGGTGGGCAGGTCAGGTCCCACCAGTTTCTAAGGTGCACCCACGGGGTACGGATTGTTCTTCATCACGTAGGGATATAAAGAACAGAAGTCGTAGTAATGGAGTTTCACGCGCTCCGTAGGCGGAAAGTATAGCTTGAAGGGATTTGTACGCCTCCGAACAAGCTATCACCGCATTTGAGAGGATCCAGCACCATTGAACGTTTGATCGTGTTTATTTCTTCACGGTACTGTCCATCTGTTTTCAGTCGTGCATCATCCTCATGCTCCCACAAGATTTTGTGAGTGAATTGGGAGCCTATAAGTTGATCGCGGGTGCGGGTCCACGCAAGACTGTCGGCAGGAGATTTACCGTGGATATCTCCTACGATTCCACACGAAGGACGGGGTCATCCGTGCCACCAGCAACCGTTAAAGGAGTACACAGTCTTCTCACCAGTGGCAAGGTTTTCGCTTACACCATCAACCCAAAAAACACGACCATTAACCTTAATGGGTACTTCCCTCGTGTTGCGGGCATGCTTTAAGTATACACCTGTCTGCTACTGTATGTGTATGAGCCAGTAAATAGCCTTGTGCCCATAACTGTGGTGACTGTTTCTGTGAATAACGGCTAAGGTGTCTTTAGGCATGAAGTTATTCTTGAACACAGTAAAACATAATGAGGCGATCGTGGTTGCGACTTGCAACGGATCGCATTTGAAACAGCCTATGTACATCCTTCTAAAGGCATGGAAACATACTCTAAACACGCGCACACCATTCACGCAATAACGCTCACATTCATCAGCTATATTGTCAGGTTTAGATTCATTAAAAGTGTTGTAGTAGCGGTCAAAATCTTCACGTTCATCTGTATTCATACATTCAAACTGTAGTTAAAGTAATGTTTGGGTGGAGGTAATCCTACGCCCATCACCTTCGGTAGCTTTGCTAATTTACAAGATATGAATAATAAAGTGTCTTTAAACTGTACATTACCTCTTAGTTGCATCTGTATTAGTTTGTTGCCTCTTTTCAAGGGATCACCTGTAAGTATCTCAGATGACTCATGCTCATCACACTCGATCTCCAGCCACTCATCACAGATATTCTGGCTTACAAGTAAATGTGGAATAACCTCTTTGGTTTCAGCGTTCGTGTATGTTTCTATCTCGTAGTACACAGTTATACAAGGGCTAATTTTAGGCTTGGCGTCTTTCATATAATATACCTGCTTTACTCCAACCGCCTTATATTTCTCATGGCATGTAGAACAGTGAATTTCATCACATTTATGCTAGAAATTCCCGCAATTATCCATCATATGAAACATACCACATTCACAGATTCTCATTTTCCTGCACGTGCCAACTGACTTATGGAGCTCAAAACAGTTATTATTGAAAAATGTGCGTCTACACACATCACAATCCCTCTTAGCTTCAACTACAAGGATTTCACATTTGGAGCTTTTACACTGCTCACATACCATGTGGCAATCTTTTCAATGTTTCACTATATCATCCGCTAACTCGAGACATCCCTTACACAAATCATGATGTCTTCCATATTTTCGACTTTTATCATAACTCGCGTAACGGTCCCTTATGTTACGGATGGGGAGATACGTTTTCCCTGACAACCCTAAAATAAGTAGGGGTCTTGTACGATCTCTCACACAGCTTTTAAAACATGCACAGTCCTACGAAGATCATCCATCCCCAATATGAACATTCATTTCCTGTTCTACACTTCTCAGTTCCTCATGGCCCATATTACAGTCAAACTCAAGTTTACAGTCTACAGCTAGTTTACGAGCACGCTCCACTACCGTAGGCAACCAAATGTTTTTGACCCGTGTATTTAGTACAGTAAACATACGGGCAAGACTACTGCTATAAAGCCGCAACAACAATCGGCGTTTATATGCCGTCTATAAATAGCCTGAGAATTGAAGTTAAAAGTATAAGGTATGGCACTATGACCCCCAACACTGAACACCCTGTCAATATTTACCGTGAAGTTGTCCATATTGAAGGCTATACTACTTTGAGAGGCCTGCATTATACGGCCTAATATATACTCTATATCTACAGCTGCCAAGCGTCTGAATGGTATTACTACCCAAAAATCGCCTACATCCCCGTCATCTGACCCGAACCCGAAGGACAGCCGCGTTCTGACTTCACGTTCGTCGCGGTTCTGAAGGGGAAACTCTACAATACAATGAACTATGCGCCGTAGTCCGTGTTGAACATCATTGCTATACATGGATCTAGGATCAACCCTGACTATATACGATTTCTCGTCAAGGCTGGGTTGTTTTTAGCGTTCTACAGATCTACAGAAGCTAAGGCTCAGAAAGACCCCAAGATCGACTCCAAGGTCAGCCCGAGAGAAAGAAGAAAGTAAAGGGTTAAAAGAAGAGAATAAGGGGTTAAGTAGCAAAACCCATCACTCGCGATTCAAAATTCATTCAGAAAGAGAGAAAGAAAGACACCATCACCATCCGCCGGCCACTGCCGACAAGTCGTAAAAATAGTCGAAGAGAATACTTCCAGCTGTTGCAGACCAGTTCTCCACTCCATAGGGAGGTAGAGGATGCAGCCACTCTGCCGGAAAGGGGTGAAAGATGAAAAGAAGTAAAATAAGAACGCATTACAAACCATGCAACACATTCTTAACTCAAACACTATCATACCATGCAAACTACAGACATGCAATGAAGACAGTTACAGACATGCAAATAAAGAGAGAGAGAAAAAAAGTAGAAAGAATAACAAAAAGTGGGTTACTTTACGCTACGAGCTAAATCTAAGTTCGTGTTAGTTTAATATTTTTTTTTTGCTGGCATCACACGCTGCATGTAACAAGATGGCATTATCGTCAACAGACTCATCCTCGATCACCACCCCCAGAGCTCCTGTTGCTAATGGTTTTATTATATTAAACAACGTTAATAATTTTAACGAAGGAGAGGGAAAAGCGTGCGGCTCAGCGGGAAAAGGGGGATTGTTTTATTATTATATTAAACAACGTTATTTTTAAAATGCCTATCTAAACGGTTCTTAAACATATTAACGCTGGTAGAGTTCACGACGGGCGCTGGAAGATTATTCCATTTATCAATTACTTCAAACGTAAAGAAGTTTTTAGCGATATTAGTAATGAAACATCTGCCACGTAATTTAAATCCGTTATTACGAATATTGCTATTATCAAAAATGAACAATTTGTCAAAATTTACGTTATCGATTTTATTAACGATTTTAAAAACTTCAATAAGCTCCCCCTTAATGTCCTAGTTTTGAGTGAATGCAAGTCTAACTCTTTAATCCTATCTTCGTAAGACTTGTCGCGTAGTGACGGAATTAGTTTCGTGGCGCGTCGCTTAGCCCTTCCAACCTATCAATATCCTCACGCAAATACGGGCACCAAAACTGAACGGCATATTCTAAGTAAGGCCTGACTAGGGACTTGTAAAGGGGCAATATGATATTCTTCGATTAAATTCGAAATTACGCGCTATGAAGCCTAACATCTTATTAGCTTTCGCGCAAGACTCCAGACACTGGTTCCTAACTTTAAATCCTTAGATACGCGTACGCCTAAATCTACTTCGTCAACGCTCGCTAACTCTCTACATCCATCGTGTACGTGTAATTATTGTTACGAGAACCTATATGCAAAACTTTACATTTGTCTACGTTAATTGCATCTGCCACTTACCCGTCCACTCCATAATCCTATTTCACATCGTCTTGGAACCTATTTCTATCGTCCTCGTTAACAACCTTACCGCCTATTTTAGTATCGTCCGCGAATTTTGACATGTTGGTGAAGCCTACATCTATGTCGTTAATGTAATTACGAATAGCAATGGGCCTAACACTGAACTCTGTGGGACACCGCTACCTACATCCAACCACCCCGATTCACTACCATTAATAACGACCCTCTGTCTCCTAGCACGAAGCCATTCCTCAACCAGTTAGCTACCTGACCGCATATGCCGTGCGCTTTAACTTTCGCAATTAGTCTTCTATGCGGAACTGTATCGAACGCTTTTTTAAAATCTAAATAAATAACGTCAGCCGCTCTATGCCTATCGTATTTGCGCACTATTTCGTTATAAAATTCTAACAAATTAGAAACCTATGCTGACTACTATTAATCAAATCACGACTTTCTAAGTGTTCGATGATACATCCCTAACTACGGATTCCAAAAGTTTACCAACAATTGACGTTAAGCTACTGTACCTATAATTGCTAGCTACTGTGCGGTCGCCTTTTTAAAAATGGGCGTGACGTTAACTAATTTGAAGTCTTCAGGAATAATTCCCGTTTCGAGTTGACTTATTAAAAATCTTCGTTAAGGGGCCTACGACAACGTCTTTCAAATCTTTCAGATGTCTAGATAAACCGCGTCAAGGCCTGGAGCCTTGCTAACTTTTAACTTATCGATATAATGCGCAATCTCACCCTCGTAACAGTTATTTCATCCAAAATAGTCTCGCTGCTAAATGGAACGATATCGTCCACATCGGGGACATTATTGACGTCTTCTACAGTAAAAACTGTTTGCCAAAAAGTTATTAAAATCACCCGGCATCGCCTGAGCGTCGGAAGCCAAAGCGCCATTAGCGTTCAAGAGAGGGGTATATTATCTTTATCGGCTTACGATTATTCACGTAATCGAAAAACTTTTTCGGATTATGTTTTACTATCCGCAGCTATAAGTATCTCTAAATTACGCTTAGCATTCCTAACTGATCTTTTAACCTGACGTCGAAGCTCGATATATCTATTAGCGTTAGCTACCGTGCCATTGCGCTTATTAAGTCAATACGCTCTGTTACGCTCGTTTATGAACTCGTCTATTTCCCTAGTCTACCACTTAGGCCTGTATACTATCCCGATTATACTGGTATGCATATGAAATTTTTTTGTCTGCTGTGAGGGTTTTTTCAACTCATATTATATAATTCGACCATGCTGAATTCGAAAATGTCATTGGTTTTCCTCGATCAGGTCAGGTTTTTTCTCTATTGGCCATTTATTATAAGTCCAATTTTATCCCCAAATTTATTGATTTTTTCTTAAACACTGTAGATACGAGTAATATTATAAGAACACTCGTGAAAAATGAAAACATTGTGTGAATAAATACTTTTATTCATACAATGAATATGGAAAAAGTTTATTGAGGAAGGAATGAAGTTTTTTTGTCTTTTCGTCTGTGTTTTTCTTCGGCACATCTCGCTTCAAACACAGCAATAGTCCGCCAGCATATTGATATCCCAGTTTCCCTGGTACCTCTCTTCCATATTTTGATATCTTGGTGAAATCGTTCACCTGTTCCTCACTATAATCCCCGCAATTTTCAGGAAATAGTCCAAGTGGACCACAAAAAGTGCATTTTATGGACATGCGCGACCCATGAGCTTTGAAAGCTTCCATCAAGTTTTCGACAACGGACTCGTATTCTAGACTTCTACGCTTGCCAAGAAAATCAGTGACAACTGATTGAATGCCTGCCAGGCATTCTTCTCAGTTGGAGTCATGCGTTTTCGAACTGAGTATCCTTGATCAAAGTTCGAATTTGAGGACCATCAAAAACCCCAGCATTTAGTTTAGCATCAGATATATGAGGAAATTTACCCTCGAGATATCGGAATGCTGAACCCTCCTTATTCATTGATTTGATGAAATTTTCATCAAGCCCAGCTTAATATGAAGTGGTGGGAGCAAAATTTTTGTTGGTGGTACAAGGGGCACTGAAACGACATTATGCGACCCAGGTTCAAAATTCTCTCTGGATGCCCATTCACGCTGTGCATAGTGCTTCTCATCCGCTCGGCTATCCCATTTGCAGAGGAAACATGGTATTTCGTGTATCCCCCTTCATTCCCAATACAAATGCCACAATCTGAAAAAAATGAAATATTTAAAGAATTTAGAGAATTTGTTCTATCAGATAAAAAAATCTATGCATTGACTGTATCACTTCTGTGGGGAAGTTAAGTGTTCTTATACGCTCTCAAATAACCTTTGGAAAAACAACATAGTCAATAGCAATATTTTACTTATGATATAGTATTACTTCAAATCTCCACAGATCCCCCAGTTATGTTGGTCGTATACGAGAGCATCCAGTAAAATTTCATGTTATCGTAGCTCTCAGTAAAGTTGTACGGAATGTGCTAACAGGGACTGATGCACCCTATTCCCATGTTGAGAAGTACTGCTTTCAAACTTCGTTTAGACGAGTCTATAAATAGCCTCCATTCTGATGCGTTTATATGGCAGGCCCAAGGATTCGATTAGCCCCTCAACATTGCAGCAGTACACTAAGGAAGAGGTTTTTCGTGCAATGCAAAAACTTGCGGATTCTTCCTCTCGTTTCCTATACCGGAGAATGTTGTTTCCCGGAGCCAGCAAGTTGTCCTCTCGAAGTCGTGAGCCCAAGATCTCGGCAGCTAATTTGGAAAGTCCTAATCCTGGTAAGATCATTAAGTTTGGCCTGGTTGAGAGGCCTCGGCTCATTTGAAGCGGTATTTTGAGGTATATACGACTGGGACTGGTCATTGGCATTGGTCATTGATTCATCATCAGAATCATCGAAGTCCAGGGTTTGAGGTGGGTCGGGTATTGGAATTCCAGGACCATGGGGTACAGGTCTCATAGCAGAAGGAATGTCAGGGTATACAACAATGTGTTTATTTCTTCTTGTTAACTCCTGAAAATAGAAACACAGAAACATGGATATAAAACTTGCATATGAAATAGAAGAAGCATTCAGACAGTGGCGGCTCGTGAGGGAAGGCTGCGGTCTGTAAGATATGAAATAGGTCGATGGAGTCTGTATATTTTCTTTCTTTTTCATTCATATTGTCCCTTCGGGGACAATATGAATGAAAAAGAAAGAAAATATACAATCATTGTATATGTAAATGTAACTTGTATAACAATATGTGTGTAAATGTATTTTCTATAACAATATGTATATGTAAATGTATGATTACCATTATGGTGAATATTATGCTATATGGTGAATTTACATTATGGTGAATATTATGTCAAGTTTCATACGAGGATTTCAAAATATTTAAGAAAAATAAATTTATAAGCCCACCTTGGAGGTTTGTCATGCAGAAATAGCAATCTGTCACGTGATCCTTTCCTTCTCTCCAAATCATGGGAATTCCAAAAGGCAAAGATTTCGCTCTGCCTTTGCTCCATCTTCTCAAATTTTCAATGCACGTCTTGCAGCACATATGAGGGGCGAAATTTTTGTCCTGGTCCCCTAGCTTAATTCCAAAGTATGCTCTATACATTGTCTTCACAAATTTAGTGATTTGGGACTGGTTATTTGGCATGGTAACCGTCCCACATATGTAGCAGAATCTATTGGGATCATTTTTACACGCTCTATTCATTATGAAATATTTTATCTATATGCCTGAAAAGTAAAAAAAGATATTATACAAGTGAAACAAGTGATGATAGATGTTACTGTTCCAATTCCGCTTTGACAAAATCACGAAAAATTCTATTTTACTTATGAGGCCATAGCCGGATAACCTGAGCTGATTGAGAAAAACGGATTGCAGATTCGAAATCAGCAGGAAAACTCTATAAGAATCACTTACAAAACCCTTGACAGCAAAATTGATGCATACCAGTGTTATTAATAAAGTTACCAAGAAGTGTAAAATCTAGTATCGGTATCGGGGTTGAACGGGAGGTCTATAAACTAAGATTACGCGCCCTAACTTCAACGCGTATCGCATTAATTGCTGCCGAAAATCTATCTTAACCTCGATAGCCCTAAGGGAATTACGAATGTACAGCAAAACGCCGCCACCAATCCTATGTAACCTATCATTAGTAAAGGTTTAAAACCCGGTATATCAAGTTCCCCAACAAGTCCGAGTCACGGTATTTAACCACGTTTCAGTGTAGCAACTATATCGTAGTTGCCGAATAAATTATCGCCTTAAATTCGTTTTATTTCTAATACTACGCGCGTTACAATAAAAGACGTTTAAGTTATTTTTTACCACGGCCGGCGTTTTAAATATTTTTCACGTCGGGCCGCGTTTCCCGGACCCACAACGTTTAAAGAAGGCTTCGACCTATACAGCTTTCGTACGTTTTCGTCAATTAACCTACCTAGCCTAGCATTACCTATTTCATTAAAATGCACCCATCTTTTAAAAGGCTAGGATCACTAATTCTAACCACAGCTTTACGAAGGGTACATTTTCCTCAGCACAAATCTCTTCTAATTTAGTATTAAAAAATATCGTTTTGACGTAATCCTAAGACCCAAACCGTGCCTAGGGTAATACCTAGAACTAAAGACCTATCTGACCTCGCCTTTAGGGACCTAATTAACCCCTATATCTCTCCAAAAGGTCAGGCACTCTCGTATCGGGCCTATACGAGTAGTTGCCCCTACCATCGTCACCAACATCGAGTGACGGGAGGCAACGTCAATCCTATCTACTTCGTCTCTAACTCTGTCAACCCTGGCCCCTGGGAGACAGACCCTCCTCCTCTTGGTTGGATGCCGTTCAACGAACTCTGTGTCCATATGGCGTACTAAAGACTCCTCAATTAAAATAGGTTCCCCTCATTCACGTCCCTTTCCAAATGGGCGAAAGGGTTCGAAACCTCGAGAGGGAGGGATTCCTATCACCTAACGTACGTGGCCTAGCTCCACCCTTAACTTCTCTAAATCCCTCCCCATCTACTAAGCTCGGACCAACCTTAACCCCTTCCTCAACTCTATCCAACCTTCCCGATAAGCTACCTAAACTAGAAACTAGGTTACGCACCTCACCTTCAAATTACTAACGCCTTCAACGTTAGTATTGGTTCGACTTTCGTCAACCGTAGCCCTACCCCTGCCCTCATCAAGCGTTGCAAGTCTTTCCGTTACCTCACGTACACTGCTGTTTTTATGTCAACTGTTTCCTCCCTTAATTCGCTAAAAAACAAACCGATCTCTCGGTAATCGCCATAGGACCGCCGTCATAGTCCCTAAAATCTGTATGCCACCGATTCACCCACACCGAACACACGACGCTTTCTGCGACTGCATCGCGCGAGTTAAATTAGTTTATAACTGTCACAAGTTTAAGTTAAATTAAGCCGGCATACGATGAAAACTTCTAAATAACTAAAAACCACTTATATTCAAGTACTTATTGGCAATATTCAAAAGCAGAAGCAATATCAGAGAGCTAAGGAAATGCGTCCGCTCAGTACGCGCACCAACTCGAATGTTATGCCATCCTCTACAGAACTAGAAGCTGCTGCTGCTGATGTGGAGGATGTACCCAGATTGAACAGGAATAAGGGGGTATATTTGAGGAAGGTACTCTTGTAGGGGCTGTGCCGTAAGACGGTGAGGGTTGGGGCTCTATTACTGGGGTCTAACAACCGGTGCAATCCTGGTACGCTTTATACCTGACGTGGAGAGCTCTTCATCATGCCTCCGCTTTGAATTGTCGCGTGCTACAGGTATCGCTGGTGTGGACTCTTCAGTGGGGTTGGAGTCTGTGACAAAACTACACTGTCGTCGGGGTCATCTGTAATATCGATGATTGGGTGCTGCACCTCATCGTCATTCACGGTTCTGTGGGAGAAGAGAAAAACAAGACTGTACAATATAAAGATCACTTAAATATTTATTATATTTTGTAAATGACCCACTTAGGACGTGTTAGAAATGGATTCTGTAGAAAAATTCAGGTTCACGAGCTCATCCACATGTATTATATCTGGCCCTATAGGACGTGGTAAAACTGTGTTTATGCTTAAAATCATTAAAGAAAAGCGAGAGATGTTTTCAAAATTTGTGCATAAAGTTATATGGTGCTATTCGACGTATCAATCAGTGTTCAACGAGTACCAAGTTGATATTTTGTTCCACAAAGGTGTATATGACGTTTAATTCGTTAAAAGGAAATGAACATACAGTCATTGTAATTGACGATCTCAAGTTGGAGATGGATAAAATGTTTGCCGAGACATTTACAGTATTCTCCCACCATCTTAACATAAGCGTGTTCTTCATCAATCAGAATCTATTTTTCAAAATAGATACATGCGCGATGTGTCGTTAAATACACAATATCTAGTCTTATTCGCGCAACGTAGAGATGTGTCACAAATTGGGGTATTAGCCAATCAAATGTTCCCGAATTAGCGTAAGGAGTTTTTGGAAGTTTATAAAGGAGCTACAAGCCAGCGTTACGGATATTTGCTCTGCGACCTTCATCCGTGAAACATGTTTAGGCTGCTTCTAAGAACGAATATATTCCCAAATGATCCTGAAACGGTGTATATTCGGGAATGACAAAGAGGCTAAAGAAATACCATGAATTAATAAAAATCTATCATCGAATGCCCCAGGCAAAGCAACAGATGCTTGCTAAAAAATATCGACTCCGACTTTTTAAAATGCATCTGTGAAATCTGTCTTAACGTTATGCAATGTATCAATGAAAACCCCTCAGAATGCTCGCCTACACCGTTACAAGAACATAATACGTGCACTCGCTCGTAAAAGTCAAACTGTGGGGAAGAAAAAACGAATTATTGTACCAAGAGGAGGGTCATTCCTTCCCATCTTATTTTCAGTTTTGGGTTCTTTACTGAATAGATTAATATAATGAAGGAAGTGGTAGTGATTCCACACGAGGTGTATGATTCACTGCAAAGTTCAAAGAATCCAGACACAGTTCTAGAACCACGTAAAATTAGGCTTAAAAGAATGTAAAGCGAATTGTTAGCCATATTAAACAGCGAAAAAAAACCTGATGAGAAAAGAATCTCTTACCAAGAAGCTTTCCAGAAATTTCTTCACGAGCGCGAAAATTAAAAGAATTCGACAGAGATTCCCGTGGTTATTAGGCACAGCACGGACAACGATGGGGATGGTGACATAGGGCCTGTGTCCGACGATAGAGCTGGCCAACCAAAAAATAATGGTTCGGCCCCACAACATATCGAGCATGTATTAAAAAGCACCCTCCCACATACATTGAGGAATAATGGTTTAAGTCTTTATAATCTACTGAATGAGGATCCCAACATACAGTGCACCGATACAGGTGAGATAATTGTGGAAGGAGCAAAGATACAGGGATTGAATATTGTAGACATCGTCCATGATCTGGTGAGAAAGTGGGATAGGCCATCCCCATCAGGATGGAAGCATATTAAAGCAAGACTACAACAGATAAATATCCACAAAGCAATGATAGGAAATCAGAAAAGGTTAAAAGACTTGGAACATGCATCGCACATGCCACAATTGAAAACGCCATCACCCCCGGCGGTAACACCTCTGAAGAGGAGAAAGAAGAGGTTAAACAACGGTCAACCCTACCCACGTGTCTCTAAAATACGAAAATAGCTAATATATTAAGAAGACGTTATTATGACATTTCTAGCCCAGCCTCCTACGGAGGCGTAGATAGACTGTACAGAAGTGTTTACAATGATGGAGTAGGGAAAAAAGATGTTGAGAGGTTTTTCCAGGAGCAGGACGCTTATACACATCATAAGCCTGTGAAAAAAAGGTTTGAAACAACCAAGACAACAGCGGCATCGATTGACTCTATTTGGCAAGCAGATTTAACAGACATGCAAAGATATTCAGTGTATAACGATGGTTGCCGCTACATCCTATTCATAATAGATGTATTCTCTAGATATCTGTGGCTAATTCCTCTGAAAAATAAATCGCCTGAAACAGTTGCTAAAGCCACCAAAACGTTGATATTGAAAGAAAACAGGGTTTCAGGGTATTTTTGTACGGATATGGGGGAAGAATTTATAGACCGAGCTTTCCAAAACATGTTGACAAGGTTTAATATCAGCTACTTCACTACCAATTCTATACATAAGGTATCTTTAGGTGAAAGAGTTCAACGTACCATAAAGGAACGCATGCACCTCTATTTTACACATAAAAACACATACAAATATATAGACTTTCTGGAATCATTGGCCTCATCCTACAACCGCTCACACCAACCCCCGATTGGGACAACACCTAATGAGATTTTAGAAACAGGTACGCGCCCAGAGCCTGATGTGAGAAGAGATGGAACACCACCACCACCACACTCTGCACGTTTCAAAATCAATGCTTATATAAGGCTGTCGCGTTCGGGAAATAAATTTGCGAAGGGATTTGAGCAAGGCTGGGGCACGTGAGATTCTTAAAGTTAGGGCTATGAGACCTAAAGGCGAGATAATGTTGTATTACTTTGAAGATTTGAATGGGGAAGAAATCGCAGGAGGCTTTTACCGCGAGGAGTTGCAGAAAGTGACATTTAATTTAGGAAAAAATGTTTAAAATTGAGAAAAGGTTAGGAAGCAAAGGTTCAGGAAAGAGAAAAATGTACCTGGTGAAAAGGCTAGGGTACCCAGAGAGCTTCAACACCTATATAAAGGCTGCTGCAATAATGAAGCTTAAATAGCATGCAACATGGCGCCTAACCATTTCTACATCACACTACCGTCCTTCTCGTCCCTGTCTGTACATCCTAACAACACCCTCGCTAACTTTGTAACAGAACTCCATGGTCCCATTGAATTGGGTCGTGATTCGTATGAGGTGCGAATATGCGAAATTCAGCTGAACACCCTCTTTTTAAATATTGATTATAAAGATCACGTTTTTACGATTATTAGACACCTTGATGAGTGTGAAACAGCCGGGGTAACTCGGGATGAAACTATACGTATCGCCCGGACTGAGGATGTACGGTATTACAGTACAGTAGTAACACTAGATCGGGCCGTTATGGTGCGGCTGAGGATGTTGTGAGAGACTTAAACGTAAGTTTAAAAAACTCAAATCTTACGGCTGATTTAGTATATGAAATCGTAAACAAAGAAAACCTGCACATACTCTAATCCTAAAATCAAAGGCTAACAGAAATATTAAAGAAAAGGGCTGTTCAAAATTATAACCGAGGCGATATCGATCAGCCTTCCAAAGAGATATCTTTCACGAGGTACACATGACTTGTCCAGCCTAATGTATCAGATGAAATTGGAGAAATTGGTTGCTGCTATACACTCCCAGACATGTGCTATATTTACAGCAATAGAGTGGAGCACCAGTTTGTCAGGGATAACCAGGCACGCCTGCTACGCATTGATCACATTCCCAACCATAGAGGGATGAGTTTGAGTATTACATATGACTAGGCTGACCATACGTACCGTTTTGAACGGGACAGTACCGTTTGTTTTATATTTCCTGGCCGTCCCGTCGTTTTAATAAAAATGGCAATTTTGTCCCGGTTTATGTACTTACTTTTTCATGAATACAGAATATTACATAACCCCGTCCCTTTTTTGCCATCCCAATGTCCCGTTTTTGTCTCAAGGAAATATGGTCAGCCTACATATGACAGACCCCATTATGTGAATGTCGCAACTAATCTAATAACAATATTTCAAGATATATAAGAACGATTGAGGGAAAAAATTTCCCATTCGGTGATGGGAGCTTAACAGTGAAGCTGCACTTTCGACGCACTGAGTTATAATGGACAGAAAGCCTTTCACAGTTTATCGAGGGGTGAGATACCAGCGTGGTAGTGCACTTGAATCCATTTTTTAGACCATACTACCTACGGCTGTCCCTTTGCTGAAGAGGGGTGCCAGATACCTCGGGAGGAAAGCGTTATAATCAGGTCTTAACACGGCAGAAGACATTAGCTGGGGCTAAACCTAAAGAAGCTCTGAAAAAACACTTAAACCGTACACGGGACGAAATCATCAAAGATGCAAAGAAAAAAATGCGTGGTGGTGGGAAGAAGAGGGCTGTCCGGAAGAAGGGATTACCACCACGTGGCATTAAACGTAAAAGGATATGAAAAAAGAAGTGTTCTAAGCGAATGAAACCTATGGTTAACCATTTTTTTGACTGATCTCATGAAGCATAGTTTGTTTACTACTTGTCGAGAGAGGAGGCACTATTTCTAACTCGTCATGGCACGCTTCATCCATCGGTGTAGTTCACAATGTTGTAAATCGGAGCTGTCCCTCTTTGACATGCCCCCAACTCAAGTTTCTATTGAACACAGTGACTTTATTACAATTAACCCATTAAACACAATTAGTTACCCGAGTGCCCCTATAGAATTCGTGATACCCTGTTCAGGCCCTTACTTTTTTGACCCAAGCTGTGTGCACATGTACCCTAAATTACGTACAGCCCATTCTGGTGGAACAGACTGCGATGACAAATATGCTCTATACCCTGAAACAAACTATCTTTCCTCCATACTCAACCAGTGTGACGTATATTTATATCAGTTCAACATCTCGGCAGGAACGGGGTACTATCACTACGAGCCTATCTGGAAAATGTCCTCAACTTTTCCAAAGAAGCAAAGGATACTTTTTTAAGTGCCGAGGGATATTATCAAGAAAAAGACGAAGGTCGTATAAAGGACAAATTTTAAAATTCTAAAAAGAAGATATATGAGTGTTTTGGACGCCTGCAATTTAGGGTGGATCGATTTTACATTTTTTTCGATTTCCATATTCTAATAGAGACAAACACTTGCGCATGCATGAGAAAATAGCCTCTGCAAAATCTTAGCTTAATAGGTAATCATCTTCTGCCCCCGGCAGAGCGATGAAAATCATATTTTAGTAGTCAAAAACGTATTTTTCTTATAATTTTTAAAATATTTCAATATGCATCAAAATTATTCCTAATAACTATAAAGTCGATGAAAAAGACCTCATATGATCGTTTTTCCAAGCGCGTTGTGCTACGTTAATATCTTTTGCCCCCGGCAACAACGTCAAATTTTGAAAAAATAGGTAATTTATATACATATTTTCAGATCGGCTCTTTGTTTTAAATAATGCATTTATATATTTCCCATAGCATTTATATCGTTGCTTAGGCATGAAATAACACACACGCAAAATTTTATGACTCTAGAGTAATATCTTCTGTCCCCGAGAAAAGTCTAAATGTGGATTATAATTACGTTAATGCGATGTTATAAGTACGATAAGTACTAAGTACAGCTCCTCGCTTGCTAATTTTATAAAATTAGCAACCCAGAACTCACCACGAGGAGGTGGCTGTACGTCGAGTTCCACCCTATCCAGCCCCAACCACCCTTCCTTTGGCTGCATGTCGATTTACATACGGTAATCTTTCTTAGAATCAAATCGTGGAATTTTTGTTCGGGAGTGAAGACGGGAGCGGATGAATCCGTCCCTCTCTTCTATTCCACTTACACTAGCAGAGGCTTCGGTTACTAATTTGATGAGTCTCTCGACCGCTTGAGTATGACAAGGGAATAGTGGGATCAGTCCATCAGGCTGGTCTCCCGTCTCAACGAACTCTTTTATTCGGGTATCAGGTATTGTTTTTGTAACGGGGGGTTCGGTCACCTCAGCCGTTTGCCAGTTGATCATTTCGTAATAGTTTTGACTATCGTAGAGCAGCTCGAGCGAAGGCTCGAATTTCCCCCGCTGGTGATTGTTTTGATCGTGCTTTTAATATTCTTCTCCATCCCAATTCTCTTATGTGTTGCTCATCGGCATGTAGCATGGAGATCAAAATATTTTCTGGGTGAGCAAAGAAAGAATTTCTACGGAGGACTTTGTTGGCGATTGTCTTAGATCTTTGAGGCATGGTCTGAGAGAGACGCATCATTTCGAAAAAATGTTTTGCGCCCTCAGTGAAACGAGTTTTTCTTTATCTTAAACCAAATTGGTGCGTAAACTGTCATAATGAATCGCACAATTTCGTTGAAGGTGCTGGAGGGTTCACTGGTTGAAACATAGAGGCGCAGAAATCTATTTGCTGTTGTCAGCCACCTGGAATGCGCCATCTTACCTGGATTTCGAGCAGCGAGAGCTGAAGAGCAGCTACCGCTCGACACTGCTCTGTAGATGCCTAACAAATATTTTTGGTCAGTGCTCAACTCGGCATCATCTATGTCAATGTCGGGAGATGGAATGGCATCGAATTCTTAATTGGAAGTTTTTCGCAGTCGTTCAGTTGTTTTCCAACTGGTCCAGTAAAGCCCATTGGCCCAGTTGTTTTGTCGTCCAAGTCTTGAATGAGGTGTCGCAGTGATAATTCATTACCGTGTAATAGGCATATGATCCACTGAACTGGCCTTTGTAGTTTCATTTCAATCATACGAATGGCTCCACCCTTTCGACCCGTGTTCACTGCGGTACCATCACAGCCGATAGCCACAATGTCGTCCGTGCTAATATTGTTAGTCTCTAGAAAGTTGATGATACCTGATGTTATTGCAGTGGCAGAACCTGATGCAGGAGTGAAATGCCCCATGTACTGGGATTCTGGTTCTTGAACTAAAACTATATGCTCTTCTACCACAGTCCTTCTATGCTTCACATTGTCTATTTCTTCTTGTGTCATTGTTTTATCTTTACGTCCGTCAAAGAAAATGCCCTGTAATGGTAGCGTGATCTTGTCATCTTGCTGATGCTCAGAACGAACTCTTTTTCTGGCTCTTCTTATCTTATTTCGATCAATCACTGAACTGACATCATCTTCTCGTATCTAGCCAACATCCTCTAACAACGAAGAAGCAATAAATGAAGCAGCTCTCTCTGAGACGCCCGTACGATCACGAGCTTCAGCAAGTACCTGGAGTTTCATTCGTGTTTTTTCCTTCATGTCATGTTTATCTCTCGGTGTTAGTTCATACGATGACGATGATTCTATAGATGTATCTTCGGTTTCACTAGAGGCTGACGAAGAAGGTTGTTCTTGAGAAGTTTCTTGTCGTTTACTAGTCGACGGCTCTTGATGTTCTGCTATTCCTTCTTGTTTCAATATCGCCAATCTTCTTGCAAGAGTCATCTCGTTTTTATTTGTTGTTTCAACATCCAAAGTTCCTATTGCCATTTTGCGATCACTTCTTTGGTCGAGTAAAAACTGTTGCTCTTTCAGTGGTATTCGTCGTTCACGAGGGCAGCTGCATTTTGTCAAATCAGGGCATTTACAAGCCGATATGTCAAATAAGGTGGTCTTAGTTGATTTCTTGAAGGCCTCAAGATTTTTCTGTAACGATTCGTTCTTCTTTTTCGCGTTCAGTGATTTGATGATGTTAGCCATTTTATCACGATAACTTTTCAACATTTGATTTATCCGTGCTGTCGAAACTGTTGGAATGGAAGCTAATTTCCACAAGTATTCCAGTCTCTCCGTGACCACAGCGACGATGTCTTTGAATGGAGGTTCCTTCTTTGATGATCTCAACTCAGTTCTCACATGATGGTAGTATTGCATCACATCTTCACATGTGGGAAAACATCGCAAATTCAAATCTTTCCCAGCACCAAATATTGGACAGTAACCGATCTTCTAGTTGTAGCGGTAGCCATCCTGTAAAGATTAAAGAATAATGTATTGTTCTGTTACGCAATAAAATCGAAAAAAACAGAGTTATGAGAAAAACAAACAAGGATATGAGCAGAGAGATTGAGCACACTGAGGACTCTGAGTGAGGAGCCACACACACACACACACACACTGAGGACTCGAGGAGCCAGCTGCAAAATACACACCTGCCCTCGACGCTGTCAAAAGGCAACTGAGGGAACTGCGCAGTGCGTACTGGCGCGTCAGTGGCAGCTGCTGCTGGCAGCACTCACCAGAGATGACCTTTAAACCCTAGCCTAGTCATAAAATTTTGCGTGTGTGTTATTTCATGCCTAAGCAACGATATAAATGCTATGGGAAATATATAAATGCATTATTTAAGACAAAGTGCCGATCTGAAAATATGTATATAAATTACCTATTTTTTCAACATTTGACGTTGTTGCCGGGGGCAAAAGATATTAACGTAGGACAACGCGCTTGGAAAAACGATCATATGAGGTCTTTTTCATCGACTTTATAGTTATTAGGAATAATTTTGATGCATATTGAAATATTTAAAAATTATAAGAAAAATACGTTTTTGACTACTAAAATATGATTTCATCGCTCTGCCGGGGGCAGACGATGATTACCTATTAAGCTAAGATTTTGCAGAGGCTATTTTCTCATGCATGCGCAAGTTTTTGTCTCTATTAGAATATGGAAATCAAAAGAAATGTAAAATCGATCCACCCTAGGGCCCTGCATACAGATCAAACTATACATGATGCCAGCAGGGTTGGCATCGAAAGAGATAGAAAACATCTCCCTCGGAAATCTACCTAAAAGGATATTAATCGGAATGCAGGAACACAATTCAGTGAATGGAAAATATAAAAAGAGTGCCTTTAAATTCGAGAATTTCGGCCTTAAAAATATAACTTTATTCGTCAATGGCGTTGCGTTGGGAGGAACATTGGATACGGACTACTCATTAGACGCTGTGTTCCCGCTTTGCGCGAGAGCATATAGTTATCTTGCCCATATTGCAGGTGATTTTGACGAGCTCGGGATTGGGGTAACGCAGAAAGAATTCATCGATCAATTTAGCCTTTATCTTTTTGACATCACACCTGACTTATCTGCTAGTGTAAATACACACACTTAAGTCCACAACAGAGTGGAAACATCTCAAGTCAGATTTGAATTCGCCAAGCCGATAGACGCGCCTATTAGTGTACTAGTATACCTCGAGTCACAACCTAATAGAAGTTGACGGATTTAGAGGCGTTGTCACTGACTTTTAAAATGGAAGCGAATACACTTCAGAGAGTAATGAATAGTGAACGAATCACACGTTCCAAATTTATCGGTGTGTTTGCGAAGAATGAAACATTGAAATTGCCAACTACGAAAGATTGCGGTTGTCTTATTGTGAACACAGATGTTGTTGGTAGTGAAGAGATTCATTGGTTTGCAATCTATTTTAAAAATAGGGACCGCATTACTATTTTGTTTCACTCGGCACTCAACCCTGGAGTGACCCTGTTATTGTAAAATTTCTCGATCAGATGCATAACCCCGAAATTGTATGGAATCCCTTCCGTCTACAAGGATATTTTATTAATACTTGTGGGATGTACTGCCTTTCATTTCTCATACATATGTCACGTGGTAAAGAATTTATAAATTTTTAAAAATTATTCGACCCGTGTCACAACGAAACGACGAAATGGTATACAGACAGATAAATCCGTTTTCCGATTGTGCGTGCTCGTTATATAATATGATGTTTTGTTCGTGTGTGTGTATATATATATATTTGTAACCAATAATGTTAGTTTGTATATTCTGCAGCTTAAGATGGTTATTGTACGAAAAACATGATTTCTTTCATTTAATAAATTGATGAAAATACATTGTGTCTTCTTCCCCGAAAAAAAAAGATCGAAACATAAGAAAAAACTTACATTATTTCGTTAATGATGTGATAATCGGTGGGTTGACTGCTCGGTAAAACTTCTAGTTCCGTATTCAGGTCCACGACATGCGTTTCTTCAAAACGAAAAGATTGTATAACACGTGTCAAAATCTAATCGGACATTTAAAGAGAAAGGATAAATAATTAGTTCATACTGATTCTTTGTCAATAAAATCCCAATTGCTTAAAACATATGCAGAGTATACATACAGTAAGAGTATTACGATGTGAATATATCTTCGAACCGTTCAGAGAAATTCCTTTAACAGAAAATGCAGAAAAATATTTATTGTGAAAATTATAAACTTATTTAAAAATTGCAAAGGATTGCTATAAAAAATTCAACGAATCAAAACAGGACTTTAGGCTAATATTAATTGCAAACTAATCTATAATTGCAGATACCTACTATTTAAATGAAGCACTTTTAGTGTGATGAGATGAATTATTACAGCCCTCCATATATATGATGAAATAATCCAGAACAGTCCTCTTTCTCCTAGTGACAGGCACACTAAATAAATAACAAGTTCGCGAATAAATGGCTACAAAAAATAAAATTGTAGGCACATAATTACTTATATTTCTACCGCAGCCCATTTCGTCTGATCGTAAGGAGCGTCATTGCAAATATCATCAACGGCTTGCGTTGGAAATAATCCATCCCGGTTGGCTGCATTAAAAAGATTAATTGTAGACACCGCTGCAATGTCTCCATCTTGATATAAATCCGGTGAACTGTAAAATTCTTGATTCATGACGGAGGGAATGTTTATTCACTGGTGAAAATGACTGTTGTAAGTTCCAGCTGAAAATATTTCCTTTTATGTGCCTTCACTCCGTATATTTAATGTTCACATCTCAAGGTGTATTGCCACTTGCAATCTCTACCACGATGACTTCAAATATTTGCAATATTATTTGCGCCCATACTGTTCTTGGTTTTCCCATTTTGGAACCCACCCCTTCATGCAAAATCCCTCACTCCTTTGCAACATCGATCAACATTTGCCACTTGCAATTTCTATCACGAAAATATTTTACATTATTATTATCTGCGGTCATACTATTTGATCCTCAATTTTGAATCATCTACTCGGCTTGACTTTCTACTTGCCAATTCTCACGTAGGAGTGTGATTAAATTGTGTTTAGTTCGTGAAAATGAATGTCTCGTTGGGCTGGTAGATAAATGGGCACCCTAGGTATACTGGTTAAGACGCTAGGGTGCTGACCAGAGGTTAAGAGATCGAGTCCGGACGATAACATTGTAATTTCTGTCGCCCTTGCTGGAGCGTAGTTCGGAATCAACGTTAAACTGTAGGTTTAAGGCGGGTGACCAGCTTGATCTTAGTCAAAATGAACATTTCTGGGAGAAGGAAAACCGATTTAGTTTATTATTACTACTGTTGTCTTTGATGACAAAAGTAAATAGTGTCTCTCTCTCTCTCTCTCTCTCTCTCTCTCTCTCTCTCTCTCGTATAAATAGATTTTAAATTCAGTTTTTAACTTCACTATAATAATAGAATGACAATAATAATAATAATATTTGAACTGGAGTGAGACGGAGACTGGTTTTGAGACGAGATGTGGTTTAACCCACATTCCAATGTGGCCATTTTGTGGTTTTAAAGTAGCGTTGGGCAAGTCAGGTGTGAGTTTTTATGCGTTTCGAGTTTACCTCGTTATACATTTTTTTTTCCCAGAGATGCTTTCAAAGAAAGGAATGGGAAAAGTAAATAGACACTTTTGGATTGGCTTTAGAATAAATGAAAGTGTTTCATGTCTTTCGAATTATAGGTAAATTAAATATTATTCTTATAGAATACTTAAAATGTTTATTGCCAATTTGGTATACTGTAGAGTGTAGAGAATGAATTAATATTAAGATGAACGAAAAAAATGTACGAAATTGAGAAGACACATCTTATATATATATATATATATATATATATATATATATATATATATATATATACAGAGGAATAACAAAAGTAAATAGACACTTTCGGTTTCGCTTTAGAGTAAATCACTGTACTGACATGTGCTTTTATATGCTAAAGGCAACCGTTCTAAAGTACAAGATGTCATGTAGCAATGTTTTTGAGCCACCTTAGACCTACAATTTAGACGAGAAATCCGTAACATGGTACGGATTCCATCACTAAAATTTGTTTATTTTATTCGTGTTGCAAATAGTAAGAAAAATGCGTGGTGATGGGTGCTTCCTTGCTTGCTTTCATATGGAGAGTTGGTTAAAATTTTGGAAACAGCACAAAGAAACGGGAAGTTTGTTAAAATTTTATTGTTTAATATAAAAGTATATAATTATATAGACTTCTCATTTAATTCTTTCATCAATTACTTTGATTTCGCTGAAATTTATTTATAACAAAAATATAGGTGTATAGAAAGGATTGTCAAAAGTAAATAGACACTTTCGAGGTGCAATTCCGCATCGGTATTCGTGTTGCAAAATACTACATGTATTTTTTGAACATATTTAGTTGGTATTTTAATATATATATATATATATATATATATATATAAGTGTGTATTGATATTTTTGCTTGTATTTTCTGTCATTTGTTTTTTTAATTCATTTCAGATTAATTTTCTCTTTTATTGTTAATATTGGGATTCGTTTAAATAATTAGTTCTCTTGCTGGACAAATTTAAGGAGAAAGTCACTCTTGTTTTTAATAAATAAATAATTAAAATAAATGGTGGTGTCTAGCAACTCACCCTAATAAGGTACACCTGACATAATTAAATTAAAAAACAATAACTGGTAAGTCCAGACCCTCTATATAACAGATACTGGGCCCCTGGATGCTCATTATGTGACGGACTCCTCTCTCCTTCTTAGGTTAAGGCTTAGGTTAGGTTTCCTTTTGGGGGTGAGGACATCCCACCTTCTCCCCCAAAGACCCTCCTCCTTCTCCTTCCTCTCTCTCTTAGGTTAAGGTTACCCCTTTGGGGGAGGTCATCCTCTCCCCCAAAGTTCCCTCCCCCTCCCCCTCTGCAGCATTGATTTGTTACATAACCCCTTCCACCCCTTCATTGCATAACCCCTCCCCCTTCAGTGCATAACCCCCTTGCAACATTCTCCCTTTATTGCATAAACTATTGCAACATTGATCAACATTGCATTGCAACATTCTTGCACTCTCCCATTTTTCGCCCATCCTACTAATGTACTATGTGCACACTGCACATGTGTTTAACGACATGTTTTTACGACTTACATAATTTTATATGATACTTAATCATGATTACAATTATCGTAGTTATAATTATTATCATTATCATTATCTAATTGGGTTAGGCCAGAATGTAAATATATATAGTGTTGGGCTTCTAGTATTTTCAGGCTGCGCGGAAGTCTGACTGAGTCAACAAGAAGATTTAGTTGCTCAATGCCTATTGACTCCATTCCTCCAAAGCAGAGTCACCGCTTCCCAGTTTTCCTTTTCGTCATTGTTGACGTGTATATATATAAGCTGCATATTATACTGTATACGTGTGTACAATTGACCGCAAATGTAATGTTCCTCGCCTCACAGGCGACTCCGTACATGTGGCAAAGCCGCAGTGTTAATCAAGGTACTCCAACTTGGGGAAGGTGTGGTGGAAGGGGGGACAACCGAGTCCAACAACATATAACACAGACATATATATCTAAAGGACAAGTGAATGTGCATTCATTGACATACAGGTAATTATATTTAATGTCTGTGTTCATAAAGATAAACAATTAATATGATAATATACAGCGTTAAACTCCATGTAGTTTACGTGTCTTATACAGTAATAAGGTTCCATTATGATTACTGCAAGTCTATATGAACAGCTACCACAATACAACTTTTTATATGTTTCCGAATTTGAACCAAAAATAGACATTACACAACCAATTACAATTACATTACAATAGTTTATAATATTTAGAGATTAGCTAGTCGAGAAAATGTAAATTTATGGACAACTTAACACTGTATTATGCTTTGCCATTTTTGTGAATGTAAAATATTTTTATATAATTACATTTTGAAATGAGTATAAATTATCATATTGTTTTTTGGTGTTCAATTTTCTGTAAATATAGATTTTGTTTTGTAATGAAAATTTTAAAATTTCAAATAATCAATAAGAGAATCAGCTAAATTTGGCCGATTCTGCCAATGCCGATGAATCAGTACACCACTAGTTTTTATTGATTTTGCTAATTTTGAAGGCCAAGTTCTTTACTGGTAAATATATTATTCAATTTGATGTAATAACATGTTTTATAGATTTAATGACTCACACATGTTGTTTATATCCTCATGTAATCGCAAGTTTCTTTAAAAATATCATCTTATTTGTTAAACTTTAATAGAAAAAATGTCTCATCTTCTAATTTTTTTTACAGATAAGATAGTACAGTGGTGGCGAACCATTTTTGCTGGCAGGTCATTTTTGTTACTTTTAATTTTTAGTGAGAAACTTGTTGGATTTTAGCTGCTAATGCCTTGATCCGAGGTTTATATTTAATTGTCTTTCGTCTCACACATGCAGCACTCATATCTGTGCCAAGGCGATTCCTAGTGGTAGATTTGACGAAATTCATTGAGGAAAACAACTGTTCACATGAATAAGATGAACCAAACATTGTTAGCAGAGCTAATGCTAGCTTTTTCATTGATGAAAAAGAATTTGGTAAAGAGTTCCATTCTGCAAGAATAAGATTCTCTACTCTTTCTATTGATTGTTGTTCTCTGGTTACATCCAAAACTGACGACTCCGATTCCTTTTCTTGTAACTTCAGATTAAGATCAATAAATTTAGTCTTCCATACTGCACTTTCCTGGAAGTCAACTAATTCCATTTCTAAATTACCAATGTCAAGCCAATGAAAAGCTGATAACTGAAGATCTTCATATTGAATAGGTTAAAATAATTTTAAAACTCTAAGGCAGAAGATATTAAAAAGTAAAGTCATATTTTATTTAAATAAGAGCTCGTGGGTCATTAAAAATTGCCTCGTGGGTCAGTGGTTCGCCATCACTGACTGATAGTATAATGGTTCCAAATAAAGAAATTTCATACAAGAATAGGATGAAAATTATTGTTCTCCATATAGAAGGCAACACTCAAAGACAAATAGCTGCTAAAGCTGGAGTATCATTGTCTACTGTTTCCAAAACACTTTCTCACCACTCACAAACTGGGGATGTGAAGAACAAAGGTTGAGGATGGAATCGAAAAACATCTAGGAAGAATGATGAGTACAGTATATGATAATGATGAGCAAACGTAATAGAAAGAAGTCTGATGGGTGGGGAAGGGGAATGAGGAAGTGTGGAGGTTGGTTGTATAATGTCTATTTTTGGTTCAAATTCACTAGTATATAAAAAGTTGTATTGTGGTAGTTCTTCATATAGACTTGCAGTGATCATAATGGAACCTTATCTATACTAATAATTGTGACGGTCGAACTGCCTGCGAACTTTCTTTCCTTGTTTCTTATGGCCGGCCAAACCACTGGCCAGATTTGGATGAGACTTTGGGAAAAAGGGGTAACTGAGGCCGGAGAAGAACATAAGCTAGCGTCGGCCTCCAAGGTCATTTGTGGCCGCTGGAGGCCTCTGTACTCCGGATTGGTTGAAAGATAGTGACATCATAGACACGTCATAAAAGATAGACATAAAATGGGCGGAGCTCTAGCATATATATATATATATATATATATATATATATATATGCATATAAAAACATAGGCAATGTGGCGTCGGCTTCCGAGGTCATATATATATATATATATCGAAACCTACGGTAAAATTATTGAATGCCCGGTTAGGTCAACTGTACGCCCTTGAAGATTAGTTAGGTTAAATCGTGATATTTTCGTTGAAACTAACGAAAATATCACGACTTAACCTAACCAATGCCTAAGGGCATTCAATTACTGTAATCGGGCATTCAGCTGACCAACCGGGCCATTCAATTAACCTAACCGGGCATTCAGCTGACCTAACCGGGCATATATATATATATATATATATATATATAGAGAGAGAGAGAGAGAGAGAGAGAGAGAGAGAGAGAGAGAGAGAGAGCGTGTTCAACTTTCACCTGGAAACGCCGGGTTGCTCCGTTATTTACTGTATAAGACTAGTAAACTCATGGAGTTCAACGCTGTTCACGATCATATTAAGTGTTTATCGTTATGAACACAGATATTACATTATAATTACCTGTATGTCAATGACTGCACATTCAATTGTCCTTTAGCTATACAGTATTGTGAAGTATGTCACATCCGTATCCGCATCCGCATAAAATTCAACATTCGAATCGGCATCCGCATCCTCATCTGCCGGATGCGGATGTTGCGGATGTGTACCATTTACTAATTTGCTATATTTGAAGCACAATTTCCACCTCATTCAGTTCAAATACTGAAACTTCTGCAGCCTCCATTCGATCTTTAATGTAACTGGAATGTCTGTTGTGTATTTGTATAATTAATTGTTCATGCTACAATAGATAACAATGTCAGAAGCACACTACTTTCCAAAGGGTGGTGGTTGGGGGAAGTGGTTACTGGTTAGTGGGATGCAAGACAAGTTGGGTCCCCGTCCACATCCTAGTAACACACAGTTGTATGGCGAAAACTTTCCAAAATGCGAAGAGTGTATGTAAAAAAATTATAATTACCTAATTATATTATTTAATATCTTGTATCTAATATTATCGAATATCTAATATTTATAACTAACCAAAAATCGAAAGTCAATTAATAAATTAAGTATGAATTTAGACTATCATATTATCAAGCTGACAAATTTATGCATGAACATCCGCACCTGCATCCGCATCCGAGGATGTCTGAAATCTGACATCCGATACATCACTAATACAGTACAGGGCTCCAATAAACCTTAGCCCCCCCCCCCCCGCCCATGGCCTAAACCATTAGAGGTACAGTAAAACTAAAAATACCTTACAAAAGAGAATTTAATCCTACATTTAATGAGAAACAATTAAAACTTGGTGTTCCCGCCATTCGCTTCCAAGACAGCCTGAATTCGCTTTGGGTAGCTTGCCAAAAGTGACGTGACTAGATCTTGATCGTTACACAAATTTGCTAAAACAGTTTCAATGTGTTGCGTCATTGTATCCTTCGAAAATCGATTTGCTGCAGGTTCTTGAAACAAGAGACATTCAACCTTGTCCTTTATAACTGATCCAATGTGTTCACAGACGTTCAGGTCAGGAGAATTTCCTGGCCATTTTTCATTTCCAAAGAAATCGATCTCATGGTTCTGCAACAACTGTTGAGTGGCTAATGCCTTAAAGCAGGGGGCCTTATCGTTCAGAAGTGTGACCTGATCGACATCCATAACATTGTTTGGGTTTCTTAGAAAAGGAATGACATGCTGGGATAGAATAATATCACGAAAATACTGTCCATCCCAACTCTGACCATTTGGCTTCAGCACCCACATGAGCTTCTTTGCAGTAAACAAAACAAACACACGAACACATTCTGGACTTTTTAATAATTCGCGATAATGTTCATTGTCATCGATTTCATCTGGTGTTGTGGCCCACACTCGATCATTTTGATAATTAGGCCGACGTGCTACGTAAACAAAAAATTCATCGGAATCAGTTAAATGCATGAAATCATCTACATCCCAATCTTCAAGATAATGGGCAAACCACATTCTGTCATCAATGTTATTTGAGTTTTTCTTGGCTTTGGAAGTTCATGCCAAGGCTTTAAACCTTCCTTATGACGGTACAGTCGAATGATCTCACCACTAACAATCTTTCCTCTCAACACTTCGATCTCTCTAGAAAGTTTAGCACAGCTGTTTTTCCGCTTACGCGTACCGCTTTCAATGATGTCCTTTGTTTCCTGAGAGAGTGGCAAATTTGGGCGTCCAGATTTGGTTGTATCCATTTCACATTCATCCAAAGTTTTATTCCAATTTCTTTTGACGAAGTCCTCACTTCTTCGCAACTTCTTGGCAACCCATGAACGTGTTATAAAGGTGGCTCCAGCATCACGAGCTTCCCGAAATGTTATTGCTCGTATGCGATCTATCACAAGTTGCCTCTCCGAATCACCAAATAATTGAGAAGCCATTATATTATCACTTTATCACCTAGAGTAATTTTAATACCTGCAATAAATAAAGAATTTTATATATTTTTATAATCACTAAAAACTATTTCAATATAAGTAAACATGTAAGCTGCAAATGGGGGGGGCTAAGGTTTTTCGGAACCCCTTATATGTCTGTGTTATATGTTGTTGGACTCTGTTGTCCCTCCTCCACTCCCACCTTCACCAAGTTGGGGTACCTTGACTATCACTGCGGCGTTGCCACATGTACGGAGTCGTCTGTGAGGCAAGGAACATTACATATGCGGGCAACTGTACATAATTTGCGTTATTCTAACCAAATACGAAATATGCCTAGTGTATTTAATTAATTTTGTAGTGTACGTCCTACTAGAAAAATTATGCGTAAGGAACTTACGTAATATCTTTTATATATATATATATATATATATATATATATTGTATATATACAGGGTGGCGCAAAAGTCGCGCATCATAGGAATTTTCAGTGTTGATTATAATATATTATTTTTTCTTTTAAGGGTGAGCTTGGTTTTAATGCATGAAATACCAGGTACTACAAATCGATGAATCGGTACAGAATTTAAATTCTGTACCGATTCATCGATTTGTTGTACTTGGTATTCCAGACATTAAAACCAAGCTCACCCTCTCGTCTATTGTTAATTTCGCAGCAATCCTCTACCTAAAAAAAAAAATAATATATGTAGAGGGCAATAAAGAAATAGTCCTCGCCGCTTGCAGACATCTTAGAATCATAAAGAAGCGAAAAACACACGTGGTGTTCAAGGAAACAGAAACAAAAGGCCGCTTGTGTTTTCCAAAAAAGGCCCGCGAAAAAGTTAGCGTCTTACGAGCCTATATAAGGCAGAGTTCACTGGAATTCGCCCTCACTCCGCTCGTCCTTTGTTCTCGTGAATTTACTCTCTCCACGCAGCGCCATTACGACCTCAGCCGGCCTCATTCCTAAGTCACACTTCAATCACATACAAGAAGGAAGCAACTCTACAATTCCTTCTTGCAAGAAAAAACATCACTGCTATAGGCGTTCCGTTGGCTTCTTACCAGTTCTCTACCGGGTGTCAACTTTCACCGTCCCGCCGGCAAGGCCAAACTGAATAAAGAAGCACCTTTCGGGGCCCAGGTCTGTAAACTTCCTATGAGGCTTCAAGCCACAAACCTATTTCGCTTCACTCATCCTTCTCCACAACTCAATCGATGCCCGTGCAACAAGTATTCTAACAGGCCTTCTACAGTCTCCAATTTCACCTTTAGCCAAACGCAATATGGTTAACCTTCAAGTAGGTCTTCAATCTCCAGAGCATTCATCATTTGCGGTAAGCTCCCTTTGCCTCGTCTTAAGCAATCCACATGAAGCCTACACAGTGTAATAGTGCGTCGCCTTTAGACTATATCCAAGTGTACGCAAGCTACCGGGAAAACTAACTCTCTCGTCAAGACCGCATTAGGCCTATTTCAAGTGTCGTACCAATATCGTAGTTTTGCATCACCCTGTTATTGTGATTACTCGTACAATTTATTTATCGTGCATTCTACTGTTGATGTGCTCTTTTATGCATTTCATTCTTGACGGCCTCATCCATTTACTGTACCTACTGTACGTGCATTAATTCAGTTGTCAATACTGTACCAACCGTACGAGCATTGTTTCAGTTGTCAATAGGCTTTCGTTATTTATTCTGTGTTCCATTTTGCATATCTCATTAGCCTATCTAAATTAGTGTATTACTTAACAATTAGTATGTATAACCATTCCGTATTTCCAATACTCAGTCATTTTTAGCATAATATAAATGCCGTTATATAATTGTTAATCATTATAAATACCTTTATTGAACTGTTAATCGCTGTGAACAAGTAACTGATTATTTTCCTAATTAAACACAAAACAAGAAAGTAATTTCTCTCTTCTTATTAAATATTGTTTGTTTGGCTGTAGGCCAAGTTGGGGAATTCTAATTACTCATTTCATTATCATCATTCATAAATTATAGTAAGCCTACTTTCTTAGCCACATCAAATCGATGATTCGTAGACCACTATAAGTTGGTGACCCTGGAGTGACTATAAATGGGTGACTCCAGCCTTATCATTAACCATCAATCATTCTCAATCAATTAACCATTATCATTATTATAGTGCCAACTTTACGCTATAAACCGGTAACATCAAATTGGTTAATTAAGATTAGGCTACTATATATATTATAGTCAACACTGAAAAGTCCTATGAAGCTAGACTTTTGCGCCACCCTGTATATATACGTACTATCAATCCTGATAAAATTAATCCACTTAATTCATCTCAAATTTACTGTAATGAATGTCTACAGTAGGGACCAATTATATACAAAATCTTGGCCTACATTAACTCATTAAAATGTTTATCACATATTACTCTCCGTTTTATGTTAAGGAGAAATTTTAGGTCCACTTTTACACAATCAAACGCCCAGATATTAAAAAGATCATTTTTAGTGAAATTAAAAAAATTGGACTGTTCGTGGAAGTTTCTACATTGATACCATTGTTACAGAGTACAGCACAGCACACTTCAAAAACATTTCGCATTTACTTACAATAAACAAACTTTAATTAACTTCAAATGCTTTGAATATAATTCCATTAGTTTTTAATTTACAGTTGAGTCATTACGTCGTTAGCCTTCAGCATCTTTTACTCACTTCTTGGTAACTTTACAGACAATCGGAATAGTATAATTGTCGGAGACTTTAACTGCCCTAATGTTAAATACGAGACTTTTACTGGTAATGAGGAGAGTTTGAGATTGACTGAGTTAATGGAGGATAATTTTTTACGACAGATAGTAACCGAACCAACGCGCGGTGACAATATTTTAGATTTGGTGGTGACGAACGGAGAAAATATAGTTGATAGTCTAGAAGTAGGCGAGAGTTTAGGATGTAGTGACCATCAAATTCTTAGGTTTAAGTTATTGATAGAAAACACAGGATATTAAAGCAATAGAAGTCCCTGATTTTCGCAGGACTAATTTTGATAGTTTTGCGGATAGGTTGAGAGTAGTGGACTGGGATAACTTATTTATGGGTAATGACACAAATTTGCATTGGGAGGCGTTTAAAGAAAGATTTATGAATATTGAAAGGGAGTTTATTCCTCGTAGGCCCAAGCGCGCTAGAAATCATGGTAGGCCCAAATGGTGGACTAGGGAAATAGGCGACTTCACAAACGAGCGTAAAAGAGCATTTAGACTTAATAAGCGCAATGGCACGGCAGCTAACTTTAATAGATATATCGAGCTTAGACGTCAGGTTAAAAGATCAGTTAGGAATGTTAAGCGTAATTTAGAAATATTTATAGCTGCGGATAGTAAACATAATCCAGAAAAGTTTTTTTGAGTACGTCAATAATCGTAAGCCGATAAAAGATAACATAGGCCCTCTAGTAGATGTTAACGGCGCTTTGGCTTCTGACGCTCAGGCGATGGCGGGTATTTTCAATAACTTTTTTGCGACAGTTTTTACCGTAGATGACGCAAATAATGTCCCCGACGTGGACGATATCGTTCCATTTAGTAGCGAGACTATTTTGGATGAAATAACGGTTTACGAGGGTGAGATTGCGCATTATATCGATAGGCTAAAAGTTAGCAAGGCTCCAGGCCCTGACGCTTTTTATCCCAGACATTTGAAAGATTTGAAAGACGTTATCGTAGGCCCCTTAACGAAGATTTTTAATCAGTCATTCTAAACGGGAATTATTCCTGAAGACTTCAAATTAGCCAACGTCACGCCTGTTTTTAAAAAAGGCGACCGCACGGTAGCTAGCAATTATAGGCACATTAGCTTAACGTCAATTGTCGGTAAACTTTTGGAATCCGTAGTTAGGAATCGTATCATCGATCACTTAGAAAGTCGAGATTTGATTAACAGTAGTCAGCATGGGTTTCGACGCCATAGATCTTGTTTAACTAATTTGTTAGAATTTGATAACGAAATAGTGCGCGAATACGATAGGCATAGAGCGGCTGACGTTATTTATTTAGATTTTAAAAAGGCGTTCGATACAGTTCCGCATAGAAGGTTAATTGCGAAGGTTGAAGCGTACGGTATACGCGGTCAGGTAGCTAACTGGTTAGACCGTTAGAGGAATGGCTTCGTGCTAGGAGACTGAGAGTCGTTGTTAATGGTAGTGAATCGGGATGGTTGGATGTAGGTAGCGGTGTCCCACAGGGTTCAGTGTTAGGCCCATTGCTATTCATAATTTACATTAACGACATAGATGTAGGATTGACTAGTTACGTGTCAAAATTCGCGGACGATACTAAAATAGGCGGTAGGGTTGTTAACGAGAACGATAGAAATAGGCTCCAAGACGATGTAAATAAGATTATGGAGTGGACGGATAAGTGGCAGATGCAATTTAACGTAGACAAATATAAAGTTTTGCATATAGGTTCTCGTAACAATAATTACACGTACACGATGGATGATAGAGATTTAGCGAGGGTTGACGAGGAAGTACATTTAGGCGTACGCGTATCTAAGGATTTAAAAGTTAGGAACCAGTGCCTGGAGTCTTGCGCAAAAGTTAATAGGATGTTAGGCTTCATAGCGCGTAATTTCGAATTTAAATCGAAGGATATTATATTGCCCCTTTACAAGTCCCTAGTCAGGCCTCATTTAGAATATGCCGTTCAGTTTTGGTACCCGCATTTGCGTGAGGATATTGATAAGTTAGAAAGGGTTCAGCGTCGTGCCACGAAACTAATTCCGTCATTGCGCAACAAGCCTTATGAAGGTAGGATAAAAGAGTTAGACTTGCATTCACTCGAAACTAGGAGATTAAGGGGGGAGCTTATTGAAGTTTTCAAATCGTTAATAACATCGATAACGTAAATTTTGACAAACTGTTCACTTTCGATAATAGCAATACTCGTAATAACGGATTTAAGTTGCGTGGCAGACGTTTCATTACTAATATCGCTAAAAACTTCTTTACATTTAAAGTAATTGATAAATGGAATAATCGGTGCTCTTCAAATATGTGCTCTACCGCGAAACTGTGATCTACCATATTCCAATACGTGCTCTACCTTGAAACTAGCCTTATAAGGCTAACTAACGAAAATATCATGATTTAACCTAACCAATCGTTACGTCAACTATACGCCCTTGACGATTGGTTAGGTTAAGTCGTGATATTTTCGTTAGTTAGCCTGGAATATGGAATATTAGTTGGAATATGGTAGATCACAGTTTCGCGGTAGAGCACATATTGGAAGAGCACCGAATAATCTTCCCGGGCCCGTCATGAACTCTACCAGCGTTAATGTGTTTAAAAACCGTCTAGACAGACATTTTAAAAATATTAACGTTGTTTAAAATAAAAAAAAACAATTGGCAACAGGAGGTCTGGTGGTGGTGGTCAAGGATGAGTCTGTTGACGATAATGCCAGCTTGTGGCATGCCAGCATGTGATGCCAGCAATGAAATTTAAAAAAAAAATATTAGACTAATACGAACGTAGATGTAGCTCGTAGCGTAAACTAACCCACTTTTTGTTTAACTTTACCTACTTTTTTTTCTTTTTCTTATCCTCTCCTTACTTACATGTCTGTAGTTTACATGGTATGACAGTGAGTTAAGACTGTGTCTGCATGGTTTGTAAGCGTTCTTATTTTACTTCTTTTCATCTTTCACCCCTTTCCTATTCTCTTCGACTAGTTTTCGGACTTGTCGGCAGTGGCCGGCGGATGATGATGGGGGAGTCTTTTTTCTCTTTTTCTGAATGAATGTTAACCCACGAGTGATAGGTGTTGCTACTTAACCCCTTATTTTCTTCTCTTAACCCCCTACTCGTTCCTTTCTCTCGGACTAACCTTAGAGTGGATCTTAGGGTCTTTGTTAGCCTTAGCTTCTGTAGATCTGTAGATCTTTAATTGACTGTAAAAATATCTTTCGTCCGAGTTGTATGAATAATAATATTGCAATTTTTAAGGATATTAATTAATTAAGAAATTATAAATTAAATACATAATTTTCTAAAAATTAATTTTGTACGTTGAAATTACTTAATAAATTTGCCTAATCCACCCTTATTTTAGAAACGTATTTGGCTACTCCCTGGGGCTTAGAACGCAGCCATTTTCACAAATTAATCCCCAAGACTATATATATATATATATAATCTATTATATATTTATATATATATATATATATATATATATATAATATATATATATATCGACTACGGTTAGGCTTAGAATGAAGAAAGGACAATACGACGCAAATAATGGTACATGAATATAAATAAATGTACAGGAAAGTATATGAATGTTGGCTCTAATTAGAATACATGGACATGCACGAAGAAACGAATTAAAGAGTAGCAGTAGGTAACAATAGTGTAACAGTGAGGTAAAAGGGGTGTGACACTAATATACGGTGACGATGAACTACGTAACAATTGCAACGCAACGTACATGGGAAATTTTATACACAGAATGAAAAGGTATTCTAGAAAGATGAAACTAAAATTTTGCAAGGTCAGAAACTGAGAACGAATGTATCGGCGAATTTCATTACTTTTGCATTTAGTTAGAAATTATTACAATATATATATATATATATATATATTAGGGTAGGTTGATTTTGGAACTGTGATCTTGGACTTGTCTAAATAGAAAGGTATTAATGTATAAAAAACGTTGCACCAACTCATATTTGTGAAAATGATTGTATTTTTTGAGGATTGTTAATTATTTTTAAGTTGTAAAATTGTCGAATTTTACGCGTAAAATCGCGTGCGCGGCATTCGCGCAATGTAAACAAACAAAATATCGGACCTTATTTCATCAAAATAATCAATTAAAATTCGGCTTTTTTAACAAAACGATGCTTGAAACTTATTGTAAATACATTATAGATGTTTATTAGTGTATTATTTTGTATTTTTTAATGATATTTACCTATAAAATGTGTATTAAATTAAGTTATTTTATGATGCGTTCATTTAATTGTTTATTTTCAGATATTCATAAAAATGGGTAAAAAACGGAAGTCTGCAGTGTTAACTCGAAGTGATAGTGCCAAAAAATTCAGTGGCCAGCCTTCCCCTTTGGATAAAACAGAGCCTCCTACCCTCCGCCAAGTTATTCAGTACAGTTATTTCCTCCAAAACAGCCACCCGGACTTGAAAGACTATGATATTGCTAAAATGATAGCAAAGGATGTGATTGAGATCTGGCAGGCAATGAACCCGCGGCTGCCCCTGTATGAGGAATATTATGTAGTGAAATTGGTGGATAAAGTGTGCTTCAAGAAAGCAAAAGAGATAAACAGGAAATCTCTTTCTACAGTCCAGAAGCAGAATCTGGAGGAAAAGCTGGATAAACCTTTTGACATTTCTGCTTGCACCTGTAATCTACCTGTTCGTCCCTGTGATGACAATGCTGTGAAGTGCAAGAAAGAAAATTGTCAAACACAGCACATAATCTGCACTTGTCCTCCCACTAAGAAGGTAATGCTATTATTTTTTTAACTTTTAACTGGCTTAACTTAGTGCGATTAGGTGCCTTTTAAATGGAAGGAAATTCAATACTTGTAATTGAAAAATATCTGCATTTTCCTCCTGTGATGTTTCTGCCAATCTTGGGGCAAGTCTTGCTAATGCCTTCCTCCTGGACTTACAAGCTATGGACCTGCTTAAGCCTGGCCTTGATGTGAAACAGATAATAGTTGATAAATCGAAAATGGACAGGGAAAAAGCTAGAATGAAAGTGAAAAGTGATGAAAAGCACAATGAGGGTCTGGAAAAATTAGTCTGTATTGGGGTTGATGGGAAAGTTGACAAGGACACATTGCTGTACAGAGAAGTTAAGGATGAAAATGGGGAGACTAAGCTGAAGAAAGGAAAGGGACAAGCGCACCATTTGACTTTCACAAAGGAGCCGGGAACTGAAAGTGGAACATATCTTACTCACAGAGTCATCCCAATTAAAGGTGCGACTGGAGTTCTTCTTGGTGAAGAAGTTGCTAGTGTCTTGGAGGAGTTTAACAGTGTTCATACCCTGAAAGCTGTCCTTGACAACACAAATACAAACACTGGCTGGGAGGGAGGCCTTGTAACAGCTCTGGAAAATAAAATTGAGCGGAAATTGCACACCATTGGCTGTTCACTCCATCAAAATGAGCTTCCTTTCAGAGCTGTTTTCAAGCATCTTGATGGCAGTACCAAAAGTCCCACTGCTTTCACTGGTCCGCTGGGAAAACTCTGTGAAATTGACTACCAAGATGTGCCACAAGTAGAATTCACCAAACTCAGTGGCCCCCTGGACGACACGGAATTTGCTGAGGAGACACTGAATGATCTCAGTAGCGACCAGAGGCTTCTTTTGGAGTATGTGCTTGGAATTTCCAGGGGCAAAGTCAACCCAAGATTTGCTGCCTGGAAAATTGGACCATTAAACCATGCAAGATAGTTGACTTTGGCAATTAGATTGATGTGTCTGTGGACCAGAGGTGCTTACCCTCCAGAACTACAGGATAAGCTTCACCAGGCCATCAAGTTCATTGTGGAAGTGTATACAGTCAGTTGGTTTGAGATCAAAAGGGACAGCAAGTTCCACAATCAGCAGCTGTACATCTTCAACATGATCCAGAGGATCAAGCAGCAGTCTGAAGAAATCCAGGGTGTTGCTTTCAAGAACCTGAAGTACAATGCTTTTGCCTTGCTGCCCGAGAATGTGCTGTACTCCATGATGAAGTCCGATGACTTGGAAGTGAGAGAAGCTGCTCTCAAGAAAATTCTGTCCATCAGGTAAGCATTTATTAATTTTAAAAAATGTGAAAAAAAAATTTGATTATGGAGATTTATTTAATAAAAAAAAAACCGAGTTCTATAAATCCCCATAATCGAATTTTTTTTCACATTTTCTTATCCCAATTCCCCCCTTCCCCTCTGATAATGGAAATAATCTTACCCTCTTTCTGAAAAAAAATTCGTTTATGGCGATTTATAGAACTCGTGTTTTTTTTTTTATCTAAGTTTAATTTAAATCAGCAATTCTGAGACTAATAGGGATTAAATCTTAAACTGGAATAAAAAATAAATTAATTATTATTCTTTCAGAAGTGGGAAGCCAGCCAAGAAGAGGCTGAAGAAGATCACAGCCATCAACATTGAAGCTACCCACTGGTCAGAACTAATCAACCTTTCTCAAAGTGGCATCTGTGAACCTGATCTCACAGAAGACTTTTCTGACCAGGAGCTTCAAGAAGCATTGCTGAATGGCACCAAGCTGGAGCTGCCTGATCTGCCTTCACATTCTCAGAGTGTTGAAAGGGCCGTGAAGCTGACATCTGAAGCTTCCCATACTGTTTATGGACTCGAATCAAGGCACAAACACATTCTGGCCAAAGCCCTAAGCCGCCAGATGAGGCCTTCCTTTGCTTCTAAGGGCTCTTACAGTGAAAATTATGATGATCTTGGGATCTAAATGTGTCTATTTGACTCTGTACATGTTTTTTTTACTTTTTTTTCAATAAAATTGTAACATTTTTCAGGATTTTTTTAGGAAAATAGCATGTTTTTTTCGGCCGAAAATTTGAAAATGCGATATTTTTCGGTACGATTTTTTGACGATTTTTGAAACGGTTTCCTCAAAAAACGGTTAAAGCTAGGGATCTGAAAGTTTTTGTCAGTTATTATCATATTAAGCCCTGACTATTACGACTAGTCCAAAGTCGATATCTAAAGAAATGCGGAAAATCAACCTACCTTAATATATATATATATATATATATATATGAAAAATTATTTCACGAAAGTGACACGTGAAAAGTATTTATGATGAATAAAACCACGAAGGAAAAAGAAACACAAAGGGGTGCTCAAGCGCTTTCGTCTAATGACATCCTCAGGAACACTGGAGTGAAAGGACAGATCAAGGCAATATATAGGTTACAAAAAAATACATACATACACATTCACATATATATACATATATATATATATACATATATATATATATATAAATATATACATATATATAGTAAGCATAGAAAAAAATTGTGGGAGAGCCAACATTTATATGGTCACAGAAGAATAAAGAAATAAAAATAAATATAAATATAAATTGAGAAAAAATTAATTACAAAATAGTGCCTTAGTGATATATATGTCACAGCCTAAATAATCATAAAGAAATAAACCGGCAAATAAAAAAAACACATAAATACATATACATACATATATATATATATATACATATATATACACATATATACATATATATATATATATATATAAAGACACTTTTAGCACTTTGGCCGACCTTCCATATAAATTCAAATGGCTTTTTTATGGAACAGGTCACAAAAGAATAAAGAAATAAAAATAAATATAAATATTGTAAGTAGAGTCTACCAATTCAAGCTCAAGAGGGAGGTTTTTACAATCGATTTAATAGATGCTGCCAAAATGATATATATGTCACATTATTAAAAAATAAAAATTGAAAGATAAATTTTAAGAGAGGCACACCAATTTATAAGGGAAAAATTACCACATATGCATATTATAGTCACAAACGAATACAAAAGTACAAATAAATATAAATTGGAAAACAAAATGATCCCTAGATAATATATAAAGAACAATAAAATATATATCAACCTATTTACGGTATATATACGAAATATAAACGCAATATATACAGAATATATATATATATATATATATATATGCATAAGGGAAAAAAATTACCTAATTTGTTTTTATAATTATTGTCTGAGAAAACGGTAGGTCGCAAAAGAATAAAGAAATAAAAATAAATATAACTTGAAAAAATTACAAATAATACACGTACACATATATACCCGCATACCCAAATATATATACATATACACATATATACAAACACACACACACACACACACATATATATATATATATATATATACAAGCTTGACCTTCACGAAATGAGAAATCATCCCGCAGAACCTTTGTGAGGTTGTAAGGTAAGGTAAGGTACATACACATATACATATATATATATATATATTTAACTGCATACATACATACATACATACATATCACACATACATACATACATATACACACATATACATACAAACACATTTAACTGCAATGACCACACACATACACACATACACATACATACATACACATACACTCATACAGCAAAAAATTGAAAAATAAAATTGTAAGGGAAACAACCGACAAAAACAAATTTTTTACCAAAGATTTAACAACCTGCCCTTTTTGTTTAAATCCATTCTGAAGGAATTCAGAGCAACGGGATCAAGTTGAAACAGACCTTTACTCATGTTAAGGTTATTTGTAAGTTGAATTATAGCCGACTCAAGAATATTTCTATTAACAATGTTGCTAGAGTGAAACAAAACTGAAACATTATTCCAATCAATACAATGGGATAACTCTGACAAATGGACAAAAAGGGCACTGGACAACTGTCCCGTTCTAACGGAATATTGATGCTGTTTTACACGCGTTTGCAAATCCTTTCCCGTCTGACCTATGTAAAAGGAATCACATTGCTTACACCCAATTTTATAGATAATGCCTAAATTATTGGTAGGGCTATTTTTTACTATGATGTTTTTCACAATATTGTTATATGAAAAACTACACTGATATCCAAAAGTTTAAGTACATTAGCAATGCCTAAGAAGCCCGGGAAAAATGGAAGTACTAAATATTCTTTGACAAGGTGCGAGTGTTATTATTCACACGATAGAAGGTTCGTTTAGCCTTATTAAGACAAGATTCCATGAACGCCGATGGGTAACACAATTCACTTCCAATACCGTTGATATTTTCCAATTCGGCATCGATGTATTCAGGACTGGCGATCCTAAGAGCGCGGAGAAACATTGAGGAAAATATGGCCTTTTTAATAGGGGTGTCATGTCCAGAGTAAAAGTGTACGTAGGACAATTGTTTGTTTTTTTTCCGATATATACTAAACTTAAAACCCGTTGCTCTGAATTCCTTCAGAATGGATTTAAACAAAAAGGGCAGGTTGTTAAATCTTTGGTAAAAAATTTGTTTTTGTCGGTTGTTTCCCTTACAATTTTATTTTTCAATTTTTTGCTGTATGAGTGTATGTGTATGTATGTATGTGTATGTGTGTATGTGTGTGGTCATTGCAGTTAAATGTGTTTGTATGTATATGTGTGTATATGTATGTATGTATGTGTGTATATGTATGTATGTATGTATGTATGCAGTTAAATATATATATATATATATGTATATGTGTATGTACCTTACCTTACCTTACAACCTCACAAAGGTTCTGCGGGATGATTTCTCATTTCGTGAAGGTCAAGCTTGTATATATATATATATATATATATGTGTGTGTGTGTGTGTGTGTTTGTATATATGTGTGTATATGTATATATATATTTGGGTATGCGGGTATATATGTGTACGTGTATTATTTGTAATTTTTTCAAGTTATATTTATTTTTATTTCTTTATTCTTTTGCGACCTACCGTTTTCTCAGACAATAATTATAAAAACAAATTTGGTAATTTTTTTTTCCCTTATGCATATATATATATATATAATATATTCTGTATATATTGCGTTTATATTTCGTATATATACCGTAAATAGGTTGTATATATATTTTATTGTTCTTTATATATTATCTAGGGATCATTTTGTTTTCCAATTTATATTTATTTGTACTTTTGTATTCGTTTGTGACTATAATATGCATATGTGGTAATTTTTTCCCTTATAAATTGGTGTGCCTCTCTTAAAATTTATCTTTCAATTTTTATTTTTTAATAATGTGACATATATATCATTTTGGCAGCATCTATTAAATCGATTGTAAAAACCTCCCTCTTGAGCTTGAATTGGTAGACTCTACTTACAATATTTATATTTATTTTTATTTCTTTATTCTTTTGTGACCTGTTCCATAAAAAAGCCATTTGAATTTATATGGAAGGTCGGCCAAAGTGCTAAAAGTGTCTTTATATATATATATATATATATGTATATATGTGTATATATATGTATATATATATATATATGTATGTTATGTATTTATGTGTTTTTTTTATTGCCGGTTTATTTCTTTATGATTATTTAGGCTGTGACATATATATCACTAAGGCACTATTTTGTAATTAATTTTTTCTCAATTTATATTTATATTTATTTTTATTTCTTTATTCTTCTGTGACCATATAAATGTTGGCTCCTCCCACAATTTTTTTCTATGCTTACTATATATATGTATATATTTATATATATATATATATGTATATATATATATATGTATATATGTGAATGTGTATGTATGTATGTTTATTTTTGTAACCTATATATTGCCTTGATCTGTCCTTTCACTCCAGTGTTCCTGAGGATGTCATTAGACGAAAGCGCTTGAGCACCCCTTTGTGTTTCTTTTTCCTTCGTGGTTTTATTCATCATATATTATATATATATATATATATATATATATATATAAGCTTATATATATATATATATATATATATATATATATATATATATATACGCACGTAAGAGTATGTGCATCGGTGACCTGACAGAAAATTTTACAGAACATGCGAGTAATGACGATGTATCAGGTTGTAGCATAAATTCTGCTCGATTAGAAAACGGACGATAGATAACACTGGGTGTTTATTGTGATTTTTCTGTCGTTTCTTAATGATTTCGGGGTGCTGATTCCAAAAATGATATTGGTTTTGGTCTATCATCAACCGTTTCAAAAATATAGGTTATCACACTTTTCATATAGCAAAGTATATAAAGAGGCTAACATAAATATTTTCTGAAAATAAAAACACTTGGAAATTAATGTTTATTGAGCAAAAATTGTTTGACAAACCCAAAATGGTGCAAAGGATATACTATATATCATGAGGAGAACCGATAAGAGAATAACAAGCCTCGTTATGCAGTGTGCGTTCCTTAAAAATGCACTGAAGAACGCGACTTCTGCGTATGAACATTCTTATCCTTTCTGATCAGCGACCATACGTAGTCTCCCATCATGGAAGCATCCTAATGGCCCTGGTACCTTTTCTCCATCGTTTGAATATCTTGATGGAATTTTTCGCCATGTTCTTCACTCACATCGCCCAGGTTATCACGAAAAAAGTCTAGATGTGAATGCAGATAGTGTAATTTTAAAGACATACGGCACCCCATTTTGCCATAGCACTTAATCAAGTTTGACACTAACTCCTTATAGTTTGGTGCGTTATGGTTGCCTAAAAACCCACGAACCACATCACGGAGAGCACACCAAGCCTCTTTTTCGATCGGAGTCATCTTGGCTTCAAGGTTCTTTGAATTCAACAGCCCCTTGACTTGTGGTCCTACAAAGATGCCAGACTTGACTTTGGCCTCAGAGAGTTTAGGGAACATGACCCGAATCTGTTGGAAAACTTCCCCTCCAAAATCTAACGCAGTTACAAACTGCTTAATTAGACCCAACTTAATATGGAGAGGTGGTAGCAGAACTATGTCAGGCTTCACAAGAGGTTCCCTGAGTACATTGTACTTTCCTGGTTGCAGTCCTTCACGTGGAGGCCACTGAACTGTTTTATAGTGCTCAGTTGAAGCCCTGCTATCCCACAGGCAAAGAAAACTTGAATATTTAGTAAACCCTCCTTGTAAACCTAACAGGAAACCGATCATTTTGAAATCACCACACACGTCCCAGTTATATTGTTCATACCTGATTTGAGTGAGCAGTTGTTCGAGTGAGCAGTTGTTTGGGCGCCTCCCAAACAGCGGCGCCAAAACTTCGGCGCCAGAACGTCGGCGCCAAAACGTCCCATTCAGCTAGTTGTCATTCTCTTTACCAAACTGTACTACATTAATCATAACCTGCAGATATAGAGAGAAGAGTTATTAAATCTGCAACAGATTACAGATTCCAGAAAAAAGATGTATTCACAACACTGAAATAATGTTCGCAATAAAAAAGGATCGATAACACTCAAATCGTCAGCATAGAGAAGCACAGAAACACAGTACCTCAGTGCTGGTAACCATCAGACAAACAACCTGCTTTCTTTGTGTGCTCACACTTATTGACTTCTCAGACTCTGCGCTCTTCTTTATATAGCACAGTGGAAGTTTCGGGCAATTTCTAGAGCAAGAAACTGTCAACGAACATCCGGATTGTTCTCAACAATTCCTGATTATTCTGATATTGCTGCGCCCATAATAGCATTATACTGGTAAAACATGAAAAATGGATTATCTCTGAAACCATTTATGATACACACAAACCAAGGCGAGATTTGGAATCAGCGCCCACAAATGCATATAAAAACATAAAAAATTCTATATAAACAGAATCAGTGTTACACAATGTAATAGAATAACCTCAAGATAATGTGAAATAGTTTTAGAAATATTGCAAAATACACGCGGCGACAGGTTCGCACATGTTTTATCACGATACAGAATGATACAGAATGACTTAGGTTAATGTAAGCTTAGGCTAGTGTAGGATTAGGCTAATGAATATTTTCTCTGGTGTTTTTCATACAGTTACAACGCCACCCCTACGATATTACAGTAATTGAAAAAAATGGAGCCCACGAAAGAGCGTATTCGACATGTGATGCTGTATGAGTTCCATGAAGGATCTAACGCTCATGAATCTGCAAGAAACATTCAAAGAGCTTATGGAAATGATGTTGTGAGCAATGGATGTGTAGGAGATGGTTTGAGAAGTTCAGAAATGGAGATTTCACTCTGAAAGATTATCAATGAACAGGACGACCAAGTGAGTTGGATAAAGAGTTGCTGAAAGCAGCAGTGGAGGAAAACCCAACGGTAACTGTAAGGGAACTTGGCCTGGAACTCGGCGTTAGCCATATGACCATTCATTGTCATTTGAAGCTGTTAGGAAACGTAATGAAGGTTGGAAAATGGGTTTCGCATGATTTGTCACAAGCGAATCTTCAACATCGAATCGATATTTGCACATCACTGCAACTGCCGGCACCGCTTTTGAATCGGATCGTCATTGGGGATGAAAAATGGATCCTCTATAACAATATTAAGCGTCGACATCAGTGGCTTAGCTGTGAAACAAAGCCTGAACCTCAGCCAGGGAATGGACCCCATCCAAAGAAAATTTTGCTATGCGTTGGGTGGGATATGCAAGGAATTATTCATTTTGAACTTCTGCCGGATAATCAAACAATCACAGCTGAAGTCTACTGCCAACAACTCCAACGACTGAAGATAGCATTACAAGAAAAACGTCCTGCATTAATTAATCGCAGAGATGTTCTATTCCACCAGGATAACGCGCGCCCTCACACTGATCGAATCACCACTGCCCATTTGGAGGCATTTGGTTGGGAAAAAATGCCTCATCCCCCTTATTCTCCGGACATCGCACCTTCAGACTACCATTTATTCAGAAGTCTGCAACACCACCTACATGTACAAAAGTTGCAATCCAGGGAAGCTATTGAAAACGAAGTGCTCGCTTTTTTTAACTCGAAACCAAGAGATTTCTTCGAACGTGGCATAAAAAACTTTTCTACAGGTGGGAGGAGGTTATAGAAAAAGAAGGGAATTATATTGATGATTAATTTGTCATTATGTCATTTAATTTTTGTTGTGAATAAACTAAAAATTCGAGCAAATTTGTCCTTATAAGTCATTTAATTTTTTTTCTAAATGAACTAAAAATTCGAGCAGAATATATGTTACAACCTTACACATAAGGTACATAACTTCTTGATTAGATATGTAGTAGCCTACGGATCACCAATTTGTAGTGGCCTAGAAAATAGGCTTACTATAATTTATGAATTAAATTGAAATGAGTAACTAGGGGTCACCAGTTTGGGATACGACCCAAACAAACAATATTTACTAAGGAGAGAGAAATTACTTTGTTGTTTTGTGTTTAATTAGAAAAATAAATAAATAATTTCTTCAGAGTGATTAACAATTCTATAACGGTATTTGTACTATATTACAAATGACTGCTTATTAGCAATAAGAAATGGTTACACAATATAATCGTTAAGCATGTACAATAATGACAAGAAACAATAATTTAGGTAGGCTAATGAGATATGCGGCAGTGAACGCACAATAAGTAATTAAACCAATAATAACCGAGATAATGAAAGTACGGTATGGTACAGTAAATGGATTAAGCCAGTAAACTGAAATGCATAAAAGATCAAATAAACAGACGGATACAAATAAGGTAAGATGGCTGAAACGATAAAATAATTGAACAGGCCTACTGTAATCGTAACAGGAAAGTTAGTTTGCCGGTTGTTTGCGTACACGTTTGGGCCTACTCACTTAGGCAGAGTTTGTGGACACTTGAACCTTGAATCCCGAATAGTCTAGCGCGACGTAACAAAACACTGTAGGCCGAGTGGGGACCTACAGAGGCTTACTGACCTGTGATTTCGACGGAGATAACTCTGAAGACTGACGAGGACCTACGTGAAGGTTGACCGTACTGGGTTTCGACGTAGATAACTCTGAAGACTGACGAGGGCCTACGTGAAGGTTAACCGTACTGCGTTTCGACGTGGATAGTCTGAGGACGTATTGACCTACCGGCAGGAGGCTGTGTTGAGGGCCCGTTGATAGACTTGTTGAAAGGGCCGGCGCCGATCGAATTGTGGTGAAGGATGAGTGAAGCCAGGGCCAGAAGGATGACGCCGGTAGAGTGATGTTTGCTTCCGGCGGGATGAAATTGTAGGTCGCCTCAAGTGTTGATTCGCTTCGTGTATTGTTCAACTGTTGCTTGATGGACTGAGGCCGGCTGAGGTCGAACGGCGCTACGTGAAAGTGGAGATTCACGAGAAGGAGTAATGAGCAGAGTGAGAGCGATTTTTAGTGAACTCTGGCTTATATAAGCTCGGAAGACGCCTAGTTTTTCGCGGGCCTTTCTGGTAAAACCTAGCACAATTTGTTTCTGTTTCCTTGAAACCCACGTGTGTTTATCGGTTTCTGATGATTCTCAGATGTTTGTGAAAAGTGAGGAAAGGAATTTCTGGTAGGTCTAGTAGTATAATGGCATTTGACCCTAGGAAATTTGATCATTTTAAGAATTTCCTCCTTGCGTTCCTCTCCTTCCTTTAGAAGGTTTCACGGACTTTCATGAAAGATATTTATAGGTTTAAAACAAAAACGAAAAAAACAAAAAACAAAAGCAAAAAAGAGGAAACCAAAAAAAAAGAAAACAAAGAGAATGGCTCAATTTGAGAATTTCCTCCTCTCCTTCCTTTATGAGGTTTCTGTCATGAGAGAAATTTATAAACAAACAAGCAAACATTCCATGACGGGATGTTGACTTCAGTAGGACAAATGTTATGGCTCACTTTACACAGCGTTCCAGCGCGTTCCGACGTGTCCAGTTTCGCGGTCCCGTTAGTTTATCTTTCTGAAAGCGTTCGGGCAGAAGATGCATTTCTAAAGCATCAGGTTTCTGATGATATATATTTATATATCTATACTAGTAAATGGAAACAAAGTATATATTATATAAGGGGTTCCAAAAAACCTTAGCCCCCCCCCCATTTTTTGCAGCTTAAACGTTTACTTATATCGAAATAG